>JAWNPJ010000108.1:0-600000 GCA_035047585.1 Drosophila monieri | reverse complement strand
AGAGACATTCGATATTCTCTACAATAGATTTCCATTTTAGAGCGTCTATGCTAATGCACTGAGCTTCGGATCATTAGGAAACATTTCCATATTAATATCCACTAATGACGCTGTGCCACATAATTAATATACCCAATGGTTCTCCATTTCAGGAATCGATACGGCTGGAGCGATTTGACCAACAGTTTCGTCTTCTCCACATCATCTAATGGTGAGTACCAGACTTGCGGCTTTTAAAGAGGAAGGAAATAATTTGAGGAAGGTAGCCCTTTGAGGGTATCCATTGCTCGGATTGGTGTGGATTAATCCCGAATTCTATGTGTACTTTATGTTGCTCGCTGCATGCATAATAATTTGGTATTAAGCTCTGCTTTCGCTGATAATCCACAAAAATCCCAATAAGGCTGCAGCAAGCACACAAAAAGACAAGCCATAAAAAAGCAAATGGGAAAAGGACGAAAAATATCTGAAAATCAATGTGTATCGCAGTATAGAACGGAAAATATGCTCCACCTGTGATAACTTAATGCATTTAAATTTATTACTGAAACGAGATCCAAAGTCGGACCACTGAGGCGCGTAGCGAACACGTCGTTCTCTCGTTTATATTCGTTGTGAAAATTTCAGCAAACATTTCGCACTCATATTCGCGCACAAAAAAATGCACAGCATGTCAGATATCTTGCACCTTTTGTGCACTCACAGGTGGAATTTGTCGCAGGTTGGGATATTAAGAATCATTTTGGATTGAATGGGAAATTCGATAGGGTCTTCGATATTAATACATAATATTATATTTTTATATACAAAAAATACGGCATTAAAGATGTACAAACCAAAGAACTCGAACATCACTTTCATCCCTTATTGTATCAAGTATACGCACCGTTGTCTGTTATTGTCTAGAAGCTTCCAGAGTACCATCATGATCAAATTCAGGTGTTAGCCTAGACTTGACATAATTACAAGCAAAAATAGAAAAGGAAGTCAAGACAAGAGCGCTAATTGGATGTGACTTGCATCCTTCGCAGTTCCTTGAAAGTCACCTTTGGAATCGGCGATAAATAAACAAAGAAGCAGCCCCCCTAATTCCCAACAGAAGGACAGGTGCGTAGCGATCTAAATGCGCCCTCCGAATCCATTTATATGCAAAACTATTGTTGCGTTGCATACAGAATTTCTGCGGCATTGACTGGGCGGGAAAATGCGAGAAAACTCAGCGGGAAGCGCCGCAGAGAAAAGCGATTTTCCATGCAAATGACGCACATTTGCCGGCGCCGTCTTGCCATCTTTTGGCTGCCATTGCGAAATGCATGCAAATGCAAAATGGTGCACAGTTCGATGCCGCCTTTGCAGCCTCTGCCGCCATTTTTGCGGCTGTTGCAGTGGCAAACAGACGCATAAATATGCAGCAGTCGTAAAAACAATAACAAAAGCCAAAAGAAATATGCAATAAACACGCACATGAACGAGTGAGATGCTTTTATGCATTCTGGCTGCCAAGCAGCCAGCCAGGCAACCAGCCAGTCGGCAGGACGAAACGAAGCGGCGAAAATTCAATAAACCAAAACGTGAATGCCGCCTCACAATAAAAGGAGGAACTATCAGGATGCAGGGCTCCTGAATTCAGAAACCGGGAAGATATCGATGTCACCTAACCGAGACGTGTTGCTTTTGACAGGTTGCACCCCGACACGTATCGTCGTAAGATGTGCCACACAAAGGACTCTTTTAATACGGCTCTAGGTCTCGTACTTCATTACGCGCCATTGAAAAGGAAGCTCCCCAGATCCTGGCAACCTTTTTGCCTTCCGAGCCGTCGAACCACAACTTCGTTGCCGGCAATTTATGGCTTCGCTTTGTACTAATGGATATGACTTCATTATATTTTCCAAACGTAAACAATTTTCGCAATTAGTGGCCGAGCATGCGATGCAATAATAACCGCAACATCGCCAACAACAAGGCGCAATCGAGCAAAGCGGCAACTAATGAGCACCGAGTGTCATAACTGGGTTCCTGCTCGCACAATAACAATAACACTAAAGGATGACAATCGTCCGGGAGTAAGCCAGTAGTTCATTTACCTGCATTTCTCCAGGATCCAGGACACGCCACCAGGAGATAGAAGGTGGCATCTGCAGTTGCATTTAAAAGCCGGAGCTAGAAGTGGCAGGGTAATAGGATTCCACAGGTAGACACGTTACAAATGGCATTTTCAAGAACAATGATACTTTGTCTCATTGATGGTTAACAATGGAAAGGTTTAACAAGTATCAAAATCTTATTTGGAAGGCTTAATAATAGACAAATTTTAAGAAACTTTAAAATATTTATTAATTATGAAATCCAAATAAGCTCACTGTTCTAATTAGACAAATGGCTTGGAAACTTAAGCTAACTCCATGGAGTAATCAAAAAGATTGTAAAGAAGCGACGCCAGTAGGACTGAGCTTAAGGACTCCCAAAGGGCATATGAACTTCGATTTTTTGTTGGTCCTTTCGCCACATTATCCCCATTGAGAATGCCCTGTAAGTGCATTTAATTTTTACGAGTCTTCGTCTACTATTCTCGAGTCCCATTGTGCCGCTGATGTTATCCTTGTTGGCATTGTTTTTGTTGTCATTGTCATAGACTCAATGCGTGGATGTGGATGAGGAGAGGGGGGCGGGGGGTGTGGTGACATGGATTACAAAAGCAGGAGGACACTGGAATAGACTCCGGCCAGGTATGCAGCTATTTACATCATGGAACTCAGTCATTGTAACGATGGCAGGGCACGCGGAACTAGTTTCTGCCAGAGAGGGGGGTCAGAGGTCAGGGGGTCGTGCCCCAGCCAGCACATAGAGACATAAAAAATAATGCATTTTGTGCACGCGAAAAAATACTAGACATAAAGCAAAAAAAGAAAGAAGTTAAATAAAATTACAACATAAAGTACGACAACGAGTGTTCAGTCTGCGATGGTGTGCGAATATATGTACAATATCAGTTTGTGTGCAAGTTTGAGTGTTTCTATGTGTGTATGTGTGTGTGTTTGTGGTGGGAGAGGGGTTCGAAGAAATATCAGAAAATGAAAGACTCGTTGAAAGTTGCGTAAAACTTGCTGAAACTGCCAACTGAGGAGCGGCAGCAATGGCAGCACCAACAATAATAACAACAACAACGAGGCATTCAAACGATGACAAAGTGGACCCTCACTGCATGTCCTTAGAATGCGTCGTCGCTGCTGGCACTGAGCGTCTGCTCAAAAACTTTCAATTTACTCGTCCTCAGCGTCGGCGACGGCCATCGTATCCTTGCCCCTAGGATCCGCAGGATCCCCGGGATCTCTCCCGTCTTCCCGCCACTACTATGTGCGTTTGAAGCTTTTGTGTTGCCGCTGGGAATACTTTAGCCGACTGCAGCAGCGTCATCGCTTTTTCGCCATTCTCTGTTCATACTCCGCTTTATTTTTTGCTTTGTTTGTTGCATGTAAGTTGCAAAGTTTGCCGAGGCACATAGTACATGGGAACAGCGAAAAAAGATGGCAAAATAAAGGGCGCAAAAAAATGTGAAGAAAAAATTAAGCAGCAGGGAAGAGAGCCGGCACAAGTTTTGTAGTGGCAGCATAACAAGCACGGGCAAAAATAGAGCCACGCTCAGTTGCAAGATGTGTAATGCGAATGCTCCACGTGAATGTTATGTTTATGTAAAGTGCAAGTCCTACACTGCCCCGCCCACCCCAAAACCGTCAAGTGCGAGTGGGAGTGGAAGGAGGCCCATGCGGATGCCCAGAGACACTGTTGCTGGAGCTTATACTTCAATTTTTAGTTGCTGTCTTGCCACAAGTGCTGAGTGCTGCTGCACAAAGGCATACCAAACTGCATTATATTCCAGCACCAACTTTTGTCTGCTAAGCCGGGCTTTAATCAGCAACAGGACCCAGGACCCTTTAAGGACCCAGCCAAACCTCTTGACCAGGACAAATGCCAAGTGAGGGGTGGAACCCCATTGAAACAATGGCGGATAAATCTGTGCGGTCATCCCGATGCGTGTGCAGCACTGTTGAAATGATGCAACGGCAAACTTGAAAATCCGCGGCTACCTGCTAGCCGGGAAGCTTTTCGTGAATCTCTAATATACTCGCCGGGCGCTGCATCCCGAGCCAATTCTGGCCGCCGGCCACTGGCCACTGTGTCAGCTGTGCGAAAAATCGGATTTGCCTGCTGTACTTACAAACACCACCATAACCATCACCACCGCCACCAGCAGAAAAAGCAGCAGCAGCAACATGCTGCAGCGGAAACAACAACATCCAACAAATCCATGTCCGTCCATGTCGATTGCGTTCAGCCATTTGTATTTGGTGCCGCACCGCAATGCTATTACGTGAAAAACGTGTGGGGGGGGGGGGGGGGGAACAGGTACGAGGAAGAGTCCTCTAAAGCTTGGTTAGAACGAATCCGGATTCGAGTCGCAAACCGGACAGGTGCCGAAAGCCGGACCCTCGCCACTGCGGCGACATCGATGGCGGGCAAGCGTTTATTTAGCTGCACAAACGAGAAATCACAAGTGACGTTACGGGTTTTGTGCCGCCAACCGCAAGCAATAAAAGTTGCAACGAGCGACAGCCGTAGGGGACTCCGGCGGAACATTAGCCGGACAGCCACATGGTCACGATTGCAGGCACCAATCCTCCATGCTCTCCATAGTCCATCCACCATACACCATCCGCCATATCCTCTGCCGTCCATTTTTCCAGTACCTCGTTTACGGCGCATCACAGGTCCGTGGCCGCGTCTGTTTTCATTACAAAATTGCCAACGTTTGCCCGGCACCGCAATTGACAATTTGCTTTTATTTTATGTTGACAGTTGGGGAATTTATATGGTAATGCCGGTGTGTGTGTGCATGAGAGTGGCTCCATGGAGCATTGCATTTGATCGCCTCCCGCTGGCTATTTTTCTTAGTCGCTTTACCGCCAGCCGCCGACTAAATGGCCAAATGAATGGAGAAATATGAAAGCCCCCGGAGAATAGATGCACTTAAAGAAATTGAAATGATTGTCAGTTATTTTAGTTGGCTCGTGGTGAAATAGATTTATTTTCAAGATTAAAGGTATCTTCTTTGAATTTATTCAATCTGTTTCTCTTTATTTTTTGTGTTTTTGTTGCAAAGGTGTCATGTTGCGAGGCGTTGGCAGCCCAGATGCCTCAATAGATAAGCTGTCCCGGTTGCTAGCCAAACATGCCATGTGCAACATGCAACCTACATTGATATCTGTCTGCTTCAGTGCTCTCCTCAGCTCCTCAGCTTCGCTACTTTCCGGCATCCGATGTTGGCTGTCTATTAAAAGTGTCAGCAATCACTGAGTAACTTCGACGCTTTCAGACTCGTTTCCGACTGATGCCTTAGGTGCGGCCATCAAATATTTATAAGTTTCCTTACCGCCCGCCACTGATACTTGTGACAACCCTATGACGCTGAAGAAGTGAAGAAGCCACCGTCCCTGGCAGCTTCGACATTTCATTAAAATCGATGTCTGTCCGATACATATAGACGGTGTATGCATGGTTATATCTGGTATCTGGATGGTCTTAATTTACATGTGTTTACCGAGTCGACGTCGCCTTTGAAGGCTTCCACCGATCGGTTGTTCGACCAAATGCTCATTTGTCATTATTGACAGATGTTGCACGTTGCCTTTTTAATTGGCGCCCTTAACAAAATGAGCCGCCTGGCGAGGAATGACCTCGCCGTCAGTGGGTGGGCTTGCGTCCAGCCTGCTGATTTTTCCTGCCCACTTGATTGGCCACCTGCATCCACATCCGCAACGGCAGCCGCTACAGCAGTCGTCTGCGCAAAACTAAATCCCTCTGATTGCAGATTGCACTTTAAGCGTTAATGATTTATTTACCCGCATGGATTTGATTTAAATGTCGGTCGGGTAGGAGGAGTAAGAACCATAATTTATTAAAAACCCGCACAATAAGCTCTACACTCTGAAGGGCCAACTTAAAATTTTCCACTGCACTCCACTACTTTCAACTATCCTAACTTTCAACGACTCTGCTCCACGTACTAATTGCAGATGAACCTGTCGATCTGTCAACGTATTTAAATCACGGTCTGTCAGGTTAGTCAGCCTACTCTGTCTGCCCTCGCTCTATCTCTCTCTGTATTTTTGTCTCTCTATCTCATACTTTCTCTTTCTTTCTCTATACATCTCTGTCACGCTCTCTATTTGCATGTTTATTTCTGCATGATATTCATTTTATAATACCTTGTATATACAGCTCAATATTTGCGCTAAGCCAGCTTGAAAAAATGAAAAAACCCGAAATAAAAATAAAATTAAAAAAAAACATTTAAATTGTATATAACATATATTCGTATTTGTATGGAAACATTATATCCCCTGCGTGTTTGCCCGAGCAGTTTTCCGACTATTTGGTGTGCCATTTCCGTTTCCATATTCATTCTTGATCAACAACAGAAAACGAAAAGCTGAAAATCTGAAAATCTGAAAACCTGAAAACTAAAAACTGGGCTTCAAACAAAAAAATAAGTTTTAATGCGTGCCATTGAAAGTCCGTTTGGATGGCAGTAGTGTGTAGCGCTCATTTCGTGAGTATCTGTGTGATGGCTATTGAGTACATTTCAATCTGTTGACTTGCATGCCCGAAACCAATTTGTTTTATGGCTATAACCCAATGAATATTGAAATGCATTTGAAATGGGCTCTGGATTTTCTGTCTATGTATATTGTAAACATCTCTCCATTGCTACTCTTTCAAGCGAGCCGATATCGAAAGGATTAATGAAAACTGAATCTATATCTCTCTGTTGCAGATAACGAGATGCGGGATCTGAGTGTGACTTTCTACGGAAGCAGCGCCATCAATCGACAGAAATTGAACCTCTTCGCCCTCAGTTCGGCCACCTTGACTCTGAGTTTGCTCCTGGCCTAATTGCACTCTTCAGTTGCCTGAGTTACGAATTTCACCGCCAATAGCAGTAACGTGAATCGATTCTGAGTTTTCGATTATTCGAGGTCGATGTCTACATACACACTTTAGTCGTAAATGGTAGCCTAAGAGATATATATAAATTTATGTATGCCTAAGCGTATTTATAACATTCCTGCTACAATTTCTCATTGTTCGATTCAAATTTCTCAACCAAGCAAAGAGTTTAATGAATTAATCACAAAAAAAACGAAAAGACATAAAGAAAAATGGAACCATTATACATGTAACAATCAATGTAAAAGAGCATGAAACTGTTCAAACTACATAGGACCCATAAAATTTTGCTAAATCGCAAAACTGCAACCTACTCACTCACATTCGCAGACCATTCCAGCACTCGAACCAGTGTACATAGATTTTATTGCATACTTTTAGGTATAAACTGCACCAAAGAAATAGTCACTCGACGGCGAAGAAAACAAAATACACTTGCATATGGTATATACCTTAACAAATATATATATAAATAGTACATATTTGGTGGAAGTTGAAAGTTAGTTGCCACTAGTGGGCCGTGGATTCATGTAACGCGGTTCGCTTCGTCACAATTATCCGATAATTTGTAGTTGTATGCGAATAGTTAATTTAATTAATACATAAATGCATATGAGCTAATTACCGGATACGCCATCTCAGCACCGCGCCACACTAACGCGTTTTAGTCAAATTACTGATTAATGGGTAACATGCAGAAAGTAATCGTTGAATTTTAACTAATTTGCATCATCCGAGTCGGAGGCCAAGCAAACCACGTAAAACGCATTCGATGGCTTAGTGCAGACAGACATCAGACATTTTTTCCAGCTTTTTGCCAATTTGTATGTATGTAGCTGCTAAGTAGCTTAATTGACCGCAAAAACGCAATTAAATTAGTCAACAATGTCTGCAACGTATTGATTTGGTATGTAAATTAATCTACTGCCACCGGAGCCAAGCCAGGAGGCAGGCAGAGGCAGATCGAGTAGCAAATAGTAACTTCCACATCATGGTTATTCGATTACAATTAGCAGTAAGTGTAAATAAATATGGGTATTGTGAGGGATGGGGTGATGGGGTGAAATGCAGATGGAGGCTTAGGAGGTATCGGATGGTCTGGAATCCAATCGGAAGGGCCTAAGCAGTGGCAAGTAGAATAGTAAATGGTAAACATAATTAATTTCGAAGGATACCCAAACACAAGCCCCAAAATCCACACGAGGAGTGGTTAACTCTCTCGAACACTGAACAGGGTGTGGCCAAGGTTGTTTTTATGTAAATATATTGCACCACATACATTTTTGGAATCTCATGATAAATGTACTTACCAGTTCGATAATCGTATTGTTGCTTCTGAACGCAAAACGGCACTCTTCGTATTTGGTTACCCGGCACCCTGTAATATCTGATTTTTTTAGCAAAACCAAAAACGAAAAAACCAAAACGGAAGCCAAAGCCAACGGAAAATGCACTTTAGAGCATAGTCGATAAGCGTATTAAGATCTTATCGTATGAGATCGTATGAGATCTATTGAAATGGAAGCCTACGTAATAAATGTATATGAAATTAACTTGATTTCTAAAATAAACTCAGCCATATACGAGATACACATTCAGCTTTTATAGGATCTAATAAATGTGAGAAAAAGGGGTCGGAAAAGGACCGGACCGAACTGGAAATTAGCATAGAATTATACATATGTATGTGTAATTAATAAAACTGTCGATCGATTGGCCACAGAAAAGCGTTACGTGAATTACCGCAAAACGCAAATTTAAGATTTATGTTCAAATGTATGTAAATGGATGTACGCCACAGTAAACAAACGATATGATAAACATCACAGAAGATAATGGTACCGACTTTACTTCCTCATAGTCCCCGCAAAGTTGCTTTGGTCCAGCGACTAGAGCCCATCGATAAGTTAGCTAAATCTAAAGGATATCGGTACTCTATATACGTGTATGTACACCTGAATACATAGATAATGAGCCGTTACTTGTGTGTGTAATTTACAGCTTAGTTATAGTTTATACTTTACCGTTATTTTATTTGTTCGATTTTAGTCAAAGAAATACGAAAATCGAGGGACACACGGGACACGGCAGACGGTGTGTGTACAATTCTACTTTAAAGTAATATACTAATACTAACCTACAACAGAACATTTTCGGTATTGAATGTATATGTGACTAGAAACGTATGTGTATGTATATTTGATTATTTTGTAAAATTTTTCAAAAACTATAAATAAAGTCTATATTACCATATAAATGTAAACCCGAGACTTCAACCTTTTCTCTGTTCTGTCATAATTTATGCATGCCCTCTGGGCCGTATTTTTCCCTTTCTGATGTTAGATTACCCCAGACCCGAGGACACTGAACGAGACACGGATGATGCTCATCAAGGACTCTTGGCCTCCCTATCTCCCTGGGTGGGGCAACATTTGGAGCCATTGAAAATATAAACACAGTCCCAGATAGAACTACAGATGCATCGCCATCTCCTTCGCCTGTTTCCATCTGCAGATGGCGATCTAGATGCAGATGCAGATGATTCAGGGTACAGTGTGCATTCAAGTCGAGTGCACTGCTGTTGCAGGAGCTGAAGTTGCGTAAATGCAAACTTGGTTTATTTTATTTACTCCACCGGCTCACCTTTTGTATGTTTCTTTCCCGGTGATGGCTGTGTAGACATTTAAGTGAGCCGGCGGAGATGACGACCCACCCATCCTCGTCAGCCCACATGACGGAATGGAAATGAAAATGGAAAAGTTTTCAGTCTTCCTGCCCCAATCCAGGCACTCAGCTGCCAGATTGGAGTAGCAATGGTTACATAAGCCAGCTGCCTCACTGCCAGGCAGCTCCAGGAAAAACTTTAAATGGAAAATTTGACAGACAGACGTAACGGCATTTTAAATATGATCTCAGTCACATGTGCTTCCCTGCTGCATTGTGTGGCCATCAGACATCTAAGGGCGATCTGCCAGGCAGTGTGTTATGTGTTTGTTATGCTGAAAAACTTATTTTTGAATGTATTGTACATACATAGTTGGATAAATCTATTTCCAACAAATTGAAAACTCCTGAATGAAGTTTCAGGTAAGTATTGGGGAACGTGCCGATTGCTTTAACAATCCTCCCAGCTATGTGTGTGGCATAATATTACCACTCTAGTGTCTCTACTTGCCTCGAGTGTAATTTGCTTGTTAAATAATCTTGAAAAATAAATATATATAATTTCCCCAAAACGAAACAAATTCGAAAGGAGTGGGCCCAAAGCTCTGGAGGGGGGAAACGGAGGTAAATTGCAAGGTGCAAATGGCATGAAATTACCGCAAAGAACCGGCGACCCAAAATGGCTTCCCCTCGTTTTCCCCACAAACGAAAGTGAATTCAGGGGCTTGCGAAAGTGGCAAAGGAGAAGGGAGCGAAAGAAAGGAATGCTGGGGTAAACAGAGCCAAAACAAGGCTACGGAATCCTCTCACACGTACATACCAACACATGTTTGTAAGTATGAGCACATGTGCGTGTGTGCACCTCATTTCCGGTCATTGTTTTTGGCTCGAACACAAGTCTGCTGTGCTGCCTGCTGGAACTGTCGTTGGTACAGGTCCTGATTCTATTACACAGGGAAAAATACCACATTAATCAAACATATTGTAGATTTTATAAAGAGTATCTATAAATGGAAAGAATATGTCTTTTCATTTAGCTTCAGTATTTGTTTAATTAAAATAATACGTTATTATTAATTTATTTGATAATCCTCATTTTGTGCAGTTCACTTGTAACATACTTCCTCTGGTTCTGGTTGTGGTTCTGAGACCTGTTCTCAATGCCATTCTCGTTGCCGTAGTCGAGCCTGTTCCACTTCCTGTTGTCGTTTGGCTGCTGTTTTCACGTTATGAGCTACTTGTTGTCCTGCTGCCTGTACCCCACACACACGCATGCACTCATAGGCCTGCGCATGTGTGTGACATGTTTACATAAAGTCCTTTACTGCTTCTAATGCATTATGGCAACAACACGAACGCCACTCGACGGTGCCTGAATTTATCGTACTATACGCTGCCAGTGTGTGTGTGTGTTGTAAGCCAACTTGGAATACCACAGACGACACATCCTACCAACAAAGACACACGCACACACAGACACTCACACCGCTGCATAAATATTTGCATGCGATATTTATTATGCTAAAAATAAGCCAAGATTTAAAAGGAGACGAAATAAGGCCAACTTTGCAGGAGCCAGTCGACATCAACACCGAACCAACACCGAGGTACAGGTGCATAATGAAGGCATCAGAAAGCTGGGGAGAAAATACAAATGTCATGACAACTCTCACTCAAGCAGCCTTCACACCAGCCGAGCCCGACTCTTTTGCATTTTCGCCTTTGAATTTTCGCGTTGCCCCAGCCATCCGCCAGCAATTCGCATTTTCCCCTTTGTGCGGCCGGAAGTGGGTCACGTATGCTCCTTAGTCTCCGGCCAAGACAAAGCCAACTGCCGGGGCTCTGCGGGCTGTAATTAAGCCCGCCCGCAATGATGACGGGCACGGGCTCGACATTTGTTCCTCAAGTGCCACCACTACCGCCACCTACACATCCGCCGGATGCCAGCTACTCGGGAATAGCATTGGAATGGCGGGGGAAATTAACTTAAATTTTAAAAGCTTAATTCGCTTGCCCAAGACGCCTGTAATGCGTTTAGCGATAGGCATTTGCATGCTTTTAGCCAAAGCCAAAGCCAAAGGCAAGCCCAGCCGATCCGAGCCGCATCCCCAAACAAAAGAGCGTGGAACAAAAGGGAAAACATGGAGCCGGAATATAAAAACAATGGCTGGGCGCCGTTCTTGCTGAAGCAACAAAAAAAATAAACAAAGAAAAGTGCCAAGCTGCTAAATCCATTTTGCAAGCAAAACCCATTCGCCCACCATCCTGCCTGGATGCCTGGCTGCGTGTAACAAGTGCCACTCAAAACGGCTGGCTGGAAACAATGAAGGCAAAAAGCACTTAATAGGCTGCCACAGAGCCGTTGACATGGCCATTTATATGCCGCAGCTTGGCAGCGTTTTTAATTCATAATGCAAGGATAAAGAAGAGGTGCCACTATGATGTGGCCCTAGCCCAGGTTCCAGGATGTATCAGTGGCACCTAACTTTGCCACACTCGCCTCTAATCTCGACAGGATGCTCCTCTTGTCACCTTTTCATCTCTACTCTAACATGGTGCTGTATTCCGGCCTGAAATCTACACCATTTTCAAATGGAATCCTGATCAATCTCAGTTCACTTGCCTGCCGGCGCCATGTCAGTCCGTCGAGGATTACTTTCTAAAATGTTTGAATGAAATTATTTTGCATAGCAACCAGCGAGATAAACGAAAATGGACATCGTAGTGACAGGCATGCCGAATTCCATATGATATTTCCAAATGTAATTAATAAACTTAACTGAATACAAGGCCATTTTTTCTATATTCTGCTTGCACGGGTTAATTTTCGTTTTTCATTCGTTTGAATTCTTCTTAATTAGGGGAGAAACATAAGCATCAACTGAATGGTAATTCAATCCTAACAAGAGGAAAAAACTTCGATTGTGAACACCATTGTTGTTGGCCAACTGGCCGTGCCGCTTATTCATAAAAATGGTCCTCTTGAAACGGGCTGGGAAATCTGTCATGAATCAAGCCAACAAGCTAGGGCATTGTGTCTTTGTTTGCTCTTTAAATTGGGACATCGCAACGTATACGTAATATCATTTATAAATACGCCCAACAACATGGGCCCCTCCCACACGTATTGATGTGCAGCTAATGCGACCCCAGAGAATGACTGGCCGGCAATCGGAGTAGGTGGTAGTAGTCCTGTGGCAGGATCTGGCGCTGTAGCGCTAACGAGCTGTGCCTTGGCTGCAATTGTTGCCAGAGCTGAATGCCAAAGCAAATAGCAGCTGAGGGGCAACTGAAACTAAAGTCAAATGCAGCAAAAAGAATTGTAAAAAACGAGCCAAGAGCAACATACAACAAATGGCAAGTTTGGCCAGCGCCAGGGACACCAAAGGCAACCAGCGATGGGAGGGATTTCAGAAGTGGGCGTGGCTAAAGAGGGCTGATGCTGCTGGTGGGGCTATACCACATAGCAGCAGCAAAATCAGAAAATCCGATTTGCATGGATTTGTTGGTTTCTTTTGTTGGCGCAGAGTATCCTTGCCACTGACGCCGATGCTGTTGCTACTATTATGTTGCACAGAATTGTTGCTGTTGCCTTTTACTATTGCCGTTGACTTTGTTATTTTTCTTAATGTCTGCTCAATGAAAAAACGGCTACCAATTCCACAGTATCCCTGTTGCCTCTGGCATCGCACCGCCTTTGGTGCTCCGCTGAATTTTGTTTGTTTGTTTGTTTCTGCTAAATTGTGTTTTCCCTGTTCATTCATTCGTTTGGCTTCCCCATCCGTTTTCTCTGGCTCTGGCTGCGGAATTTTTCAGTGATTTTACATGTAAGCATCCTTGTGAGCTCTGTGGCATGTCCACAATTGAGGCAACCACTACGAGTCCTTGCCCTCGTCGCAATCCCAACAGGATCCGCTTCGCCTATCGTCCATCTCGAATCCCTGTCCGATTTTATATGTTTACCCCGCTTACAGTTTTCTTTCCTGTTTCTCCCATTTTTGTACTCGCAGTTTGTGGAACGTACGGGGTATATTGTTTTCGCTCATAAAGACATTTTTCCAAATAAATGTTAAGAAATGAATTCAAAAGTCTCATCAACGGCGGATTTCGTGTATAACGGAACCAGAATGAACGATTCTTTAGTAGGAAACGAATGAATAAAGCCAATTCAAGATTTTTTCAGTCTGGATACCAGATTCTAGATTCTCCTTTTTTTCTAATCTATTTTGGTTGGATATCTGCTCATTAACTTTCATTAATTAACTCCTTCTGCTCGTTCTACATTTTCCGCTGTGGCGTGATTAAGTTAATTTATAAAAATCCATCTCCATTGAAAATGATATTATTGCCATAAAAATAATATTGCTAAGTAATCTCAAGTCTTGCCAGAAAATGTGATTTCATATCCTTCTTTCAGGACCTCGGGCAATTCCCGTGGAGTAAGCGTCAACGAAGTTGTCGTTTTGGACTGTTACATACACCCTTTCAGTGGTGGTGGCAAGTGTACCTCCACTTGCAGCTCCAGGTTCTTTTTCCAGTTGCCAATTGTTCGATTTCTATTGCACACTGTTGCTCACATGTCCTTTTTCGCATGAGTGTGTGTGTGTGTGCGGATGAGTGGGAGCTATGGTGTTGTCCTACAAGGATTTCCCTTGTACAATAACGTAATCTACATAATTTTCTTTCAGTTTGGTTTCTCTCATGTCTCCCATGTCAACATTTCCCACACCGTTTTTCAATTTTTGTGGCCAGCATTTGACTTTGGTTTGTCCTTGCGCCACTCCAAGCACTCACTTGTTGCCACCACCACTCGGTGAATGAGTCGGTGGGTTGCTGGCTATTGGATGTCGTCCCCCGCATGAGGCAGCATGTGTTCGCCTTCCGGCAGCAGAAAGTACGGAAAGTAAGGAAAGTACGGAACAGAGCTGGCTTGGTTGGTTTCTGGCGTGTTTGGCCAACTGCAGCTGACCCGCTTCGTCTACCCCGCTGTTGCACTCCTCCCTCCATCCGTCATGGTTCACTTCCCGGCAATCGCATTATTATGCGGGACATTTTGGCCGGCTTTCAGCGTTGCCATAACGGAGCCAACAACAAGCAGCAGGACAACTTTGCACACACGGCTGAAGCCATGATCCATCATAAGTTAAAATGCCTAACCCATTTGCAGCAAAGATCTCTTTGGCGGAGGTCCATTGTTTGCTCAGCCGAGCTCATCTCAGCTCGACGGCCAATTGTTGATGGAAATCCATTTCATTTTAACATGGTGGCCTGCCCAGCGGCCGCAATTAGTGCACATCCAGTGCAGGGAGCACTTACTTAGCTTGGCGGCACTACCGGAAGACCGGGGGAGACCGGGAGTACTGGGTACCCAGCCAGGTCAGCTCGCTGGCAATGCGACGCCGGCTCCCGTTGTCCAAATGCCCGGCTGTCCGCCTGTCCGGCTATCCAACTGTCCGACTGTCAAGCGCTTGTTGCCACAGAGCCTCCAAGTCCGGCGCATGGGGCACATGGCACATGCATGCAACGTCGTCGCCATCGCCGTCGCCATCGCAGTATCTGGACGTTGTCAGGCAGCTGCCAGCTGAAGTGGCATTAACTTCTCTGTGCCTGTCTCTTTCTCCCTCTCTTGTTCTGTCTCTGTTGCTCTTATTGCCTGTTCCCAGCTTAGCAGATTCCAGTGCCGGGCTTACGTTTTAATACTTATTTCTATTGTTCACTTTAACTTGCTTGGATATTCCCTGAATTGCTAAGAGGAATCAAAAAAGCTTTTGTTCTTTAATTTGGAATTTAATTAGCTTTTTTGGCTAATCATTTTTATTAGGTAGATTTAACATCAGGTTAAGCAAATCTGATTAATATTTTTCCCATCAAGCTAATGAAATTGCAATATAATCCCCAATCCTTAGGACTTCAAGTTTGGAATAAACACCTCTCTATTATTGTGATTAAAGCATCTAATTAAACTCGAACTAAAAACATTTCTCACAATTAAGTTGTACCAAATCTTGGGGCCATAAATTCATTCGGTGTGCAGTGATTTCGTGGCAAATCGCTTCATTTAACTCGGCCCCGCAAATTGCACACTTGGCCCTTCAATAGAATTCAGAGCAGAGCCTAACAAAGTGCCACAATTTTCTAATTACAGCCGCAGTGTGTGCGTGCCCCGGCCAAAGGCACGCAACCTGAGCGTATGCAACAAGCGCCAAACTGCCGCATTAAATTAATTGAAAAATCAGAAAAGTAAATAATGAAAAAGCCGGACAGGTGGGCGGGCACTGGGAAGGGGTGTGGGCTACGAGGCCGAAAGGGAGTGGCTTGTGGTGTGCAGTGAAAAGTGCAAATTAAGGAAATTCAGCACACGACAAAATCGAATAAACAGAGGACCAACTTTGAGTCGGGTCGAAAGAGGTCGCCAAAGGGGTCGAGTGTGCCGCCGGCACATGCAACTGCAAAGTGAGAGCCGACTCGACTCGAGTGCGGGGCCTTCGCCGGGCTCAAATAAACCCGTAGCTCGTAACCCGTAATCCTACACCCCACACCCATATCCGTGAACCCCCGATGGGACGTGAGGTCGGGCGACTGTTCATTAATCAAAACAATTAACGAGGCCGCATTTGCGCGACATTTCCTTTTTTTGTGAAGTGGCCGCCCGCACGTAGCCAAAAAATAATGAGCAGACATATTTAGCGCCCCGACATTATGGACTGAAAACCTACTAGTGTCCCTATGTCTCGGCCAGGCCATAACCAATGGTTATATCCGCAAAAACCATAACAATAACCAATTTGTCAAGCACATTGACCACATCCACAAATTCTGGCAACGCCCTCGGGGAACGCCTCCCCATCCGAAATGGCTTCGTTTCGCCACGCCGTGCCACTTATGGCAGGAAAACATAAATTTCATGCCAAGGAGCTAGCTGCCCCCGCTTCTACCTCCCGCTCAACCCCTCTCCAGGGGGAAAAAGCTCCATAGCTGCCTCCTCTCACGATTTCCGGTTATGAGAAATGGCAGCCGCGATGCTTCTGCCAATGTCAGAGCTGCATTTCCCGTTCAAATTAATTTCTGCTTCTGAAGTCCTTGCCGCTGAGCCAATAATCCTTCTTCACGTTCGTTAAGATAAGCTTAAATGTGTCTTGACCTTTAAGACATGAAATATACAATGCTAAGATATTGATATTGACATGAAATGTTACAATATATATTAGTATCTGGGGAATCTGAGAATCAGCAACATTTTAAGGGGTACCCCTTGTAAAAAAATCGAAAAATTAAAAATCTATATTTAAGCAAAGTTTTGAATGAGGAAAGAATGTATTTAGATTCCTGATTACGGAATGGGACGCCTTTTCAAGATCGGATACGAATTGGCAGAGATATGCCCACCGGAAGTGGCAGAAATGGGGAATCTGAGAATCAGCAACATTTTAAGGGGTACCCCTTGTAAAAAAATCGAAAAATTAAAAATCTATATTTAAGCAAAGTTTTGAATGAGGAAAGAATGTATTTAGAATCCTGATTACGGAATGGGACGCCTTTTCAAGATCGGATACGAATTGGCAGAGATATGCCCACCGGAAGTGGCAGAAATGGGGAATCTGAGAATCAGCAACATTTTAAGGGGTACCCCTTGTAAAAAAATCGAAAAATTAAAAATCTATATTTAAGCAAAGTTTTGAATGAGGAAAGAATGTATTTAGAATCCTGATTACGGAATGGGACGCCTTTTCAAGATCGGATACGAATTGGCAGAGATATGCCCACCGGAAGTGGCAGAAATGGGGAATCTGAGAATCAGCAACATTTTAAGGGGTACCCCTTGTAAAAAAATCGAAAAATTAAAAATCTATATTTAAGCAAAGTTTTGAATGAGGAAAGAATGTATTTAGATTCCTGATTACGGAATGGGACGCCTTTTCAAGATCGGATACGAATTGGCAGAGATATGCCCACCGGAAGTGGCAGAAATGGGGAATCTGAGAATCAGCAACATTTTAAGGGGTACCCCTTGTAAAAAAATCGAAAAATTAAAAATCTATATTTAAGCAAGGTTTTGAATGAGGAAAGAATGTATTTAGAATCCTGATTACGGAATGGGACGCCTTTTCAAGATCGGATACGAATTGGCAGAGATATGCCCACCGGAAGTGGCAGAAATGGGGAATCTGAGAATCAGCAACATTTTAAGGGGTACCCCTTGTAAAAAAAATCGAAAAATTAAAAATCTATATTTAAGCAAAGTTTTGAATGAGGAAAGAATGTATTTAGAATCCTGATTACGGAATGGGACGCCTTTTCAAGATCAGATACGAATTGGCAGAGATATGCCCACCGGAAGTGGCAGAAATGGGGAATCTGAGAATCAGCAACATTTTAAGGGGTACCCCTTGTAAAAAAATCGAAAAATTAAAAATCTATATTTAAGCAAAGTTTTGAATGAGGAAAGAATGTATTTAGATTCCTGATTACGGAATGGGACGCCTTTTCAAGATCGGATACGAATTGGCAGAGATATGCCCACCGGAAGTGGCAGAAATGGGGAATCTGAGAATCAGCAACATTTTAAGGGGTACCCCTTGTAAAAAAATCGAAAAATTAAAAATCTATATTTAAGCAAAGGTTTTTGAATGAGGAAAGAATGTAATTTAGAGATTCCTGATTACGGAATGGGACGCCTTTTCAAGATCGGATACGAATTGGCAGAGATATGCCCACCGGAAGTGGCAGAAATGGGGAATCTGAGAATCAGCAACATTTTAAGGGGTACCCCTTGTAAAAAAATCGAAAAATTAAAAATCTATATTTAAGCAAAGTTTTGAATGAGGAAAGAATGTATTTAGAATCCTGATTACGGAATGGGACGCCTTTTCAAGATCGGATACGAATTGGCAGAGATATGCCCACCGGAAGTGGCAGAAATGGGGAATCTGAGAATCAGCAACATTTTAAGGGGTACCCCTTGTAAAAAAATCGAAAAATTAAAAATCTATATTTAAGCAAAGTTTTGAATGAGGAAAGAATGTATTTAGATTCCTGATTACGGAATGGGACGCCTTTTCAAGATCGGATACGAATTGGCAGAGATATGCCCACCGGAAGTGGCAGAAATGGGGAATCTGAGAATCAGCAACATTTTAAGGGGTACCCCTTGTAAAAAAATCGAAAAATTAAAAATCTATATTTAAGCAAAGTTTTGAATGAGGAAAGAATGTATTTAGAATCCTGATTACGGAATGGGACGCCTTTTCAAGATCGGATACGAATTGGCAGAGATATGCCCACCGGAAGTGGCAGAAATGGGGAATCTGAGAATCAGCAACATTTTAAGGGGTACCCCTTGTAAAAAAATCGAAAAATTAAAAATCTATATTTAAGCAAAGTTTTGAATGAGGAAAGAATGTATTTAGATTCCTGATTACGGAATGGGACGCCTTTTCAAGATCGGATACGAATTGGCAGAGATATGCCCACCGGAAGTGGCAGAAATGGGGAATCTGAGAATCAGCAACATTTTAAGGGGTACCCCTTGTAAAAAAATCGAAAAATTAAAAATCTATATTTAAGCAAAGTTTTGAATGAGGAAAGAATGTATTTAGAATCCTGATTACGGAATGGGACGCCTTTTCAAGATCGGATACGAATTGGCAGAGATATGCCCACCGGAAGTGGCAGAAATGGGGAATCTGAGAATCAGCAACATTTTAAGGGGTACCCCTTGTAAAAAAATCGAAAAATTAAAAATCTATATTTAAGCAAAGTTTTGAATGAGGAAAGAATGTATTTAGAATCCTGATTACGGAATGGGACGCCTTTTCAAGATCGGATACGAATTGGCAGAGATATGCCCACCGGAAGTGGCAGAAATGGGGAATCTGAGAATCAGCAACATTTTAAGGGGTACCCCTTGTAAAAAAATCGAAAAATTAAAAATCTATATTTAAGCAAAGTTTTGAATGAGGAAAGAATGTATTTAGATTCCTGATTACGGAATGGGACGCCTTTTCAAGATCGGATACGAATTGGCAGAGATATGCCCACCGGAAGTGGCAGAAATGGGGAATCTGAGAATCAGCAACATTTTAAGGGGTACCCCTTGTAAAAAAATCGAAAAATTAAAAATCTATATTTAAGCAAAGTTTTGAATGAGGAAAGAATGTATTTAGAATCCTGATTACGGAATGGGACGCCTTTTCAAGATCAGATACGAATTGGCAGAGATATGCCCACCGGAAGTGGCAGAAATGGGGAATCTGAGAATCAGCAACATTTTAAGGGGTACCCCTTGTAAAAAAATCGAAAAATTAAAAATCTATATTTAAGCAAAGTTTTGAATGAGGAAAGAATGTATTTAGAATCCTGATTACGGAATGGGACGCCTTTTCAAGATCAGATACGAATTGGCAGAGATATGCCCACCGGAAGTGGCAGAAATGGGGAATCTGAGAATCAGCAACATTTTAAGGGGTACCCCTTGTAAAAAAATCGAAAAATTAAAAATCTATATTTAAGCAAAGTTTTGAATGAGGAAAGAATGTATTTAGATTCCTGATTACGGAATGGGACGCCTTTTCAAGATCGGATACGAATTGGCAGAGATATGCCCACCGGAAGTGGCAGAAATGGGGAATCTGAGAATCAGCAACATTTTAAGGGGTACCCCTTGTAAAAAAATCGAAAAATTAAAAATCTATATTTAAGCAAAGTTTTGAATGAGGAAAGAATGTATTTAGAATCCTGATTACGGAATGGGACGCCTTTTCAAGATCAGATACGAATTGGCAGAGATATGCCCACCGGAAGTGGCAGAAATGGGGAATCTGAGAATCAGCAACATTTTAAGGGGTACCCCTTGTAAAAAAATCGAAAAATTAAAAATCTATATTTAAGCAAAGTTTTGAATGAGGAAAGAATGTATTTAGATTCCTGATTACGGAATGGGACGCCTTTTCAAGATCAGATACGAATTGGCAGAGATATGCCCACCGGAAGTGGCAGAAATGGGGAATCTGAGAATCAGCAACATTTTAAGGGGTACCCCTTGTAAAAAAATCGAAAAATTAAAAATCTATATTTAAGCAAAGTTTTGAATGAGGAAAGAATGTATTTAGATTCCTGATTACGGAATGGGACGCCTTTTCAAGATCGGATACGAATTGGCAGAGATATGCCCACCGGAAGTGGCAGAAATGGGGAATCTGAGAATCAGCAACATTTTAAGGGGTACCCCTTGTAAAAAAATCGAAAAATTAAAAATCTATATTTAAGCAAAGTTTTGAATGAGGAAAGAATGTATTTAGATTCCTGATTACGGAATGGGACGCCTTTTCAAGATCGGATACGAATTGGCAGAGATATGCCCACCGGAAGTGGCAGAAATGGGGAATCTGAGAATCAGCAACATTTTAAGGGGTACCCCTTGTAAAAAAATCGAAAAATTAAAAATCTATATTTAAGCAAAGTTTTGAATGAGGAAAGAATGTATTTAGAATCCTGATTACGGAATGGGACGCCTTTTCAAGATCGGATACGAATTGGCAGAGATATGCCCACCGGAAGTGGCAGAAATGGGGAATCTGAGAATCAGCAACATTTTAAGGGGTACCCCTTGTAAAAAAATCGAAAAATTAAAAATCTATATTTAAGCAAAGTTTTGAATGAGGAAAGAATGTATTTAGAATCCTGATTACGGAATGGGACGCCTTTTCAAGATCGGATACGAATTGGCAGAGATATGCCCACCGGAAGTGGCAGAAATGGGGAATCTGAGAATCAGCAACATTTTAAGGGGTACCCCTTGTAAAAAAATCGAAAAATTAAAAATCTATATTTAAGCAAAGTTTTGAATGAGGAAAGAATGTATTTAGAATCCTGATTACGGAATGGGACGCCTTTTCAAGATCGGATACGAATTGGCAGAGATATGCCCACCGGAAGTGGCAGAAATGGGGAATCTGAGAATCAGCAACATTTTAAGGGGTACCCCTTGTAAAAAAATCGAAAAATTAAAAATCTATATTTAAGCAAAGTTTTGAATGAGGAAAGAATGTATTTAGATTCCTGATTACGGAATGGGACGCCTTTTCAAGATCGGATACGAATTGGCAGAGATATGCCCACCGGAAGTGGCAGAAATGGGGAATCTGAGAATCAGAAACATTTTAAGGGGGACGCCTTTTCAAGATCGGATACGAATTGGCAGAGATATGCCCACCGGAAGTGGCAGAAATGGGGAATCTGAGAATCAGCAACATTTTAAGGGGTACCCCTTGTAAAAAAATCGAAAAATTAAAAATCTATATTTAAGCAAAGTTTTGAATGAGGAAAGAATGTATTTAGAATCCTGATTACGGAATGGGACGCCTTTTCAAGATCAGATACGAATTGGCAGAGATATGCCCACCGGAAGTGGCAGAAATGGGGAATCTGAGAATCAGCAACATTTTAAGGGGTACCCCTTGTAAAAAAATCGAAAAATTAAAAATCTATATTTAAGCAAAGTTTTGAATGAGGAAAGAATGTATTTAGAATCCTGATTACGGAATGGGACGCCTTTTCAAGATCGGATACGAATTGGCAGAGATATGCCCACCGGAAGTGGCAGAAATGGGGAATCTGAGAATCAGCAACATTTTAAGGGGTACCCCTTGTAAAAAAATCGAAAAATTAAAAATCTATATTTAAGCAAAGTTTTGAATGAGGAAAGAATGTATTTAGATTCCTGATTACGGAATGGGACGCCTTTTCAAGATCGGATACGAATTGGCAGAGATATGCCCACCGGAAGTGGCAGAAATGGGGAATCTGAGAATCAGCAACATTTTAAGGGGTACCCCTTGTAAAAAAATCGAAAAATTAAAAATCTATATTTAAGCAAAGTTTTGAATGAGGAAAGAATGTATTTAGATTCCTGATTACGGAATGGGACGCCTTTTCAAGATCAGATACGAATTGGCAGAGATATGCCCACCGGAAGTGGCAGAAATGGGGAATCTGAGAATCAGCAACATTTTAAGGGGTACCCCTTGTAAAAAAAATCGAAAAATTAAAAATCTATATTTAAGCAAAGTTTTGAATGAGGAAAGAATGTATTTAGATTCCTGATTACGGAATGGGACGCCTTTTCAAGATCAGATACGAATTGGCAGAGATATGCCCACCGGAAGTGGCAGAAATGGGGAATCTGAGAATCAGCAACATTTTAAGGGGTACCCCTTGTAAAAAAATCGAAAAATTAAAAATCTATATTTAAGCAAAGTTTTGAATGAGGAAAGAATGTATTTAGATTCCTGATTACGGAATGGGACGCCTTTTCAAGATCAGATACGAATTGGCAGAGATATGCCCACCGGAAGTGGCAGAAATGGGGAATCTGAGAATCAGCAACATTTTAAGGGGTACCCCTTGTAAAAAAATCGAAAAATTAAAAATCTATATTTAAGCAAAGTTTTGAATGAGGAAAGAATGTATTTAGAATCCTGATTACGGAATGGGACGCCTTTTCAAGATCAGATACGAATTGGCAGAGATATGCCCACCGGAAGTGGCAGAAATGGGGAATCTGAGAATCAGCAACATTTTAAGGGGTACCCCTTGTAAAAAAATCGAAAAATTAAAAATCTATATTTAAGCAAAGTTTTGAATGAGGAAAGAATGTATTTAGATTCCTGATTACGGAATGGGACGCCTTTTCAAGATCGGATACGAATTGGCAGAGATATGCCCACCGGAAGTGGCAGAAATGGGGAATCTGAGAATCAGCAACATTTTAAGGGGTACCCCTTGTAAAAAAATCGAAAAATTAAAAATCTATATTTAAGCAAAGTTTTGAATGAGGAAAGAATGTATTTAGATTCCTGATTACGGAATGGGACGCCTTTTCAAGATCGGATACGAATTGGCAGAGATATGCCCACCGGAAGTGGCAGAAATGGGGAATCTGAGAATCAGCAACATTTTAAGGGGTACCCCTTGTAAAAAAATCGAAAAATTAAAAATCTATATTTAAGCAAAGTTTTGAATGAGGAAAGAATGTATTTAGATTCCTGATTACGGAATGGGACGCCTTTTCAAGATCGGATACGAATTGGCAGAGATATGCCCACCGGAAGTGGCAGAAATGGGGAATCTGAGAATCAGCAACATTTTAAGGGGTACCCCTTGTAAAAAAATCGAAAAATTAAAAATCTATATTTAAGCAAAGTTTTGAATGAGGAAAGAATGTATTTAGAATCCTGATTACGGAATGGGACGCCTTTTCAAGATCAGATACGAATTGGCAGAGATATGCCCACCGGAAGTGGCAGAAATGGGGAATCTGAGAATCAGCAACATTTTAAGGGGTACCCCTTGTAAAAAAATCGAAAAATTAAAAATCTATATTTAAGCAAAGTTTTGAATGAGGAAAGAATGTATTTAGATTCCTGATTACGGAATGGGACGCCTTTTCAAGATCGGATACGAATTGGCAGAGATATGCCCACCGGAAGTGGCAGAAATGGGGAATCTGAGAATCAGCAACATTTTAAGGGGTACCCCTTGTAAAAAAATCGAAAAATTAAAAATCTATATTTAAGCAAAGTTTTGAATGAGGAAAGAATGTATTTAGAATCCTGATTACGGAATGGGACGCCTTTTCAAGATCGGATACGAATTGGCAGAGATATGCCCACCGGAAGTGGCAGAAATGGGGAATCTGAGAATCAGCAACATTTTAAGGGGTACCCCTTGTAAAAAAATCGAAAAATTAAAAATCTATATTTAAGCAAAGTTTTGAATGAGGAAAGAATGTATTTAGATTCCTGATTACGGAATGGGACGCCTTTTCAAGATCGGATACGAATTGGCAGAGATATGCCCACCGGAAGTGGCAGAAATGGGGAATCTGAGAATCAGCAACATTTTAAGGGGTACCCCTTGTAAAAAAATCGAAAAATTAAAAATCTATATTTAAGCAAAGTTTTGAATGAGGAAAGAATGTATTTAGATTCCTGATTACGGAATGGGACGCCTTTTCAAGATCAGATACGAATTGGCAGAGATATGCCCACCGGAAGTGGCAGAAATGGGGAATCTGAGAATCAGCAACATTTTAAGGGGTACCCCTTGTAAAAAAATCGAAAAATTAAAAATCTATATTTAAGCAAAGTTTTGAATGAGGAAAGAATGTATTTAGATTCCTGATTACGGAATGGGACGCCTTTTCAAGATCGGATACGAATTGGCAGAGATATGCCCACCGGAAGTGGCAGAAATGGGGAATCTGAGAATCAGCAACATTTTAAGGGGTACCCCTTGTAAAAAAATCGAAAAATTAAAAATCTATATTTAAGCAAAGTTTTGAATGAGGAAAGAATGTATTTAGAATCCTGATTACGGAATGGGACGCCTTTTCAAGATCGGATACGAATTGGCAGAGATATGCCCACCGGAAGTGGCAGAAATGGGGAATCTGAGAATCAGCAACATTTTAAGGGGTACCCCTTGTAAAAAAATCGAAAAATTAAAAATCTATATTTAAGCAAAGTTTTGAATGAGGAAAGAATGTATTTAGATTCCTGATTACGGAATGGGACGCCTTTTCAAGATCAGATACGAATTGGCAGAGATATGCCCACCGGAAGTGGCAGAAATGGGGAATCTGAGAATCAGCAACATTTTAAGGGGTACCCCTTGTAAAAAAATCGAAAAATTAAAAATCTATATTTAAGCAAAGTTTTGAATGAGGAAAGAATGTATTTAGAATCCTGATTACGGAATGGGACGCCTTTTCAAGATCGGATACGAATTGGCAGAGATATGCCCACCGGAAGTGGCAGAAATGGGGAATCTGAGAATCAGCAACATTTTAAGGGGTACCCCTTGTAAAAAAATCGAAAAATTAAAAATCTATATTTAAGCAAAGTTTTGAATGAGGAAAGAATGTATTTAGATTCCTGATTACGGAATGGGACGCCTTTTCAAGATCAGATACGAATTGGCAGAGATATGCCCACCGGAAGTGGCAGAAATGGGGAATCTGAGAATCAGCAACATTTTAAGGGGTACCCACCGAATGGCAGAAATGGGGAATCTGAGAATCAGAAACATTTTAAGGGGTACCCCTTGTAAAAAAATCGAAAAATTAAAAATCTATATTTAAGCAAAGTTTTGAATGAGGAAAGAATGTATTTAGAATCCTGATTACGGAATGGGACGCCTTTTCAAGATCAGATACGAATTGGCAGAGATATGCCCACCGGAAGTGGCAGAAATGGGGAATCTGAGAATCAGCAACATTTTAAGGGGTACCCCTTGTAAAAAAATCGAAAAATTAAAAATCTATATTTAAGCAAAGTTTTGAATGAGGAAAGAATGTATTTAGATTCCTGATTACGGAATGGGACGCCTTTTCAAGATCAGATACGAATTGGCAGAGATATGCCCACCGGAAGTGGCAGAAATGGGGAATCTGAGAATCAGCAACATTTTAAGGGGTACCCCTTGTAAAAAAAATCGAAAAATTAAAAATCTATATTTAAGCAAAGTTTTGAATGAGGAAAGAATGTATTTAGATTCCTGATTACGGAATGGGACGCCTTTTCAAGATCAGATACGAATTGGCAGAGATATGCCCACCGGAAGTGGCAGAAATGGGGAATCTGAGAATCAGCAACATTTTAAGGGGTACCCCGAATGGCAGAAATGGGAATCTGAGAATCAGAAACATTTTAAGGGGTACCCCTTGTAAAAAAATCGAAAAATTAAAAATCTATATTTAAGCAAAGTTTTGAATGAGGAAAGAATGTATTTAGATTCCTGATTACGGAATGGGACGCCTTTTCAAGATCGGATACGAATTGGCAGAGATATGCCCACCGGAAGTGGCAGAAATGGGGAATCTGAGAATCAGCAACATTTTAAGGGGTACCCCTTGTAAAAAAATCGAAAAATTAAAAATCTATATTTAAGCAAAGTTTTGAATGAGGAAAGAATGTATTTAGATTCCTGATTACGGAATGGGACGCCTTTTCAAGATCAGATACGAATTGGCAGAGATATGCCCACCGGAAGTGGCAGAAATGGGGAATCTGAGAATCAGCAACATTTTAAGGGGTACCCACCGGAAGTGGCAGAAATGGGGAATCTGAGAATCAGAAACATTTTAAGGGGTACCCCTTGTAAAAAAAATCGAAAAATTAAAAATCTATATTTAAGCAAAGTTTTGAATGAGGAAAGAATGTATTTAGATTCCTGATTACGGAATGGGACGCCTTTTCAAGATCGGATACGAATTGGCAGAGATATGCCCACCGGAAGTGGCAGAAATGGGGAATCTGAGAATCAGCAACATTTTAAGGGGTACCCCTTGTAAAAAAATCGAAAAATTAAAAATCTATATTTAAGCAAAGTTTTGAATGAGGAAAGAATGTATTTAGATTCCTGATTACGGAATGGGACGCCTTTTCAAGATCAGATACGAATTGGCAGAGATATGCCCACCGGAAGTGGCAGAAATGGGGAATCTGAGAATCAGCAACATTTTAAGGGGTACCCCCATGGAGAAATGGGGAATCTGAGAATCAGAAACATTTTAAGGGGTACCCCTTGTAAAAAAATCGAAAAATTAAAAATCTATATTTAAGCAAAGTTTTGAATGAGGAAAGAATGTATTTAGAATCCTGATTACGGAATGGGACGCCTTTTCAAGATCAGATACGAATTGGCAGAGATATGCCCACCGGAAGTGGCAGAAATGGGGAATCTGAGAATCAGCAACATTTTAAGGGGTACCCCTTGTAAAAAAATCGAAAAATTAAAAATCTATATTTAAGCAAAGTTTTGAATGAGGAAAGAATGTATTTAGAATCCTGATTACGGAATGGGACGCCTTTTCAAGATCAGATACGAATTGGCAGAGATATGCCCACCGGAAGTGGCAGAAATGGGGAATCTGAGAATCAGCAACATTTTAAGGGGTACCGCTTCAAAAATCGAAAAATTAAAAATCTAAATATAGAGTTCAAGAGTTTTGAATGATGGAAATAAGAGATAGGATGTATTTGAGATCGATCCCCTGCAGATAAGTACAATGTAATAGGATGCACTTGAAGACTTACGAAATGGGTCACATAGCATTTTCAGTAGAGTTCGTTGATAAGAATTTTTAAATAGATTTAAGATTCATGTATCTTTCTTATACGAGAATGGAAGTAAATAAGAACAGTTTTTAAAGGAACTCATTGGAGAAACAGCAAAATTATGGGCTCCTTTAAGAGGTACCCCTTGTAAAAAAATCGAAAAATTAAAAATCTATATTTAAGCAAAGTTTTGAATGAGGAAAGAATGTATTTAGAATCCTGATTACGGAATGGGACGCCTTTTCAAGATCAGATACGAATTGGCAGAGATATGCCCACCGGAAGTGGCAGAAATGGGGAATCTGAAAATCAGCAACATTTTAAGGGGTACCCACCGGAAGTGGCAGAAATGGGGAATCTGAGAATCAGCAACATTTTAAGGGGTACCCCTTGTAAAAAAATCGAAAAATTAAAAATCTATATTTAAGCAAAGTTTTGAATGAGGAAAGAATGTATTTAGATTCCTGATTACGGAATGGGACGCCTTTTCAAGATCGGATACGAATTGGCAGAGATATGCCCACCGGAAGTGGCAGAAATGGGGAATCTGAGAATCAGCAACATTTTAAGGGGTACCCCTTGTAAAAAAATCGAAAAATTAAAAATCTATATTTAAGCAAAGTTTTGAATGAGGAAAGAATGTATTTAGATTCCTGATTACGGAATGGGACGCCTTTTCAAGATCAGATACGAATTGGCAGAGATATGCCCACCGGAAGTGGCAGAAATGGGGAATCTGAGAATCAGCAACATTTTAAGGGGTACCCACCGGAATTGGCAGAAATGGGGAATCTGAGAATCAGAAACATTTTAAGGGGTACCCCTTGCAAAAAAATCGAAAAATTAAAAATCTATATTTAAGCAAAGTTTTGAATGAGGAAAGAATGTATTTAGATTCCTGATTACGGAATGGGACGCCTTTTCAAGATCGGATACGAATTGGCAGAGATATGCCCACCGGAAGTGGCAGAAATGGGGAATCTGAGAATCAGCAACATTTTAAGGGGTACCCCTTGTAAAAAAATCGAAAAATTAAAAATCTATATTTAAGCAAAGTTTTGAATGAGGAAAGAATGTATTTAGATTCCTGATTACGGAATGGGACGCCTTTTCAAGATCGGATACGAATTGGCAGAGATATGCCCACCGGAAGTGGCAGAAATGGGGAATCTGAGAATCAGCAACATTTTAAGGGGTACCCCTTGTAAAAAAATCGAAAAATTAAAAATCTATATTTAAGCAAAGTTTTGAATGAGGAAAGAATGTATTTAGATTCCTGATTACGGAATGGGACGCCTTTTCAAGATCGGATACGAATTGGCAGAGATATGCCCACCGGAAGTGGCAGAAATGGGGAATCTGAGAATCAGCAACATTTTAAGGGGTACCCCTTGTAAAAAAATCGAAAAATTAAAAATCTATATTTAAGCAAAGTTTTGAATGAGGAAAGAATGTATTTAGATTCCTGATTACGGAATGGGACGCCTTTTCAAGATCAGATACGAATTGGCAGAGATATGCCCACCGGAAGTGGCAGAAATGGGGAATCTGAGAATCAGCAACATTTTAAGGGGTACCCCTTGTAAAAAAATCGAAAAATTAAAAATCTATATTTAAGCAAAGTTTTGAATGAGGAAAGAATGTATTTAGATTCCTGATTACGGAATGGGACGCCTTTTCAAGATCGGATACGAATTGGCAGAGATATGCCCACCGGAAGTGGCAGAAATGGGGAATCTGAGAATCAGCAACATTTTAAGGGGTACCCCTTGTAAAAAAATCGAAAAATTAAAAATCTATATTTAAGCAAAGTTTTGAATGAGGAAAGAATGTATTTAGATTCCTGATTACGGAATGGGACGCCTTTTCAAGATCGGATACGAATTGGCAGAGATATGCCCACCGGAAGTGGCAGAAATGGGGAATCTGAGAATCAGAAACATTTTAAGGGGTACCCCTTGTAAAAAAATCGAAAAATTAAAAATCTATATTTAAGCAAAGTTTTGAATGAGGAAAGAATGTATTTAGATTCCTGATTACGGAATGGGACGCCTTTTCAAGATCGGATACGAATTGGCAGAGATATGCCCACCGGAAGTGGCAGAAATGGGGAATCTGAGAATCAGCAACATTTTAAGGGGTACCCCTTGTAAAAAAATCGAAAAATTAAAAATCTATATTTAAGCAAAGTTTTGAATAAGGAAAGAATGTATTTAGAATCCTGATTACGGAATGGGACGCCTTTTCAAGATCAGATACGAATTGGCAGAGATATGCCCACCGGAAGTGGCAGAAATGGGGAATCTGAGAATCAGCAACATTTTAAGGGGTACCCCTTGTACAAAAATCGAAAAATTAAAAATCTAAAGATAGAGTCTCAAGGGATGGAGTTATGGAAATAAGAGATAGAATGTATTTGAGACCGATCCCCTGAGCCTAAGTACATATGTACATATGTGGTGCACTTGAAGCATTACGAAAAGGGTCACATAGCATGTCAGCGAGAGTTCGTTGATAAGTATTTTTAAATAGATTTAAGATTTTCATGTATCTTTCTTATAAGAGAATGGAAATGAGAATAAAAACAGTTTTTAAACGGAACTCATTGGAGAAACACAAAAATTATTGGGTCCTTTAAGAGGTACCCCTTGTAAAAAAAATCGAAAAATTAAAAATCTATATTTAAGCAAAGTTTTGAATGAGGAAAGAATGTATTTAGATTCCTGATTACGGAATGGGACGCCTTTTCAAGATCGGATACGAATTGGCAGAGATATGCCCACCGGAAGTGGCAGAAATGGGGAATCTGAAAATCAGCAACATTTTAAGGGGTACCCCCCACCGGAATTGGCAGAAATGGGGAATCTGAGAATCAGAAACATTTTAAGGGGTACCCCTTGTAAAAAAATCGAAAAATTAAAAATCTATATTTAAGCAAAGTTTTGAATGAGGAAAGAATGTATTTAGATTCCTGATTACGGAATGGGACGCCTTTTCAAGATCGGATACGAATTGGCAGAGATATGCCCACCGGAAGTGGCAGAAATGGGGAATCTGAGAATCAGCAACATTTTAAGGGGTACCCCTTGTAAAAAAATCGAAAAATTAAAAATCTATATTTAAGCAAAGTTTTGAATGAGGAAAGAATGTATTTAGATTCCTGATTACGGAATGGGACGCCTTTTCAAGATCAGATACGAATTGGCAGAGATATGCCCACCGGAAGTGGCAGAAATGGGGAATCTGAGAATCAGCAACATTTTAAGGGGTACCACCGAATTGAGAAAGGGGAATCTGAGAATCAGAAACATTTTAAGGGGTACCCCTTGTAAAAAAATCGAAAAATTAAAAATCTATATTTAAGCAAAGTTTTGAATGAGGAAAGAATGTATTTAGATTCCTGATTACGGAATGGGACGCCTTTTCAAGATCGGATACGAATTGGCAGAGATATGCCCACCGGAAGTGGCAGAAATGGGGAATCTGAGAATCAGCAACATTTTAAGGGGTACCCCTTGTAAAAAAATCGAAAAATTAAAAATCTATATTTAAGCAAAGTTTTGAATGAGGAAAGAATGTATTTAGATTCCTGATTACGGAATGGGACGCCTTTTCAAGATCGGATACGAATTGGCAGAGATATGCCCACCGGAAGTGGCAGAAATGGGGAATCTGAGAATCAGCAACATTTTAAGGGGTACCCCTTGTAAAAAAATCGAAAAATTAAAAATCTATATTTAAGCAAAGTTTTGAATGAGGAAAGAATGTATTTAGATTCCTGATTACGGAATGGGACGCCTTTTCAAGATCGGATACGAATTGGCAGAGATATGCCCACCGGAAGTGGCAGAAATGGGGAATCTGAGAATCAGCAACATTTTAAGGGGTACCCCTTGTAAAAAAATCGAAAAATTAAAAATCTATATTTAAGCAAAGTTTTGAATGAGGAAAGAATGTATTTAGATTCCTGATTACGGAATGGGACGCCTTTTCAAGATCAGATACGAATTGGCAGAGATATGCCCACCGGAAGTGGCAGAAATGGGGAATCTGAGAATCAGCAACAATTTTAAGGGGTACCCCTTGTAAAAAAATCGAAAAATTAAAAATCTATATTTAAGCAAAGTTTTGAATGAGGAAAGAATGTATTTAGATTCCTGATTACGGAATGGGACGCCTTTTCAAGATCGGATACGAATTGGCAGAGATATGCCCACCGGAAGTGGCAGAAATGGGGAATCTGAGAATCAGCAACATTTTAAGGGGTACCCCTTGCAAAAAAATCGAAAAATTAAAAATCTATATTTAAGCAAAGTTTTGAATGAGGAAAGAATGTATTTAGATTCCTGATTACGGAATGGGACGCCTTTTCAAGATCGGATACGAATTGGCAGAGATATGCCCACCGGAAGTGGCAGAAATGGGGAATCTGAGAATCAGCAACATTTTAAGGGGTACCCCTTGTAAAAAAATCGAAAAATTAAAAATCTATATTTAAGCAAAGTTTTGAATGAGGAAAGAATGTATTTAGATTCCTGATTACGGAATGGGACGCCTTTTCAAGATCGGATACGAATTGGCAGAGATATGCCCACCGGAAGTGGCAGAAATGGGGAATCTGAGAATCAGCAACATTTTAAGGGGTACCCCTTGTAAAAAAATCGAAAAATTAAAAATCTATATTTAAGCAAAGTTTTGAATGAGGAAAGAATGTATTTAGATTCCTGATTACGGAATGGGACGCCTTTTCAAGATCGGATACGAATTGGCAGAGATATGCCCACCGGAAGTGGCAGAAATGGGGAATCTGAGAATCAGCAACATTTTAAGGGGTACCCCTTGTAAAAAAATCGAAAAATTAAAAATCTATATTTAAGCAAAGTTTTGAATGAGGAAAGAATGTATTTAGATTCCTGATTACGGAATGGGACGCCTTTTCAAGATCAGATACGAATTGGCAGAGATATGCCCACCGGAAGTGGCAGAAATGGGGAATCTGAGAATCAGCAACATTTTAAGGGGTACCCCTTGTAAAAAAATCGAAAAATTAAAAATCTATATTTAGCAAAGTTTTGAATGAGGAAGAATCAAAAAAATCGAAAAATTAAAAATCTATATTTAAGCAAAGTTTTGAATGAGGAAAGAATGTATTTAGATTCCTGATTACGGAATGGGACGCCTTTTCAAGATCGGATACGAATTGGCAGAGATATGCCCACCGGAAGTGGCAGAAATGGGGAATCTGAGAATCAGCAACATTTTAAGGGGTACCCCTTGTAAAAAAATCGAAAAATTAAAAATCTATATTTAAGCAAAGTTTTGAATGAGGAAAGAATGTATTTAGATTCCTGATTACGGAATGGGACGCCTTTTCAAGATCAGATACGAATTGGCAGAGATATGCCCACCGGAAGTGGCAGAAATGGGGAATCTGAGAATCAGCAACATTTTAAGGGGTACCCCTTGTAAAAAAATCGAAAAATTAAAAATCTATATTTAAGCAAAGTTTTGAATGAGGAAAGAATGTATTTAGATTCCTGATTACGGAATGGGACGCCTTTTCAAGATCGGATACGAATTGGCAGAGATATGCCCACCGGAAGTGGCAGAAATGGGGAATCTGAGAATCAGCAACATTTTAAGGGGTACCCCTTGCAAAAAAATCGAAAAATTAAAAATCTATATTTAAGCAAAGTTTTGAATGAGGAAAGAATGTATTTAGATTCCTGATTACGGAATGGGACGCCTTTTCAAGATCGGATACGAATTGGCAGAGATATGCCCACCGGAAGTGGCAGAAATGGGGAATCTGAGAATCAGAAACATTTTAAGGGGTACCCCTTGTAAAAAAATCGAAAAATTAAAAATCTATATTTAAGCAAAGTTTTGAATGAGGAAAGAATGTATTTAGATTCCTGATTACGGAATGGGACGCCTTTTCAAGATCGGATACGAATTGGCAGAGATATGCCCACCGGAAGTGGCAGAAATGGGGAATCTGAGAATCAGCAACATTTTAAGGGGTACCCCTTGTAAAAAAATCGAAAAATTAAAAATCTATATTTAAGCAAAGTTTTGAATGAGGAAAGAATGTATTTAGATTCCTGATTACGGAATGGGACGCCTTTTCAAGATCGGATACGAATTGGCAGAGATATGCCCACCGGAAGTGGCAGAAATGGGGAATCTGAGAATCAGCAACATTTTAAGGGGTACCCCTTGCAAAAAAATCGAAAAATTAAAAATCTATATTTAAGCAAAGTTTTGAATGAGGAAAGAATGTATTTAGATTCCTGATTACGGAATGGGACGCCTTTTCAAGATCAGATACGAATTGGCAGAGATATGCCCACCGGAAGTGGCAGAAATGGGGAATCTGAGAATCAGCAACATTTTAAGGGGTACCCCTTGTAAAAAAATCGAAAAATTAAAAATCTATATTTAAGCAAGTAATAAAAATATTTAAAAAGTTTTGAATGAGGAAAGAATGTATTTAGATTCCTGATTACGGAATGGGACGCCTTTTCAAGATCGGATACGAATTGGCAGAGATATGCCCACCGGAAGTGGCAGAAATGGGGAATCTGAGAATCAGCAACATTTTAAGGGGTACCCCTTGTAAAAAAATCGAAAAATTAAAAATCTATATTTAAGCAAAGTTTTGAATGAGGAAAGAATGTATTTAGATTCCTGATTACGGAATGGGACGCCTTTTCAAGATCGGATACGAATTGGCAGAGATATGCCCACCGGAAGTGGCAGAAATGGGGAATCTGAGAATCAGCAACATTTTAAGGGGTACCCCTTGTAAAAAAATCGAAAAATTAAAAATCTATATTTAAGCAAAGTTTTGAATGAGGAAAGAATGTATTTAGATTCCTGATTACGGAATGGGACGCCTTTTCAAGATCGGATACGAATTGGCAGAGATATGCCCACCGGAAGTGGCAGAAATGGGGAATCTGAGAATCAGCAACATTTTAAGGGGTACCCCTTGTAAAAAAATCGAAAAATTAAAAATCTATATTTAAGCAAAGTTTTGAATGAGGAAAGAATGTATTTAGATTCCTGATTACGGAATGGGACGCCTTTTCAAGATCAGATACGAATTGGCAGAGATATGCCCACCGGAAGTGGCAGAAATGGGGAATCTGAGAATCAGCAACATTTTAAGGGGTACCCCTTGTAAAAAAATCGAAAAATTAAAAATCTATATTTAAGCAAAGTTTTGAATGAGGAAAGAATGTATTTAGATTCCTGATTACGGAATGGGACGCCTTTTCAAGATCGGATACGAATTGGCAGAGATATGCCCACCGGAAGTGGCAGAAATGGGGAATCTGAGAATCAGCAACATTTTAAAGGGTACCCCTTGTAAAAAAATCGAAAAATTAAAAATCTATATTTAAGCAAAGTTTTGAATGAGGAAAGAATGTATTTAGATTCCTGATTACGGAATGGGACGCCTTTTCAAGATCGGATACGAATTGGCAGAGATATGCCCACCGGAAGTGGCAGAAATGGGGAATCTGAGAATCAGCAACATTTTAAGGGGTACCCCTTGTAAAAAAATCGAAAAATTAAAAATCTATATTTAAGCAAAGTTTTGAATGAGGAAAGAATGTATTTAGATTCCTGATTACGGAATGGGACGCCTTTTCAAGATCGGATACGAATTGGCAGAGATATGCCCACCGGAAGTGGCAGAAATGGGGAATCTGAGAATCAGCAACATTTTAAGGGGTACCCCTTGTAAAAAAATCGAAAAATTAAAAATCTATATTTAAGCAAAGTTTTGAATGAGGAAAGAATGTATTTAGATTCCTGATTACGGAATGGGACGCCTTTTCAAGATCGGATACGAATTGGCAGAGATATGCCCACCGGAAGTGGCAGAAATGGGGAATCTGAGAATCAGCAACATTTTAAGGGGTACCCCTTGTAAAAAAATCGAAAAATTAAAAATCTATATTTAAGCAAAGTTTTGAATGAGGAAAGAATGTATTTAGATTCCTGATTACGGAATGGGACGCCTTTTCAAGATCGGATACGAATTGGCAGAGATATGCCCACCGGAAGTGGCAGAAATGGGGAATCTGAGAATCAGCAACATTTTAAGGGGTACCCCTTGTAAAAAAATCGAAAAATTAAAAATCTATATTTAAGCAAAGTTTTGAATGAGGAAAGAATGTATTTAGATTCCTGATTACGGAATGGGACGCCTTTTCAAGATCGGATACGAATTGGCAGAGATATGCCCACCGGAAGTGGCAGAAATGGGGAATCTGAGAATCAGCAACATTTTAAGGGGTACCCCTTGTAAAAAAATCGAAAAATTAAAAATCTATATTTAAGCAAAGTTTTGAATGAGGAAAGAATGTATTTAGATTCCTGATTACGGAATGGGACGCCTTTTCAAGATCGGATACGAATTGGCAGAGATATGCCCACCGGAAGTGGCAGAAATGGGGAATCTGAGAATCAGCAACATTTTAAGGGGTACCCCTTGCAAAAAAATCGAAAAATTAAAAATCTATATTTAAGCAAAGTTTTGAATGAGGAAAGAATGTATTTAGATTCCTGATTACGGAATGGGACGCCTTTTCAAGATCAGATACGAATTGGCAGAGATATGCCCACCGGAAGTGGCAGAAATGGGGAATCTGAGAATCAGCAACATTTTAAGGGGTACCCCTTGTAAAAAAATCGAAAAATTAAAAATCTATATTTAAGCAAAGTTTTGAATGAGGAAGAAAAAAAAATCGAAAAATTAAAAATCTATATTTAAGCAAAGTTTTGATTGAGGAAAGAATGTATTTAGATTCCTGATTACGGAATGGGACGCCTTTTCAAGATCGGATACGAATTGGCAGAGATATGCCCACCGGAAGTGGCAGAAATGGGGAATCTGAGAATCAGCAACATTTTAAGGGGTACCCCTTGTAAAAAAATCGAAAAATTAAAAATCTATATTTAAGCAAAGTTTTGAATGAGGAAAGAATGTATTTAGATTCCTGATTACGGAATGGGACGCCTTTTCAAGATCGGATACGAATTGGCAGAGATATGCCCACCGGAAGTGGCAGAAATGGGGAATCTGAGAATCAGCAACATTTTAAGGGGTACCCCTTGTAAAAAAATCGAAAAATTAAAAATCTATATTTAAGCAAAGTTTTGAATGAGGAAAGAATGTATTTAGATTCCTGATTACGGAATGGGACGCCTTTTCAAGATCGGATACGAATTGGCAGAGATATGCCCACCGGAAGTGGCAGAAATGGGGAATCTGAGAATCAGCAACATTTTAAGGGGTACCCCTTGCAAAAAAATCGAAAAATTAAAAATCTATATTTAAGCAAAGTTTTGAATGAGGAAAGAATGTATTTAGATTCCTGATTACGGAATGGGACGCCTTTTCAAGATCAGATACGAATTGGCAGAGATATGCCCACCGGAAGTGGCAGAAATGGGGAATCTGAGAATCAGCAACATTTTAAGGGGTACCCCTTGTAAAAAAATCGAAAAATTAAAAATCTATATTTAAGCAAAGTTTTGAATGAGGAAGGAATGTATTTAGATTCCTTATTACGGAATGGGACGCCTTTTCAAGATCGGATACGAAATGGTGGCAGAAATGGGGGATCTGAGAATCAGCAACATTTTAAAGGGTACCCCTTGTAAAAAAATCGAAAAATTAAAAATCTATATTTAAGCAAAGTTTTGAATGAGGAAAGAATGTATTTAGATTCCTGATTACGGAATGGGACGCCTTTTCAAGATCGGATACGAATTGGCAGAGATATGCCCACCGGAAGTGGCAGAAATGGGGAATCTGAGAATCAGCAACATTTTAAGGGGTACCCCTTGTAAAAAAATCGAAAAATTAAAAATCTATATTTAAGCAAAGTTTTGAATGAGGAAAGAATGTATTTAGATTCCTGATTACGGAATGGGACGCCTTTTCAAGATCGGATACGAATTGGCAGAGATATGCCCACCGGAAGTGGCAGAAATGGGGAATCTGAGAATCAGCAACATTTTAAGGGGTACCCCTTGTAAAAAAATCGAAAAATTAAAAATCTATATTTAAGCAAAGTTTTGAATGAGGAAAGAATGTATTTAGATTCCTGATTACGGAATGGGACGCCTTTTCAAGATCGGATACGAATTGGCTGAGATATGCCCACCGGAAGTGGCAGAAATGGGGAATCTGAGAAATCAGCAACATTTTAAGGGGTACCCCTTGTAAAAAAATCGAAAAATTAAAAATCTATATTTAAGCAAAGTTTTGAAATTAAAAATCTATATTTAAGCAAAGTTTTGAATGAGGAAAGAATGTATCTAGATTCCCGATTACGGAATGGGACGCCTTTTCAAGATCGGATACGAATTGGCAGAGATATGCCCACCGGAAGTGGCAGAAATGGGGAATCTGAGAATCAGAAACATTTTGGTCTGGGAATCAGCAACATTTTAAGGGGTACCCCTTGTAAAAAAATCGAAAAATTAAAAATCTATATTTCAGCAAAGTTTTAATGAAAGGAATGCAAAAAAATCGAAAAATTAAAAATCTATATTTAAGCAAAGTTTTGAATGAGGAAAGAATGTATTTAGATTCCTGATTACGGAATGGGACGCCTTTTCAAGATCGGATACGAATTGGCAGAGATATGCCCACCGGAAGTGGCAGAAATGGGGAATCTGAGAATCAGCAACATTTTAAGGGGTACCCCTTGTAAAAAAATCGAAAAATTAAAAATCTATATTTAAGCAAAGTTTTGAATAAGGAAAGAATGTATTTAGATTCCTGATTACGGAATGGGACGCCTTTTCAAGATCGGATACGAATTGGCAGAGATATGCCCACCGGAAGTGGCAGAAATGGGGAATCTGAGAATCAGCAACATTTTAAGGGGTACCCCTTGTAAAAAAATCGAAAAATTAAAAATCTATATTTAAGCAAAGTTTTGAATGAGGAAAGAATGTATTTAGATTCCTGATTACGGAATGGGACGCCTTTTCAAGATCGGATACGAATTGGCAGAGATATGCCCACCGGAAGTGGCAGAAATGGGGAATCTGAGAATCAGCAACATTTTAAGGGGTACCCCTTGTAAAAAAATCGAAAAATTAAAAATCTATATTTAAGCAAAGTTTTGAATGAGGAAAGAATGTATTTAGATTCCTGATTACGGAATGGGACGCCTTTTCAAGATCAGATACGAATTGGCAGAGATATGCCCACCGGAAGTGGCAGAAATGGGGAACCTGAGTAATCAGTAACATTTTAAGGGGTACCCCTTGTAAAAAAATCGAAAAATTAAAAATCTATATTTAAGCAAAGTTTTGAATGAGGAAAGAATGTATTTAGATTCCTGATTACGGAATGGGACGCCTTTTCAAGATCGGATACGAATTGGCAGAGATATGCCCACCGGAAGTGGCAGAAATGGGGAATCTGAGAATCAGCAACATTTTAAAGGGTACCCCTTGTAAAAAAATCGAAAAATTAAAAATCTATATTTAAGCAAAGTTTTGAATGAGGAAAGAATGTATTTAGATTCCTGATTACGGAATGGGACGCCTTTTCAAGATCGGATACGAATTGGCAGAGATATGCCCACCGGAAGTGGCAGAAATGGGGAATCTGAGAATCAGCAACATTTTAAGGGGTACCCCTTGTAAAAAAATCGAAAAATTAAAAATCTATATTTAAGCAAAGTTTTGAATGAGGAAAGAATGTATTTAGATTCCTGATTACGGAATGGGACGCCTTTTCAAGATCGGATACGAATTGGCAGAGATATGCCCACCGGAAGTGGCAGAAATGGGGAATCTGAGAATCAGCAACATTTTAAGGGGTACCCCTTGTAAAAAAATCGAAAAATTAAAAATCTATATTTAAGCAAAGTTTTGAATGAGGAAAGAATGTATTTAGATTCCTGATTACGGAATGGGACGCCTTTTCAAGATCGGATACGAATTGGCAGAGATATGCCCACCGGAAGTGGCAGAAATGGGGAATCTGAGAATCAGCAACATTTTAAGGGGTACCCCTTGTAAAAAAAATCGAAAAATTAAAAATCTATATTTAAGCAAAGTTTTGAATGAGGAAAGAATGTATTTAGATTCCTGATTACGGAATGGGACGCCTTTTCAAGATCGGATACGAATTGGCAGAGATATGCCCACCGGAAGTGGCAGAAATGGGGAATCTGAGAATCAGCAACATTTTAAGGGGTACCCCTTGTAAAAAAATCGAAAAATTAAAAATCTATATTTAAGCAAAGTTTTGAATGAGGAAAGAATGTATTTAGATTCCTGATTACGGAATGGGACGCCTTTTCAAATTCAGATACGAATTCGCAGAGATATGCCCACCGGAAGTGGCAGAAATGGGGAATCTGAGAATCAGAAACATTTTAAGGGGTACCCCTTGTAAAAAAATCGAAAAATTAAAAATCTATATTTAAGCAAAGTTTTGAATGAGGAAAGAATGTATTTAGATTCCTGATTACGGAATGGGACGCCTTTTCAAGATCGGATACGAATTGGCAGAGATATGCCCACCGGAAGTGGCAGAAATGGGGAATCTGAGAATCAGCAACATTTTAAAGGGTACCCCTTGTAAAAAAATCGAAAAATTAAAAATCTATATTTAAGCAAAGTTTTGAATGAGGAAAGAATGTATTTAGATTCCTGATTACGGAATGGGACGCCTTTTCAAGATCGGATACGAATTGGCAGAGATATGCCCACCGGAAGTGGCAGAAATGGGGAATCTGAGAATCAGCAACATTTTAAGGGGTACCCCTTGTAAAAAAATCGAAAAATTAAAAATCGATATTTAAGCAAAGTTTTGAATGAGGAAAGAATGTATTTAGATTCCTGATTACGGAGATATGCCCACCGGAAGTGGCAGAAATGGGGAATCTGAGAATCAGAAACATTTTAAGGGGTACCCCTTGTAAAAAAATCGAAAAATTAAAAATCTATATTTAAGCAAAGTTTTGAATGAGGAAAGAATGTATTTAGATTCCTGATTACGGAATGGGACGCCTTTTCAAGATCGGATACGAATTGGCAGAGATATGCCCACCGGAAGTGGCAGAAATGGGGAATCTGAGAATCAGAAACATTTTCAGGGGTACCCCTTGCAAAAAAATCGAAAAATTAAAAATCTATATTTAAGCAAAGTTTTGAATGAGGAAAGAATGTATTTAGATTCCTGATTACGGAATGGGACGCCTTTTCAAGATCGGATACGAATTGGCAGAGATATGCCCACCGGAAGTGGCAGAAATGGGGAATCTGAGAATCAGAAACATTTTAAGGGGTACCCCTTGTAAAAAAATCGAAAAATTAAAAATCTATATTTAAGCATAGTTTTGAATGAGGAAAGAATGTATTTAGATTCCTGATTACGGAATGGGACGCCTTTTCAAGATCAGATACGAATTGGCACAGATATGCCCACCGGAAGTGGCAGAAATGGGGAATCTGAGAATCAGCAACATTTTAAGGGGTACCCCTTGTAAAAAAATCGAAAAATTAAAAATCTATATTTAAGCAAAGTTTTGAATGAGGAAAGAATGTATTTAGATTCCTGATTACGGAATGGGACGCCTTTTCAAGATCGGATACGAATTGGCAGAGATATGCCCACCGGAAGTGGCAGAAATGGGGAATCTGAGAATCAGCAACATTTTAAGGGGTACCCCTTGTAAAAAAATCGAAAAATTAAAAATCTATATTTAAGCAAAGTTTTGAATGAGGAAAGAATGTATTTAGATTCCTGATTACGGAATGGGACGCCTTTTCAAGATCGGATACGAATTGGCAGAGATATGCCCACCGGAAGTGGCAGAAATGGGGAATCTGAGAATCAGAAACATTTTAAGGGGTACCCCTTGTAAAAAAATCGAAAAATTAAAAATCTATATTTAAGCAAAGTTTTGAATGAGGAAAGAATGTATTTAGATTCCTGATTACGGAATGGGACGCCTTTTCAAGATCGGATACGAATTGGCAGAGATATGCCCACCGGAAGTGGCAGAAATGGGGAATCTGAGAATCAGCAACATTTTAAGGGGTACCCCTTGTAAAAAAATCGAAAAATTAAAAATCTATATTTAAGCAAAGTTTTGAATGAGGAAAGAATGTATTTAGATTCCTGATTACGGAATGGGACGCCTTTTCAAGATCGGATACGAATTGGCAGAGATATGCCCACCGGAAGTGGCAGAAATGGGGAATCTGAGAATCAGCAACATTTTAAGGGGTACCCCTTGTAAAAAAATCGAAAAATTAAAAATCTATATTTAAGCAAAGTTTTGAATGAGGAAAGAATGTATTTAGATTCCTGATTACGGAATGGGACGCCTTTTCAAGATCAGATACGAATTGGCAGAGATATGCCCACCGGAAGTGGCAGAAATGGGGAATCTGAGAATCAGCAACATTTTAAGGGGTACCCCTTGTAAAAAAATCGAAAAATTAAAAATCTATATTTAAGCAAAGTTTTGAATGAGGAAAGAATGTATTTAGATTCCTGATTACGGAATGGGACGCCTTTTCAAGATCAGATACGAATTGGCAGAGATATGCCCACCGGAAGTGGCAGAAATGGGGAATCTGAGAATCAGCAACAATTTTAAGGGGTACCCCTTGTAAAAAAATCGAAAAATTAAAAATCTATATTTAAGCAAAGTTTTGAATGAGGAAAGAATGTATTTAGATTCCTGATTACGGAATGGGACGCCTTTTCAAGATCGGATACGAATTGGCAGAGATATGCCCACCGGAAGTGGCAGAAATGGGGAATCTGAGAATCAGCAACATTTTAAGGGGTACCCCTTGTAAAAAAATCGAAAAATTAAAAATCTATATTTAAGCAAAGTTTTGAATGAGGAAAGAATGTATTTAGATTCCTGATTACGGAATGGGACGCCTTTTCAAGATCGGATACGAATTGGCAGAGATATGCCCACCGGAAGTGGCAGAAATGGGGAATCTGAGAATCAGATCATTTCAGACATTTAAGGGGTACCCCTTGTAAAAAAATCGGAAAATTAAAAATCTATATTTAAGCAAAGTTTTGAATGAGGAAAGAATGTATTTAGATTCCTGATTACGGAATGGGACGCCTTTTCAAGATCAGATACGAATTGGCAGAGATATGCCCACCGGAAGTGGCAGAAATGGGGAATCTGAGAATCAGCAACATTTTAAGGGGTACCCCTTGTAAAAAAATCGAAAAATTAAAAATCTATATTTAAGCAAAGTTTTGAATGAGGAAAGAATGTAAGGAAATCGAAAAATTAAAAATCTATATTTAAGCAAAGTTTTGAATGAGGAAAGAATGTATTTAGATTCCTGATTACGGAATGGGACGCCTTTTCAAGATCGGATACGAATTGGCAGAGATATGCCCACCGGAAGTGGCAGAAATGGGGAATCTGAGAATCAGCAACATTTTAAGGGGTACCCCTTGTAAAAAAATCGAAAAATTAAAAATCTATATTTAAGCAAAGTTTTGAATGAGGAAAGAATGTATTTAGATTCCTGATTACGGAATGGGACGCCTTTTCAAGATCAGATACGAATTGGCAGAGATATGCCCACCGGAAGTGGCAGAAATGGGGAATCTGAGAATCAGCAACATTTTAAGGGGTACCCCTTGTAAAAAAATCGAAAAATTAAAAATCTATATTTAAGCAAAGTTTTGAATGAGGAAAGAATGTATTTAGATTCCTGATTACGGAATGGGACGCCTTTTCAAGATCGGATACGAATTGGCAGAGATATGCCCACCGGAAGTGGCAGAAATGGGGAATCTGAGAATCAGAAACATTTTAAGGGGTACCCCTTGTAAAAAAATCGAAAAATTAAAAATCTATATTTAAGCAAAGTTTTGAATGAGGAAAGAATGTATTTAGATTCCTGATTACGGAATGGGACGCCTTTTCAAGATCGGATACGAATTGGCAGAGATATGCCCACCGGAAGTGGCAGAAATGGGGAATCTGAGAATCAGCAACATTTTAAGGGGTACCCCTTGTAAAAAAATCGAAAAATTAAAAATCTATATTTAAGCAAAGTTTTGAATGAGGAAAGAATGTATTTAGATTCCTGATTACGGAATGGGACGCCTTTTCAAGATCGGATACGAAATGGTGGCAGAAATGGGGGATCTGAGAATCAGCAACATTTTAAAGGGTACCCCTTGTAAAAAAATCGAAAAATTTAAAATCTATATTTAAGCAAAGTTTTGAATAAGGAAAGAATGTATTTAGATTCCTGATTACGGAATGGGACGCCTTTTCAAGATCGGATACGAATTGGCAGAGATATGCCCACCGGAAGTGGCAGAAATGGGGAATCTGAGAATCAGAAACATTTTAAGGGGTACCCCTTGTAAAAAAATCGAAAAATTAAAAATCTATATTTAAGCAAAGTTTTGAATGAGGAAAGAATGTATTTAGATTCCTGATTACGGAATGGGACGCCTTTTCAAGATCGGATACGAATTGGCAGAGATATGCCCACCGGAAGTGGCAGAAATGGGGAATCTGAGAATCAGAAACATTTTAAGGGGTACCCCTTGTAAAAAAATCGAAAAATTAAAAATCTATATTTAAGCAAAGTTTTGAATGAGGAAAGAATGTATTTAGATTCCTGATTACGGAATGGGACGCCTTTTCAAGATCGGATACGAATTGGCAGAGATATGCCCACCGGAAGTGGCAGAAATGGGGAATCTGAGAATCAGCAACATTTTAAGGGGTACCCCTTGTAAAAAAATCGAAAAATTAAAAATCTATATTTAAGCAAAGTTTTGAATGAGGAAAGAATGTATTTAGATTCCTGATTACGGAATGGGACGCCTTTTCAAGATCGGATACGAATTGGCAGAGATATGCCCACCGGAAGTGGCAGAAATGGGGAATCTGAGAATCAGCAACATTTTAAGGGGTACCCCTTGTAAAAAAATCGAAAAATTAAAAATCTATATTTAAGCAAAGTTTTGAATGAGGAAAGAATGTATTTAGATTCCTGATTACGGAATGGGACGCCTTTTCAAGATCAGATACGAATTGGCAGAGATATGCCCACCGGAAGTGGCAGAAATGGGGAATCTGAGAATCAGAAACATTTTAAGGGGTACCCCTTGTAAAAAAATCGAAAAATTAAAAATCTATATTTAAGCAAAGTTTTGAATGAGGAAAGAATGTATTTAGATTCCTGATTACGGAATGGGACGCCTTTTCAAGATCGGATACGAATTGGCAGAGATATGCCCACCGGAAGTGGCAGAAATGGGGAATCTGAGAATCAGCAACATTTTAAGGGGTACCCCTTGTAAAAAAATCGAAAAATTAAAAATCTATATTTAAGCAAAGTTTTGAATGAGGAAAGAATGTATTTAGATTCCTGATTACGGAATGGGACGCCTTTTCAAGATCGGATACGAATTGGCAGAGATATGCCCACCGGAAGTGGCAGAAATGGGGAATCTGAGAATCAGCAACATTTTAAGGGGTACCCCTTGTAAAAAAATCGAAAAATTAAAAATCTATATTTAAGCAAAGTTTTGAATGAGGAAAGAATGTATTTAGATTCCTGATTACGGAATGGGACGCCTTTTCAAGATCGGATACGAATTGGCAGAGATATGCCCACCGGAAGTGGCAGAAATGGGGAATCTGAGAATCAGCAACATTTTAAGGGGTACCCCTTGTAAAAAAATCGAAAAATTAAAAATCTATATTTAAGCCAAGTTTTGAAATTAAAAATCTATATTTAAGCAAAGTTTTGAATGAGGAAAGAATGTATCTAGATTCCCGATTACGGAATGGGACGCCTTTTCAAGATCGGATACGAATTGGCAGAGATATGCCCACCGGAAGTGGCAGAAATGGGGAATCTGAGAATCAGCAACATTTTAAGGGGTACCCCTTGTAAAAAAATCGAAAAATTAAAAATCTATATTTAAGCAAAGTTTTGAATGAGGAAAGAATGTATTTAGATTCCTGATTACGGAATGGGACGCCTTTTCAAGATCAGATACGAATTGGCAGAGATATGCCCACCGGAAGTGGCAGAAATGGGGAATCTGAGAATCAGAAACATTTTAAGGGGTACCCCTTGTAAAAAAATCGAAAAATTAAAAATCTATATTTAAGCAAAGTTTTGAATGAGGAAAGAATGTATTTAGATTCCTGATTACGGAATGGGACGCCTTTTCAAGATCGGATACGAATTGGCAGAGATATGCCCACCGGAAGTGGCAGAAATGGGGAATCTGAGAATCAGCAACATTTTAAGGGGTACCCCTTGCAAAAAAATCGAAAAATTAAAAATCTATATTTAAGCAAAGTTTTGAATGAGGAAAGAATGTATTTAGATTCCTGATTACGGAATGGGACGCCTTTTCAAGATCGGATACGAATTGGCAGAGATATGCCCACCGGAAGTGGCAGAAATGGGGAATCTGAGAATCAGAAACATTTTAAGGGGTACCCCTTGTAAAAAAATCGAAAAATTAAAAATCTATATTTAAGCAAAGTTTTGAATGAGGAAAGAATGTATTTAGATTCCTGATTACGGAATGGGACGCCTTTTCAAGATCGGATACGAATTGGCAGAGATATGCCCACCGGAAGTGGCAGAAATGGGGAATCTGAGAATCAGCAACATTTTAAGGGGTACCCCTTGTAAAAAAATCGAAAAATTAAAAATCTATATTTAAGCAAAGTTTTGAATAAGGAAAGAATGTATTTAGATTCCTGATTACGGAATGGGACGCCTTTTCAAGATCGGATACGAATTGGCAGAGATATGCCCACCGGAAGTGGCAGAAATGGGGAATCTGAGAATCAGCAACATTTTAAGGGGTACCCCTTGTAAAAAAATCGAAAAATTAAAAATCTATATTTAAGCAAAGTTTTGAATGAGGAAAGAATGTATTTAGATTCCTGATTACGGAATGGGACGCCTTTTCAAGATCAGATACGAATTGGCAGAGATATGCCCACCGGAAGTGGCAGAAATGGGGAATCTGAGAAATCAGCAACATTTTAAGGGGTACCCCTTGTAAAAAAATCGAAAAATTAAAAATCTATATTTAAGCAAAGTTTTGAATGAGGAAAGAATGTATTTAGATTCCTGATTACGGAATGGGACGCCTTTTCAAGATCGGATACGAATTGGTGGCAGAAATGGGGGATCTGAGAATCAGCAACATTTTAAAGGGTACCCCTTGTAAAAAAATCGAAAAATTAAAAAATCTATATTTAAGCAAAGTTTTGAATGAGGAAAGAATGTATTTAGATTCCTGATTACGGAATGGGACGCCTTTTCAAGATCGGATACGAATTGGCAGAGATATGCCCACCGGAAGTGGCAGAAATGGGGAATCTGAGAATCAGAAACATTTTAAGGGGTACCCCTTGTAAAAAAATCGAAAAATTAAAAATCTATATTTAAGCAAAGTTTTGAATGAGGAAAGAATGTATTTAGATTCCTGATTACGGAATGGGACGCCTTTTCAAGATCGGATACGAATTGGCACGAGATATGCCCACCGGAAGTGGCAGAAATGGGGAATCTGAGAATCAGCAACATTTTAAGGGGTACCCCTTGTAAAAAAATCGAAAAATTAAAAATCGATATTTAAGCAAAGTTTTGAATGAGGAAAGAATGTATTTAGATTCCTGATTACGGAATGGGACGCCTTTTCAAGATCGGATACGAATTGGCAGAGATATGCCCACCGGAAGTGGCAGAAATGGGGAATCTGAGAATCAGCAACATTTTAAGGGGTACCCCTTGTAAAAAAATCGAAAAATTAAAAATCTATATTTAAGCAAAGTTTTGAATGAGGAAAGAATGTATTTAGATTCCTGATTACGGAATGGGACGCCTTTTCAAGATCGGATACGAATTGGCAGAGATATGCCCACCGGAAGTGGCAGAAATGGGGAATCTGAGAATCAGCAACATTTTAAGGGGTACCCCTTGTAAAAAAATCGAAAAATTAAAAATCTATATTTAAGCAAAGTTTTGAATGAGGAAAGAATGTATTTAGATTCCTGATTACGGAATGGGACGCCTTTTCAAGATCAGATACGAATTGGCAGAGATATGCCCACCGGAAGTGGCAGAAATGGGGAATCTGAGAATCAGCAACATTTTAAGGGGTACCCCTTGTAAAAAAATCGAAAAATTAAAAATCTATATTTAAGCAAAGTTTTGAATGAGGAAAGAATGTATTTAGATTCCTGATTACGGAATGGGACGCCTTTTCAAGATCGGATACGAATTGGCAGAGATATGCCCACCGGAAGTGGCAGAAATGGGGAATCTGAGAATCAGAAACATTTTAAGGGGTACCCCTTGCAAAAAAATCGAAAAATTAAAAATCTATATTTAAGCAAAGTTTTGAATGAGGAAAGAATGTATTTAGATTCCTGATTACGGAATGGGACGCCTTTTCAAGATCGGATACGAATTGGCAGAGATATGCCCACCGGAAGTGGCAGAAATGGGGAATCTGAGAATCAGCAACATTTTAAGGGGTACCCCTTGTAAAAAAATCGAAAAATTAAAAATCTATATTTAAGCAAAGTTTTGAATGAGGAAAGAATGTATTTAGATTCCTGATTACGGAATGGGACGCCTTTTCAAGATCGGATACGAATTGGCAGAGATATGCCCACCGGAAGTGGCAGAAATGGGGAATCTGAGAATCAGCAACATTTTAAGGGGTACCCCTTGTAAAAAAATCGAAAAATTAAAAATCTATATTTAAGCAAAGTTTTGAATGAGGAAAGAATATATTTAGATTCCTGATTACGGAATGGGACGCCTTTTCAAGATCAGATACGAATTGGCAGAGATATGCCCACCGGAAGTGGCAGAAATGGGGAATCTGGGAATCAGCAACATTTTAAGGGGTACCCCTTGTAAAAAAATCGAAAAATTAAAAATCTATATTTCAGCAAAGTTTTGAATGAGGAAGGAATGCAAAAAAATCGAAAAATTAAAAATCTATATTTAAGCAAAGTTTTGATTGAGGAAAGAATGTATTTAGATTCCAGATTACGGAATGGGACGCCTTTTCAAGATCGGATACGAATTGGCAGAGATATGCCCACCGGAAGTGGCAGAAATGGGGAATCTGAGAATCAGCAACATTTTAAGGGGTACCCCTTGTAAAAAAATCGAAAAATTAAAAATCTATATTTAAGCAAAGTTTTGAATAAGGAAAGAATGTATTTAGATTCCTGATTACGGAATGGGACGCCTGTTCAAGATCGGATACGAATTGGCAGAGATATGCCCACCGGAAGTGGCAGAAATGGGGAATCTGAGAATCAGCAACATTTTAAGGGGTACCCCTTGTAAAAAAATCGAAAAATTAAAAATCTATATTTAAGCAAAGTTTTGAATGAGGAAAGAATGTATTTAGATTCCTGATTACGGAATGGGACGCCTTTTCAAGATCGGATACGAATTGGCAGAGATATGCCCACCGGAAGTGGCAGAAATGGGGAATCTGAGAATCAGCAACATTTTAAGGGGTACCCCTTGTAAAAAAATCGAAAAATTAAAAATCTATATTTAAGCAAAGTTTTGAATGAGGAAAGAATGTATTTAGATTCCTGATTACGGAATGGGACGCCTTTTCAAGATCAGATACGAATTGGCAGAGATATGCCCACCGGAAGTGGCAGAAATGGGGAATCTGAGAATCAGCAACATTTTAAGGGGTACCCCTTGTAAAAAAATCGAAAAATTAAAAATCTATATTTAAGCAAAGTTTTGAATGAGGAAAGAATGTATTTAGATTCCTGATTACGGAATGGGACGCCTTTTCAAGATCGGATACGAATTGGCAGAGATATGCCCACCGGAAGTGGCAGAAATGGGGAATCTGAGAATCAGCAACATTTTAAAGGGTACCCCTTGTAAAAAAATCGAAAAATTAAAAATCTATATTTAAGCAAAGTTTTGAATGAGGAAAGAATGTATTTAGATTCCTGATTACGGAATGGGACGCCTTTTCAAGATCGGATACGAATTGGCAGAGATATGCCCACCGGAAGTGGCAGAAATGGGGAATCTGAGAATCAGCAACATTTTAAGGGGTACCCCTTGTAAAAAAATCGAAAAATTAAAAATCGATATTTAAGCATAGTTTTGAATGAGGAAAGAATGTATTTAGATTCCTGATTACGGAATGGGACGCCTTTTCAAGATCGGATACGAATTGGCAGAGATATGCCCACCGGAAGTGGCAGAAATGGGGAATCTGAGAATCAGCAACATTTTAAGGGGTACCCCTTGCAAAAAAATCGAAAAATTAAAAATCTATATTTAAGCAAAGTTTTGAATGAGGAAAGAATATATTTAGATTCCTGATTACGGAATGGGACGCCTTTTCAAGATTCAGATACGAATTCGCAGAGATATGCCCACCGGAAGTGGCAGAAATGGGGAATCTGAGAATCAGCAACATTTTAAGGGGTACCCCTTGTAAAAAAATCGAAAAATTAAAAATCTATATTTAAGCAAAGTTTTGAATGAGGAAAGAATGTATTTAGATTCCTGATTACGGAATGGGACGCCTTTTCAAGATCGGATACGAATTGGCAGAGATATGCCCACCGGAAGTGGCAGAAATGGGGAATCTGAGAATCAGCAACATTTTAAGGGGTACCCCTTGTAAAAAAATCGAAAAATTAAAAATCTATATTTAAGCAAAGTTTTGAATGAGGAAAGAATGTATTTAGATTCCTGATTACGGAATGGGACGCCTTTTCAAGATCGGATACGAATTGGCAGAGATATGCCCACCGGAAGTGGCAGAAATGGGGAATCTGAGAATCAGCAACATTTTAAGGGGTACCCCTTGTAAAAAAATCGAAAAATTAAAAATCTATATTTAAGCAAAGTTTTGAATGAGGAAAGAATGTATTTAGATTCCTGATTACGGAATGGGACGCCTTTTCAAGATCGGATACGAATTGGCAGAGATATGCCCACCGGAAGTGGCAGAAATGGGGAATCTGAGAATCAGCAACATTTTAAGGGGTACCCCTTGCAAAAAAATCGAAAAATTAAAAATCTATATTTAAGCAAAGTTTTGAATGAGGAAAGAATGTATTTAGATTCCTGATTACGGAATGGGACGCCTTTTCAAGATCAGATACGAATTGGCAGAGATATGCCCACCGGAAGTGGCAGAAATGGGGAATCTGGAGAATCAGCAACATTTTAAGGGGTACCCCTTGTAAAAAAATCGAAAAATTAAAAATCTATATTTAAGCAAAGTTTTGAATGAGGAAAGAATGTATTTAGATTCCTGATTACGGAATGGGACGCCTTTTCAAGATCGGATACGAATTGGCAGAGATATGCCCACCGGAAGTGGCAGAAATGGGGAATCTGAGAATCAGCAACATTTTAAAGGGTACCCCTTGTAAAAAAATCGAAAAATTAAAAATCTATATTTAAGCAAAGTTTTGAATGAGGAAAGAATGTATTTAGATTCCTGATTACGGAATGGGACGCCTTTTCAAGATCGGATACGAATTGGCAGAGATATGCCCACCGGAAGTGGCAGAAATGGGGAATCTGAGAATCAGCAACATTTTAAGGGGTACCCCTTGTAAAAAAATCGAAAAATTAAAAATCTATATTTAAGCAAAGTTTTGAATGAGGAAAGAATGTATTTAGATTCCTGATTACGGAATGGGACGCCTTTTCAAGATCGGATACGAATTGGCAGAGATATGCCCACCGGAAGTGGCAGAAATGGGGAATCTGAGAATCAGCAACATTTTAAGGGGTACCCCTTGTAAAAAAATCGAAAAATTAAAAATCTATATTTAAGCAAAGTTTTGAATGAGGAAAGAATGTATTTAGATTCCTGATTACGGAATGGGACGCCTTTTCAAGATCGGATACGAATTGGCAGAGATATGCCCACCGGAAGTGGCAGAAATGGGGAATCTGAGAATCAGCAACATTTTAAGGGGTACCCCTTGTAAAAAAATCGAAAAATTAAAAATCTATATTTAAGCAAAGTTTTGAATGAGGAAAGAATGTATTTAGATTCCTGATTACGGAATGGGACGCCTTTTCAAGATTCGGATACGAATTGGCAGAGATATGCCCACCGGAAGTGGCAGAAATGGGGAATCTGAGAATCAGCAACATTTTAAGGGGTACCCCTTGTAAAAAAATCGAAAAATTAAAAATCTATATTTCAGCAAAGTTTTGAATGAGGAAAGAATGTATTTAGATTCCTTATTACGGAATGGGACGCCTTTTCAAGATCGGATACGAAATGGTGGCAGAAATGGGGGATCTGAGAATCAGAAACATTTTAAGGGGTACCCCTTGTAAAATAATCGAAAAATTAAAATATAATTAAAATATCTATATTTAAGCAAAGTTTTGAATGAGGAAAGAATGTATTTAGATTCCTGATTACGGAATGGGACGCCTTTTCAAGATCAGATACGAATTGGCAGAGATATGCCCACCGGAAGTGGCAGAAATGGGGAATCTGAGAATCAGCAACATTTTAAGGGGTACCCCTTGAAAAAAAATCGAAAAATTAAAAATCTATATTTAAGCAAAGTTTTGAATGAGGAAAGAATGTATTTAGAATCCTGATTACGGAATGGGACGCCTTTTCAAGATCAGATACGAATTGGCACAGATATGCCCACCGGAAGTGGCAGAAATGGGGAATCTGAGAATCAGAAACATTTTAAGGGGTACCCCTTGTAAAAAAATCGAAAAATTAAAAATCTATATTTAAGCAAAGTTTTGAATGAGGAAAGAATGTATTTAGATTCCTGATTACGGAATGGGACGCCTTTTCAAGATCGGATACGAATTGGCAGAGATATGCCCACCGGAAGTGGCAGAAATGGGGAATCTGAGAATCAGAAACATTTTAAGGGGTACCCCTTGTAAAAAAATCGAAAAATTAAAAATCTATATTTAAGCAAAGTTTTGAATGAGGAAAGAATGTATTTAGATTCCTGATTACGGAATGGGACGCCTTTTCAAGATCGGATACGAATTGGCAGAGATATGCCCACCGGAAGTGGCAGAAATGGGGAATCTGAGAATCAGCAACATTTTAAAGGGTACCCCTTGTAAAAAAATCGAAAAATTAAAAATCTATATTTAAGCAAAGTTTTGAATGATGGAAAGAATGTATTTAGATTCCTGATTACGGAATGGGACGCCTTTTCAAGATCGGATACGAATTGGCAGAGATATGCCCACCGGAAGTGGCAGAAATGGGGAATCTGAGAATCAGCAACATTTTAAGGGGTACCCCTTGTAAAAAAATCGAAAAATTAAAAATCTATATTTAAGCAAAGTTTTGAATAAGGAAAGAATGTATTTAGATTCCTGATTACGGAATGGGACGCCTTTTCAAGATCGGATACGAATTGGCAGAGATATGCCCACCGGAAGTGGCAGAAATGGGGAATCTGAGAATCAGCAACATTTTAAAGGGTACCCCTTGTAAAAAAATCGAAAAATTAAAAATCTATATTTAAGCAAAGTTTTGAATGAGGAAAGAATGTATTTAGATTCCTGGTTACGGAATGGGACGCCTTTTCAAGATCGGATACGAATTGGCAGAGATATGCCCACCGGAAGTGGCAGAAATGGGGAATCTGAGAATCAGCAACATTTTAAGGGGTACCCCTTGCAAAAAAATCGAAAAATTAAAAATCTATATTTAAGCAAAGTTTTGAATGAGGAAAGAATGTATTTAGATTCCTGATTACGGAATGGGACGCCTTTTCAAGATTCAGATACGAATTGGCAGAGATATGCCCACCGGAAGTGGCAGAAATGGGGAATCTGAGAATCAGCAACATTTTAAGGGGTACCCCTTGTAAAAAAATCGAAAAATTAAAAATCTATATTTAAGCAAAGTTTTGAATGAGGAAAGAATGTATTTAGATTCCTGATTACGGAATGGGACGCCTTTTCAAGATCGGATACGAATTGGCAGAGATATGCCCACCGGAAGTGGCAGAAATGGGGAATCTGAGAATCAGCAACATTTTAAGGGGTACCCCTTGTAAAAAAATCGAAAAATTAAAAATCTATATTTAAGCAAAGTTTTGAATGAGGAAAGAATGTATTTAGATTCCTGATTACGGAATGGGACGCCTTTTCAAGATCGGATACGAATTGGCAGAGATATGCCCACCGGAAGTGGCAGAAATGGGGAATCTGAGAATCAGCAACATTTTAAGGGGTACCCCTTGTAAAAAAATCGAAAAATTAAAAATCTATATTTAAGCAAAGTTTTGAATGAGGAAAGAATGTATTTAGATTCCTGATTACGGAATGGGACGCCTTTTCAAGATCGGATACGAATTGGCAGAGATATGCCCACCGGAAGTGGCAGAAATGGGGAATCTGAGAATCAGCAACATTTTAAGGGGTACCCCTTGCAAAAAAATCGAAAAATTAAAAATCTATATTTAAGCAAAGTTTTGAATGAGGAAAGAATGTATTTAGATTCCTGATTACGGAATGGGACGCCTTTTCAAGATCGGATACGAATTGGCAGAGATATGCCCACCGGAAGTGGCAGAAATGGGGAATCTGAGAATCAGCAACATTTTAAAGGGTACCCCTTGTAAAAAAATCGAAAAATTAAAAATCTATATTTAAGCAAAGTTTTGAATGAGGAAAGAATGTATTTAGATTCCTGATTACGGAATGGGACGCCTTTTCAAGATCGGATACGAATTGGCAGAGATATGCCCACCGGAAGTGGCAGAAATGGGGAATCTGAGAATCAGCAACATTTTAAGGGGTACCCCTTGTAAAAAAATCGAAAAATTAAAAATCTATATTTAAGCAAAGTTTTGAATGAGGAAAGAATGTATTTAGATTCCTGATTACGGAATGGGACGCCTTTTCAAGATCGGATACGAATTGGCAGAGATATGCCCACCGGAAGTGGCAGAAATGGGGAATCTGAGAATCAGCAACATTTTAAGGGGTACCCCTTGTAAAAAAAATCGAAAAATTAAAAATCGATATTTAAGCAAAGTTTTGAATGAGGAAAGAATGTATTTAGATTCCTGATTACGGAATGGGACGCCTTTTCAAGATCGGATACGAATTGGCAGAGATATGCCCACCGGAAGTGGCAGAAATGGGGAATCTGAGAATCAGCAACATTTTAAGGGGTACCCCTTGTAAAAAAATCGAAAAATTAAAAATCTATATTTAAGCAAAGTTTTGAATGAGGAAAGAATGTATTTAGATTCCTGATTACGGAATGGGACGCCTTTTCAAGATCGGATACGAATTGGCAGAGATATGCCCACCGGAAGTGGCAGAAATGGGGAATCTGAGAATCAGCAACATTTTAAGGGGTACCCCTTGTAAAAAAATCGAAAAATTAAAAATCTATATTTAAGCAAAGTTTTGAATGAGGAAAGAATGTATTTAGAATCCTGATTACGGAATGGGACGCCTTTTCAAGATCGGATACGAATTGGCAGAGATATGCCCACCGGAAGTGGCAGAAATGGGGAATCTGAGAATCAGCAACATTTTAAGGGGTACCCCTTGTAAAAAAATCGAAAAATTAAAAATCTATATTTAAGCAAAGTTTTGAATGAGGAAAGAATGTATTTAGATTCCTGATTACGGAATGGGACGCCTTTTCAAGATCGGATACGAATTGGCAGAGATATGCCCACCGGAAGTGGCAGAAATGGGGAATCTGAGAATCAGCAACATTTTAAGGGGTACCCCTTGTAAAAAAATCGAAAAATTAAAAATCTATATTTAAGCAAAGTTTTGAATGAGGAAAGAATGTATTTAGATTCCTGATTACGGAATGGGACGCCTTTTCAAGATCGGATACGAATTGGCAGAGATATGCCCACCGGAAGTGGCAGAAATGGGGAATCTGAGAATCAGCAACATTTTAAGGGGTACCCCTTGTAAAAAAATCGAAAAATTAAAAATCTATATTTAAGCAAAGTTTTGAATGAGGAAAGAATGTATTTAGATTCCTGATTACGGAATGGGACGCCTTTTCAAGATCGGATACGAATTGGCAGAGATATGCCCACCGGAAGTGGCAGAAATGGGGAATCTGAGAATCAGCAACATTTTAAGGGGTACCCCTTGTAAAAAAATCGAAAAATTAAAAATCTATATTTAAGCAAAGTTTTGAATGAGGAAAGAATGTATTTAGATTCCTGATTACAGTGCGCCTTTTCAATCGATACGAATTGGCAGAGATATGCCCACCGGAAGTGGCAGAAATGGGGAATCTGAGAATCAGCAACATTTTAAGGGTTGCAAAAAACCGAAACCCCCTTGCAAAAAAATCGAAAAATTAAAAATCTATATTTAAGCAAAGTTTTGAATGAGGAAAGAATGTATTTAGATTCCTGATTACGGAAAGAAAGAATGTATTTAGATTCCTAATTACGGAATGGGACGCCTTTTCAAGATCGGATACGAATTGGCAGAGATATGCCCACCGGAAGTGGCAGAAATGGGGAATCTGAGAATCAGCAACATTTTAAGGGGTACCCCTTGTAAAAAAATCGAAAAATTAAAAATCTATATTTAAGCAAAGTTTTGAATGAGGAAAGAATGTATTTAGATTCCTGATTACGGAATGGGATGCCTTTTCAAGATCGGATACGAATTGGCAGAGATATGCCCACCGGAAGTGGCAGAAATGGGGAATCTGAGAATCAGAAACATTTTAAGGGGTACCCCTTGTAAAAAAATCGAAAAATTAAAAATCTATATTTAAGCAAAGTTTTGAATGAGGAAAGAATGTATTTAGATTCCTGATTACGGAATGGGACGCCTTTTCAAGATCGGATACGAATTGGCAGAGATATGCCCACCGGAAGTGGCAGAAATGGGGAATCTGAGAATCAGAAACATTTTAAGGGGTACCCCTTGTAAAAAAATCGAAAAATTAAAAATCTATATTTAAGCAAAGTTTTGAATGAGGAAAGAATGTATCTAGATTCCTGATTACGGAATGGGACGCCTTTTCAAGATCGGATACGAATTGGCAGAGATATGCCCACCGGAAGTGGCAGAAATGGGGAATCTGAGAATCAGAAACATTTTAAGGGGTACCCCTTGTAAAAAAATCGAAAAATTAAAAATCTATATTTAAGCAAAGTTTTGAATGAGGAAAGAATGTATCTAGATTCCTGATTACGGAATGGGACGCCTTTTCAAGATCGGATACGAATTGGCAGAGATATGCCCACCGGAAGTGGCAGAAATGGGGAATCTGAGAATCAGAAACATTTTAAGGGGTACCCCTTGGAAAAAAATCGAAAAATTAAAAATCTATATTTAAGCAAAGTTTTGGATGAGAAAAGAATGTATTTAGATTCCTGATTACGGAATGGGACGCCTTTTCAAGATCGGATACGAATTGGCAGAGATTTGCCCACAGGAAGTGGCAGAAATGGGGAAACTGAGAATCAGCAACATTTTCGAAAATGGTATATCCTTCCGAAATCCGATACGAAATGGCTGAAATATTGGCTAAAAAGTGACTCGAGGGGGTTTCCGCCTGTATTTATTTCAGGGAAATAGCCATAACTTGGAAAATACCTCTCCGATCGACGAGCGGCATACCTTCCCGAAGATCTTAGATCTTCATGTACTATTAATCGCAATCAAAACCTCGACAACTGAAATTTGAACCAATATTCGAAAATTTTCAAATGTCATTATTTAAAGGAAGAGCTTTGCAACTTCTTCTTTAAGTACAGCCTGAAGAACTTTAAATTAATTTAAAATGCAATATTTCGCTTACTGCTTATAGTTTGTTATGGTACCTGCATCCTGGGCACAATGGTCCTGGAACCCATCCGTCCTGTCTTGACCTGATTGCAGTTGATAATCAAAGAAAATGGACAGCAGACGGCCATGGCAACGGCTGGTTACGACAACTGCCGTCGTAAGGGGCAAGCGGCTCAGGGGCTGTGTCCCGACCTTATCCTGTTGTCCTGCCGCTGTCTGTTTCGTTTATGCAACAATTAAAATTCGCAATGATCGTGATTGTAAATTAAAAGAGATAAAAAAATATGTCACATGTGCGGGTTGTTTGTTCTCCGTCCTGCCCGATTGTGTGCGAGTGTGTAATTTTTTCAGAGGGCTCCAATGAAATATGCGGCAGACTTTTATTTATGATTTCCGTTGATAAATACGCTGCAATCTCTGCCAACCACGCCCCCCAGAACCCACCTTAGCCTCAGGTAAATAAAAAACGGAACCCAAACCGAGTTATCGAAAACATGCAACACGATGAGCGAGCGTGGGGCAACTTCCTGTTGAATTTTTCAACAGCAGCCTTGACACCTGCCACTGCTGGCAATCTTTGCAATTAACTAGCCCGCGGCAACTAAGTTTAATGCAGCTGATGTTGCACTTGCCGTTGCTTAAGTTGCAAGCAGAATGGTGTCTTTTTGGACCTGCATCTGATGGCCAAAGGCGAGTCGTTTCCTTAACTTTTAATTATTTTGTGAAATGCGAAAACGGGAATTGCATTTCGACGCAGCTCGGGACTCGAAATGTGAAACTGCAATCGCCTGCCTGACCCCGTTGGCTATCCCCCCATGTCCCCTCTCACCACCCCTTTTTACACTGGCGTTTATTTTATTTACCCAGCGCCATGCAATCTCAACTTGCAGCCTTGTAAATCAGTCAGTCAGAGCCGAGTGCCAAGGTGAGGGTGAGCCGTGACTCCTTTTGGTCCTTGGGCCGCTGCATGTCCATCCCCACACCGACCTCCGCCATCTGCTGCTACGGCTGCCAGCATATTTGTTTTGTTGTAAATCACAAGGAGCAACAGTAGAGCGAAAATGTTGCATGCTGCCCAGGATCGTCGTCCACCACTACACATGCCACTTTACACCCGGCGCAAACACGATTTTCATTTGTATAGCACACACCGGAGGAGCAGAAGGGCCGGAGAGCCGGGGAGTCCACAACGTATTCAGGGGGAGGCAGGGATGGCTGCTGTGTTATTTATGCAGACCCTATACCTCTCTATCTCCCCGCTGCCACGTCCCCCCCGAGCCGCCCAATCTCATTTCATTTCCAGCGGCATCGAAGGCAACGCGGATTGCTTGTTTCTATTTTTGCCATATTTTTTCTTTTGCTGCCGCCGCTTCTGCTGCTGCTGTTGCTGTTTAACAAAGCGCATAAATTCGCTTGCAACTGTGTCCTCAGGGGGGTTGGGTGGCTAGCTGACCTGCAGACCACCCACTGCCACTTTGCCACCCACAGGACCACCTCCTGCTGCTGCTGATCAGAGTCCCGCCAAGTGTTCGTTTCGGCTTGCTGCGCTTTCTCATCTGCCTTTCGCCTGTTCCGAGGGTCCGTTTTTTGCCTTTCTGTTTCTGTTTATACTTGTTTTTTTTTTTGGTTTTATTTGCAAGCTGGTTTGTTTGTTTGCCAGTGAGCTGGTCAAAACGATTTTTGCCTTGGCTCGTTGGCGCTACCAACCCCAAGCCCAACCCTATAACCATATGCAAAATGTTACTTTTTCCTGCTTTTCCTGTTGCCTTGGCTGGTTGGTTGGTCGGTCGGTCGCTTGTTGGGTTGTTTGGTTGTTTTTGCCCCTTATCTGCACCCAGTTTCGCCGCCCCTTTCTTGCTCGGCGGAGCCCTCGCTAAATATAATAAAAAATAACGCTTGCAACTTAATCTCTGACAGCTCGTTACCCGTTTGCATGAGCACGATATTCATGAGCTGCTAAGCTCGAGTTACAGTTACTTGGCTATCGCAGCCAACCCAGCTCCATCGCGAGCGCTGCACCACCCAGCTCCGCACCACCGCACCACACAAATCGCTCAATCGCCATAAGAACGAACTAACACCGCAAGTATTTGTCACTGATTGCCAGAGCTATTGTTTCAACTGACGCGAAAAAGGAAATTATATTTATGCATTTTCACGATTTCTGCAGCTCAGCTCATGTGACTTTGACATTTCGATTGAGTTACCCGAGTCGCGTTTACCTGGCTAGTTGGCCAGGTGTGACAAAATTCTCCACGCATACCACGTGCATTTGGGCGTGTAATTCGAGCCGGGTCCGGACTGCCATTTAATTTATATAATTATCAGTGCTGGAAGAGCGCCAAGGGGGTCAACTGTGCACACGATAAGCGACTTTCAGTTGAGACCTGACACTCGCTCGATAAGGAGTAACAAGCGTACACACTAGGACACATACACATACATTACACACGATACAAACACAATCGCACAATTAGCGCTGGCTAAAACGCACACACGCACGCATTTATATTCCCACACTCGCCCGGCAGCCATTACGCATTCATTGGTCTGCAGGGACTTCATTGTTGCGGGCAGCAGCTGCGTGCTGCCAAAACCAAATGAGCAATTGACTGTTGCCACACCCCAACACCAGCACCACCCTATAGACCTCAAGCCCCAAAAACCCAAAACCCAAACGCACCAATCCCACCCACTGACCTTCCCCAGCGGCATGGCCCTTCTGCCTGGTCTGCATTATCTCTTGGCGTTTTAATGTGTCGGTTTGTAAATAATTGCAAAAAACACATAAATTATGTATTTTAATTTACATTTATTCTGCGCGTATTTTCAATGAAACTGTTACTTGGCCGCAGCTCAGGCCGACAGGCATGTTAATTTATTGTTGCATGCCCGATTCTTCCGCCCTGACATTAAATAATTGTGCATTTATATGATTTAATTTGTGGCCGCTGGCCAAAGGCCCCAGCCCGTCGAAGCGGCAGAAATGTCCCGCCAGCTCTGACTAATTGCAAGGACCACGGCGAACCTCATTCAGGATTCGCCAGATCCGAATTCGGTTCGGCGTTCTCGGATTGGGGTCACTGGGTTAACTGAACATCGATTCCTCGACCACAACTGCATTGCTGGTAGCACTTGAAAAATAATTATACTCAGTTTTAAATATTCCATCAAATAACTAAAAGTTGTTCATAATAATTTGGCTTTCTTCGTGGGGCTTTACACAAAGATTAGAGTGAAAATGTTGTTCTTGGGCTTGATTTTCTAGATTCAAGAACCGTAGAAGCGGTTGCCAATTAACCAAGATACAACTGTGGATAGAAGCCACACTATGATAGCATGATTGCACAAGTTGTTATAAACTACATCAATTCTTTACCTGTTTCTTTATAAATTTAAATGAGAATTTTGCAACGAAACAATATCTATTTCCTTCAAAGAATGAACTAAACGTATAAATATTCATAAGCAATTGCATTTTAAGCTCCTAAAATCAAGCATTGCTCTTAATTTATTTTTAAAAAGGATTCACCAACAACAAATGCTTATGTCAGAGATATATTCTATTTTTTGATAAATGTTTTTGGCAAGTGTTGTTGAGAAATATGAACCGGCCACAGAAACAAGACCGATATAAACCAATATGTGGAACTGAAATGGGTGCCACCAGGCGGGCTCTGTGGTGGAGTGCCCAAATAAATAGAAGATAAATGTGCAACCGCAAAGGCCTCTCCTCCGGCTGCCAGGATCTAGATTCTAGAATCCTCATGTGTTGGCAATGAATGAGCCGGTGTTTGTGTCGGATTTAATTTGGATGCTTTGCCGAAATTTTCGGTGTGCCTGAGTTGCATTTTTCGTGCGGTTCGGTTCGGTTCGTTTCAGTTTGGCCCACAGCTGCAGTTTAGCCCAGCATTTAGCGTTGGCCAAGGCTAATAATAACATTTCCAGTTCGAGACGACCAAGACGATCAATCGAGCGTCAGCAAAGCGGGAAATGAAGCGTGTCCGGCTCAGGGCGCTCTGTTGCCCCTGACAACTCCGGAGCACTGTATCTTCGGAGGTTGGAGTGGCAGAATTACTTACAAACAAATAGGTATAAGTGGAAAGTTTCTCAAGAATTTCTTCTACTTCAGCCACCGACGCTGCTATCGCCGCCTTTACTTTTCGCTCCTGCCACATGTAAGCCTTGGCGGCAAAGGCAAAAGTCGTTAAAAGTTTATGAAAGTCAAACAGAGGAACGTGCTGAATGAAGGAGCCAGGCCAGCGAGAAGACAAACAAGCTAAAAAAGAATGAAGACCAGAAATTTTTATAAAATAACTAAGCGCAACGAAACGTGGCCCGATGGTCAGTGGACAGCGATTTCCGCCAGGACATCCCCTGGATAGTCGTGTCGATGCTCATGTTCCTGCTGATTATGTCCTAAAATTAACTAAAATATTGACAGAGGCTTTACACAATAAACTTCATGGGGGGCTTATAATTTAAGTTTTCAATAAGGCAACTTGTAATCCAATCTCTTTAATTTATTACAGAGCACTAGCAAGTCACCACAATGCCTTTTAGCATTTCGCCTGGAAATGTTTGCAATTTTTTATATAGCGCCACAAATGCGAAGATGGCAAACAACAATGACTCGACGTCGGGGGCTTGAGAACGTTGTCAAGCGCCATTTTCCGCTTGCAAAATGATTTGATGGCAGCGGCATATCCGCCTCAAGTCCAAGTACACTTGCCTTGCCCGTTTCCGCAGTCCGGACCCTCGACTCCGCCGTAGTTCGTTCCGCCCTGGTTGCGCTGCATGCCATAATCTTTCATATTGCCCTGCTGCCATGTCAGTTTTTGCATTATAACTCCGGCTGGTCAGATGAGTTGTTGGCCAACATTATCAATTTGTGCGCCCCAACTTTGTATTTGACTTTTGGCTTTCCACTTTCTTAGCCATGAAGTTTTTCTCATTCTTTTTTTTTTTGTTGGCAGAAGCGGCTGCAAACCTTTTCCATGTGCCGTCGCCTCAGCCACCTGGCTGAGAAGAATCTCCACTTCCCGAGGGCCGGACCCATTTTAATTTGAACTGTCAAAGCCGTGCGTCGAAATCATAAATTTTATTAAGCGCAACCGGGCGGCCATTTTGGAAAGTGACCCTGCTTGCCCTGGGCTTCCCTCGACCCCTAGTTCCGGCTCTCATCTCATCTATTAGCCGGACTGCACGGTTTAATAAAAAAGTTTCGGCGTCGCTTAAGTGGGTCGGACTGTGACGAGACGGCGGAGAGCCGGGTCGAGGCTGCGGTTAATATACAAGAATGTACGGACTATATATACGAACTGGTATCTATAGGTGAGTGTGTTTCGCCCCATCTCCTTTATATTTTTTTGTAAACTTTTTTAATGCCCCCAACCCTGCACCCCTTGGCCGATTTTATGGGCAAGGATGTGGGCCGGCTGGAAGTTGGCCTGCCTTCTAATAGAGTCGTAATAACTTCATCATTATTGACGCATAAAACAAAATTTATTTATGCTCGCCGGGCCGCTTTTGGCTTTAATGCAATACAACCGACCGAGAATCCAGCCAACAGACAAAATAAATGCCTTTATGTGTGTGTCTCGCTGCCGAACGATTTCCTTTCCATCCACCACGCCCACTTTTTAGGCGAATAGGGCGTAGGCGTGGGCGTGGGGCTTGTAGGCAGGGTTTTATGGAATATTTTGGGGAAATTTTTTATTCCTTTACGCATTTAATGAACTATGATGAGGGTCCCTATCCCAGACACCCAATTCCCCATTGCCATGGCATCGAAATCAGCACCCTTTTCGATTTTATTGAACATTTTTTTGTTAACTTTCGCATCAGTCGCAATTTATTGCCTTTCTTTTCTGCTTTACTTTCAGGGGCTTTCAGGACGATTCCGACCCTTTCCAGGATCGTCTGTCTTAATGATAATTTCTTGGCATTTTGCAAACGAAAAGGAAGCGAAAATGTTTTGTAATTGTAGAGAGATTCGCTGAAATTGTTGGGTTTATTTATGCATATTTGTGAGGGAGGTGAACAAAAACGGCACCCACACACACCCACATCCACATAGAAAACCGAAATGATGAGGTGTGCTTTATAAATTGCCGGGCGGGAATCCTTTGCAGCTGCCAGGACGAAATGGAATATATGTGTTGTGCAAAACGAAACAAAAACCCACAACAAGGCAAACTTAACTAACTGTGAAATTTCCTATTGTGATTGCGTTTGTCATTGCGTTAGTTTACAACTCTGCACACCTGTACCAGCATCGGCACCAGGCACCAGCACCTGTACACACAGACATATGACATGGCAGAACTTTCCATGGCACCTCTCAAAGACACTGACTGCACATCTCTAAGTTATGAAAATCTGTGCGCGAATTCTCTTAGCTAAAGCGCATTGAACTGTGCAAATTGCAAGCAATTTAATTTTTTTCCATCGCTCGCCTTGCTCCGTAAAAATCAGCTAGCAGGGTTGCAGTGTGCCCCAGTGTCCTGAAGCCCCGTATCCTGGTTGCATTCTCCATCCCGCACCTCGCGCACACGTTTCTCACGCAGCTGCCCCGCGGGAGGTTGTGAAAACTTTGCGTAATACCAAAAAGTGCTGGCAGCACATTTCGAGTGCAAACTTTATATTAGAGTTGAAGTGCCACACACACACACACACACAGAGAGACACACACAGAGCGTGGCAAGTAAGTAGAAAAGTGGCAAAAGTGCAAGTACGTGGCTTGGCTTGCCCGGGGGCTGTCCACACTCCCGCCCCCAAAAGGCTCCGCCAACAACAACAGCAAGTGCTCAGCAACCCCTCAGCAACGTCTCGCGTTATTTATGAGTTGCGTATGCTATAACGAACTGCAGCAAGAGGCGGCTGGGGGCAGCAAGGACTGCAGGGGCAACTGAACTGCTAAAGCTGCAAAGGCAGCGCAGCACAAAAGCGCAGCAGCACAAAGCAATGCGCCAATATGACAACGACAACTGCGAGAAGCTGTTTGGCGAAAAGTCCTGCGTGGACCGGTCCTTGCAATTACAGAGCACAAGTCATCGACTTGCACAAAGTTCAGCCAACTTATGATACTCGACAGCCATTCTCTGCTTCGTCCTCTGAATTTCCAATTTTTCCCATTTTTTTTTGCCTTGCATACTTTTTCCCGGTAATTCGACAATATTGCGTATTTCCCATCCCCAAGCTACATTTCAATCCCAATAAGCTGCAGATGCAGGTTGTCGCGGCAACATCATGCAAGCCACTAACCAGTTGGATGAAGTTGCCTTGCCTCGACACCTATTTGGCAACAATCACCACCCCCCCACCCCCCCACCACCCACAACACAGAACGCCTGCCCTTTGACACGCAAGGTTGCGTTTTAAAGAAATTAATACACTTTCAGCTGTTTGCCCGCCCATCGCTTTTACCTTATTGCCCTCGCCGTTTGCCATCGTTGAACTTGCCGCATTCGGTTGCATATGGAAAACACTAGGAAAAAATAGTCCCAAAAATCATTTTCGAAAATGTATACCTCCGTAGGTTAAATAATCCTGGGAAAAATCAAACATTTACTTTGAATTTTTATTCCAAATTTTGTAATACCTTAGATTCAAATATTTTAAAATAATTTCTTCAAGTGCAAGTGCATGTACCGCCCCCTTTTATTTCTATGGCATTTTTATGGATTTGTGGTCAACGATTTATTTTCGAAACGTGCGAATTTAATTGCATAATTTTGGATTTATTTTTTATGCTTAGTGGCTCTCCACCCCTGGTAGCTTGCCCCACTTGCAAAGTCCTGTCATCGCGTCGCCGTAGAGGGAGGATTCTTGCCATAATAACGGGTTACGGGCGAGTCAATGAAAATAAAAATGAATTTTCAAAATTGTGCTCATTTAATGAGTGCCGCATGTGCGTTTTTAATTAATAACAAAGCACGCTCGATGTCCCCTCCTCGCGAAGACTGCTCCCGAAACGGAATCCTGCATAAATGTGAATATAGGATAGACACACAGCCATGAGCTGGCAGGAAACTGTACTAGTTTATTAAAATAATTTCCCGGGGCGATGCTGGCATGCAATTGTGCTAGCATGCATTTGCACTGCCCAGCGGAAGCCAAATATTCCGCTAAACCAAAGCCAAGCGAAATGTTCACATTCAATATTGAATTACGGGGACTAATTACGCGATGAATTAATTTCGCATACGCCGTGGTCGCCGGCGCCGTCTCCGGGCATGCCCCTTCGCAGCGGGCTCCTGTAATTTTTAAAGCCGTAAAAGGCTGCGAAATCACAACAAATTTAATCATGTTAATATAATTACTAAAAATTAAGCCATAATCAACAGAGGCGCACGGCAGAGCCGAGGGATTCAAAGGCAAACACCTGCCAGCAAATGGCAAACGGCAAACAACAAAGAGGGTGTCGGTGCTAAGGGGGCAGAGTGTGGGGCTCAGGACTGGGAACATAACACCAAAACGACCCAAATTATTTTTAATTCCCCGCAGGATAAGCATAAGCACATGAAACGAGCCGGCTGACACCAGAGGCCTTGACTTCCTTGCTGTTGCTGCAATTTATCCAAAGCGAGCGTCAAAGCCGCGTGCTGCGAATATTAACGAAATGATTATGGAATTCATAATTACGCACACACGGACACCCACACACACACTCTTACATAGTACTTGCCCCATGTTGGTCCCGCTGTGTATTGTAAAATGCGTCAACACATTTGCCAGCCGGCGGCAACAACGGTCCCAGCGGATCAGAAGTCGTCAGACAATGAGTCTGAGGCACGGCCCACATGGCGCATACGCAATTTCCAGCGCCTTGCTTGCCTCCTCAAATATTTGTGGCATATATGTGTAGAGCGTGATTAAATTAAATGTCGGGCAAGTTCGATTCGAGCCAGGCGACACAACTAATTAAAAACGCCCAACGCAAGTACGTGAGTGGGACTGCGAGGACTGTGCTCTGCCGAATTCGATTTCGGATTAAGGTCAATGACATACTGTTGACCAATAACCACAGATGGCGATAAGAATTTATAGAAGGAATTAATCGGAAAAGTTTTTATAGATATTCAGGCTATTTTCTTCAAATTAAAGTTGTCAAAATTAGTCAAAGGATAGTCGAGCTGTGAAAATAATTGGTTTTGAACTAATTTTTCGTAATTTTAACGCTGGAAGCGCTCTCCTTATCTTTCATTTACAATTTTCAAAAAGTACCACAAGTTCACATTAACATTTAAAACTCTAGATTCTGAACAATTTGCTCTTCATTTTTGATAAATCTTAATGTTACCAATAATTTGGTTTTTGAATATATGCTCTTCAAAATTGTAGCTTTCAATGTATTTCTAATTTGGAACACTATTAATTTAAACACAACTGTTAATATGTATATAGATATAATATACAATACAGGCCAAGCCACATAATGCGATTATTGTTCGTAGCATTTCTGACTTTGTGGCTCTCTCGCATTCTGCTGTGGATAATTCAATAAATTGCAATTCCATGCGGCTAACTCGCCCCCTGGGTATTTAGATGGCAAATCAAATGCACTTAACTAAACTAAATGTTGCCACAGTCGGTTCAATTTGGACCAGCCTGGAATGTAGGCAACGATTCGCTCGCAGCATAAATTTCGTTTGAGTGAAAAAGGGAAAAATGTTTTTAGAAAAATAAGGACCAAAGCGATTTGGCTTTTTCGCCCACCTCGCAGCAAAAACTTTTTTAAGTTAATTGAAATTCGGCCAGGACCCCGAAAAAAGGGTATAAACGAAACACATACCTTGTAAACAGTAGGAAATGGGTAGAGATCCCTCGGTCCAATCTACCAATTCACCCAGAAAAAGGCTTTGGGCTTCTGTTTCCGTACGATCAGAACCAGGTTCATGGGAAAAGGATATTTATATCCCTATGCGTAGGCATCGACTTGTTGAATAGCCCTCGAATATGTTCCAACCAGTTGCCAGGAGCCCGGGCAGGTCTAGCTTCCTTGTGAAACAGCAAACAGTTTAGTCAGTGCCCGGCAATGTGCTTAAGTCTCATTTATTTTTCATGGCCTGGCCTATAAAAATTGTAATTTCATTACCACCGACAAGCGGTTACGGCAAAGGTGAGCCAGCAGTTTTCAGGTTTTCCGGTGGGGAGGTAGTCTTCGAAGTAGCAAGTGCAAAAATTGAAACACACTTGAAAAATGAAGGTGGCCGGAAACACACACCCCACACAACATAAGCAAACACAGACCAAAACAACCACCAGCCAGAACCAAAGGTGGTCGAGTACTGTCTGCTGGCGGTTGCCTTTTTATGAATTTTTAAAAATGTTGCTGTTTTGGCGGCTGCCGGCGCTGATTTCGCAGTCATGGGCAGCTGGACCCAAATGCTCGGCCACTTGTTAGCTGTTTTACGTTCCCACAATCGGTGTGGAGTGTGTCCGAAGCCGGGAGTGTGTGTGCGGCCAAGGTACTTAACTTAAATGGCATATACACTCCTTCAGCTGGAAGGAGACCAACCTCCAGATGGGGCTGGCCAGTCGACATCAATTTAAATTGAATTTTCACTTACCTGCGGTTCGGACTTGGCTCCTTCTTGGGTTTTGGTATGCAGGCCAGACACCCGGCAATTTACGTCCTGAATTAGTCTAATGTAAAATTTAAAACCCGACTCTGGCATTTCCTTTTCGCTACGGTTTGTTTTTATATCCTATCTACTATATATACACATTTTATAGGGCGTGGGCCGGCGCAGAAGGGCAGTCAATCCAAGCTAATTGATTACGCCCGACATTTAATTAGCAGCGAATATTTTTGTATCATTACGGCCTGGCTTTTGAGCATATTCATCATGCTTTGATGGGTACTGGTCCTCCCGGTCCTCCTGGTCCCCGGGTGACCTGGGCCCGCTTCAATGTCACCAATTATGCTAATTAGAGGTGCCTTCAGCGGAGTTGAAAAGCTCAACAATGCGCGCAAAATGTCTCCGGGCGGCGGCAGTGGGTTAAGGGTTGAGGGTTAAGGATCTAGGGCAGGTGGTGGTGGCTATTATTAAACGGAAAATTGACAGGATGCCTCAAAACGAGCCGAGGCTCAAAAAAGGGCTAACTAACTTTGGGCGAGGATGGGAGAGGAGGGTCAATTGACAGCAAAGGCGTAATTATCAAAATATGTAGAAAATGGCCCGGATGCTCCGAACCCGAGTAACCTTCTCGAGAATTGACGAATTAACATAAGAATGGTTACCGAAGTGAACAGCAGAAGCAGCAGACCCGTCAGGAAGTAATGTGAAAGGATAACGTTTGCAGGATAACGCTGTGGGCGGGCACAAATCCAAATTGGCGCATATCTTAAGCCTTCGGGCGGTAACGAACCTGTTGATGAATCAAACACAAAATTCAAATTTTAGCCTGGCTCTGGGCGTGCCCTTGCACACAATATCTGCCTGCGTCTGCTTAACGCTAGCTGCACTAATTCAATTAAATATTTGTCTTTGTAGTTTTTTGTCGAAGGGAATAGACAGCAGGCAGCAGGAAAATATGACGAGGGCACTGCCAGTCAACCAGTCAGTCAGACATCTAGTCAGCCCAGCCCTGGAGCCCAGGAATCCTGACGGTTGCCTGCCTGCCAGCAAGGATAAACACAGAGTCGTAGCGGGTCTCCGGATTGTCTCCGGGATAATGCAAATATTGTCGAGCACGGAGCTTTCACTCAAAAAGTGAGAGCATACCGAGAAGACGCCGGTGGCTGGTGGCTGGTAGCTGGCGGCTGGAAGGAATGAATTTATTGCTTTTGGGAATTTTCCACTTGATGGCATTTAATGCGATTTAGTATTTAAATGAAGCAGCGCTCTAGCTGGAATCTGGAATTGGAGTTGGGCCGTGAGCACGGGCCCCGACGGAACAACAAAGACGATAAACTCATTCGGGCGCATTAAATTAATCTCAGTCGGGGCAGCAACATCGGGAAAATCTCAAAGTAAGGCCTCGATAATACCAACCAAAGGGAATTGGTTTTATTTCCAGGGGTCCAGTTCGCTGATTGAAAATTGCAACGGTCACAGGTGAGTGCAGTGACAGTGACAGGTCAATCTAAATTCGATTTCCACCTGAAATAAAAGCTAGCAGTCACCTATCAGACAGTAAGTTAATTTCCACCCAAAAAATACCTTTGTTTTTGCTGTGATTTTTATTATTTTCAAATAGTGTATCATGACAATATGTTAATTGAATAAATAAATAAATAATTCGAGTTTCGAAAAAGCTTACATAAGTCTAGTCGCCAAGCTATGCCGGCTTATGTGTGCATCCTAATTAATTGTGAGAGTATGTGTATAATCATTTTCATAAACGGTAACTGTTCTATTTGGTTAACAAATAAGCCTAGCTGCCAACTGGCGATTGCATAATTCAATTAAAACGCCTGCAATAATGCGAATGCAAATAGAAGCAAAATAATTGACTTTCAACAACTAGACGCTCGGCCTGGCCAGAAAAATAAATATTAAAATTAACTTAAACTCGCTACCCGTCACATGCACGAAAAACTATACAGAATTATGCACGAATTATGCTAATTGAAAATAATCAAGATATAGAGGGAAACAAAGTGTTCTTAATTAAACCACCACCCGGTACAAAATAAATAATTGATATCGATGCATGGTTTTAAAACTAGATTTAGAAACGAAATAAATCGGACAAGGTCGAAAGATTTTTAACTTGGCTGTGTGGTGAAGAGAAAAAACTTTCAAGGAGGCCTACGGCTAATCGGGGCTCTTAAGACTAACTTTTTCTTTTTTTTTTTCAACATTTGTTCGCTTATTAAGTGGTTCATAGAACTTACTTTTGATATATCATAGATATATGGTTCCTAAAATTACCGCAACACCTTCATGCTGCCCGACTCAGGTTGCTCGTCAAGGGAGAGTCCTTGTGGAGTCTCACAGGGCTGCAAGTGGATCACTTGGCCAATTTCGCCTCGGACTACTAATGGCGCTCCAGCCCTGTGTGGAAAACCGCAAGAACATTCCGGAGAGACTTCCTGCGCTGATTGAGACAGCAGTTGAATAAAGATGTCGCCGGTAAATCAAAACATACGCATCTGCGGCCAAACGACCGGCTGCAAGATGCGGATTAGACTGCCGCTAGATTGGAATCGGAATTCGAGGGGAGGGGATAACTTAAAACCTCTGCTCCGGCGAACTTACCTTCGCCTGGAGGACCTGGGTTTGAGCCTTAAGCTTAGAGCCAAACTTAATCGATGCACGAACTTACCTTCGTGCCTAACAAGATGGGTGTTATGTACAAGAACTACTGGAACTACAACTCGCTAGGCCCACGCGGCTAGTCGAGCGTAGTCGGGAGGACAACAAGGTGGGTCTGGGTCACGGGTCAACAAGGGGTGACAACCCTTACAACTAGCAATAAATAGCCCTAAACTATAGATAATCCAAGGATTAAGGACCACTACTGGCTGTAGGGATGACAGAACTGGTAGACCAACCTCTGCGATCGCTCCGTCTTTTTCATAATGCCCTTCTTGTAGTACTGCCTGATGGAGCGGGACAGCTTGTCGTAGTTCATCGCCGGACGATTCTTGCGCCGACCCCACAGCTTGGCCACACGCACAGAATCCTCGATCTTGAAGATGCCCTTGCTGCGGTCGATCCACCGAATGGCAGTTCCATTGACCTGTGGCGCGGCCAGCAGCTCCTTGAGAAACTGCCATAGATGAATATGAGATCCACCGCCTCCAGTACGTGAACCGTTTGAACGTTTCGTTCCCGTAGTGGGTGTGGTCGTGTTTGTTGCAGTGGCGCTGCTGTTCAGTGGAATGACCGTCACCTCTGGCTCCATTTCATCATCATCTGAAATCAAGAAGTCCAAACATTATTATATAAAATAATAGAATTATTAAACTCAATGGTTTTCTTTGTCTTCAACCAACCCACCTTCGCTGTCCTCGTTGTAGTCCATGTCCAAATTGGGAATCCCAAAGTTGGCAGGCCAAAGATCAGCCGGGGTGGACTGGAGCGACTGCTGGTTCTGCTGATGCGGCTGCTGAGCGGGCTGGTCAGCGTAGGCCATCTTCCAAATCTCCAGCTGGGCGTGCAGTGTACTCCCACTCTGGAAATGGAGAAGTGAAAAGAAAAAGCCGAGAGTGAGACATTTCGATTGGGCACAACTTAGCCTAAGCCTAATCCTGGCCAGATCTCAATCTAGACGGCATATCAATTGGGAATTCTTTGGCTATCCAACTGCATAAATTATGCGCACCTCGACGAAGCGAGCTGCATTTCCACAACCACAACCACGAGTCGAACAGACAGCAGCAACCAGAGACCATGGCGACGACTTACTTTCACCTTGCAATGTCGTTGCTGGTCGTTGGCTCAGTTCGAGTTTTGGTTCGGGTCCCCTGCCAACCCCGCTCCGCCCCAGTGTCCCGCCAACCCACCGCCCAGTCATCTGAGCTGCTGCTACGGCTACGATGGCTCGTAATCATCCATCCAAGTGCTGCAGTTTCACCAAACAACCTTCACACATTCTTTCACCTTTACAGCCATGACCACGGTTACTAATTTTGTTTCTTTTTCTTCTGTTGCTTTTTTTGTCAGGTTTTTATTTTAATTTTTTTTTTTTTTTTTTTTTTTTTTTGGTGTTGACTGCTTCGGAGGCCCGCTCACGTTCGTTGCCTAAGTCTTTTGTTTTGGTTTTTATTTCTCTCCTGTGCTGTGCTGCCATGCTGCAGTAGCAACATCAGCTAACAAGCCTAAGCGAATGTAATCATTGATATATTTTTGGCAAAACTCTCGGAGCATGTGCTTCGGATGTGGAGTAGTTTTGGCTGATTGCTGATGGCTGATGCCTGCTCTGCCTAATTGCTGGCAACAGGTTTTTTGAGTTTGTGAGGCTTGAGTCTTAAGTTTTGTATCTTGAGCTTTGAGTTTTAAGTTTTGCGTTTTGCTTTCTGATTTTTTCAATTTTTTTTTTCGTTTATTAATGATTGCTGACTGGGCCCAGAGCATGTAAGCCGCTCTGACTCTGGCTGGCAGCCATGACGTCAACACGCCAGTTACGAAACTTGTTTCGTTTTAGTTTTCGTTTCAATTCGATTCGTTTTGTTTTGCTTTTTGTTATTGTTTTTGTTGTTTTTTCCCCATTTCCATTTCCATTCCATTTCGGCCCGTACGCGAAATTCAATTCAATCGCATTGATTGGCCTCTCCATTTTGGATTTCTGGCGGCGCTCGGCTCTTTGCCTTAGCCATTTGCATTGTCTTATTGTTTTATGCGTCGCCGTGTGATCGATTTTGTAATATGCCCAACTATTTTGGCACTCGCCCAGTTAAGTCATGCGTTTTTGAGACCACAGTCATACTTTTAGAGTGACTCTTACAGCCTTAACACTCTTAACACTCAATTATTGGCTAAATCTTTTTAAGGCATTTTTTATGACTGGTTTTTTTCCACCAAGATACATCTTTCTTTACATCTTTCTTATAAGAAAAATGTGAATAATACAGTCTTCGTTTATATAGAAATTAAGCAAAAACTTTAAAATAACATATATTTATAATAAATTTAATTCTGTTACCTCGTTGATCCCTTAAGTTTGAACAAAAACTGTACTTTAACCTAAACTCATTCTCTAACTAGCTCAAGTTTTATAATCTCAGTTAACTAGACGAAAATATTTTGTATTTTTTTTAATTTCAATGGTTTCCCAACTGATTTTTGTCAAAGCTGATGATGATTAAGTAATAGACTCACCTCAGGCATGCGACGGACAAATTCCTCTTCGCTGAGTAATGTCAGAGCGGCGCCGTTTTCGCAGAATTGCAATTCCAAGTCGGTCACAGGCGGTAGGCCGAACTGAGCCAAGGTGGATCGAAGCCATGCATGAACCTGGGCGGGAGACCAGCCATTTGGATCTGTAAATAAAATAAAAATTATAGCAAACAGTAGCTAGACGGTCTTGATCCGAACTTACCCTGCGATATTTGCAGCTCCGCGCAAATGGCGTCGGCCTCCCGCTTGGCATGCTCCAAGGCCAGGGAGATCACAGGCTCAAAGTCACCGCGCACCTCGGCCAAGCCGCCAATGAAGGATTCCAGAGCCAGTGGCTTCAGGTTGTGCCGCTTCTGGAAGCTCGTGTCCTCCAGGCACTCGCGGAGCAATTGGTGATCGGGCTTGGTGTCAGTGGGAGGGCTTTGGATATTCTGTTGCTGGAGCAGCGAATTCAAGTCAATCAGACTCTCGATGTCCGCATCCAAGGGCTCGGTTTTTATGTTCTCTCCGCAGGAAGAGCGTGGCGAGGGAGTCTCACAGTTGGACTCTGGCGGCGAGGGCGGCAAGATGTGCAGCTCCTGCTTAATCTCCAGCGAGGGGGAGGGGCTGCTCAGGCTGTTCAGACTGTCGTAGCTGCCCCCGAATTTGCCGAAACCGTAGGCGGCGAACTCCGACTGCAGGGGACTGGACTGTGGGGAGGGGTAGGCGCTGTGCGGGTAGGCGGGCGGGGGTGGTATCAGCTGGTGGGAAGAGGTCCTGTATGAAGGAGTCTGCTGCTGATGCTGTGGCTGCTGCTGTGGGCCGTCCCAGGCACACTCGACCTTGATCTGGGGAGCGTTGTACTGAAAGACAGTAGTGGGAATGGGGGCAGGAGCTGGATCCTGCGGCAACAGCGATAGGTCGAAGTGATCGGCATAAGATGCGAACTGATCCGGAGGCGTCTGGGCCTGGAACTGAAGTGGCTTCAGCTGTGGGCTGTGCGGCATCTGCAATGCACAAGAAGGTATCCAAGAATTTAATACAAGAATCAGGGTTAAAGTAGAAAATGGGGCTGCTAATTGAAAATCAAAACACCAAAGGCAGGCGCCATCTTGCCGGGGCCTCACTAATTATCAGGCCAAAAACAAAAAACGATCCGATCTTAGCTGCCAAATTGCGGCCACCTGTCTTAATTATCACGCCCATGAAAGTTAATTGTTTTTATGTCGCTGCTTCTCTGGTTTTCGGTTGGAATTCGCTTGCGTATTTATTGTACGGCCGCCTTTCTAATTCGTACTCGCACCTACCTGACCAGCAACAATGTATGGAAATTTTTTCGAATGTGACTACAAATTCGGTTTCTGTTTTCGGACTGGGGATCTCTGTTTCAGTTTCTGTTTGTTGTTTGTTGATGGTTTCGAGCTTGGACTGTTCTTAACCTTAGATTGTTCTATCCAGCGGGGCGATATATGGTGGCGAGATGCGAAGCCGCCGATACAAGAGCAAGTTAGGTACTAAGCCCGAAGTGCCATTGATTTTCTCATTTATCAAGCTGCGACTTCGGCTTGTGACGCCACAAAAAAACCCAAAGCCCCCTAGACGAGGGCAGGGCTCTGTCTAAATCCACTCTGTGTGCTTTTTTTACGAGCTCCAAACAATGACTAGATCAAAATCAAAGCGTTCTCTCACATAGATGTCTGTACTTCACCACCCTCTCTCATCTCGCAGCTTTTCTGTATTTTTTTTTTGTTTTCTCCTCTATTTGCAAAGCGTCATAAAAGAAGGCAATGCTAATATAGCCTGAATGCGCTACCAATTTTTAGCTGCGAGAAACTGGTTTTTCATTAAGCAACCCAATGCATCGACTCTGTCGCATGGGGCCTTAAATAATGAATAGGTATGGGGGCCGAAGGGACAGGGAACCCCATTACTATGCGCTGTGCGCTTATTATTAATAAAACAGCTCATACTGGATTTTCCGACAAGTACTTTCAGTTCTGGGCTCTCTGGGGGCGAACGGCAGAGTATTATTATTGTTATTGGCTCGGCGACGACGCCATAATTCTAACTAGTCACGATGTTATTACAATTTCCACTCGTATGTTTTAATTGTTCGACAACGGGGCGTATGAGTGATTTCAGTTCGCTTTTCTCGCCTGCCCGCTAATTGCTAGCGCAAACATTTTGCCTCGATTTCGATAGCGATTACCTTGCGTAATCTGCATATTATTAGAGCGATATCTAAGCGGCCGAAGGGACTTTACCCCAAAATAATGGAAGTCGAACTCCATGCGGCATATGCCCCTCCCGCCGAAGGACATGATTCAGCAGCTGCAGCCAATGAGTCATTCGGAATTGGCCATAAAAAAATGTGATTGCTAGGCAAAAAGTGCATGTTTGTGCAAATTAAGCTGCTACGGGCCTTTTATGGACCATTAAGGGCCAGACAGGCTGCGAATATGTCAACTATACATGTTATAAACTCCGACTGCTTCCCGACAAACTACTACAGTTTATAAAAATTCCGCTCTATAAAAACTATTTTTCCATTACATTTTACGGCCATTAACCGTCATAAACTGTGGCAGGAGGAAAAGGTCCCACCCGAAGAATAGGTAATTCCTCCAAACAATCTTATCTGGGGGGTAATAAAAGCGGTCAGAATTAGAATTTCATCCAGAGACTTTGATTTATCGACTGCCCTGAGAAATCCTCGCAGCTGGCGAATTAGATCACTCGGGTTATTCCAGGCCCGCTCTGTGGGTACCTGGATCTCCTACCAACGCCAGCACAAAGCCATTGGCAAACTGAATCATGTTTCGTACTCGTAAATTTTAATTAAATCTCGTTCTACAAAAAGCGAGAAAACAAGCTCAGCTCATTTCTGACAGAATCGGAGTTCCCAGTGCAGACAAAAGGCTTTTTTTCTGGCTTGCTTAGCTGGTAATATTTCATTGGCGTGTCCGACATCGGGCGGCTGTCAACAAACGCTTTTTTGTTCGCCGTTTGCCAGCCCAGCCAAGAATCAAATATCGCAGCATTTATGCCAGTATTCATACATGTCGGCGGCTTATAAATATAGCCGCAGCACCCGCACCCATCCGCCAATATCGGACGTCACAAATTGGTTGTTTTGTGCCTGTTATCGATCACCAAGCGATTGGTGTCAGAAAAACAATGAGCCCCGGCAGCAATTAGGATTTGGCATGGCTCTTACTGTCAGGTGTTTGGTGTTTGGGCTGTATTTTTAGAAAAACCACAGCGCCATTATAGACACATTTAGCCGGCAGTTCTATTTTTAAAGTAACTTTACAAAGGCCCAGAACCGATTGTCAGTGAGGTGTGGGTGAGAGGTCGATGAAGTGGTTCGGGAGAAAAAGAGTGAAGGGGCTGGGCTGGCTACAATGCTTGTATGTTAATCCACATTCTGGGCTTTCCACCGGTCCGGAAACAGGATACGTCAGGCCAGCAACACTGGCTGCGATGGAATCTATTATCGGGAAAAACGATCGCAATGTCCGTGCTGACTAATGCCACTCATTTGGAAATAATATTCAAGAATATTCATATCAAATGTAACCCACAGAGCATCAAAAAGACAAAACTCATTTGCCTGACACGCACCGGCACCGGCACCGGCACCGGCGCTGGCACCGAAAAGAATTGAATTCCAATTAAATAATAACAATTTTGAGCAGCCAAAATTCCATAGCTTCGGAGCTGACTCATTTCAAACAAGAAAATAAATTTAATATGGCAAATTTATTAAAATTCCACTGGCTGATAAAAATTCATTTTTCCAACGAAAACAAAGCAGAAGCTGAAACTGAAGCAGAAGCTGAAGCACAATGAGCAAACAGAAAAGCAAATCGAAGCAGACCAAATAAAATGTTAGCCGGGCTAACACACTCCATGTGATGACGGCGCTGTTGAAATTAAAGACGAAGTTGAAGCCAAGACAAATATTTTGCCGAACTGACAAAAGCAGCAGACGTAGATTTGATTTCCCTTTTGGGCCAGTAAATTGAAAAACCCTTGCTGGAATTAGCAACAATAATATTGAGGGAAAGAGAGTAATAAATTGAAAATATTTGACAAAATCTGAGCCTCAAAAAAGCAATAGAGAAACAAGTTTTATGATTTTTGTGGCTGGTCAACTCAAACAAAATTCATTAGAACAAGTCGAAGCCACAGTCAAGAATGTGGCATATTTATTGGCACGCACACACTAACAAATACCAGTGTTCTGTGTGGTTTTTGCCTAATAATAAAATCAAGTTTACGTTTTAAGAACGACAAAAGCATTATTAAAAGCTGCGATCAGATAGCCCTCGAGTAGCTGGCAGCTTATTGTCGTACCCGCAGATAATAAATGGAACGAATGAAATGGCCAACGCCTAAGGCCAACTCACGACCGATCTATATAGCTGTACGGCTGGCTATACAGCCATATATCCATATAGCCGCACTTAACAAGATCTTACACGGGGCGCGGCCCAAATAGACAAAGGAAACCTTGGTTTCCAGAACCACAGACAGAAAAAAGAACAGAAACAGAAAAGATCCAGTATCGGAATCCGAATCAAAATCAGATACAGATTCAGACAAAAGGTTGCGAGTGAAGGGTACATACTATATAGTCGTATGCTGTTGCAACTGCAGCTTTGAAGTAGCCTTGAGTGGTGACACGGCCTGAAGTTGAGTTATGGCCAGGTGATATTTAAATTAATTTATATGTATCTTTGAACTAAATAAACAAACTATGCTAATGCCGCACAGACCTAACCTCAGGTGTTCGCCTTTGAGTTGCTGGCTCCGACTGGCGACAATTGTCAGGTAATCTGTTCTAATCGCATTATGGCAATGGAGCTAGCAAAAGCCACGAATAGAAACTGAAACCCAGCACCACTTCCCTGATCCCCCGTCGCCACTTCTTTCCATCCATTTTCTGGTCGCAAATTGTTTGTTTAATGAATGTTCGCTTTATTCGCGCGCTTAGGGACTGGATACTATACGTATATATTCAGATGTATATATGTAGTAGGTATGTGGGATGGGGGCTAAGGGGTTATGGCCACGTTGAAGTGCGCTGTCAACAGCATAAGCACACTCGCAGATACACAGATACACAGGCGTAGATAGAGATACACTGGCAAATCCCCCGGCCCGACTCCATCCACATACAATCTACGATTTCTTGGATGCGTGGGTTAAGCTGTCAAAGAGACAAGACTTATTTCTGCTTATTTTTACATCGCCAGTCCTACTCTCCTCCTGTCCTCCTGTCCGCCCCCTGCCTTCTGTTTGTGTCTGTTGTTTCACTCATTATTCTGCAGCGGTGTCTGTGTGTATCTGTATCTGTTGCTCTTAGTCGCTTCGTGACGGGGCAATTCTGTGTGCAGTTCTTGCCGTATCTGCGCTTTAGTCTGGCTATTTGCATTGCATTTAATTGCCGACATTTCATGCTAGATAAATGGCTCCCAGCAAGGTTAATAAATATCTTGAATCAAACACACACACAGCCAGCTCCTTTTCTAATAGGTGCAACATTTCAATTATGCTGCATTCTTTTGCCCCCAACTCCCAGGCCCCCATGGCTTAATATATGCAGAATATCGGGTGGCTGATAGCCAACTGTATCGGTCTAGAATGTTCCGGCATATCGAGCCTCTTGTGGTCAAAGACACCCATGTCCAGTCCATTAATTAACAATCAAATTCAACAGGAATTCTTAGTCGAATCGGATTACACAATCAGAAATAAATGATATGATTAAAGTATACATGTTTTTGTAAATTACCATTTCAAATGTTCTTAGTTTTGCTGAAAGGACAAAGGTGCAAGGAATTTGAGTAAATAGTTCCATTTTGTTCAATTCAATGTGCCACACAATAACCTGGCTGATGACTATTTGGATACTTTTCCCACAGACAACCTGAATGACACTTGCAACCTGCCAGGGCCCACACCTTCACCTTTAATGGCTAAAATGGTAAGGAATGCGCTCTAGGCACTGAGCCCTGACAAACCTATCCAATCCCAATTCCAATCCCCTCCCACTTGCTACTCCTGGCTGATGCTCATTATGCGCTGCACGCAGTGACAATTATTCTGTAGAAAAGACGTTGCGAAGCCAGCTCATTTCAATTTGCATAAAAGCCAGGCGACAGATTGGAGTACAGAGCTACCGTGGCAACAATATTCGAGCTCTGGCTGGTACTGCTCCTTGCCACAACAATGGACTTGTGGGGTGCCACACCCAAAAAGTGTATTATTATTGTATAATCGGTTTGATTGATAACCCGTCCAGGATTAGATATGTGTATCTTAAGCCGTAGGGCTTTAGTTAGGGAGGGAGGAAATTCTTAAATGTAGAAACTTTACGGCGAATAACATCGAAGAAAGGCTTGGTGCTGGGAGGGAAAGAAGACCCGACAAGTTGAAGTATTTATGTCATGTCGAGTTTTCCTCCGCAGTCTTCCAAGACTCGGCTTAGTGGTGCTCAGCTGCGAAAGCGGCAGCAAATGCGCTTGCATTTATAATTGTTGGTAGTAGTATTTATTTTATTATGTCCATAACTATAATGAGACATGAGTGGGGCTTCGACTTGTTCGAGAGATTGGAAAAGCAACCACCATCGGGCTACCACGAAGAAGCTGCAACGACGTGCAAAATCGCGGCAAAGACACATTTCCATCAAATCAATCAAAAATGGTAAATACAAGTTTTTTTTCTGTATTTTCTTTTATTGCAAAGACGTCAAAGACTTGGGGCTTAAGTAGGTCCAACAAAAAGTATCTCTACTGCCGGGCTACCGGGCTACCAGGCTGTGCTGTGCTGCTAAGATGCTGCCAATGTTGTATCTGTTAGATTGGAATGCACTTTCCGAGTGAAATGCCAGGCCGACATGGCAGCTCTTACTATTTGCGCCACTGTTTGTTGTCATGCCATAGTTGACAATCATTTAGAATCACTTCTTGCAAAATGAAAGCATCTTTTGAAAGTTGCTGGCTGTCTAGTTGCTGCTGGGATGGCTTTAGCTGCTCTTCTTGCTGTTGCTGTTGGTCTTGCTTTTGCTGTTTTTGTTTTTGTAATTAAAGCGAAATGCCATAAGACAAATGCGAATGCGAAAATGTAACTGGCAAGTGTTACTGGCACTGCTTTGCTGCTTTGAACTAACTGCTCCGCCTGCCACAGACTCTCACCCAGTGACACGCATTCGCATTCGGAGTCGCAGTCGCACTGGCAAGATACATATGCTCACATTCGCGAGATACATCTGCCGCCTACACGAGGCTCTGGGCTAATTAAAAGCCGCATCCATCGAACTGCGCATAATGTTCGAGTGGCAAACAGGGCCACCAGATACAGATACATTCGCCGACTGATAACAGGCAGTGGGGGGTCGAAAGGTTATCAGTCCCCTGCCAGCATCTTTGCCTGTAGTTTATTTATTTTTACTTTCAGCTACAGATACTGTATCTGCGGATTGAGAAGGTGTGTTTTTTTTTCTACTTACCTCACTGCTCGGCATGTACAGCATTTTCTCATACTCCATTTTTGAGCTCTCGTCTCGTTAATAACTCCTGGGATATAAATAAATATATGGATGATTTACTTCTCAGGCTGGTTGCTGTAGCTCTAGCTGTATCTGTATCTTTTCACAGCTCGCTCGTGGCTGGCGTGTGCATGCAAAAATCTAAAAATCAACCTCGCCTGCGAAAGTATCTCTCGGGTTGTCGTCGGCTGTCTCGTTCTGGCTCGCGGCGCGCCGCTCTCTCCGTCTCAGTCTGGCTCTTTCACTTGTTGCTGTTTTGGTTTTTGGCTTTTCGAAATGTTAAACTAGATTCACTCAAAAGTTGTCGTTGCTTTCGTTATATTGGCTGTCTGAATTGTTTTCCACTGCCTTTCTGCTGTTCATAATGAGCTTTTAAACAGTTTTACTAGTTTTTGATATTTTTTGATTGTCTTTGAAGTTTCTCGACTGATTTAAACACTGGTAGCTAGTTAGCTATGGCTGATCACTGCATTTCGTTACTAAATTTTCCACTGGCAAACTTGTTGCTCTCTCTTTCACTCGGTTGTCTTTGTCTCTGTCTGTGTCTGGGGCGATCTATGGTCCGCTGTCAACAACCGTTCGCAAAGTCTTCACGCTCAATTCTGTGAGCGGTGTGTGCCACGATCGCTCCGCTTACCTCATGCTTTCGGATCTGGTGGAGCTTTTGAGCCGCCAAACTGGTTCGCAGCCAATCTTGAGCCAAGCTTTTGGCCCCCGGCTCCTTTCGCCCCCCAAGCTTTTTCCATGGCTCTATCGATGGCAACAAAAGTCTATCAATTTCGCGATGAAATTTATTGTTTCACATAAAGTGACACGGGCAGAAACTGCCACTGCAACTGTGATTGAATCGGCCACGCCCACAGCCCCTCAGCTCCATAGCCACACACGGCCCGCAGCCCCCATAACTTGGCCAGATTCTGACAGTAAGGCGGTCAGAAAAAACACCATAACAGTCTCTGGCTAACCAACACAACCCGTCAGATACGAGATACAAGATAGTGCGAGTGCATACTGCTGTCAGCAGTGTGTGTGAGTGTCAGAGTGTGTGTGCGTGTTTGAAATGGCTCCGGCGCACTGCTGCACGTCAACTGCATTATCATTTCCGCTTCCGTTCCACAAGACGCAAAGACGCCGGAACAGGGACCGAAACACAGACTCGCACACACAAAGCCAGGCATCGGTAAAAGTCGAAATACAATTTTGTTTGGCATTTATATTTCATGGCGCAATGACAATTTCAATGGATCTACTCTCTTTTTCCCCTTCTTTTGACAACTCATAAAAACAGTGACGCCATCTGAAGGCCAAGCACAGTTCTATCCTTTCCGAAATGTCCTGGCGGTCATTGACCGCAGCAGAATGTAATTATTTCAGACTCGGAATTCCAAGGAATTTGGCATTAAATTTTACAGCTTAAAGTGTTATCCTCTTGCCTTTGGGGCCTCAGGATAATAAGTGAGATAAAGAAATTATTTTGAATCGTATTATTTTGATTTAAGACTTTTCAGCTTTCTAGTTAATAGGCTATTAGACAATTTCCCGCTAAAAATTTATGAAAATCCTAGTCTTGTCTTGTATCTGCAGTCGGCGGTTGAACCTGTCGGATGATTCCTAACTGGACAGGCGTGCAATTGTTGGTGGTTCCGGGCTGCGCCAATTGCTTCGTGTGGCAACAGGAAGCTGCGTCGCCTAAAATGAAAGACATGTCAACAGCAATTGGCACTCAGCGAACCTAGAGCGGCACGACGGGCAGCCAGGCCGCCGATGGCCATCATTATGCCGGATGTTGAATGACGGACCCTCCGCGATTAACTCTGGAGTCCGGACTAGCCAGCCATCCGGACTCGCCCCCAGCCAGCAGGCTATCGCAAAACGGATCTGTTGCCTCGGTGACGGGCAGATGACTCAAAGGAACACCGTTCTATAGCGGGCCACGACCACCGCGGGACGCGGCTGTGACAGAGGAGCTCCAGCTGGGACGAGCCGTTGACCCATCTCCTCCGCATTGGTCGCAAAACGTGCCAAAGTGGCAGGACCAGCAAAGGCTGCGACAAACAGCTGAGTCAGCCCCTGGGGCTGGACGAGCGTTCAATGGGGAAATGTCGGTGTGGCCTCCACGGACTGCCTGTGCTGCGATAAATCAGCTAGGGATAACCCTAGCTTCTAGGGTTTTAATGACGAGTCTTGATCCATTCAAGAACGTGTGCTCCAAACTCGGGCCAGGATAGCAAAGCTAATAGGCTACCTGAAAGCAAATTAAATTTAAGTTTGAGGGGAAACTAGTTCAAACAAACAGATCTCTGCATCGAAAACAGGTGTTTTCAACTGGGTGTTTGCTTTTAAACTTCATATACAACAGGAAAGAAAGGCTACCTTTTATTAAAGACAAAGTTTACGAAATTCCACATACATTGTAATAACACCCTTTAACTTCCATTTGCAACACTCAGAAGCATCAGAAGGCCAAAATCCCAAAACAGTCTCTACATGTCCGAGTAAGGCATTGGATAACCCATCGAATCACCGGTGGCGCCACTAAGCATCATTTAATCAGCCTGCTGCAAGATAAATCAGTTCCCAATTGAGGCCTTGAGGACCTAAACACTCTCTGTGGTTGCAGGATAACCTGTGGCTGTGTCTGTCCCGTCGAATCAAGCCAAGTATTGAGTCCGGAGAGTTGATTTGATTTGCTGGACATCGACATCATGTTTCTCCTTATGAAACCGGGCGATCCAACCTAATGCAAGAGGGCTGGGCGGCATTGCAGGGGCTGCCAATGGGATCTCACACTGATTGGTCTTAAATCAAAGCAAGGATTAATGCGCAGGGAGGTGGCCGGTGTCCCAGTCCCAGTCCGGCCCCTTTGGACGAATACAAATACAGAGGGCCAGACTCACTTTAAACGCAGTGCCGCACAATCGGACACACATGCAATGCGGGATGGAAGAAGGCAACATCAAGCCTCACACATGGGCGGGGGCTGGGAAAGGGGGCGTGGCAAAGACGTGAGGCGTGACAGCACATGCAGCCGGATGGATGGTCAATGAGACACTTCCGGTGTAGGAGGCCACAGCCGGAGCATTGATGTAAATGAAAGCCGTTACGCTTAAGCCGAGCACAATGCCCCAGCTCGCACTCCGGAAGCACTGCATCCACAATGGACTGTGGGTGGGCGGTGGGTGGTAGAAAAGGCTTTTGAGGGAGTCATCTCCCATCTCAAACGGCCGGATTGTTGAGCAAACTGTTGCACGCCCTTTGGACATCCGAGTAGCAGTCCGATTCTCCGGGGACCAGATCTGTTCATTTGACTGTTTTTTGGTCAAAGGATAAAAGTGTTATGGAACTTCCAGGATTTAAGTTCAATAAGTATTTCGAAAATATAATTTAAAACATGAAATCATATAGCCATAAGTTTTTATGGCTTATTACCTCTGTCAATACTTCTTATTTTTATATATTTTCTCATTAAATATTTACCTCAACTTTAAATCAATTTAATAAAGAGGATATTTTTATTTAAATATCAACGATTAAATAAAAAAAAAGGTTGTTACTCAAATATATTTTATTGATTATTCCTAGAGAATATTTTTCCTCAACTTTAATTGAAAAGTGACTTTGTTGGCAGACCGTTATATTCTGATTAATGCAACTGAATTGCCTTCTCTGGGATGCCCTTTTGTGAGCGAAAAGCCGGCACCACTGCGAATGAAAGGGGATTGAGCCACCAAATCCCAGTTAGTGGCAGGAGTTTGTCTGAATTCGTTGAATCGTTGCGGTGTCAGTTCACATGGAAATCCGCTCGAAAGCCATTCGCAAATGTAATCCGCTGGCCGGGCCAGCTCAATATGCGGGCATGTAAATAATTGCCCCACCGCCGAACGACTCACCACCGGCAGTGCCACCGTTAGCGATTTGTCCAATGCCCCAAAGGGTACTTCACGCGATTCCTTCCGTGCTCCGCCGTGCCGTGTAATCACCGGAATGCTGGTCTCCGGCCAAAGGAGCGCGACATGTTGAGTGTCGGCTCAATGAGCCGGCGCGTTGATTTCAAATAAATAAAAATGTTAATTTTAAAACGGGGCGCACCACCAACCCAGCGCCACCACTCCGGTGATGCGCAGCTCTTCGAAATTACAGTTATTCGCTGTACGTGTTTAATTATTTTTAAATCACGGTTCGAGGACTGGCACAGGACCACCACAGAGGACGATGTGTTTTTGCAGGCGAATCACGTGCCGATTGTCAGCTATTCCAGATCATTCGCCGTGGCCCACAACTGTCCACTTAAAGTATTATTTCCATCGAAGCCCTGTAACCTTAATTGCACGGACTATTTCATGCGGTTGAATTTGCATTTGTTTTTTTGTAAATTATAATTATGACCTCTTTGTCGAACGGTCAAACGGAAAGCGGGGGCGGCGGGCCGCCAGGGCCACCTGCTCTTGACGAAACTTTAATGCATAATAAATGGAGCAAATAATAAACTTTAAGGACCCAAGACGAAGAAATTTTCTTGGGTTACGGCTCATAATGAAAGGAGCTGACCCCCGAACCGACCCATACACACACGCAGACACACTGACACGCTGACAGGAATGAAAAGTCAAAGGTCAAGCCACATAGAAAGCGAATTACTTTGTGGACTTAAGCTGAAATTTATGTTTTCGCAAATAAACAACAGGGCCAGTGGGCAAATGCATTCGTCGTTATGCAAATGACAAACTCACTGACCGTATCCGGCTGCTGTCCGTTCGTCCGTCTGTCCATCCGCCTGTCCTTCCGTCCGGATAGAAGTTGATTAATTTTCTGCAGTCGGTTGTTTTTTGGGCGAATTTCTGTTTGTGTTTTCTCGGCCGCATAATGAAACCTTTTGTCAAGTTGTGGCTTCATTGTCTCTGCTATTTATTAATTAATCCAAACGTTTTATTTGTGTTTCCAGGCGAGGAAGTCCGTCAAAATCCACTTCCCCTTTCGAAATTATTTGGTTGTGGGGGCAGTTGAACCCTTTCCCCTTCCCAGCATGTCCTTTTTGGGATTGAATTGCCGCAAAAGGCACAACATCATCATCAAATCAATCTCTTTTTCGTGTTCCACCAAATAATTAATTGCAAATTTGCGGTTCAGTGCAATCAGTTGACTTTGCGAAGGTCCCTGACCCGATTTCTTTCTGGTATCGCATACAAATTTGATAGAGATGTTACGTCGGCAGGACCAACATGCTCTTTTCGATTTTGAAAATGCTCGAGTGAAGAGCAGCAGCAAGGCCAAGCTGCTTATGCAAAAAGGCTGACAGTTTCTAAAAACATCTAGCTACATAAGCTCTTATTTATTTCTTGGAATTCTCCTTCCTTTTCCCCCCACTCAGTATTGAGTGACGTCAATGACAAGTCACTTGAACCGAAACGTAATCATGTAGAGCTCATTTGCCTTGAAAGCCGAGTGCATGCAATTGAGAAAGAAGGCTAACAGGATAACAGGTGAACGCCTTCAGTCGTCGGACTTCAGAACCTCTCCGGCAACCGGGCCACCATCATTATTGCCAGCGATAAAGATAATGGCCATTCGTGTATAATGTTGCCAGGAATCAATTGAATTATGGCGCAGCTCAAGGGCTCCCGATGGAGGACCGATGGAGAGACAGTCATTCATACATAGTCGAACTAGTCAAGACAATCGAGCAGCAAATTGCGTTGCCCAAAACCGAATGCTTGACTGGCTGCCCTGCTGCTCTTCCTCCAGTTCCTGACCCTGTTCCACCTTTCCCACCGCACTTAACCTGGTTATTGTCTTTCTCGTCCTCCGAATTCAAACGGCATCGTAGCATATTGAGCATCTTCAGCAGCTCCTCTTCGGAAGCTCTAAGCTCCTTAGTTTTATTCCCTTTATTCTTGCACTGAAGGAATTCATTTATAAATATGAAACAAAGTTTCATTTTTAACTAATATTATTTATGAATAGATTTACTCTGTCCTTTCACTGAGTATTAAGTTAAGACACAATTGATAGCTTCAATGTGAAACGGACATCCCAGAAATATTTAGTCTGAGATGTCAAACAATTCATGGATGACATTACCAAAAATGTCATTGCAGAATCTAGTTGACAGGAATTAAAACTTTGAAATGTCAAAGCTACATTTCAAAGATTGCAATTGCTAAAAAGTATATATCCATCCAGCAAGCTTAAGGATAAAAGAAGCAAATGTTTATTTTTACTTGGAATTGATACTCAGTCTTTTTTTCCGTGTACCTTTCGTTTCTGTCTCATAACTTGCATCCGTGTCCTCACTATTTGCATGCCACTGCCACCGCCTGTGCCCCCTTCGGCTCTCCCCTCTCGTTTTTGGTGGTGCGCTTCAATGGTTTTGTTAGTCCTCGCACTGGAATGGTATGTTAAATCCTTTTTGCGAACAAATTCAATTGTGCTTGTGCAATTTTTGTTTGATAACTGTAAGGCGGAGTGTCTGAATCTCCGATTGTGATTGCCGCATATATAGTCGTAGTTATAGTCGTGGTGCTTGTGTGTGGGTGGTTCGGGGGCGATTGTGTCTGAATAGACAGCATTGTAGGAAATACTTTATGCGATTATGAAAATGCCTGATTGCACCTTCCGAGCTGGTCGAGCACTAATGCTATTTAAAGATTACCGCCCAAATTGAAGGCTATCGGGCTCCCCCAATCCGGCTCCTGTTGCTACTGCGACTGCTGCTGAAATAAACAACCGTGCAAAGTTGGCCAAAAGTTTAAGCTTAAGCAGGATGCGGATGCCAAAGTGGATTGCTGGATGTTGGCAACTTAGACACAGTCAATTAAATCCGAAGCGGGGAAAAACTGCGCCCGCAAGCAAATAAAACGAAATCTAAATAAATGGCGGGGGTAACAGCTCAAAATGAAACTAATACAGCTACCCAGCAGCACGAAGTCCGCTCCTTACAGCTTACTCCTTACTCCTTGGAGTCCTGCTGCACACCCTCCATGTCATTGCACGCGTTATCCTTCAAGCCAAGCAGCAGGAGTGAAGTTGTGCCAGCAGCTGCAAGCGTATAGCAAAATTAAATAGAAAGTGGAAACTGCACTGGATTATCCCCTTTTCGCCAGGACGATGCCCGTATACCCTGCCGCAAGGAAATCCCATAGCACTGCTGGCTCTCGGATTCGGGCAGCTCCTGCCAGCAGAAATTCCCCGAACTGAATGCCATCAAAGTCGCAACACAGATAAATGCGAGCGTATATATAAGCGGGAAGGCGAGTGTGTGTGGGCGAAGTATCCTGGCATCGAAGGTCCTTGCAAAGGCAAAGGGACATTGCTCTGCTCATTGAACTATGGCTAAGAATGTAAGGCAGCCACCCGATGGCGTCTCCGGACGGAGACCCGTTCCTTCGTTATGAAAATGACAAATGTGCTGCTGTTGCTTCACTGGTAATGTTGCTGGTGCAGTGGCTCCTTCCAGCTCCTACTGGTGCTGCTCCACTGCTGCACTTATAATTAAAATATGCAAATGCTGCCCCGGTATGTCAGCGGCAGGGCTGCCACATGTAAATATTTATGCAGCCGCTGACTCCTGCAACGCCACCGAACCCGTCCCCACGGATTACTCCACTGCACATAGCGCATTTTATTGCCAGTCCCTCGGAGTTGGCATAATTTGCATGTAAACGCGCCATTTTTCTTGAGGTCACCCCGAAAACCCTCTCGAACCCGATCCCATAGACCCTTTTAATTATTTTGTTTGCCTGCTGCTCGCTATTTATGCAAATGCAAATGTTTTCGCATCAATTTCCAAGACTCTGGCGCTCATTAAGCTCTGCCCGTCAGTCCTGCCATATCCTTCGCCATGCCATGCCAAACCATACCATTTGATTTCATCCATTCTGACGTCGGCAACGATTATAATTGAGTTCGGCAAGTGTTTTGCCGCTCAATTGATTGCGCATACGCATCGTTGTACCATAACAATATTTTCGCAATATTTATTCAATTTTTTTCTGGTCGCGGTCGCTGTTGCTTCGCCGTGTTTGTACATTGGGCCATAAATTACGCAATTGATTCGTGCGTGGGCCCAGCAGTGGCCTTAATCAAATTAACCAGAACAGATGTAAATTAACTTTTCATATCGATTGCAATTCAATTAATTAGCATAAGGCCAGAAGGCCAGATAGTTCCCCAATCTGAAAGAGAACTGGGGATGCCTCGGAACCGGAAGAGGAATCACAACCGAGATACTCCGGCTTTAAAGGAGCATGAAGGCCATGAAAAAGTCATTAAGCCCGTCTTGGTGTCAGAATTTTTATTGCACGCACTGTGCACTGATCTTGGAAAATAAAATAAGCAAAAAAAAAGGGCGTAAACGAGAAAATGCGAAGAAAGACGACCCGACAACACCTTGCAACGTGCGGGCAGCGAAACGTGAACGTAAATTACAATTAATTACATTTTAATGACGCTTGTTTAATTCAGCGTTTACAATTGCATACACAATTATGGGGCAAGGAGGCAGCAACGGGAGGCGTTGTGCAAAAAAAAAGACACAGGGGGTGTTAAGATGCAGGACACTCGCTCATTACCCCACTTGCACTTGGCTGGCTGCCATTTTTATGCACTCGCTGCCATTGAATTTAACAAATTTCGCCTCGGACTCACAGCCATATTAACGAGCGGAAATATTTTCTCCGCTCCGCTCCACACCGATCCGGCCCGCCCCGCTTCGTTTGTTCATTGCTGGCGTAATTAACTCGGACCGGCACTTTAATTAAAGTGCTCGCAGAACAATCAAAGGGAATTTAAACAGGGGCACAAACAAATAAATGACAAACCGAAAGGCGAACGAACGCGGACGCATAAATGGACGGGCGAACGGGGCGAAAGGAATGAACCATCCGGCGATCCAGCGATCCGGGAGCTAGCAATTTTCCTGAAATATAAGCACATTAATTCAGTGCGGGATGGCCGGAGGGGGAAACAGCGGGTTTGGGAAAATCAGACAACAGGCAAATTAAGGTGCGAATCCATAAACACACAAGTGCGAAGCTATAAAATGCCAGCGTTTGCTGGAGCGCCAATGGGGCGTATGCGTAATGCAGCCAGACAGCCAGGGAAGAGGCAACATTCAGCAGATAGCGGATCCGCTCCATCTCTTGCTCTGGCTCTGGCTCCTTGTGAATTGTGGCCATTGTGGCAACGGCAATGCGCATCAAAGGCATGGAAAGAATTCGAGGGGCAAGGAGCCGCGGCAACGAATACGCAAGCAATAAATACGCTTCAACTATTTGGCAATGGTGGCGGGCAAATTTAAAATGAATACAGCTGGTGCGGCAACGGCCGCGGCAAGATGATGTTGCGGAGGCCACGACGGGCAAACATTAAATTGCAATTTATGCCAATGAGTTCTTAATGTACAGAGCTCCAACACCAACAGCAACAACAAGGCAATACAGCAATTGCTTCCCCCTAATGGCCGCCAACTCGCCTGTAATTTATTTGCAAATTATTATTAAAAGTTCGCCTTGACTTGCCTCCGCCAGTTGGTAGTCGGCAGTTGCCGGTTGCCAGTTGCCAGTTGGTGGTTCAATTCTCGGCCAGTTCCTAAATGATTCGCACTTAGTTTGCTGTCAGCCACAAAAATACAACCACAAAGTCGCTGCCATAAATCAAGCAGGAGCCTCCTTTCCCTCTTCCGTTTCCCTGTTTTGACCTTCACTTTTGCCTTGTTTAGGTAACAATTCCTAATATCCGAAAGGCCCTTGAGTTTCGATGGGAGTTTATATTAACACGCTCTCAATTAGTTGCCAATTAGTCGGCTGTGGGGCTGTTCTGGCCTTGCTTCCTTGGCGATATATGCCTGCTGATGGCTGACATCGTGCTTATTCAATTAAATGCTCTGCACCAGCTCAATTTCAAAATCACATTTATCAAGCCATTAGTCTTGAATAATCGCACCCTCCACTCGCACTAAATTGGTTGCTGCACAAGGAGAAACTATCTTGAAATGTACAGTTCACATAAATTGTCGTTAAACATCTCGAAAGCTCTCCCTAATTTTTGCATGTGCAGTGGCAACTTAGCTTGTCGGGAATGTCAGAGGACACTCACATTAAAACCAGTGTCGGCGGGCTGATAACGAAATTTGCCTACCATTATAAGCAGGCTTGCATTTCCATTGACAATGCCATCGGCTGGCACTGAGACTGAGACAGAGGCTGCGAGTGTGGCTTTGCCTCTGTTAGTGGCAGCAGAGTACACAGATGAGGGGCTCAAGCACCAACGAGTGCACTCGAGGACCGCAGATAGCAGCAGGACGGGACAAACTGCTAGCTGGAGGACGAACAGGAGCTGGATCGAAAGCCAAAGCCAAGACAGCAGAAACCCAATAAGGTGGCATAAGATGATGACAACGAGTGCGACGAGGAGCAGCACAAAACCAATTGTTGGCCGGGCCATAATGCACGGCAGCAATCGCATTAGAAATAGTTGGAAAATCAAAAAGATTATCAGACCGGGGCAGCGGGACAAGCGTAAGAGAGAAACGGGGCAAAGAAGGCAAGAAGAAGGATGGCAGGAAGAAAGGCTGGCTGGCTTACAAGAAGAATGGAAAATGAGGACCCTACTGCCGCACAATGGCGTACGCCGTACAATGGAAATCGATTTGAAGGAGTCGAAAATCCCAGGAATTTAAATTGTCTTCCACGAACCAAAAGTGTTGGCACTGACACAAAATTACTTTTGCTATTTTATTTAAACAAATTATTTATGTTTAGAACTGTAGATTCATCATAAAAAAACCTAAGATAATCTTACTCCAATATTGAACAGTGAAATTATAAATTTATTCCCATTTGAAATATAAAACTATTTAAAGCATTCAACAAAAAATTCGCAAATCCTTGAACTAGTTCATTAATAAAAGCTTCAATGAATTTTTCAATTGTATTCAATTGCAAACAAAAAACGAAATAAGCCAACAAAATGACTAGCTCCTCGCCAAAAAGGCTATCAGTGAGTGGGGGCTCAATATCGTATTATATTCATTCCGCCCAATTCACTCCGACTCCTCCGCCAGCGAAAAACCCACATTTGTTCTGTGCATTCGGATCTGCGGTAATTGAACTAATATCCAAACAAATAATTGACCCGCTCGAACCGGCATTCAAATCAGATTGGGATCTTTTCAGCGTAAAATTGCATTTGCTTCCATTGTGCGAATGCCGATGCGGCTGCGGTTGTGGAGCCGCCGACGTTTGCCACCGCCATTATGATAAATGCGCCTGCAATCAAATGATGCTGAAAAGTATGCTATGGTTTATAAGGCAGCCAGACACCGGGAAGAGAAAGAGTATGAGTAAGAGGATTCAAGTCCTGGCCCTGGCCCTGGCCCTGGCGTCCTGGCCCATTCGATTGCCTGGCGAGGAATGACTCGACTTGCTCTGGCTGCCATTGCCACAACGAATTAGCGCCGTAAATCGCATTTAAATCGTAAAATTCCCCCCGCCAGCAAGTCACTTTACATGCAGCCAGGCAGGGAAAGAAGTTGGAGAAAGAGATATAAAAGAGAGAGAGACGGGGAATGAGAAGGAGCGATGACAGGCCAAAGTCAGAGTCTGAGATAGGAACGGCGGGGTGCTCGCAAAGATTTTGATCCTATCAAGTAAATTGCATTTGGCAGTTTGCGAAAAAACTTTACGCTGCCCGCCATAATTTCTGCCAAAGCCGCGCGCCAGTCTTCTTGATCTGGAAAAACAATGAATCAGACATTGCAGTCCGGAGTCCGGGCCGGCTAAGGAGGGTAATGAAAGTCAATGGCTTCCAGACACGCCTCATTTGGCCAAGAAGATGACGTGACATCGATATCGGTAGATGCGTTCCGTAATTAGGCCGATTGCCCGAAATGCCATTAAAATGTACGACATGCTTTGACGAAACTGGGGAATGCACTAGAAATCGGATACAAGCGAACTAATTAAAGATTAATTTGTACATTTAAGATAATTCAGTCAATAGTTTCCAGGGAATGTTTAGATTGAAAATGCTAAAACGTACTCTTTTCATAACCATAAGGTACACGCTTTAAAAATTAAGTTCATTTAACTTCATGAAAAAACTTCATAAAGTTCATAAAAAAATGAAATAATGTATTATTAAATCCATATTTCAATAATTTTTAGAAGCTGTCATACAGATTTAATTTGCGATCCAGGCGACGAAAAAACCCCACATTAATTATTGCAATTGGTTTGTAGTAGCCCCAATTAAGCCATAAATAATAAATCAAATTGGCACATTATATCACATATTAGTAAACTAAGCTTATAAACAACGATAATAGCAACATTTTACTAATTCGTGGATACTTCTTAATAAACACAATTAAATATTTAAAATTTTGAATGGGATAATTTACCCAAAATATGTCGAAATTAAAGCTATTTTTAAGTTATAAAATACAATAGAATACATTAAAATACATTAGAACCAATTTGTACTCTAATTAGCGAACAGCAAACACACTGCTGAACAAAATTTTTGTTTATTCCAATTGGCTTCTTATCAGAACCGGGTGTTCGGCTTGCCATCTAACGTTTGGCGGCGTTGCCACCTGACGCGAATATTCTTATACGATTATTTCGCAACGATCGTATCAGAACGCTAACATTTCTGTTAGGCATTTGCCGCCCCGCTGTTAACTGCCCCTTTAGCTCAGTGGTAGAGCGTTGGTCTCGTAAACCAAAGGCCGTGAGTTCAACCCTCACAGGGGGCAACTGTGGTCTGAGAAATATTATTATACCTCTTTTTTCTTTATTTTGTAATAGTTTTTATTATTTTTTCTTGGATATTTTCAGCCCCATTGAAGGCTTTATTTTTTTGGGGGCAAGCTGGATGGGTTGATTGCACTGGTGATTCAAAACTGGCCTTAACTGGCTGCTGCAGCAATTTCCAATCGATTGCGCCATGTTCGCACTTCATACGATAATGTTGAAGTTTTGCAATTTGCGGCAGAGGAAAGTTCGTCTTTTCGCCTGGACTCTCCACCTCAAGATTTATAGAATATTTTTTCTTGGCTGGATTTGCTGGCAAAGTTTTTTATGTTTTTTGACTTTGGCAAGATTTATGCGGCAAAGTCGCCAGGAGTTGGAGTGTGCTTGCGCATGTTTCGATAATTTGCGTGATTTTTGCATTTACCCGGCCCAGAAACGAGCAGTGCGAGTGCGAGTGCATGTGAAAGTGGATCTGAAATGGTGGAGGCTGCCCTGGCGGAGGGGGCATCATTAAAACTTGCTGCCACTACAAATGTGGGCCATGCCAGGCCATGCGCCATGCGGCATCCGCCATCCACCATCAGCCATCCTCAGCCCCCTTGATGTTGCACACATTTTAAATAATTTTATAATGATTCCGTATTTATTTCAGCTGGCAATTAAAACAAGCTTGCCGGATAAAATATTTACTTGCAATTAGAGCAGCTGCCAAGCCACTCAAGTGCAGCTCAGCCGCGCCTTCGCGAAGGATGCGAACGATAGCCGGAACGGACAGAGGAAGAGATGGGGGCGCGAATCAAGAAGACGGGGCATTGAGGCTGGCCGACTATGTGGGGTCGCCATGACAGACACTAATTATGGATTGTGCAATTTGCGACGTGCAGCTAACCGCAAGACATGGCAGCGACACGAGAAGGATGTGCCACAGGACACATCTCACCGCCATTCGCGATGCCATTTTGTGGTTCTTTGGAGGGGGATTGGCCCCATTACACCCCTCGCACCGAGTTCGTCTTGGTCAGGGAACCACCTCTTAAAACTAAAACTTGTTCGCGGTGTAGTGAGCTCAAGGAAAATATACATTATTTATTCCTAATCGTAGTCGAAACGACTTTAAAGCTGAATCGAAACAGGATCACATAATTTAACAGAACATTATCATGAAAATGTAAGTTGTTATTAAAATACTTTTGTAACAAACTATATAGCTATTACAAGTGCATATGTACATGTTGTAGCTTGCAAGGACAGCACTTCCAAGGACACGCTGCAATCGCCCGCCATTAATATGAAAGTTTGGTCGCTGCCGGCTGGTAATAAGCAAATTGAGATGACAAACTTTATTGTTGAATTTGAGTCCCCACACACACATGCTCCACCGACACTGTTCCCGTCTCTTTCTCAAGTATATACACCTCTCGCTCGCTCACTAGTGCCAGGGTCTACTGGGGAGCCGGGGCCCCTAAATGAGTTATTTAAGTAGCACTCGCGCCCCAGTTTAAATGCGCTCGTAATTTGCCTTTGTGCCATCAAAGTTTCCTCCGCATGTGTGTGCATGCGGCATAGAAACACACACAGTGCCCCACTCCCTAGTACGTAGATGTAAGCTATTAATGCGCCTCCTTGGGAGACGGCCTCAAAACACGCCTCTCATACTACCCAGAGCACCGAAAAAAAAGCAAGGACTACCTTAGTGCCTCGTATAAGCTACTTTTGAACTTGTTGTTCCATTTTCTGTTTAAGATCTAAAACAGAGAACTTTTCATTTTCTAATGTTGTCTTTTAAAAGTGCCTAGTTTTTTTTTCAGTGCATACCGCATCTTATATAGAATGTGCGACGTACTTTTGAGCTCCTTTCATTTCGGAGCCCTGTGCTTCTGGGTCTGTGCGCATGTATTTTACTTGGCTAAGTACGTGATTTGATTAGCGCCCGAAAAACCTCCCGATTCCGGGTTATCCTTCTCACAATCACACACACAATCATCACACATGCAGAGAGTCAGCCAAGTCAGCTAAGTCCTATGACAGAATTAAATGAAAATCCTTAAAAAGGGAAAATCGCCTGTTGATGCTGAAAATTATAGCTGCGATTGAGAATTATTATTCTCATTTCATTTTTCACTGGGTCAGTGTCCTGGCCGATAGCCGCTGTCCGATGGATGTCCTTTGGTACAGCTCTTCAGTGCACTGGAATGTCAACAGCTGAATACGTGAGCAAACATAGAAATGGCTGCCATTGACATAGCACACAAGTACACACACACACACCTCCACATCCGCATCACACACCAAACACCCACTCATACTCAAACACATGGCCATTGCAGTGAGAGTCCTGGGAAGAAGTAAACGAGACATTAATGCTATTACGCGTGTCCTTGTGTGAGTGTCGCTTGTGTAAAAAGCAACTAATGAAAACGGAAATAAAAACCGCTCGAGGAATGCTGATGACTCTCCAAGGATGGTATTTAATATGCGTAAATGTGTTTGGGTGTGTGAGTGTATTTGAGCGTTGTCCAACTAAAGAGTATGCTGCTCCTCCGAATTGTGTGTGAAAGTCTCGTGTGGGAGCAGCCCGGCCTGGCTCCCGACTCCTTCGGGCAACCCATTTTGCACGCGCACCCAAGCACTTAGCATCAATTTGGTGGCCCGTCCATAATACCCGGAGTGGGGAATTACGGAAGGACCGGCCGGTGGGGGCCCGTTTGTGAAAAAGGAGCGAAACGGAACTCGCCGCAGACAACTAAGTAAAAGCATAAGTAAGGCACATAAATCAAAAATTCAGTGCCGCCTCGCATTGCTGCCTGTCAGAATGGCACGCACAAATACTCACTCAGTGCCAAGAGGCCTGGAGTCCAGCTGGAACTCCTGGCACTGCTTCTGCTCCTGCCGGAGCCTTTTCCTCCTGCCCATAGACCCTTCGGAATGCCAGGAGCCCTCGGGCAGAGCAATTACCAGACAAGTACAGAGGTAAGCCCACGGCAAGTCCGAGCCAAACACAATCGAAAACCCAGTTAGCGTGAAATATTAAGGCTCAAGCGAAATACCTGCACTGCCAGAAAAAACCCTCAAGTATTATCCTTACAGAGTGCACTAAAAAATATTAATATATGAAACAAAAATATCTAAAAACATATATTGAAAAATATTTGAAACCCAATGTCTTCAACAATCCTTATAGCCCTACAATGTTCTTTTGAATTTTAGAAGTTTTCCAAGTGCAGGAGATTTCTCACTACCACCTTCCTGCATAAGGACTTTGACTCGGACGAAGCTATCCAACGGGAAAGGACAAAACGGAGGTCCGCTCTTCCTTGCCATCCTGCGGAGACGGCACCTGCGGAATGCCGCCGACGTTCGGTGGAATCTCTGTGAAAAATATTTCTATGCACTCCACCTGCCCGTCTTATCTAGGTCCTTTTGCTCCCTCCATTCCTTCCCCCAAGTCATGACCATAACTCTGCCAATGCGGGAGATATATAAATTTGCTGTGGCCAGACAGGTGTGTAATTTATTGATTATTCCGCTAGATATGCCCGATGCCACGCCCACCGCACACACCATACACACACACTGACTGGCTTACACATTCACACTGGCATAGCAGAACTCCCACTCACTTGTTTAGACATTTTGTCATCTTCAATTTGTGTCTGTCACTCCCGGAGCTCCTGGAGGCAGGGCATCCTTCAGAAGGGCTGCTCCTGGCTCCCTGCTCCCCTTACTCCCAATGTGTGTGTGCGGTGCATTTCCGAAAGTGGATTACAAGCTGAAGGCACTTGTAATCGCTGTGTTAAGCCAGATAGGGGATGGATGCTATTGAACCGAAGTTCGGTTCCTGCACCGAAACAAAAAGGGGATAAATTAATCTTAATTTATTTCATACCAAGTGATTTAAATCAATTCAAACGTAATTGTTCATATTCATCGAGATAAGACTTGCTGAAAGCTATATTAGATTTGGATTATTTAGCAACCATCGCCCATAAATTTAGATAAAGCGAATGCTTCTCACAGTGCACTCTGCGGACTTGGCAAATGCCACTGCCTGGCTTCCTTGCTGGCATGGCTGGCATCTTCATCTATTTGCCAAGGCTCTCTGGCAGGCGGCGTTTATTGAGTTTTAATTGGATAAGTTATAGATGCTCATGTTGCATAAATTCCAGGGACTCCTTTGTTTTGACACCTCCGATCCAGATCCAGCTGGGGGGATGGAAGCAGAAAGAAACGGCTGCACATCACAGGAATTGTGCGGTCGTGCGTCTAGTGACCGGGGACGTGCAACTCATTTCCCTGTCCAGGTGGGGCCAGGATTCCTCCCTCATAGCCTGATAATACCTGCCATCTCAACGTCAACGCACAATCAATGAAAGTTCGTTAAGAATCTCGCTTAATTAATGCCAACTATGAAAGCGTTTGTCGAGCTCATTTTCATTATATAAACGAAGCAGCCACTTTGATTTTAATATAGCCCCGGAGAGGGGAAAAAAATAACGCAAAAAAACAAAAGCTATAAATATACAAAAGCTGGAGGGAAAACAAAGGCGGCGAGAACGGGAAAACAATGGAAAACATTTTACTGGCTTGTCGCTGCCTTTATTGCCGCCTAATCGCAATGGACCTTGCTCCGAAGTTGTTCTTTTCCAGGCTGCACTAAGGCAGCATCATCAGTCATGCTACTTCATTATTATCGCTGACACTGCCAACCCATATACCCCACACTCGCTCCAGCACCCACTCCATCGACCCCTCCCTGTCGCTTATAATTCATTTCTATTGTGCCATGTCTGAAAGTCCTTTTTGATCCAGCAGACTTATTTGTCTTGAGGAAACTCGCAGTAAAATTGCTTTTCCTACTACGCGCTCACTTCCTGTTGTCGCTTGTTGCGCTCTCTGGAGCTCTGGAGCTGACGCAACTTTTCCATTGTCTTGCCGGCGGTCGGGTGGCCAGCCGGAGATGGGGCAAGTCCTGCCAGCCAAGTCCTGGGGATCGGTGTTAATAGACGCCTGGCTGCTGGACTTGCTTGCAACAAGCAGCATCAGCAGCAGGAACAGTGTCAGCATCGAGACACTGCACAAAATAATAATATCATAGTGGTAGGATTGCAATTCATTTATCATCAAAAATGTAACAATGAACTTTTTTTTCTCTAAGTGCATAAGCCTCGGCAGCGGACGCTTCAAGTTGGCTCTTCATTTGTCGCTTTGTGCTTATTGTCACTGCGCCCGGCTTCATTTTCTTGTGATTAATGTCGTCATTAACTGCAATTAACTTTTTTAGTTGCCGTTCGCGACAAATCTTTGCCGTTTTTGCCTGAACTTTGGTCGCCAACTTGACTGGCATGTTGAGCACTGTCAATTTGAGTCCTGGCCTCCATCCTTCACTGGACGTCATCAGTCATGTGTGCGAGAGTGTGCGACAACTTAATAGTTTTTGCCCTAATTATTTGTCAAGCATTCTGCTAATGGCCTGGGTCGGCCATCTACCATCCTTATCGCTCTCCAAAAAAAAAGTAACTAAAAATACATCCATCCGCCCCATTTTCGCCAAACGAAATCTCACATGCACTCAAGGAAACTCATTGGGGAAATCGCTTTCGAATGAAACATCTTCAATGCGGGTCTGGACACGAAAAACAGTCGAAAAAGAATTAAAGTTCTATTAATTTCGGGGCATATCTTATCCGTGGGCCAGCCAAGTTCGTCCTTGATTCGCCGGTCTCCGTCCCCTGGTGGGAGTAATTCCACTCCGGGCAAGTGCACGAAAATGTCCTGCTAAGTACGAAATAAAAGCGCTACGTGTGTGTCCTGACGTGCACTTGCCCGGAGTCATAAACTGGCCGACTTTGCAGGAGTCGCGGGATCGTAACTAGAACTACATACAACTGCGATTGCGAATACGAATGAGTGTAGGGGTGTGGCGTGGCGGGGGTGATGGGCGACCCATGTGAACTATGTATTCGCAACGTGGCCTAGAATTATGCTACAAATTTTATAATTTCACACCTAGGCGGAAGGAAGAGCAGCCTCCCAAACGGAAATGGCTCGTAAAACAGCGGCAAACGGCATTGGGAAGTTTTACACCACGGCTTTGGCTTTGTTGTTTCGTAGCCAGAACTCTGGCTATTTGCTACTTGCCACATATAGCTGCTACATTTTTGGGGGTATTTTTTTAGTGCCACTCCGAACACACACTCACACACACAGACACATACGCCCGCAGCTGGGACTACTGGCTTGCATTTTTGTGTTTTAACTTTCTTACAATAAAGTGATGTTATCTTGTGCTTTCCCAGCTACTTTGCGGCTTAGGCAACAGGCGACTGTGCGAGTAGGCGTGGTGGGTGGGTGGCTTTTGGTGGGTGGTGGTTGACAGGATCTAGGGGAAATTACTCTGTGCTTTATCGTGCATATAAATCTATTTGCTCAGGTGTTTTTAGCTGCTAATATGTTTGTGATGACTTTATTTTGCGTTTACCGCCAGCTTTGCCTTCATCTGGCTCTGGCTCTGGCGCTTGGCCCCCGGCACTGCTTTTTCAGCTTTTCTTATTTTTTTTCCACCGCCCGGAGTCCTTAGAAACCACCTTATTTAGATTGGGCAGGGTGGGTGGATTGGTTGGAATTTTCTCGAAATTTTTCTATGGAAAAGTTGTAAAAAGGTTTTTACTCAGACCAGATGCGCTGCCGGCTTAGTCTGGAATATAAAAAAAAATACAAATAAATAAAATATAAACCAAAAATATATAAATAAATATAAGAATTAATTTCTGAAACAATGTTCATCCTAGAAGCTTTAATTTAAACATTTTTCTGCATCTGACCTACGAGTCGTATGCGCAATTTGGTTAAATACGTGACAAGGCCTCTGCTGCCTCCGTGCGAAGGCAAATTAAAAGACCCTGGCATTAAGCTAAATGTTTAAAGCACTTAACCACCATACATGTCATCAGGCAGTATGAAATATTCATACATGAGCAGCAGGAACAGAAGGAGCAGCAGGACCAATATGTAAGCTCCGAGGCTACGAAATGCTCGGCTCAAGCTTTTAAGCCTTTTTTTAATGGCTTAACTACAACTAGGCAAGGTAGCAGGACACATATGGAGGAGAAAAGGCCTACACCATCCCCATCACACCCACACACGCACCACAATGCTGTCGTCGCGACCACACAGCATTTACTCAAGGGATTAACCGTAAAGATCTTAATGCCTCTATTTCGACGGTCTTAAGTAAACTTCCGACTGGGCCGGGGTCCGGGCCCTAGTCCTACTGCTACAAAAACAACAATTACAACAAGAATGTGTGACAAGTCAAGCAGCACCACTGAAGCGAAGCACCCACGCACCACCTTCTGGTTTTTGGCTTTTTATTTGTGTTTGTATTTGGCCCAGTATTTGTTTTGCCCACTGGCTCCACTCATGCCGACTGCGGCTTCTTTTGATTCAGCACAGCGAGAAAAAAAGGGTAAGCCATAAAGAAATGATCTAGGCTTGGCTGAAAATCTGAAAAATGAAGGATTAAGATCAGAGAGATCCCTGAATAGACTTGAGCTTCTAAATAAATATATAGTTAAAGTATGATATATAAAATATATTCTATAGGTATAGTATAGATTATAGTATTTCTCTATCTGTACTGCTTTCATTGTATGTTTGTGATCCTGTCCTTTGGCTAAGCCTTAAGCAGCACTTCCGCATCCTTGTTTGTGTGCGCTCCTGTGGTCGTTGGGTCTCCTTCCCAGGGCCTGGCAGCGGGTCACATATGCACATTGTCATTGCCGAGTACCACTAATATTATTTACTTTTCGTTAGGATGTGTGTTGTGCCAGCTCAATAGATAAACACGTGTAGCCATCAGCCATTTCTTTGGCATGGGCCCATCCTTATCTTCCGTACCATAAGCATCCTGCCTGGCGGCAACAATTATGCCAAATTAAGTGCAGAAACTTTCGACGTCATTCTTTTAGCCCCGTTGAATAAGCCAAACTTTTTCCGATTCCGAAAACAGAAAATTAAAAATCGTTAAAATTGAAAAATCATGCCGCACCGTCGAGCAGCAGGAAGGGAACAGCCAGATGTTGCCTGTTGCCCACGGCCAGTGGCAGACGAGCGTCGGTGTTGTAATTGAAAAATATAAAGTATCGCCGCAATCTGATTAAAATTACATTTAAATAATAGCACCGACAGCATGGTAGCAAAAACAGAGGGTGGAGGATAAAACACGGAGGAGAAGCCACCGACCACGACGTATATTCTGTGATGTACGTCAAGCACGAAAGTTGCAATTACAGTTTGTAACGCGGTGGCAGGTAAAAAACTTTACAAAACTTTCCAATTGCTTTTCATTGAATTGTTATCGGTAGTCCGGAATCCCCGGATAGGATAAATACTGAGGGAAAAATGACCAAGGCAACAACAGGAAATCGAGGAAAACATTCGACAGTTTAAGATTTGAAAAATACATTGCTTCAAAATACACTCTTAGGTGGCTTACACATCTTTTCATTTCCGGTCTGACTTTTAAAATTAACGATTAAGGATTAGTGTTGCATTCGGTGACATTGGCATAAAATTAGTGATAAATATCACTGTTCAATACTTTGTCATATTTGACATTTGCACCTGTCACTTTCCCAATATTCCCACGTCATTCCATTTTTTCACCTCTTGGGGCTGGGACTGCGGATTGTTGGCCATGCTGTACTACCTGGTGAAATTTCTTAAGCTTTGCTTCTACTCGCCTCGGGAAATGGCCGACCACTATCGGAGTCTCGTTGCCGAGTGGGAGGACGATCGACGCAGCCGCCAGGTCAATGATGTGGTGTTCGTGACCTGCCAAGGACTGCGGAGCTGCTGGGGACCACACCAGGACCTGTCCTTCAGGTGCGACGCCAACTACTGCTTCAACAATCATGTGAGTCGCATCATCGAGCACATCGAAAGGGCCGTATACTCCATAGATCTGGCGATTTATGCGATGAGTTCCGAGCCCATCGGCGAGGCATTGCAGAAGGCCAGCGAACGGGGAGTTCGCATCCGCATCCTCTGCGAAAAGAACTTCATTAAAATGATAGACAAGTACGCCCACTACATGCTAGTACGCAAGGTGCCGCCACCACGCATTCCCACCACCCGCGAAATGATGATGCACCATAAATTCTGTATTATCGACGGATACCAGGCCCAGAAGGATCTGAACCCATCCTATCCAGTCGTTTCGGTCAGCATGAGTGGCTCGCTCAACTGGGTATCCCACGCCAAGAGCTGCGACGACCTTCTTATCACCAGTTCACCAAAGATCTCGAAGCGCCTGGAGCAGGAGTTCGTCCGCATCTGGAGGGGGTGTGAGGTTACGCATAGACCACAGCAGCGGCAAAGCCGATATCTTTATAATTAGAAGTCTTCATGATTTTATTACAATTGAATTAATAAAATATGTACTAATTCTAACGCTTTGATTCTGGTATGGGCATGGTATACATAATTACAGATGTAAGTAATGCTTTTGAACTGACGGCTGCTAGGTGTTCGTCTTCTGCCAGCTCAACTGATCTTATTCCGCAAATAGTACTTGATGAGCTGAATGCACACCTCGGCGTCCTCGGCACTGTCATGACCAGCCTCTGCAATGAACCAATTTTGAATGTGGTTTAAATATAAATTATAATTTATAGCCCTCACCGTTTTCCTGTATAATACGCTTCAGATTCTCAATGCAAAGCGTTTTAAGGGCGCGCTTCTTGGGTGGTCCCATCTTGTGAGGAAATAGAACCGAGGTGTCCACCACCACTTCGTGAATTAGCTTGAGGGCCTTCAGATCGCTCTCCAGACTGTGGCCCACCAATACAGTCTTGGCATGGAACATCGACATCAACACGGCCTGAACGTCGCGCAACGTTCGAGTCTCCTTCGACAGCATGGCCTCCGTAATGCCCGAGTAACTGAAAGAATAAAGGTTGCTTAGAATAAATACAATCATTGGGAGCCAACGTCTAGTTACGTGGTGTTGTAATCCACAATTTGATTGTCCGGTTTGACTAGAGCGTCGTAAACGTTGCGTCCATTGATGTCTACCACTGTGACGCGGGTTAGCTCTATGCCATGTGTCGTGTAGCACATTTCACAATCCAAGGCGAATATGTCCTTCTTGGTAGGAACGAAGTCCTCACCCCGTGCGATGGTCTTCACAAAACAAGTGAGCCTTTCGGGGTCGTAATAATCGCTCACATGGTAGTTGGCGTAAGTACAGCCCGGAGTGCCCGCGGGTTGTTGGCAGCAGCGGTGCTGGTTGTCTGTGAAACCCCTTCGATAGCCAGTGCTCTTTGGATGATAGTTGCACATGTCGACTCCGCTATGCTCGTATATGTCCAGGCTGAACACCTTTCCGCATCGGGAGCAATAGCGCTCCCGTTCGTTTGGACGCCTATTGGGACGACAAGCACGAATGACAGCCGTCCCTCGTTTGATGCCAGGACGTGGATAGCCATTATCCACCAGCTGCTCCTCCGTTAAACGCAATTCATAAACCATTTCGTACGCTTTATCGCCTGCTAGGGCATCGAAGGGCTCACCGTTGCTCAATGAGCCTAGTTTGCTGGAAAAAAAGAGTCAAAATTAAATTAGAGCTTGTAGCATTTGATTTCTAAGCCTAGGAACCTACTCCTTTTTCTCCACACTCCAGGAGGTGGTGAGAGCTCGCTTGCCGCCCAGCATCATCTCGTGCGAGACCGTTTTGTTGGCCACGCTGGGCCGATTACCGGCTTCAATGGCCTCCTTGCGCAGCTTATTGATCGCCAGCATGCAGCTATTCTTGTAGATAGCTGGAGTGTTGCACTTCTTAAAGACGGCCAGTTCCTCCACCTGCGCTCTCTCCCAGGCGTCGACCAGCTGGGGGTAGATGACAGTGCAGTGCTTCACCATCATCTCATAATACTGCATTCTTATATTGTAGGATATCTTAGAGCTTTGTGCCTCCAGAATGGTCGGCTTCTCAGCTTGAGTTTCGGTGGCTGCCGGAGCTACTTTATCCAGAGCTGCTGTGGGCTTGTGAGCCACTCTACCAGTGCCCTTAAACGACTGAGCCGGTGTGAAGGCGGGTTTCTTCTCAGCTTGTAACTCTTCGATCTTTTTCTTGGCCCGTGCTATGGCCACTATGTTCGACACGGGTGCTATGCTACGAGCTGGAAAACAGACACTGATATAAGCTTCCATTTTATAAAAGCTGTAAGTAGTTCTTACCTGAACGCACGGGCGGAGTAAGGGCGCTTCTGGAGATGAGTGGCGTGAGTGTGTTAACCTGCGCCTTGCGCAGTTCCTCCTGCGCCAGACGCACTCGCTCTTGGGCCTGACGCAGCTGCTCGGCAGCGGCCTCGGCGCGCAACTTTTCCTGTCGCCGTAGCTCGGCTCGGCGCTCAAAGATAGCCTGCATAGCATTGCGGATGTGGTTGGGCTTCCCCACGGCAGCTGGTAATACTTGTGGCTTGTTCTTGTCCGCATTGTCGTGAGCGACGCGACGTTTCTGGATGGCTGCTGTAGCCGCTTCGGTGTAAACATCGATATCCGGAGAAGGAGCCTTTCGCTTGCGAGAGCTATCCTGTGTCATTTCTCCGACAACGTCCGACTTTTGTGCAAACTTATTTTCCAGCTCGTCAAAGATCATTTCACACTGACGAACTATCTCTCCCTCCGAGGTGTCGATTTCAAAGTCAAAGTCCATTTCATTCATTTCATCATCCGGAGCAATAGCGCTTTCCGTTTCTTTATCTGCCTCTGGTTCACTCTTGGATGAGCCGGAACTCTTGCCGGACGACGAGGTGCCTTTGGATTTGGAGTGGGAGCTGGAGGAGCTTTTCGATCCTGAGCTGGAGCTATGATGACGGCTTTTGGACGAGGATGAACTGGAACTGCTCTTGTGCTTGCTGCTGCTGCTTTTGGTTTTCTCATCGCGGTGCTTGTCGCTACTGGAGGACTTCTTATTTGAAGAGGATGAGCTGGTTGACTGGTGCCTGGAGGAACTGGAATTAGAGCTGTGGCGATCCTTCGACCGATCTTTGTCCTTGTGGGATGACTTGCGCCTCTCCTTGTCCTTGTCAGAGTCTTTCTTCTCATCTTTTATCTTCTGTTTGTCCTTGTCCTTAGACTTTTCCCTTTCTTTGTCTTTTTCCTCCTTGTCCATTTTAATGTCATGCCTGAGTTCCCTATCCCTCTCCCTGGAAGCATCTTTTTCCTTGATTCTGTCCTGCTCCTTGCTAGCCTTATGCTCTGTTGTACTCTTTGGCTTCTCCTCCTGTTCTTCTCCCACTTTTTTCCCATCCGATTCTCCCTCGGCGGTGTCATCATCCTCAACAGTACCTAGGTGGTCCTCATGATTAATTACAATCTCCATTTCCTCATCATCGTCATTTTCGAGGGCATCGTGCCAATTGCCACCGACCGCACCATTTATTAGGGAAGGCTGGGAGGGAACATATCTGGGCGCACTGTCCACGGATGTCTCCTCTTTCTTCTTTGCCGGTGAGGCATTCAGTCCCGGCTTCTCTGGGTGGTACTCGAGTTTAGATTTCTTCTTGGGCCCTAAAAGAGGAACGAGCGGCAGTGGAAGGGAGAGAAGCTTGGGCGCCGGCTTGTACACCGGAGCCGGAGCCGGTTGTGTGGGCGGAACGGCATCTAAATCGTCTGCAAACCGGAAGTTGTAAAAAAAAAGTTACTGAATTCGGTTCAAGGCAAGCCCTCACCTTTCCGAGCGTGCTTGAAGTGACAGAACGGACGCTGGCAGGATGTGGTACCGCCGGACTCATTGCCATCGTAGTACGGACAGAGAAAGTCCTTAAAAAGTCCCGTAGAGGGCAGCATTTGGGCGAAATTCTGGGATTCTAAACTATAAGCGTCCCGAATGCCTTCTGTTCTCAAAAATTTTCCCCCTCGCTCTCACTCATTTCATCTGTCACAATCATCTGCTTGACGGAGTGGCCAGACCGCTTCACACATCTTATCGATACCTTTATCAGAAACTATCGATAGCCGCTTGTTTACAAACATTAGCTGGCTAAGTAATCAACAACTTCTTGAGGTGTTATTAGTTATTAGATCGGAGTATTAAGGATATAGAAACTTGTGTGCCATCATAATAGTCTTTTCATGTTGCCTAATTATTAAAAATAAACTGAGTGCGCTGCCAATTTGCCACCGGGCATGACGGCTTGTACACATAAACAAAGCCAATCCAAACTGAATGATAAAAATCATTAATTAAGGCAAAACCGGAAACCGCAAACTCATCTGCACAAATGAGTCTGATAGCCCTCGAGTCTGCATTGATACAGGACAATTACGAACTGCATACTTCTGGCGATAAGGACAGGTACAAATTTCAACGGCTTATCTTGCGATTTATTGTTGCGCTGGATTTGAATATAAAGCTTATCTGATGTCCACAATGTCTGCAACCCATAGGTATAGGGTCAATATGCTTGGACTTATCATGCTGAGTCAGTGGGAGGCGATTCCCACGCATCGGCCAGTGATAAGGCGGTCTTTCATGGTGAAATCCACCTGGATGGATTGGCCTGCTCTCCGCCGCAGCTCAGTCGTATAACGGCAGTGTAGCGGTTCGGTTGTCTCCGTAGAGGTTAATTCAAAAGTCCAAAGGTCAGTCGATGAGAACTGTTCGTAGACTCCCAGTGTGCGGTCATCTTGTTTCTCCAAAGCTACTGTCATACATGTACGCGTCCAGGAGCAGAACTCGAATCTGTAGAAGCCCAGACTTTGATCAACTGCCTCACCAAAGTATTAGCAGTGTAGTCGCCACCTTGCCGCGGTACTTTGGACCCCTGATTTGCGAAAGTGATTCCCGATATATACTCTTTACAGAGGGTATTATACTTTCATCAACCACTCTGCTTATAATTAGTTATTTTTGAGGAATACTAATGCCTTACAAAAGTTAAAATTAAAAATGGTTTTAGAAAATCCTTAAAAGTGGAATATTTTTGAAGAGCATAAGGTCTTCCGCTCGTTCCCATATTGAAGAATAAATTCCTTCATTATAATCTTAGCCGAAAAGCCTATGGGGTCCTACCACCAGCCCGAAGAAATGCTAATCTCAACAACCACTCATGTGGTTGTTTCATTCTTCCCCCAGATAAACTCAACCATGGATCGGGCCAGCCTATATTTCATGAGTAAGGATGATAAAAATACGTTTGATTTCGACGAGACTCTGCCGCCGCTGCCGCTGCCGGAGTTAGGAGATACGTTGGAGAGGTACTATGCCTGCATCAAGCCCTTTGGAACTCCAGATGAGTTGGCCCAGGCGCGCAGGGCCATCGAGGAGTTTAAGAACGGGGTGGGTGCTCAGTTGCACGAGAAGCTCAAGCAGCGGGCGGCCACCATGAAGAACTGGCTGGGAACCTGGTGGGAGGACTATGCCTACCACCTGACCCGGTTGCCCCTTCTGCCCTACCAACTAATGTCTATGCCGGCCCAGTTGGAGATGGTGGGAGTGCCCGAGACTCCCGAGTACATGCTGAAGGTGAGTCGCTTTTAAAAAACTATTTCTCTTTCGAACAAGAATCCCACCCCCATTCTTTGTAGTTATCTTTATAGGATTGGCTTCTAGTTTATGGTGTTACGTTTAAAAAGTAGCACTTAATTCCTCATTTTTAACAGACCTAGTGGTCTTTGGAGTGCCAAGTTTTAATCTTTTTTTAAAACAATCTTAATCCGCTTATCCCCAGAGCTTAGCCCGGCACATCCACCACACTCTGGAGTTCTGGGATCTGACTCGAAAGTCTAGCATTAAACCACTGTCCTCGAATGGGGGCAAGATCAAGTACTCTTCGGCGTTATACAAGCGCTTTTTCTCAACATGCCGTGTTCCAGGAGTCGAGCAGGACCACATTGAGAAGCACTTCCTCACCAAGGACGAGGGAAAGACGCCGTCGCACATTCTGATCTCCGGCAAGGGCCGACAGTTCATCTTCGACTGTGTCCACGACGATGACACGATTCTGACAGCACCCGAGATCCTTGTGGTCATGCAGCGCTTGCGCAGCATCCTGGACTACGAGCCAGAAGGCGCCTGTGTGCCGACCCTCAGCCACGATGACCGAACTGCTTGGGCGCATAACCGCAACCGGTTGATGGAGGTGTCGGAGGCCAATAAGGAGACTTTGCTGCTGGTGGAGAGCGCCAGCATGGAGGTGTGCTGGTACGAGCAGTCGCCGAAGGACTACGAGGAGTCTTCGCAGCTAGGCCTCTTTGGGGACCTGCACTCCCGCTGGGCGGATCGGAGCAGCAGCATCATTGCCTTCCGAAACGGAAAGTTCAACTGGACGGGAGAGCATAGCTGCTACGATGGTACGGTGAGCATCAGCTTTGCCACCTTTATGCAGCTCAGCTACATGGAGGAGCCGGAGCCGGACTGGTCCCAGGCCCATGGCACCAAAGTCGTAGAAATCAAGGAGCTCGAGTTCCAGCTGGACGACAAGCTAAAGAGCGAGATAAAACGCATCCGAAAGGAGATCGATGACAGGGTAAGTCAGTCACCTCGCCATCTGAGAGCCATTTAAGCAAAAAAAATATCCTTAGGGCATTGACGTCACAGTGACCTTCACTGTTTTCGATGACTACGGCAAGGACTTCATGAAGAAGCACCGCCTGCATCCGGATTCCTTTGCTCAGGTGGTCATGCAGTGGGCCTACTACCAAATGCACCAAGAGTAAGTCATTGGAGTTTTGTTTTTGGAATGAAAACCAACCTGGACTTCTTCACAGAATCGCTCCCACCTACGAGACCGCTCTGATGCGTCAGTACTATGATGGACGGACGGAGACTCTCCGTTCTTGCACCGAAGCAGTGGCTGATTTTCTGAAGGCCTCGTCCAACAAGCAGGTGGGAGACTTGGCTCTAGCCAGGGCTTTTCGAGCCGCTGTCGACGAGCACAAGCACTTCATGAACGAGGCCCGGAAGGGACACGGCATTGACAGACACCTGTTCGGCCTGTGGTGTGTGGCTTATGAGAACAAAATGGAAATTCCCGCCTTCTACGATGATCCGCTGTACACCAAGAGCGGTGGCGGCGGCAACTTTGTGCTCTCCACCAGTACCCTCGGCTTCACCGCCAACGTGGGCTACGTGGCGCCCATGGTGTTTGATGGATACGGGGTCTTCTACTCCATCACCTCAGAAGCGTAAGAGAAGCACATATATTTTATGAGAATCCTGGCTGTCACTTAACAATGTATGCATTTCAGGATTTTCATCAATACCACCGCATATCGGGAAAGTTTTAAGACCAGTGCCCGTAAATTCAACGACATTTTCAAGGACTCCTTCCGCCGCATCAGCGTTCTGTTGGAGCAGTTGGCTAAGGAGTCGAAGCTCTAAGGCGGCTCCTTATTTAAGAACTCCTTTTCTATCCTAACACTTTGTCGTTTCCGAATTTACTTTCAAACAATGGAACAATATGGAAAGTAAATTCGGAAATGGAAATAAGTAGATTAGTTTTTAAGAAAACTGTGTCATCACCAAATGTTCGGCATTCCTCCGTTGTGGCTTCGTGTTAAACGTTTATTTAAATTCAATGTTCGATTAGGTTTCCAATACATTTTACATGTTTCAACTTTAAAATGCGGCTAAATAAGCTAAGCGCCCAGCCGCTCCAATACGTTCAACGCCAATGTGACTTCAGAGTTGATAAGCGAGCGCCGCAGCTGGTCCTAGAGACTACGTACAAATTAAATGGAGCTTACGCCGGATTATATAATGAATTATTCCTTCTATATACGCAAACTTGACGTTAGTAAGTTCGATTATCGGGGAGCTAAATGCTAATTACACTTTGTTCTTACTGTGTTCCTACAAATCATGGAGTTTATCGAGTCCCAGACCCGACAACAAGAATGGGGGATGGAAGGGGGAAAAAAGCTTCGATGAGCTGAGTAATGGTGGCTTAGTGCGACGGATTGGGAGGGCGGAAGTAGCCAGCGTTCGGCGACAGCAGCGAGAAACCCTGGGACGGGTTAGAGGCTATCCGTTGGATTCGTCTCTGCTGCACGCTGGCGTAGAGGTGCACTCATTCCAGCCCAGTGGCCGCCACGGCCTGGAGGTTTGGTTCGCCAGCTGGCGCAGGCGGTGCATCATCCTTTGGAGCGGGTCCCCCAGCAGTGGCTGCACCTTCCCCAGTTCCCGATGTCTGGAAAGCTGGTCGCTGCACGAACATGTTGTCTATGATGTGATCGATGTTATCTGAGGCTCCTTCTTCCTTGGCATTGGCTGCATTTCCTCCCGCATTAGAACCTCCGCCTGAGGCAGCTCCACCCTGTCCCGGTCTGGACTTGTGTTTCTCAGAGGGCGGCAGGATGGGAATAGCATTGGTTGGTCGACGTTGGGGCAGTGAAGTTGGCCGGTTAGTGGGCTGCGCCGGCGGCACAAAGTAAGTGGTGCCTCCGACTGTGTTGTAGTTCTGATACGACTGCGTCGGCTGAGCTTGAGGGGCCTGGGCTGGCGGCGGTGCCGCAGCAGGAGTCTGCGCCTGGGCGTAGGCCACAGCTGCCGGCGTAGTGGGCAAGAATGCGGCGCTGGCCGGATTCACATACGGAGGCTGTGGAACGGGCACCGACACAGGCACCGGCACCGGAACCGGAACCGGCTCCGTTCCCGTCACATAGTAGGGTGCCGCCTGAGCCTGAGGATAGGCGGCTGCCGGTGGAGCATGAGATTTGGGTGGTGCTGGCACCGTCCCCGCCGTGTTGGGTCCCAGTTGCATCGTCTGCAGCTGAGCCTGAAGCTCTTGCTGCTGGTAAGCTATCTGCATGAGGACATGCGGGTCCTGGATCATAATCTGTGATGGGGGCTGGTGGTGTATTTGTTGCTGCAACTGCTGTTGCTCAGCGAGATGTTGGTTAGCTTCCTGTTGGGAGCGGCGCTGACTGGAGTACCGCTTAGGAGCATTCCTTTGCTCCTGATGCAGGGGCGCCGGCTGCTGATGTTGGTTCTGGATCTGACTGGCCACCGAATGCATCTGGACACTGCCAACATGGCTAGGATCGTTTCGCTGCTGCACCTGTTGGAGTCGCTGCGAAAGGTTCGTTGTGGAAAGAGGGGTCTGAGACGCCAGCTGCTGCTGCTGTTGTTGTTGTTGCTGCTGCTGCTGCTGCGGCGGCTGGCGGTGTTGTTGCTGCTGCTGCTTATGCTGCTGTGGCTGCTGTTGCGGCTGCTGCTGATTGGAGCGTGGTGTGATCGCATTCTGGTTGCGGTTGTCCTGATGGTCACGTTCCCTTTCACGTTCTCGTGGCTGCTGTCCACGATTGGACTTTGGCTTGAACTCCATGGCGTTTTGCCTTCCCGGTCCTCCGTTCATTCGTCCGTAATTTCGGTTTTTGGGTTCGCGGTCGCGCTCCCGATCCCGCTCCCGCTCCCTTTCTCTCTCCTGCGACTTGTGGGGATTCGAGCCAGAAGGTGGGCCCTGCTGCTTGTCAACTACGGCACTTCCACTACCAGCGGAACGGCGATTCTCCTTCTCCTCGCGCAGAGATGAGGTGCGCGGAACGCGCGGTTTCCTTTCGTTGAGGGCAGGGAAGTCTTGGGGACGAGGTAGTTTCCGCTCCTTGTTGCTCGCCTTAAGGTATGCCTGCTCGTCCTCCCAGTTCCTTGAGTATTTGCTTGGGCCCCTTGTATAACGCCGTCGGCGACGAGCACGAGGCGGTGCGTCTTCATTCCGAATGTCGTATCCGTACGTCTGCAGTAGTTCGGCCCGTGTTTTAGGCGCCTGTTCGGTGGCCTCAAAACGGTCGTGCGACCAGCGATCTCCGCCCGATGCCGGCTGCCACTTGCGCATGGTCTTGGAGGCCTGTGAGATCTGGGGCTGTTGACCGGTCGGTGCGACCCCGGTAGCAGCCGAGTTGTTAAGCTCTCCATTATGCTCAGGCTGCTGTTGAACACTGTTTTCCGGCTCAGCCAGTACGTCGCCCTCGGTCTCCGCGGTGCGGTCGTCGTGCTCATAGAAAGTGCCTCGTTTGGGTATATACTGGGGATTGCTGCGATCCTCGTCTACTTTCTTCTGGGCCTCGCTGTCGGTGGCAGAGCGGTCCAAGGCGTGCTCTCCCTCGCCATCATCCGTCTCGCTCCCGGCTTCCTCCTCGTCATCCGTCTCCGTCTCCTCTTCACTGCCACTGCCGCTCCGGCTGCCACTACCACTCCGGCTAACGCTCTCGTCGTCATCGTAGTCATCACCTCCTTCCAAGTCGCTGGCCGTATCGTACTCGGAGTCGTGCGGATGGGAGTTGTTGCTCGAAGGCTCCTGGGTGGGCGAGGTGCCCAGCTCCACGGTTGCTTCATCCGTTGGCGAGCCTGGGTGGCTAACATTTGTAGGCGTGGCCTGGGGAATATCAGTCGGCGGTGCGGCCGTCGGTTTCTCCACTTCGGCCATCGCGTGGATCTCTTCGATTTTCTACTCGCTGCTGGTTCTGCTGCTTTGCTGCTGCTGATAAAAGACTCTCGGTACATGGCTGCATTCCGGGGGTTTTCAGATATCAACTTACGTGCGAATTCAGTTGTGCAACTGGAACCTTAGATCTCTGCTATTCTGGACAGTCGTAATGGAAAATCTTTATTTTTACAGAGTTTTTCTCGACAACAACGCAATCAGAAAATAGAAAGTGTCTAGGGTTACCTTTCTCTTTGCCGCAGTGTTGCAAAATACCCCAAGGTATGAGAGCAGCGAAAAAGGAAAGAAAACGTAGGAAAACAGTATGCAGCTCTGGATACAGTGAACATTCGATATAGAATAGAATTAAAATATTTAAATTTATTTCTGTATTTTTACAGAATTGTAAAATATCTAAATTGGAATTAGATACCAAACATTGGAAATAGATTGATAGATCTCCGTTCATGTTATAACTAATAAACAAATATGATGATAAAAGGATGTTTTCAATAAAAGATAAAAAAATTACTTATTTTCATTGTTTGAAAGTTTTAATTATTAAAAATTAAATTAAATATATAATATTATTTTATTAAATTTAAATCACTTAATTATTTTACATTCTAATGTCCTTTCGCTAAACACCTGGCCACATTGCAGAACCAGCTGTTGGATGAGACACGAAACTCACACAGAAGTAGCCAAGAAAAGAGAGCGGCGGAAGAATTGAAATTAAAGCGAGTGCTGATTAATTAATTGAGTCTGAGCAGTCTACGAATCACAACACGAGAAGATGTCGAAGTTTCTGGGCGTGCCCCTGAAGAAGCCGTCGGAGGTGGACGTGGTCAAGCCGCTGAACAATCTCATCCAGAGCACCTACAACGGGGCCACGGAGGAGGAGAAGGCCAAGTACGCCGAAGCCGTAAATGAGTTTTCGAAACAACGCAATACGGCCATTTGGAAGTTCTTCGAGAAGTACGAGGCATCGCTGGAAATTGTTTATGCGTGAGTACTCCTTGGAAGTCATTGTGGGCTTTTTTTTCCGGGGCCCTCCGGGGTATGACTCACCTATCGAGATACAGTCGGGTCTAATCACACTCCAAGCTCCACCACCTGTATATCTGTATGTGAGTCTGCTTGTCTGATATAAACAAGCTTCTCGGATGACGTCGTCGCTAATGGGCATTGTTGGACTCTGGTTTTTGCAGATATTACGACCAGATTTGTGCCCTGGAGACAAAGATTTCGGCTAGCGAACTCCAGATACCCTTCAAGTGGAAAGATGCCTTCGACAAGGGCTCTATTTTCGGAGGAAAAATCAGCCTCAGTGAGTGATTCATGAGTGGTCCGAACGCATTTCACCATTAACCGCACGTTAACTTTCCAATAGCTCACACATCCCTCCTGTATGAGAAGGTCTGCGTGCTCTTTAATATTGCTGCCTTGCAAAGCAGCATTGCCGCCAGCCAGCAGTTGGATACGGATGAGGGTCTTAAGCTGGCCATCAAACTGCTGCAGCAGAGCGCCGGTATATTCCAGTATCTGAAGGGCGCTACCCCAGCAGCTGTTCCATCCGAGCCCACACCCGATATTAGCCAGGACACGCTAATCGTTCTGCAGGCTCTGATGGTGGCCCAGGCTCAGGAGGTGTTCATTCTAAAGGCCATTAAAGGTAAAGAAATCCTCTTCAGAGTGTTTCCGATCTCTTTACCATCATTGTCCCCAAAAATACTTTCAGATAACATGAAGGAGCAGATAATAGCCAAGCTGTGCTGCCAAGCCGAGGAGTTCTACGCCGACGTGCTGCGTGCCATGCAGAAAGAGTCTGTGCGTAGTTTGTGGGATAAGGAGTGGATACCGACGATCGCTGGAAAGCAGGCTGGATTTCACGCACTGACCCAGCTCTACCAGAGCTATGTGTGTCGTGCCAGCAAGAGGATTGGCGAAGAGATCGCTCGCCTGCGCAATGCCGTGGATCTGTTCAAGGCGGCGCAATCTCGGGGCGGGAACGAAACCTATCTGGACGATTACTTCAGCCGGGCCAAGCGCAACCTGGCCGAGTCCGTTAAGGATAACGAGTTTATCTACAACGAGATGATTCCCGAGCTTAGCACTCTGGCCTCGCCGGGCAAGGCCCAGTTGGCCAAGCCTCTTCCCATTTCCGCGCCCCTAGCTGCTAATTTCAAGGACATTTTCACCAGTCTGGTGCCTGTTGAACTGCATCGTGCTCTTACCGCCTCCGACATGCGTCGCAACGAGATCGTAAACGTTGAGATCATGAAACTGCGCGAGTCCACTCAGACACTGAATGCCGTCCTGGCCAGCTTGAATCTCCCAGCTGCCGTGGAGACTGCCGATGGTAATAGCGGCCTGCCGCCCTCCCTGCAGGACAAGGCCAACGAGGTGCGTCAAAAGGGCGGCATCGAGAGCGTTCAGACTCTGTTGAAGGATCTGCCGGAGCTTCTCAATCGCAATCGTGAGATTCTTGACGAAACAGAGCGACTTCTCGATGAAGAGCGCGACTCGGACAACCAGCTGCGAACGCAGTTTAAGGAGCGTTGGACCCGCATCGGCTCCGATAAGCTAACCGAGATGTTCCGCACTAACGCCAAGAAGTACCGCGAAGTGATCAACAATGCTATTGAGGCCGACAAGGTTGTGCGCCAGAAGTTCGAATCCAATCAGAAGGGCATCCAATTATTGTCCCTGCCTCCCGATCAAATCCAGCAATCCCTTCCCTCGGCCAGTGGCAGTGTAGACCCCAACTGTTCCAGTGTGCAGCGCCTAAAGAAACTGATGGAGGACGTCGAGACCATTAAGGCCGAGCGCGAAGCTGTTGAGTCGGAACTTAAGGCCGCCACGTTCGACATGAAGGACGAGTTTCTGCTGGCGTTGCAGAAGGATGGTGCTATCGATGAGCCGGCTTTGTCGCTGGCCCGCATCGGACAGGTTCTGAATCCTTTGCAGCAGCAGGTTCGCGAGAGCGTTGAGCGCCAGAAGTCATTGGTTTCGGATGTTCAGAGTGCACATGCCGCCTTTGTCTCTGAAACCGGAAACTGCGGCAGTTCAAGGGACACCTTGTACCAGGAACTCGCCACCGCCTACGATAGCTTCGTGGAGCTATCTGGAAACTTGCAGGAGGGTACAAAATTCTACAACGACCTCACTCAGCTGCTGGTCGTTTTCCAGAACAAGATCAGCGACTTTGTGTTCGCCCGGAAGACCGAGAAGGAAGAGCTACTTAAGGACTTGACTACAGAGTCCAGTCGCCAGGCCTGTCCCGCCACTCCGGCCCTGCCCTCGCATTACGCTTCTACTTCGGGCAGTGGAAGTGGTAAGTCCTTATCCTTAGTAAGCCTATAGATGGTACATGACATTTTTCCCTCAGATATTCCAGCTGGATCTGCACCGAATGTGCCGCCAGTTACTCCGGCAATGACCGCTCCATATCCGGCTCAAATGCAAGGCATGCCAGTTCCTTACGGAGCCCAACCAAACGTTCCGTATCCAACATACGTGCCGCCGCCCATGCCTCAGAGCTTCAATCCGTACGCCACCTTGCCATATCCGGGCAGTAAGTTTAGAAAAGTTTTTGGAAATCAACCTCTCTAATGACTGTTTATTGTTCGTGTAGATTACCAGTATCCTGGTTTCCCACAAGGACCTCCGCCAGGTCACTACGGCACCTATCCGGGTAGTTACGCCACCCAGCAAGGTGGTTACCCCAACCAGAAGCCCCCAGGATGGTAAATAGCCCCACACATACACAAGCTTATGTCCACATTAACACAGGATCGAACGCATGGCAAGGCCTTGGAAGAGTGGCTCCGCATTCAGATTCTGTTTAAAATTTGTATCATACATGTTGAAGGCTTTTGGATTTTAATCTCATATATGCAACAATATTATGGCGTATCACAGTAAACGTTTGTCTTAGACTTATTCACAAAAAAAACCTATACACTGTCGTTTTGCAATCTCCGAAAGAATTCGCGCTTCATTCCGGCAATAACTCGTGGAGCACACATGCTGCTCACCAAAAACTCGCAGGTGGAGCTTATGGGCGTCGACTCGGATGAATTTTGAGAATTCGGTTTGATCCTCTTGGAGCTATTCTCCAGCAATAAATGGTATTCTTCCTTGGGCATCACCTCCAGCGGCTCAATGTTTAGGTTGATGTTCCTGAGCAGATTCCGGCAATCTGTTGCACTGAGGAAGTCATTGTCCCACAGCTTTCGGTTGTCCTGACCACTCTCCATGTTCTGAACCGCCCGCTCGAACTGCGCAAAGAGCTCGCTAGGAGTCGAGGCAACATCCGCCAGTTGGTTGGGATTCAACAGGTACTCCTTCAACTGATCGCTTTCGCCCTTCACGAAACTTTCCACGATGTGCTTGACCAAGAATTCATCCAGTGCCAGGTCCATGTCTGCTTTTAGCGGCACCCAGTAGTTGACGCTTAGGGAAGTGGACAAAGCCTCCACGTAGTGCCACCAATGGCGTGGAACAATGAGGACATCGCCTGCCTGAAGATTGCAATGATAGGCGTATGGAGCTAGTGTCCTGTAATGCTCAATCTTCTCTGGAGCGGGCGCATAGAAGTTCTCCAGACAGTAAACACTGGACTCCTCGTAGGGAATCCTGGTACTTTGGAGAGGAGTCTCCGGGGGAAACAGGAGCCAGGACTTGCTGCCATGCACTTGCACCACAATGTTCACACCGAAAGTGTCGTAGTGACAAGGGGTGTTCGCCTGTTCCGACCCAAGCCACAGGGCAAAGTCGTCTCCGTGATCAGGAAACCCAAAACAAGCAAAGTCAATGCCCTGGCGGCAAGTGGCGGGTAACTCCTGAGCCCTTTTGTACTGGAACGCAGCCCAGTGAGTTTGTTCCTCATCCAGTACGCCATATTCCCGGAGAAACTGTTGCATGCTCCTCAACTGATTGCCCCGTGACCGCTTCCTTTCCCACTGCGGTGTGCTGCAGTCCGTCAGTCCCATGAGCTCAAAAACGGGCGGTTGGGACGACTCCCGGTCGAACCTCTCGCACCAGTCATGCAGTGAGCCTTCAAAGCACTCCCAGTTCAACGGAAAGTCATTAATGATGAGTGGCACGCTGGTGTTTAGGACCAGGTCTCGTAGTTTGGAGCTCCTGGACATTTTTTGCATATCCTAATTTTTCAACATCAACATTGAACAATGCTGCCAGACTGCCAGGTGGCAACCAATATTTTTATATTTTTTTTAACAACCAATAACACGAAGATCAGAAAAGGTATATCTACGCTTAAGTCCATTTAATTTCCTTAAATAATCATTTATAGTTAAACTACTGTCAGATGTTCTTTTGAAACACACACAGTCTGGCAACCCTCTGCTAATCGATTTCTATGTTTGGCGCGATAATTTAAAAGTTCAATTTAAATCTGTTACAGTGAACAACATGCCGTTTGAATAAATAAAGTAGGAAGTTAAACTACATTTAAGATAATAAAATTTATAACTTCAATTGTCAAAAAACGGAATAAAAAAGTTTTCTTTATATATGAAAGCAATATAAAACTGTTCGTCACATTGTAAAAAGTTTAAAATCCAAATCAAATAAATTGTTTCCCTTTCTTTAAGGGCCTTAAGTTCCTGTTGATTTAAGTTAAACTGTAAACTATAATAAATATGTTTATCCTTTTCCAGTTATGTGGTCTCCTTAAACTACTCACATCTAACTGAGTTACAGGTAAAGATCCCTAGCATTTAAATCAAGAGTGCTACGCAAATACAATTAGGCGAAATGTTAGTTTAATTAGTTAGAATTTCGGAATTACATAATTGCAATCAAGATTGCGTGAAGAACTCGTTCTGCAGATCAAGTTGTAGCTGCAGATAGGTAGACCGCAGGTCGGCTGCCCCGCACGCAAAGATCTGGTTGTTGTCCCACCTCAGTCTCAGATTCAGCTTGTATTCGGGTTCGGATTGGTGTGGTTCCTAGGACTCTCGGATGGGCTACACTTTGAGATAATTACTTTGATATGACAGGCGGAAATGGCGTTAACAAGTGGTAACTTCTGGCTCTGACGACTCACAGGCACTGTGATACCCAGCATTTGTTGCACGTTTGGCTGGACGAATGTTATCCGACATTTGATTGTCAGAACTGTTATCTGCGAAGGAAGCCATTTCCCCTGATGAAGGCCATAAAAAATCAATGAGCCTCCCAGAGAAGAACCGGCCCATCCTCCTGTTTTTCATATTCTGTTCCTTTGGCAAACGGTTGACGGCATTTGTCATAAAAGTGATTTATGTCTCATTCGTTGGCTCTGCGCCCGCAAAGCTACAAGTCATTAAATCTACTTAAGCCGCGCACTCAATATGCCACAACCAGAAGAATTCTGGCGTCCCTGCTGGAACGGGGATACGGGTGAAAAGTTCAACGCTCGTGAGTCAGCAGAGGCTAAAGCAGTTTGCTGGAAGTCAGGGAGGCATAAGCCGCGAAAACAATTATGCGCCAGAGTCGCCAAAAAAATGAAATATAGGGAACAAAATCACAGAGGGAAAAACGTACAACATTATTTATGCGCCGGTTTGGAGGTGCGCCATCTGTCTGCCCGAGTTCTTTACATTATCGTTTCTTTTTTGTCGTCGTTATTATCGTTATAGCTGTGTTACTTGGCGCTGGAAAATAAATATGTATCTGTATCTCTGTCTGCGGCTTTATCTGCCGAATGAGATACTGCGCATGCGCACGCTTCCGTTTTCAGAGCAATCTTCCCATGGCTGGGCTTTCGAACACGCCCCGGCTCGCGGCTTATGGCTTATGGAGCTTTAGCCTCTTATATAATTAGCTCGGCGCGACTTGGATTTTTTTTTCAGACAGTTCCGCTGCCTGGGCAACCAAAGAGCCAAAGAACTGGGAACTCTCGTGTCTCCGTCGTGACAGCCGCCAAATTTTCCAGACACTTATCTGCACACCGCCCTGCGAAATCTGCTTTACCTTTTTGGCCAAGTCAACAAACTTCTGGCAGACGTTTCCGCCCCTTTTTGGCTTCTTTGTCTGCCACTGGCAGAAGACTGGGAACTGAGACTTGAAAGGTTCATACATACATCTTTAAAAATCAGTCAATATTTATTTATCAAAACAAAATCGTTCATGCACTTAACCTAGCTTGATATTTGACATAATTTATTGATGCAGTCTGGGCGGGGAATGTACCTGCCACCGGTGTGTCACGTTGATATGGTTGATGGCCTCCCTTGCTGCTCCTGCCCAAATCTGTTATTGTATTGTTTGCCGTTTTATAAAAATAGACTTTATCCTCCCCCAAATGTTGGACAGTTGGTGGAATGAATTATGCATAGCTCGGATAGGACTCCAAGCAGGAATTGGACGGAAGGTAGGACCAAAGCCCCTTAAAAGATTAAAGGAATAGAGGACCCTGCACCACGCAGTCTTTACAAGGTTTATCCACGGGCTTCCACTGTACTCTGGATTACGAGATAATGTTCTGGTAGAACTGCGGCTTGCTCTGATGCTCCTTGATGACGTAAAAACCCTTGGGCTTCCCGTTGCCAGCGAAGTATTTGTGGAAACTCTGCTTGCTCACCGCCTGCGAGGGGGCGTAGTAGGTGGGCGACTTAGGCTTCAGGGATTTGCGGTACTTGGACTTGCCGCTGCCCGCACTGAATCCCTTCTCTGAAGTCTCGTTCTCCCATGGATGGCGCCAAGTGGGCACGTTCTCGATGTCCAGTAGCCTGTTGCGATCCGCGGCGGAGACGTGCGCAAAGTGCGGCTTCTTGGCCAGAGCCTGCTTCAGGACCGGCAGATTCCAGTGGTAGATGCGTCCCGGTCTTCCATTCGAGCTAAAGGGAAACGATACCTGCAATTGAAAGCGCACTGATTAGACAACATTACTCGCAGTGGGTTTCGGGACTGGCACGGGGACTGCGACTGAGTCTAAGAGTCTCATCTGGCGTCCCATAAATCAGCCGTGGCTCTGGCGTCTAAATCAGGCCTAGCTCGCTCCAGAGAAGGAGAAGGAGAAGGAGAAGGAGTGGAGCTAACAAATTGCATTTTTAATTGAAGCTCGAACTTGGTTAATGGCCTGCATATTAATTTCTGGTTCAGGCCGGAGTCGTGAGAGCGTAATAATTTTCGTGCCACCGGCCTGTCTGTCCCGACATCCACTGACATTGACACTTGCCGCATTAATTCCGCAATAAAGAGAAATCCATGTATTACAGCTCGGAATGCAGCCGTTGTCACGGGCAACTAGCCCCGATGGCCTGACCCTATCTGGGAATCTATTTATAGGACAGCGGTCCGTGCCCAAGATGCCCATTTCGGGCATTGGGGTAACACGCACATCGCTCCATCTACAGACGGCGCAACAAAGTCGCTGCGGTGCTGCTTTGGCTTTTTTGCTGGGTTCTTCCGTCTGCAACGGTCTCCCAAGTCTGGTCTCCCAAGTCTGCCCCATCGGCCCAAATGGGTAATCCATTTCGCTTCCACTTCCCCCCCCCTTGCTTCCAGAATCTATTTTGCAATTTGTTTTATGCGCATGCGCGGCGATGTTTATCGCCAGGCTAGGTCCGAGCCCGGCCAAGATTGGCGCGAGAGCCAGTTCTGGGGAGCCTAGGGGAGTCCATTGTGTGTATATATGTGAGTGTGTGATTGTGTGTGTGTGTCTATGGTGTAACCTAATGGAATCCCGTTTACCTTTTTCCCGTTAGCTTTCAACGCCGACGCCTCGGTGTCCGATGTTGCTGCCGCATGTTGCTCATGACTCGATGTTGCCGTTGATGTTGCTGCTGTCAGAGCATTCTTGCTGGGTGCGTTGCCACCACTCGACTTGTCGCTGGCCGTGGCAAGATGATTCGGAGCATTCTTCGCACCAGGTCCTGCATAGTAGTGCATATTTGGCGGCAATTTGATGATAAACATGTGTGAATCATCGCGGGCAGCGTGCCGTCGTGACTCAACCGCCAGGCGCTTCCGGTTGTGGCTGTTGGGCGCCTTCACCTTCATGAATCCCATCTGGCTGCAATCATACCAAGAGGTTCGGTTGGGTTAGTGCAATAGAGGTTAGACGGGGAGTAATGGGATAAGGGTTCCCTACAGCTCTGCCCTGTCTGGCGTACGTTGTAAGCGCTCTCCATGAATATTTCATTATATAATTTATGGCTGGCAGGGGGATGAGCTGCACTGGACACGTTGCATTAATTAAGCCCAAAATAGGAGGCGTGCTTATACTTCATTGTACCCTCTATCAGTTGGAAAAATACAGTTTTCATTATCCATTGCGATTTTCAAAGAACTCTTGACTATTAGTTTTTTTCTAACACCCAATCAGGACATACTTTTAAAAATTAATAACCAAAATGTTCAAGAACTTTAAAATATTAAAATTTTTGTAGAAATAGATTTTTTACCAATAGAAGCTCCTGTTTTTTGTTCAGTGTTGCAACTTACCTGAGCAACTTCTTGTTGAGGCCGTGAGCGCTTCTGGCCAGTTGGTTGGACTGCTTGACGGCCGTCAGAGGACTCGTTCCTTGGCGCCTGTCCTGCCGCTTGGTCTTGTGCAAGTGTGCCACATCCTTGGCCAGAGATGACGCAGCTCCCGCTCTCACGCCCTGTCCCGAGCTGCCAGCCTGAGCCACTGCAGCAATGCACAGGAGGCAAAGGAACCTGCGGAATGAAAACAGCTTTTATGGCTGACTTTTTATGTGATGGCGTGGCGCGTTTTATGTGTGTGCGAAATTCTATAAGGGATTAGGCTGCCTGCGGTTTGATTGGACCCTTGGCCAGGGTTCAGGGTCGCCGTGGCGGCACTCACTTTGACAGGTGAGCCGGACTGAAGGTCTTAATTTCCAGATACGATACTAGTTCTGTATTGTTCTGGCATTTTGGGCGGGCCAGCAATGTAACCCAAGTCATACACTTTAAATAGATGTGCCCCCTCTCCGTTGAAACTGAAAACCGTCCATTGCTTTTACTGTTCCTGTTGTTTCTGAGCCGGAGTGTCAAGTAATAATAAGGAAGAAAGCGGAAAACAAAGCAGATAAAAATGCAAATAAGCACGTACAATTACGGCAGAAGGGGAGGCGATCACTGGAGAGGAGCAGCTCCCTCCAACTCGCTCCAGAGATGGGAAACCCACGAGGCATGCGAGCATTAGAATGGCCCATAATGCATATCTCCGGGGGTGTTGCAATCACCTTGCCTCAAAATGCAGCATTAGGCGATTATATTCCCTATGAGAAAGTGCCTCTTGGGAGATTCTCCTGGCCCACCATTCCATCCACCAGCCATCCACCGTCGACTTTGTCAAGCGAAATGCTATTGACCGACTAAGCGGCTTCACATACGACTCCAGCCCCGTGGCGGTCGCCGTTCGTTCGTTACAAATTATAATGGAAATTGGCTGGGTTTTATGCAACAAATGTAACCGAAGGCCAGGCGACGTGCCCGGAATTCTGACTTGGCCAAGTCCCTGGCCCGAACATAATGCATGCAAAAACTAAAAAAAAAAAAGAATGAAAATACGGCTGAAAAACCTTAGAAGACCGAGGAAAAGAGGCTGCATACATTCCGAGTTTGAGGCTGCAGGCGGGATTAGAGGCCAACAAGCAGGGGATGATGGACAGGATGAGGGGCCAATCGATTTTGTGTTGGAGTGGTCTGCGAAATTGCAAATCCATGGGAGCCCAATCGAAGCGCCCAAATCAACACGTACTTAGCAGTGGCCATGGCCACCACATGCTGCCGTTACCCACTCCATACTCCACTGGCCAAGCCAAACAAACACCGCAGGCGGGGACCTCAACTCCCGGCTCCTGATCCCGCTCCTGCGCCTGCGCCTGCGTCTGCATCTGCTCTTTTGTGTCCTCCGTGTGTCTGCGCTGTGGTTTTTGTGGCCATTTTCATGTTAACTTCGTATTGATAAATTGCAGAATAAGTGAATGCATTTTTTCTTGTTGCTGCTTGTCCGACGTCGTCCTGGGCCCCAACATATGCGGCATTTTTGAATTATTAATGAATTGCCAGCACAAAGGAGCCCGCAAGCCATATACACTACATAAGAACAACAGGAGCAACACCAACGGACACAATCCAGCGGAACACCACTCAGCCCCCTGAGAGGAGGTTGCGTGTTGCAAGTTTCGAACAACGAACAAATTTTGTAAAGGGTTTCGTGTGAAAATTCGGCAGCTCACACCAGCCTTGATTTTTTACTCGATTTAAGTAATACTTCGCCCAGAATCTAGTCTAGTTCTCGTCAAAATTGTACGTTGTATTCGATACGAGGACAGAGACACAAGTAAGGCCCCATTCATCATGCGTATCGATTTGAAAGCTCTGCTATTGATTTCCATGTCCACTGCCCCGGATCATGTGTTGCATATGAGAAAGCGCTTAAAATGCGGCAAAGTGAGGTAGGTTAACAGACCAATTTCATACGAATATATAGTTACAATTGGATATAGCTACCTGGTGAGCTATGAACTCCAGAGAGGCCACCTTACCATCCGGCAGGTGAAGCGAAGCCGCACTACACCCACCCTGACCATGCGACTCAGACAACGTCGTCGTCGCCTGCAAAGGAGATTGAAACGTGGAGTCACTAGCTCGGATCATGGATCTCAGACCTCCCAGTGCAGTCATTCCATAGCAGTTGGAACGGAGAAGCCAAATCACAGGTCCATTGCAGTGGGCACATCCCTCCCCAGAAGTAACTCCAAGTCCATGCAGGCAGCACATTCGACCGCCGATGCGGCCACGGAAACTCGAAATCTTGAACGCAAAACTGTAGCCGTGGGAACTGAGAATATAGACATTAAATACAGTTCGGTAGTCAGTGGTAACCAGACTGTACAATTGAAATCCTCAGCCAGCCAGACGCCCAGCCGAGAGTGGGCCATCAGTCAGGTGGATACCTTCGATCTCATCCTGACCATATCCAGGGATCAGCAGACCCTGAACCCCGATACCCAGAGCTCAGTGTGCCAAACCGAACACCAAGTACAGATGAGTTGCGCCACCCAGGTGGAGGTCAAGTCCAAGAGTAGCACCACTCAGACGAATTTCCGCAGCTTCAGCGCTGCAACCCAAACGGCAATCTGTCACTTAACCAACTCTAGTGTCCAAACCGTTTCCGAGTGTCAGCATGTGGTCACCCAGACCTTCGACGACGAGGGGGATATGATAAGGCCGCATGTCCAGGCCTTGTATTTAATCCATAATTCGATCAAAAATCAAAACGACATTATCCACAATGAAGTGCTCGAGGCTATCAATCAGCTAATGGACGTTACTTTGCTGGGAATCAAAAAGCGACGTTGGGAGGATGAAATGTCCTTTGTATTAAAAAAGTCAGCCAAGTCTATGGATCATTTGGATCAAGGCCGTGCCTCCCAGACCATCGCATATTCTTCTATACAGAGATCACAGGATTTAAAGGCTACGGAAACGGAGCTTAAAAAACCTTCTAAGCTTCAGTCTAAGTATAGGATTGGAAGGTGAGTTTAAGACCTTAGTATTCTTCTGTTTAAGAAACTTACAGCTTGAAAGCCTCACAAGCATCTTTCTTTTTAATGGCAATGACACTTTATTATTACTTCTTTACTTATTTCCTTAATTTTTCATTGCCATGTTTTCTTAAAAGAACGAACATATTAACTAGTGTCCTAAAGTTTACCACCAAAGACGCTATTTGTTGGTAAGCCTTCGGAATTCCTGAGTATGGAGCTCGGGGCAATAACAATAAAATGTCTACCTTGTGGCTGATTTAGCACCCAACTAACCCGCAGGTTCGGAAGAGGGAAGAGGCTGGCTGCCGGGCAGTCCTGGTACTGCACGAAGAGATGCAAACAATGCGGATTGCATATGCACCGGACTTGGAGCAAGATAGCCTTGCCCACCGAGTATGTGGCTCAGCTTTCGACGCGTTCACAACTCACATCCTTTTCTTCTTTTTTTTTTGAACCGAACACAGTAGTCATGCCACGCAGACGGAGGAGGACAATACAAAGGTCATGGCGTCGGATATGGGCACGCAGACGGAGAAGGAGCGGGGACGCTGGAAGCTGAGACGCAGCTAGTTCTGGAGATCCAACTTACCCAATCAGCCAGGTCATTACCGATGTTCTCACCCATGTGGCACTCATATTGATCAACTTATGCTGTCTCTGTTGGCACTGTTTGCATGTGAAGTAGATGCATGTAATGTAACAATTCACAAATTCAAAGTCGTTTGCTTGTGGCGCCAAACTTGGGGCAAATGCATCTAACAGATTCGCGTGCGTTAGGAGCGGTTGCGAGTTTCGTTTTTCGATTCGGGACTTTGGGATTCGGGACTCGGATTCGCTAGTCAACCGCAGATACGTCCGCACACGATAAAATCTCGCCAAAGACTGAATGACGAGGCCGGTCGTCGTTGCCGTTTATGCCACAGAACGAAACCGCCGAGTGGCTCGGGGTATTTCAGCTAAGTGGTGCACCAAGCCATGACTAACCATGATTCTTTGAACTAACTTTCCCATGTCATTGTTACTTTGCCAGGTGAATGAAACCGCATTGGAAAGCACGTTGAGTAATTGTTACATTTATTTGTGTTCTTGGATTATTCATTTATAAAGAAGTTATGTAATTTCAATATTATTAATAATTATAATTTATAATTCTCAATATATACGACTCTCTTCTTAAAACCAACTCTGGTATTAATCTCGTTCTGTTTTTACTCAAAACTTTGATGGCTTTCGGTTAACCCCCACTTTTTTTTTTAAGATAGGGCATTAAAAGTTCAGTACCTACGGAAAGATACTTATTTCATTCTTAGACATTCGTGGAGTGGCTTCGACTTCGAGTTTAGAGTTCGGCTTTTTGTTTACGTTCCCATTCCCGATGGCCCCCATCCGTTCCTTGCCCCACCACCTGGGCCATCTCTACCCCTGCCGACGGTATGCAAAAAGCAACAAACAACAATAACAAAAGTCACGCTTAACGACTGTGACGTCGTCGCGACTTGGCCAGGTCCCCCGGCTCCTCCTCCATGCTTCGGCTTTGTCCAGTTTCCAGATCGGGACCGGCTTCTAAAAGCCAAGCCAAGCCAAATAATAAACATGCAAGTGCCGCATGGCGTGGCATAGAAAAGAATAAAGAGTGGCAGCCAAAAAAAAAAAAAAAAAAAACAAAACAAAAATAAACTGAAACCCAGTCGGGGTGTGAAGGCAGAGACATCTCTGACAGTGACCAGGAAACTGGGGAAATCTGGGAGTAGCCGTGGTAGCCTCTCTTTGCTGATTGATTATCCTCCCGGCCAGGCTGAGAAAACGCCCCCTCGAAAAAGGGGTTGCAGTTTAATTGAGATTTATTTATGGTATGTGCGGGGAAAGACAAAAGAACTTTCAGATTTTAGATTTCAGATGCTCCTGGCCCAGCCTCCGGGCCCAGGTCAGGTTCCCATCAAAAGCCACGTCCATAATAACAAGCAAACAATGCGCTGTGTTTCTGGGACCTGGCAATATTTGGACAGTGGGCAATTGAAGAACTCCAATTGTGTGAAGTTCTTGTTGCAGTGGTTGTTATCGATGATGTTACATCGGCTGCTGCTTTTGCTGATTTTGTGGCTGTTACACGAAAAGAAACTGGCTTCTCTAAGGTTATAGAGAAGTCTGTATCTTAATACCATTACTACCAATTTTAACAAATCAGAGCTCTTTAAAAAAAACTATTTTTTTCAAATCAAAACAGTTTTAAAGCCATAAAGGATTCTAACAAAGAGTGGTTTCATTTTTCCAAGTGACTTTATTTCATCACAAAGAGTGCGGTAAGGCAACGGTTTGGGTTGAAAATTGGGCGGACGCCGCCAGCTTGTTATTGCCGATTGTTGGCTATGAGTGGCATTGGCATTGGAAGTGGCAGTGGCAGTGGCAGTGGCAGCCTTTGTTGGACAACTTAACAGATTGCAATTGCAGGTGAAGAGTATGTGTTCGAGTGAGTGTGTGGCTGTGAGTGCGCTTGTGTGGGTGACACTAGCTGTCGGAGCCTGGCCTGGAATTCGAGTAACCATCCCACCCATTCTAGCCAAGCCATCATATTGATTCCAGTGCGGGGCTAAGTGGCATGTTGCGGTTTGCTCATTCAACAATTTGGGGCCAGCTCACTTTAACTGCCTAGAATGCCAAAATCGACGCCCACCAGGAGTTCTCCAGTTCGAGTTCGTTAAGCCCAATTAGGCAATTGAAAATCCAGAGCAAAGTACAACTTTCACTTTAACTGCGAACAATGGCAAACGAATTCGCAGACACAACAAAATGGCGCAGACAACGAACTGACAACAAAAAAAATCACAAAAGGCGAAGCAAAATGGCGTCTGTTGCTTCCTTCCGGTCTCTCCCAAAAAAAAATGAGTCATGGCCAAAAAAAACGGTTGGAAAAAATGGAATGGAGAATAGAGAAACTTCTAGCATCCTCCCTGGGTATTGTGGTCTGTAAAACATTGTTCATAAAGCTGCCATAAAAAGTGCGCTGGGGGGCAATCATTTCCCAGAAGTACCTGCCTACATAGTACATATAAACCGTGCCTGCTCTGTACTTGCAAATTTCCGCAAGCGTCCGCAAATGATTAATGTCAATAAACGTTGGCCCATGGAAAATGCTTTGGTACGTTAGATACTCTGTGCTGGCTGCCGGAATCATTGAAGAAAGCTGTCCCTCTGTCTGTCGTTTGGCGGGAGTCTTCATGTGGGTCGTGAACCTGCGCGTACCTCCAGCCAGCTGAAAGCTGAAAGAATCGAGGACAGCAGCGATCCGCAAGCGTCGTGTGGGAGCACAAGTTCAAGTGGTTGCAATGGGCCAGTGTTGATGGTCAGGTGCAGCGGTGGATAACCTCGATAAGTTGAAAATTGCTGGTGCATAGATGCTGCAATTACGGCCGCCATGAGGCAGCAATTCGGTGGGAGCGAAAGAAAATCGGGCACGCCTCAGCGCAATAATTAGCTAGGCGATCTAATGAGGAATTTGAAAGTGGTAACGCCTGCGCCTTGCAGCCCCGTGGGATATGACAACTGTATTTTTTGTATAAATATTTTTTTTTTTTGTGTTTTTGCCAGGCATGTCCAGCAATTTCACCGCTCGTTCCAACGGCGGCATTTGCCTAAGGTCTTAAATAAACTTGGTTTGTGCCACGTCACTTGCGGCGCGCATGCGCATTGCTTGGAAAATGTGACAGGTGAGTGAGTGGGGGAACTGCTGGCGATGGCGATGGCGAAGGCGAAGGTGGGTAAAACCTTTTGGCGGAGCACGCGATGTGCCATCGAATGTAGTGAGTCCCAGCCAAAACCAATGGAATGCCAAGGGTCATTGTCATTGCATGAAGACTGGAGGAGCCTGTGACAGCCATCCTCTAATTGAATTAACAGTTGGCAGAGCCAGAGGCAGACGTGCGGAAGGTGATGCATTCTCGGCCCCACACAGCGTCACCAAGTGGAGAATCTCTTCCATGTGCAATTTAGCTAACGGCGGGTTCTCCATTTAAGCCATATTTGGCTGGATCCGGTAAATGGTTTTCTGTTGTCTGATTGACAGCCGCGAGAAACTCGTTGAAATTGAGGTGTTGATGGAGTGTCAACCAAAAAGGATCCGCTGGATCTTCTGAATCGATCAATAAGAACCGTGGCCCACTTGGATTTCAGCCATGAAGATCTAAAACGAAACGGGTTAGGTTTGAAACAAAAATTTATAAAAAGTGAAATAACTAAGAGTTACGTGCGTAATTGCAATATTTTTTGATCTGTTAAATATATCTCAATTCTTTAAATGGGACTCTAAAACATTTAAATTGTATCTACGTGTCTGAAACATAAAGTTTCTTTTAACATTAGAATTAATTAATATGGGTTAACTATACGCTTAAATTTGTGCTCACAAACACTTTAAAAACATTTTAAACTAAACGCCGATATCCAGAAAAACAATAATTACGATTATTATTCATAATTTTTTATTTTTAAACATTTTATAAATTTATTTTTAAATTTTATTTTAAATTTATTTAGCCAACGTTTTCAAATACATATGTACCATGAAAAAATTGTGAATCCTCAAAAAAACAAGATCTAGTGTCGTAGTTAGTATAGGAATATAATCTTGACTCAAGATTTTTGATTAATTTACAATTTTTAAGAAATATTAAAACTAGATTAAAAATTTTGAGCTTCTTAAGATTCCTAATCCTTGGTCCTGATCTAGAATAAAATGTATATCTTAAAGATATTATCTTTATTACATTCTACCCAATTTGGTATAGAGCCATCTAGCGTGTCAAATGTTCAACCCCCAGCGAAGAGATTTTCGCCCTCGCCGCAACTGGTCTCACTTTTATGGACTCAAACGTTCACACTGACGCATAATTGTGTATTGAAAGCCTAAATAAATTTTATTTAAGAGAAAAGTTACAATAAATCCGCTAAAATGACGTCGTTGGATCCGGCGCCGAACAAGACATGGGAGCTATCTCTGTACGAGCTTCAGCGCAAACCCCAGGAAGTAATCACGGATGGCACAGAAATCGGAGTTTCCCCCAGAAGTCTCCACAGCGAACTGATGTGTCCCATCTGCCTCGACATGTTGAAGAAAACGATGACGACCAAGGAATGCTTGCATCGCTTCTGCTCCGACTGCATTGTAACTGCTCTGCGATCCGGCAACAAGGAGTGCCCCACATGCCGAAAGAAACTGGTCTCCAAGCGCTCCCTACGCGCCGATCCCAACTTCGACCTTCTCATTTCGAAAATCTATCCCAGCCGCGAGGAGTACGAAGCCATACAGGAGAAGGTGATGGCCAAGTTCAACCAAACACAGTCGCAACAAGCTTTGGTCAATTCCATCAACGAAGGCATCAAGCTGCAATCCCAGAACCGACCTCAGCGATTCCGGACCAAGGGTGGCGGCGGTGGAGGCAATGGAACCAACGCAGGCGGTGGTGGTGCGGCTGCTGGTGGTTCCGGTCGCAATGCCTCCAATCAATTAAATGTGCACGATACAGCCTCCAACGACAGCAACACGAACAGCACCGACCGCGACAACCGGGAGACGACCCAAACGACCACCTCGACCACAGCAACAACAAATACGAATCCCGCTGCACCGACGGCACCTTCTTCGTCAGCAAACACCGTGACATCAACAGGATCGGGCGCCAGCACCTCCTCCACTCGTATGCAGGTCGACGACGCCTCCAATCCGCCCTCAATTCGAAGCACCCCATCACCTGCGCCGTCGAACTCGAGCAGCACCAAGCCGAAGCGCGCCATGTCAGTGCTTACCTCAGAGCGGTCCGAGGAGTCCGAGTCGGATTCTCAAATGGATTGCCGTACAGAGGGTGATTCCAATATTGACACGGAGGGTGAGGGCAACGGCGAGCTCGGAATTAATGATGAGATAGAGCTTGTGTTCAAGCCACATCCGACTGAGATGTCCGCCGATAACCAGCTCATCCGGGCACTTAAGGACAATTGTGTGCGCTACATCAAGACCACGGCCAACGCAACTGTGGATCATCTTAGCAAATATCTAGCTATGCGGTTGACCCTCGACCTTGGCCCCGATCTGCCGGAGGCATGCCGGCTGCTCAACTTCTGCATCTATGTGGCTCCGCAGCCTCAGCAGCTGGTCATCCTGAATGGAAACCAGACTCTGCACCAGGTGAACGATAAGTTCTGGAAGGTATGTCGCCTTAGCTTACAATACTAGCTCGCTGTACTCACTACTTCTATTCATTTTTTTAAGGTTAACAAGCCGATGGAAATGTACTACTCGTGGAAGAAAACCTAAGTAGGTATTAGCTCAGTTATTTCCAAATGGAAATATCCGTGCTGTAGAATCTAAAAACCTTTAAAAACATTCAATACAAACAAATATATATTTAATTGTAAGTAAAAATGGCATTTTACTAACACGAAGATGAATCGATCAATCGGAAATGAAAACTCTCCATTGGGTCAAAATATTCTTGTTTCATTTTCAACACCTTGAAGCTAAAAATAGTAGGTGCCATCATTTGTTTATTAGGCTAATAGCCCCAATCCAACTGACTCGTCATACTCTTATCTGAATAACCAAAAGCAAGTGAAGCCAACGTACGGAAGGCACTTGATAATGCATTTATTACGGAACTCTTTCTCTAAGGGCATAATAATAAACAAGTAATATATAGTGTAAGTAAATGTTTGAAAGTCTGTGGCGTGAATAGAATGCGTCGGTTTCGTGAGCTAAGCTCTAGCAGAAGTTCGGTGGACGGTTTTGGTTCCAGAAATGAGACAGGGGCAATGAGACTGCACTGGGGTGGGTATATGGTGCGAGGTTAAGTGTGGTTTTCCAAAGGTACCAACATTTCTTTGGTATTCGTTGTAAAATGAACACAAAAAGCACCCGGTAGCTGCTCGACCGACTGTATCACTGGGGCACCCGGCGCATCTTATCTACTATAGCGTCTCTGAAATCTCGGAATTCGCTGCTGGCCTCAATCTCGTTGCGGCATTTGCCCTGGACACGATAGAGACCGAGGTTAATGTCGTTTCGCTGGCCGCTCAACGCGCGCCTGGTTAAGTCCTGCTCCAGATCAAAAGGGAGCCCTAGGTCGACCAGTTCGTCCACTTCGTCCTGGGCAAAGGTGTGCTGAGTATCCTGCAGCAACTCGGAACACTTCTCATAAATGTCCAGGTACTGCTCAGCGGCGCCCTTGTCGCCGGATCGCCTCGTCTCCAGGAAACGCCGCAACAGTTTTGTGGCCTCCGGATCGAGGAGCGTCTGATGCACGCTGTTCGTTAGAGTGTAGATCCTTTGCACCTCCGCTACGGTCATGTCGCTGCATCCGCAGAAGCATTTTATTAATTGTATTGCTTTGTTCTAGTAAAAAGGATTGAAAAATAGTAAAATTTCTGCGCAACACTTCGGTTATCAGACGCACCTTGTAGGAAGGAGAAGCCATGTCTTCGGTGTGAGTAGATAATGAGGGAGTAAGGAATTGTTAAGTTTCTTTTGTCAGGTGGAAAATGTCTCTATGAATATGCGGTGCAAGAAACTTGCTCCATATGGGCTTTTATAAACAAAACTTCTGTGTGGCTTTAGTGGGTCATGAGAAAAAGCCCAATGGCCATTTATCAAAAAATATGGTCAGTCTACGGTTCTATTTTTTTTAAATATAATTTCGCGCTTTAAAAAAGCTTAATTTGACTGTGAAACAGGGAAAGTTGTTTACCTTTTTTAATCTTATTTAAAAGAAAAAACAAGCCAATTTCCATAAAGAATAAATTTAAAAATTGTGATTTTATTAGGAAAAAAAAAGTATTCATACGTGGGTTTACTTTAAAATGTGTTCTGTTTGCAATTATTTTGAACCTAAAGCTTGGACTTTAATGCCTTCATTAGTTTTTCCAGCTTGAGGGCCTTCTGGAAATCGCCATTAATCTTCAGCTTGCCAGTCATGTATGCGGGCGCCGCCTTCAGCTTTCCGGAAAACATGTCGAAGAAGTTGTTCGAGTTCATGGAAAGGGTGGCATCCGGGGCAGAGGGCGGAGTTCCGGCGCCGCACGAGCCGGTACCGTTCTTCAGGTCCAGGAACCAGGTTCCCTGCTCGGAGCCGCTTATGTTGAACTGGAAGACGGCCTGCGTCTTTGAAACAATCTCGGCGGAGAGGAGAGATTCGATTTTCTGAAACAACTGGGGTATCTTGGCGGCGCCGGCGGCAGGTGTAGCGGCGGCAGGTGTAGCAGCAGCAGGGGTTGCATCATCGGTGGGCGCTCCCTTTGCCTCCACAAAGAAATCGACCATCAGCTGGTCGGCATTTTCGCGGACACAGGCGTAGTCGGTCAGATCTGTGATGCCCACGGACTCCAGAACATCATCGTCGACGCAGAACTGGCCAGTGAACTGCTTGGGCTCTTTGCATAGGATGGCGTAGGCGGCATCAGCCATGATTTCCGGCTTGCGGGACCACTTGGCGGATTCGGGGCCTGTGAGCATTTCGATGGCTGCCGTCTGGATGGCAGTGCGTGGCCACAGAGCGTTTACAGCGATACCCTGATCTTTGAACTCCTCGGCCATGCCCAGAACACACATGGACATGCCGTACTTGGCCATGGTGTAGGCCACGTGAGGACCGAACCACTTGGGCTTCATACTCAGCGGCGGCGAGATGTTGAGGATGTGGGCGTGGTTGCTCTTCTGAAGGTACGGCAGGCACTCTTTGGAGACCAAAAAGGTGCCCCTGGTGTTGATGTTGTGCATCAGGTCGTAGCGCTTCATATCTGTGTTTGGAGTGGGGGTCAGCGAAATGGCACTGGCATTGTTTATCACAATGTCGATGCCTCCGAACTTCGCAACTGCCTCTTGTATGGCCTTCCGCACCTGGTTTTCGTCGCGAACATCCACCACACAGGGATGAGCCTTTCCACCAGCTTTCTCGATCTCTGCCGCCGCCGAGTAGATGGTGCCGGGCAGTTTGGGATGTGGCTCCGCCGTCTTGGCGGCCACAACTATGTTGGCTCCGTCGCGGGCCGCCTTGAGAGCGATCTCCTTGCCGATTCCTCTCGATGCGCCCGTGATGAACAGCGTTCGTCCTGCCAGCTTGCCCGTGTTAATCATTTTGGAGTTTGTAGTTTAGACTGTCCGCCGCAAGATCTGATTTCTTACTGTCACCGTTAGAATGCTGGCAATCAAAGATCCAAGAGAAAGTCCAAAGTGCAAGATCAACCCAACACAACAAGTCCGGCAACAAATTGTCTCAGAGAGCCGCAAATTTGGTTTCACTGTGCCGAGTGAGAGTTCGAGAGAGCCTGAAATTAGTGTGGCCAATGGCCAACACGCCCAACAGCTGTTCGTTCTTCCATTTCTTAACCGTTTTATAGATGGCGGCCCGGTTCGTAAATGGCCGCCATTATTTAAATTATGATTTTATTATAAATTAAATGAAAAATTGTAACTTATATTCAAGGCAAAGACATCTCCCATAGGTTCTTCTCAAAGATCTAACTAATATCAAACATATTCGATAAAATAACAAAGAAAATTTTAAAATTTAAATAAAAATAAACGGAAATACATATTCTGAAACGGAAACGGAAGTATAAATATTAAATTCAAACCACGGTTTTTTCGAACGGCTACCAAGTCAATTTATTATTTTATATCTATCCTCTATCGAATACAAAAAAAGGGCACTCAATGGAAAACAACGATTCTTCTATAAAACTTAACGCCCAACAACTATATTCCGCTACCTAATACAAATATTCCTTCAAATTCCTAGTTGAAGGACTCTAAAGTTCGTAGGCCCGGTCGCCGTTCTGTGATTGTTATATAAGTGTGTCTTCGTCCTGGCCCTCGAATACCATGAGTAGCGAGTGCTGCGACGGGGAGCGGCCCAAGGTCAGGCCTCCCAAGGATCCGTCTGGAGATAGCAGACCTGTCTGCAGGCTGTTGTTGTCCCGATAGCCCGATGTCGAGGATGTTTGCGAGACTGAGTCCCAGGATATCTCGCCAAGTGTCTTGGGCTGGGGCTGTTGCTGCTGTTGTTGCTCCTCCTGGGAGAGCGGGGTTACCTTAAAGAAACGAGCAGGTCTATAGTCAAAAGCAGATTAAAAGGTTCAAAGCAAAATTACAATGCTGGGTGGATCCATTGTTGTCAGGCGACTGCGCTTCAGCCGGAAGGTCTTGCGGCTGGCTGCCTTTGAGCGTTGGAGGCGCGACCGGGTGTGGTCCCCGGAACTATCCTCGGCTGGACTCTCCGGTGACAAGGGCGTAGTAGAAGTCTCTCCAGACGAGTGCCGAAACTCCACGGACGAGACGAAGCGCAGCTTGGGGGGCTGGGCCTTGAAGGGAGCCTGCTGAAGCGACTGCGAATGCGAGAGGTGCGAGGGCACGGCAGAGGCGACGCCAGTGCCGGAGGCGGATCCGTGGCCAGAACCACTCGGAGTGGGTCCCACCAACGTTGGCGCCGAGCCTGCGTCCGCCTCGCCGCTCTGGCTTTCGCTGGTCGTAGTGTGCGGATCGCGGCCCGTGGAGCTGCTCGACAGCGACTCCCGCGGCGGGTGCAGCGTCTGCTGCGACAGCGTGTCGCTGGGCGTGCAAATCCCGCCGGATCCGCTTCGCGAGTCAATCGGCACCGCCGAGATGTGCGAGTGCGTCGCCTGGCCGGTGGTGGTTCCTGTGAAGATAGATATGAGTGAAGGTCTTTGCTGCGACTTGTGAGCGTCTGCCGCACTGGTTGCCGCCTGGGTGTCGCTCTTCTTCTGCTCGGAGCTCTCGCGATCTGTGGAGACTGAAACATAAGCGAGTGTGTGTCATGGGATCTTAAGAGATCCATCGGATGTGTCCACCTACCGTATCGTTTCTCCTCCAATTCGTCGCGCAGATCGCGCAGCTCCCGGGCCAGTTCCAACAGCAGAGCTCCCTTTGATTTGATTCCACCCTGCGGCGGTGTACCACGCAATCTCTCCCTGATAATAAACTGCATGTGACGCTCATGGTCTCCAATGGGGGGCTGTGAAATCTGAAAAGAAATAAAATACTGTTAATTAGTTTCTTAAAAAGGAATAAGAATTGAATTTCCTCTAATCGAAATTTGTAAAACCAAACTGTTACTTCTTGGAGAAAAATGTAGCTTTACCTTGTGCAAAATAAAGGGAAGCAGAACAATATATAATGGCGTGCGATGGGTGACCACAAACTCCATGAAGCTCCACAGATCCGGAGCAGCCTCGTTGCGCCGGCCCAAATCCCTCATAACCCTTACGATACGCGGCCATTCGTTGGACAGGCGGCTCTCAAAGCAAATGCAAACGATTCGGAGGGCTAAGAAGGCCGCTTGGTAAAGGGAACCGGATATCCTGGCAGGACGCTTGGCGTCTCGACTGCCGGTAAATGTGAGGGAGCCGGCACGCAAGTCCCCAGTTACCCTATTTATCTGGGATACAGCCTGGCCGGTGCGACCCGCCGGTGGACTCATGGCGTTTAGGACGGCAGTCAGCAAAAAGGACACGTCCGTCATCTTTAGTTCACCCACGTCGGAGACTCCGCGTCCCGAGCAAACCTTCAGACACAGCGGCATGATCAGATGCATTAGAAAACCCTCGGCCTTTTCCTGCGTGGCGAACTCAGCGCTGCCCCCACAAATCTGGACCAGAGAGAAGCAGTCTACGGGACTGACCACCTGCAGGGCCACCAGACGCACCACGGCTGAGCAGAAAAAGGCCGGCGGATTCTGAGACATGAGCGCCGCCCCTGCGCTGGAGACGCCCTCGGGAATGCCGGATCCGGGTTCGTTAACGATCAGATTCTGCACGGTGCTAATCAGTGTTTTCATTTGCTGCCAGTGCAGTACGTACGAATGCCGGATTATAGTCTCATGGATGCCTTTGAGCAAACCGGCAGCCGCCTCCCAGTCGGTGTTTCGGCGTATGGAAGGTTTCTTAGAAATCTTCAGGAAGACTTTGTCGATCCGCCGCAATATGGTGACCAGAGCGTTTCGCAACGTATCATTAGACCATTCCGCCCTTGGCAGGACCGCCTGCATGTAGCGTTGTAAACCTCGACAGGCCATGGACTCCGGATCGTAGGGAGACACCTTCAGTAAGGAGTGGGCTATGTCCGCCAAACGTATGTGGCACTTGGCATCCAGCACTTCGGTGGGCTTGGTGTCGCTCGGCATCTTCTTGGCTAGCTCTGCCAGGCGGGCTGTGGACTTCGTGAGGAAATCCGCCACCACGGACAAGAGAACATCTCGGGGCCTCCGGTACTCCGTGCGTATCATCTCGGAGTCCTCGGCACAGTCCATCATGTTCTTAGTGCGAGCATCGGTTACATATTTTGGGTGAGATTCCTCTTCGAAGTCAAGGCCAGGCGAACAGGGCGGACCCCGACTACAATTGCGCTGCGAAGAGCCCTTGTGCTCCGGGCTATTTCGGTACGGTCCATTGTAGCTCTTGGCCAAACCCTCGCAATTGTGAACCATGGTGCGAATGGCCACTGCCAATTGGAGGATTATGTCCCGTTCAGACTTTCCCTGGAGAGGAATGTAGCTGGGCGATTGAATTTGTTGCAGATAGCATGGCAGAATGGCCTCCAAGATGATCTGAAAAGTAATAAAATGTAGTATCGAATTAACTACTAAATTAGTATTACTAATTAGTAATAAAAGCTCACCAGCATTTGATAGCCTCGGGTGCTCTCAGCTGAGTAGGAAACCACCATTACACAAAGGGTGATGCAGTCGAGTACCGTCACGTCGTCATCCTCGTCGTGGTAACAGAAATCAATGGCCTTGAGTGGCTTAGGCTCCTTCACCAGCTCGGCAATGTTAAGGGGATCAGGCGAGGGATCTTCCAGACTTAGCAGTAAATTAAAGAGGCAGCTGGACTGGACCTTGTGCGCCTCCCCATAGGTTCCGTCCTCATCTGTGTCGAGGATGGCGGAAACGGATCCGAACATTTGCAAAATAAAAGGCTTCCGGTTTAGAAGATAAAACTGCTTAACTGCATACTCGATTGTTGTGGTGATTAGCTTGTTTGTTTGATGCAAAGAATAAACCTGCAGCAATGTGGGCATGATCATAAAGTATCCCTTCGTGGAGAATATGTTCTTGAAGTTAAAGGCTGCGTTAATGAACGTGGCCATGACGTAGCGCATGATGCATGAATCCTCGGCATGAAGAATGGATGCTCCGGAAAGGACGTTCAAGAAGAGCTGAATATCCGCCGAGTAAGCAAAGTTTCCAGCCATAGCCTCGAACATTCGGGCAATCAGGCGCACCCACATAAACTTGTGCAGGACATCCAAGCCGAGCAGAACCTTTCCATATTCTCCGCCATGGTGCAAGTCCAGGTCCACCTCTAATGCCTTCCGTGGAAACGAAGGCAGCTTCATAAGCTCTTCGTGTAGAAACACTACTCGCTGCACCACCATGTCCACGTTCTTGAGAATCGCCCAGGTCAAATGTACTTTGCCGATCTCCACAAATTTCTTAGTTAGCTCCTGTTTCTGCAAGGCCAGGAATGATTCTTCGGGCCGCATTAACATAAGACGCACCTCCGGATACTGGGATCGCTTAAAGAAGTACAGATCCCGTATGTACCAGTTTGGATTTAGGATTTTGCCTGACATCAAAAACGATTAATAAATACATGATTTTGGGTAAGGATATAAGGATCTACTTACTGCTCTTGTAGTCCACTAGACAATAGTGACTTGTATTTTTCTCATCAATGGGATAGTAATCCAACGCCTCCTTCAGAAGCTGACAGAAAAGCGTATCCTCTTGCACGGGAAACTGGGAGGGTATGTTGTAGTCATCATCGGCGGGTCCGTGGACCACAATCTTTTTGGCTGCTGGCACATTGGCGGTGAGGAGGATGGAGGCATCACATTGCTCTTTGCGCAGAATCTGCTTCAGATCCTTGAACATAATTCCATGCACCGAGTGCACAACCATCCAAAGGACCGACAAGGCTGAGCCAACAAGCTGAGGGAAGAAATTCAAGAATTAAACACTCTTAACAGGATGTAACAGAAAGGATTCTCACCTCCTGTTTCAGCTCGTTGGAGGATCTCACATAAAACATTATGTAACCAATAATTGAGTTATATAAGGCAAAGGCCGCCTGCTGTGGCAGCCGAGGCACAAATCGAATTAAATGCCTTAGCAGCTTGAACATCTGGTCTTGGCGGTCGCGGGTCAGCCGCTCAAATACATAGCGAAGGAACAGGGCCGACTCCTCCACAAGGCACACCCAGATTACCTGGTAGGCGATCTCGTAGACGGCATTGCCATCCGACCCGATGGCAGCATCATCCAGACAGCCGACAATCTGCATCACGGACGAGCAGAGGACGGAGGGGAAGAGCGAGTGGGCGTGGTGCAGGTGCGAGGACATGCGTGTGCCGTCGAGGTCCTCCTCGATCTCGTGATCCTCCAGCTTCTCCATGCCAGGCTCGTGGGAAGCCTGCTGACTGATCGGAATCATGGTGATGAGGAAGCTGTGCCTCTCCGCCCGCTGCTTGTCCCGCTGCTGACGAAGGGCATTCCTAATGGCCTCCGTCTGCTGCATTTTCCGGCTTTTAGTGGCGGTGACCAGGGATCTCTGAAAGTTAGGGACACATATTCAATAGATATTTATGGTAGATCATCTCCCGACCAGTACATAACCCAAGGTTTCGGCAGCCTTCTCACTCACATGTCTGTCTTGGTTTAAAGTAACATCCATGTCCTTTGTTTGCTGCACGGGCATCCAGGGTGGATCCACCACCGGCAAACTTTCGATGCCAATTTTTGGGGAGGGCAGTGTAAATTCAATGCCACCTGGTGGCACCTTGAAAGTGACGTCGTGGGCATTTTCCTCCATTCGCGGCCAGACATGGAAGCGGCACTTCCACAGCACCAGGTAGCGTTGAATAGCTCCAATCCTTATGTCCGGATCCTTGTGCTTTAGAGCCCTCTGCATGATGTCGAAGGCAAAGTTTTGAGCTTTCACCGAGCCCATCAGAAACACAGCGGCACTGGAGGTGGCTGTGTCGTGGTTCGTCTCCAAAAGAAGTTCCCAGGCGGCAGGCATGGCCTCGATAACCATTTCCTCTGTTAGCACAACAGCGCCCTTAAGCATGGTGGCCAGTGGAAAGTGAAAGAGGTTTCTAATATGGATCCTGATGAACTTGAGGATAGGTGGTTCCTCCTGTAACTTCTTCTCTTTCTCCTGGCGAAAGGCCTTGGCCAACTTTTCAGCCATTTCCAGATCAGGATCATCACTTATGCTGAGGATATATATAAAATTAGTCTTGAAATGGTGAACAAGTAAAATCTACGTACCGATCCTTGCGAGACAAACTGTCTTTACGCTTGGACGGAGAGGTCTGGGTGGAGCTTTGTTCGGATACCTTTCGAGTGGAGCGGGATCGAGAAGTATGTGGCTTGCTAGAGCTAATAACTGTTGGTTCCACAGTAGGATGATCTGAATCGAAGGAGAAACCAAATTCCTCACCATAGACCTATGAAGTAAAGGATTTATGAATAAAATCAATGTCCTTTTCTTTAAACTTTTATCTCACCTTTCTAGTAGCCTTAACCAGACGAGTACAGGATCGCATGTGACGTTTATAGCAAAACGGATGACAGTATCCTTTATGGGTGCAGTAGTAATTGTAGCTGGACATCAAATCTATAACAGCCTTTAGCCAGGGCATATTCTTGGCCGTGTCATCGTTTTCATTGGAGTCTGTGGGTGACTCTGGCTGCTGGTCGTCGCTGAGAATTCCAGGTGATTCTTCTCCGCCGCTTATCATGCCCTGCTCCGATGTGTCACTGCGATCGGAAAGTGAAGAGACTTTGCGACGCGATTGGATATTGACTGGAAAGGATATACGAATTAAAAAATGTATTCTTTAAATTACTTCGAATAACTTACAGTCTGTTTCTATATCCTTTCCGTCCTTTGTATTACGACGCAGCTTAAGAGAGCGTCTTTTAAAGGAACCTCCTGTTGTAGTGGCAGTGCCACGCCTCAAAAGAAAAGGTCGTACTGCGGATGCAGTGGGTCGACGAGCTGATTATGATTGAAAACATGGTAATGATTGTTTTTTTTAAAACATCGAACGTATTAAATATTTTTACCTTCTTCTCCCTCCTTTGTCAATGTGGTATTGCTGCTATTCTCTGATTCGTTGTCTGGTTCATGAAGTACAAAGGATATTTTACGCTCTGACTGACCGGCGCCATCGTTGCCTGCGGCTATGGACTGAAGGCTCTGGGCCGAGGTCTGGGAGTGACCCATTGAACTAAGGGCCATGGACCAGCGCCGATTAGCTTCGCGGTAGACCTTCTCCCAAGGAGCCGGCTTGTCGCGATGAATCAGTTTGGATGTTTTGGGGAGCATCAAATAGGTATCTCTCAAGAAAGCCGTAATCTCAAAGAGCAGTACACAGGCGATAAGTTTCAGAGAATGTGGACAATCGTTGCCATGAGGATTCACCGAAGCCTCGTCCAGAAAGTCCTCTTCCTCGTCTTGCTGCAGTAGCTCCCGCTGTTTTTCGGGATCCGTAAGACTGGCATTCACCGCCTCGTACTGCAGGCGCTCGGTGTAGAGAATCTCTTCGAGACGAGCTCCTATCATTTCCGCCCACTGGTGGAACATCTTGCCGGCGGCCCTTTGCAGGATGTGAGTACGTCTGGCACTTGACTGGCTCACCTGTTGCTTCATCTGGCTGATATTGATGTTAGCTCCAGATGCCCGGTAACTGCCCACGTTCTGTTTCATCCAGGCGGGCCACTGACCTTTATTGCAAAGATGGACAAAGTGGGCGCACTCCAAGAGGAAAGTGGCACGTGCCACGAGGGGAGCTTGGGGCTGTTGGGGTAGGGATAACAAATTTAATCATTATGGAGTTTATTTTATAGAGTTTTTTTTGGAAATAAAAGCCTACAGATATTATGCCATAATATAGTTTGATAATCTACTTTAATGTTAATAATATAGAAAGTAATTTCATAAAAATATTCGATTCTCTTGGGACTTTGATAGGGTAGTAGCATGGTTTATTATTTTCAAATATTTTTCTATTAATATTGCAAAGTTTGTAAAGTTTAAACCAACAGTTGTAAAATATTTTCGAAAATTTAAGTGCACGATTCAAATTTTGGACTTTATATTTTTATAGGCGGTATTTTTCATGCAAGGGTAGAGTAAAAAAATTTTACTTAAATAAACTTTTTAAATACGGATTTGGATTAGAATTAGCCTAAATTATTTTTAAATTATCGCCATCAAAGAATCCTTTTTTTATGTTATTAAAATTTAAATCTTTACCGTCACAGAATTTATGGAAAAACTTGACTTTTCAAAGAAGATTAAAATAATTATTTTTGTTATGAAAACATAAGCAGTCTGGTGACTAAATCTTATCGTTAACCAAAGAAAGTAAATATATTATACTGACCAGATCTAGGACGGCTGCCACAAGCTGGGAGTCGGGAAAGGAGCCTGGAGCACAGGTCTCCAGAAGAAAGGATAATCGCAGCATGCCCACGCGCACTGGGTCGGTGGGGACGAGCTTCCGCTCCTTGAGGATAACCACCTCCGACTCTCGGGGACCATCGCACATGTCCGAGGAGCTGCGTCGACTAAAGTCCGCCGTCTCCTCAATACCACCCACCTTCTTCTTGCCCTTCACAATGCCGCCGAAACGGTTCAGCCGCCGCTCGACACGTCGCTTGGCGCGCTGAATGGACCGCCCAATGCCGTCGCTCGAGCGGCCCCGCTGGATCTTCAGCGAGGCGTGCCGCATAAACGAGGAGGATATCTCTGGGTTGAGGGACCCGATCTCCAGGTCGATGGACGAGGCCTCCTTGGGCGTGCCCCGGAACCAGCGCACCAAGCCGCTGAGCCGTCCCAGCGAATTGCGCTCCGAGCTCGACGTCGAGTCGGAAAGCAGGGCCCGTTCACTGTGTCGCGGGGTCAATGTTGGCCGGACTCCGGTTGTTCGTCTACGGAAGTTACTTAACGGCGACTGGCTGGTCTTGTAGTGCTCCTCGCATGTCTCCGTCTCCAGAAGGCTCTGGAGGGGAAAAGGAACGTGGTTATTGCTTAGTGGTTATTCGGTGGCAGGACTCACCACGGCACAGGCGGAGGAAGTACTTCGTTTCTTCAATAAAAGGCGGCGCTGAGAGCGGTTGTCATCGTTCAGCATACTCTGGCCTACGTTGGCTTGTGGAATGTGTCTGTAAAAAGGGTTTAATGTTTTAAACGTTTCCATTTCTTAGTAAGTACAAGAAGCAACATTACCTTATAACCCTTGTGGTTTGTGCTGAAGGACCTTTTTTGTGTGGCCTGGGGGTGACGGCCAGAATACCGCTGAGTGCCACTAGACGGAAGGGTCCACCGTGGGCTCCTTTCACATAGGTGACCAGCTGACGGATGTCGCCGTAGAGGGCAATGTTCTCCGGACTTTTTAGATCCTTGCTGGCCTCAACGAACCGGCTGACCAGCGGTTTAAAGACTGCCCCAACCACCTGGGACTCCGCGCCGCCGCTCATCCCGCCGCTAAAGTTTGTCGTATAGCCGCCCTGACCTGGTACGCCGCCAAGATCGGTGTTAGCATTTTTATATCCACTCTGACGTTTATGAGCTATTTGCATCATTTCATACATACATACATATATATACAACGTATTGGTGGTGACAGTAAAGGGGATAGTAGGAGGATAACTCAAAAGCATTAGCAAAAGTCAGGGCATGCATAGAAGGGGAAAACCACAAACAGCATGGATGCATGGTAGAATGGTGGCATAGTTGCAAGGTTGAGTGGATGCATGTTGGCAATGAGCCGGATGAGCAAATCAAAAGGCGAAATGGAAGCCCAACTCAAAAGCGGCCAATGAAACTCAAGCTGGACTGGTTGGAACGAACTTTAAATGGGGTTTTTAAGTGCTCCTAATTATAGGCAAGCATCCAAGCCCAGCATTTGCGGTTTGGCAGTGGATTTCAATTTATAAACTAAGTCTACTTTTCCAAACTTACTCATGGGCGAAAGTAGAGAGCTTGGGTCCACACAGAAGGCCAAGAAGGCATGAAAGTAGTCGATCAGCTCCGGCAAGGGCGAGGACCTAACCATTTCCTGCATGTAGCGTTTGGTCCGCGGACCAGCCTGACGCAGCATCCTTGACAGAATCTTTTGGCATTGATTTCGAAGAAAGTCCGCAGGAGGACCTCGAACACCTAGAAAAGATCCAATTCAACCTTTAAGGTAATCTATTTTTGGTTTAGTTCCCAAACTCACCATCATTGCACCCATGAGGGCACCCAAGAACCTGCAGAGCCCGTCGCGTAATGCTCATGGATATTTCGTGGGCATGCTCTCCCAGCTTCAGGACCCCCATCTCAATCAATAGCTCACAAATGTTTAAGCCCGCCTCCAGGACACGTAGGGAGCACACTTGTGAGGGATCTCGCTTGAAAACATTACTGATGGCCAGCAGGATAATCTCGTAATCAATGCCACCATCACGTGTTATATAAAACGACGATCCAGGAGCCTCGGACTCATCCACTCCAGTGTAATCAATATGGGAGTCAGTATGTGAGCGCAGCATTTGGCCACGATACCTGGTGGTGGTGCTGCCCATGCCGGTGCTTCCGTTTCCGGCTCCATTATCTCCCATGCCACCAATACTACCACCATTACTTAAGACATCCAGCTGGGAATCAATAGAGCCCTGGGGATAAAGACAATTCGGTTGAGTTAACTTTTAGGGCTAAATGTATTGTGTTTCATTCCCACACCCTCTAAAAATAAGTCATAACTAGACACTCACAAATGGCACAAATATTTACCTGTCGCTTCATAAAATCCGGAGAGGGTGTGGGTGTATGCTCCGTAACAGTAATAATGGGATTCCGTGGGTAGAAGACCGTGGAGCGAGGACAACTAGTCTGCGATGGCCTTGGCGCCTTCGGTGGCTCAACGTATCTGTAAAATCTAATTTTTGTAGGAGACGTGCAAGAAATCGTGTGCGTGGCATTAGTCAAAACGGAGTGCGGCAAGCTTAAGGATTAAGTTGGGTTGGGTTGGTAAACATTAGGGATAAGCTGGGAGTGGTGAGAGAAAGAAACAGCCATAGATATGTGGCTAAAAAGGTGAGCATTCAAGGTAGAAGGGAAAAATTGGCTGGAGCTTATAGACAGGCATAGAACATAGAGCATAGAGTGTCCTTAGTGATCGAAGATAAATCATATATAGCTACTTGTAAAGACCAAAACTCACCCGCTATCGAGCAGACAGCTGGTTGATCATGGAAGAAATATTTACAAGTCAAAAGTAGTAGAATACATAAAGTATTAGCTTAAGAGCAAAGGGTAAGACACTGGAGAGTATGAAATATTGAATAATTGACTGGAGGTGTAAGTGTTTTTTTTGTTCTGGTGTCAGAGGCCTGATAAAGAGGTGGTCATCGTCTGTTTAGGTGGGAATTTGAAGCTTACCTTAGACTGGGCATAGATTTCCCCTTGATCAGGTTGCTAGCTGGCTCGCGACTTATCATCGAAGCAGAGCGGGACAGTTTTTTCTCACCCGTATCCAGGCTGCGGTGGTACTCCTAAGGTAAGTAATAATAAAATTATTTTATTATATAATCCATATAGTGCTTAGTTATAGCTTTTAGAAAAAGTTTAGAAAACATTTAACTCTCAAGCCAAACAAACACCATTTATGGGATGTAGTATATATGGGGAACAATAAGCGGGATGCCAGGCAGAAACACTTAAAAACAGCAAACATCAGTTTTCACTTGGCTTACTGCATGTTGCAGTGGTGTCTTGCCATTGGCTGAGTGAGTATCGAGCCCTACTTTTTCCAGATTCTTCTCCGATTTGGAGAACATCTTTGTCTCCACAAAGGCCCGCAAATCAGCCATCTTGACGCGTTTTTTCTTCTCGCTGCCGCGTCGTTCTGAGGTGCTTGGAGCACTCTGAGGTTCTTCTGAGAAGAATCAAAAATATATCTTTGAAATTGTTTTAACATGAGATTTTCTCCGAACTTACCCACGACACAGGCTGTCACTGTGGGCGATGGTTCGGGTATTTCTATGTAGTCCTTGACCACAGAGCTGCCAGGACTATCTCGGCTGTTGCTTCCGGGACCCTGGTAGAGAGATATCTCAATTTGTGGAATAGGCAATGAATTGGAACGCTTCCTTGGCTGATTCAATGTTATAGCCGCATCTTCACCAATGTCACTAAGACTAAATGAACAAAATGGATATTAAATTCGCAGATGATTTTGTTAAGTTACTTATCGCAACGCACCGATTATATAAATACTGTAAGCTCCAGAAGATTCCCTCCTCCTGCCAATGGGAGATGAAAAGGCAACGTAGCACTGCCACGTCCAAGAAAGTGGCGGCCGACACATCCGCCTTGATACTGTCCGATTTGTCAGAATCCGTCTCCTTGTCAATAGAAGCACTGCGTTTCTCCTTCATCGAAGCACCTCGTATCAGTTCCTGCTGATCAAACTCGAACTTGGTGGATGGAATCTTTTCCTTGTCGCGTGAGTTCATTGACTGACGACTGCCACGCCGACTCTGGGATTGCTGTTGTTGGAGTAGACTGGCATCGGCCTTTTAAAAAAATAAATTAAAGAAAAATAAGTTAATTAAAGATTAATAAAGAATCGAATCAACAAATCTAAACCAGCAACGATGCGCCCTTTTCTTAGGGACGATATGGTCCTTCCATGGACTTTTCATAATTTGAAGGGGATCCCTCGGAAAATTTCACAAAAAATTTAAAAAATATTTTGTATCTAGATTTTGATGCAGATTAATGGGAAAAACAAATACGAATCATTTAAGGTATTCCGATCCGGAATCGGATGAAAACTAGCAAAGATATGGCTTTCTCTGGGGGCCCATATTGCCCTTCCATGGACTTTTCATAATTTGAAGGGGATCCCTCGGAAAATTTCACAAAAAATTTAAAAAATATTTTGTTTCTAGATTTTGATGCAGATTAATGGGCAATCCAAATACGAATCGTTTAAGGTATTCCGATCCGGAATCGGTGGAGAATTTAATGATTTTTGGCTGAAATATTTCCTCCGCAGTGGCTCATATTGGCAATGCATGGAATCGTGCTGGCTTTTTTAAATATTTTGTGAAATATTTTCAAGCCAAGTTCAATCACTCACAGTAAAAAATGAGTTATCCATTAGTTGAGGCGCTGAGGGTAAACGGAATATTACCACACGTTCGTCTTCTACGCTGGAGGCTTCTTCAGGTATGGTTTCCGGAAAGGCAAACTCTTTGGGCGAGGAAACCCAAGAGCCCTGTACATAAATGAATATAAATTTTTAAGGGTCTTAATGTTTCTTGCTAAACAACAAACCTCTTCATCTTGCCTTCCGAAGTCTGAAATGCCACTCTGGGGCGAGTCAGCTTTGGGTGACATGGCATCTGCACTGAGGGAATGTTTACGAGGGGGAAATACATCCGTAGATCCCTTAGGAGTCGGAGCACAAAGCAAGTTACGAGCTTTCGGTTTCACAGGAGCCGTGAAGCACGGAGCTCCCGGTGCCCGATTATCCCACATACCCTGCCATAGCTTAATGCCATTCTCCAAGCGGAAGTTCTGAAAGTCTGACTCCTTGAGGTGATGTATAATTGGAGCAAACAGATACACAAAGAGCTAGAAGAGAAATTACTTTGTTTAGATTTAATAAAAATTGTCGGAAATATAAAGCTCACCGTAATCGTTGGCACCGAGAACAAATACTGATCGATGGACTTGGGTCGGGGCTCCCCTGCTGAATCTCCCAAGCCCAAATCCTCCCCGCCCTCGTCGTCTGCACATTCCTCGGCTGCGTAAAGGAGTATCCATTGCATTGTGTACAGTAGCTTGGTTTCCACTGGGCCAATAGCCTGCATGTCCTTGACTCTATTGTGCAACAAGGCGGCACAGGCATGCATTACATGTGGTAAGGCACCCTGCAGAAGGCGCCATCGTGGAATCGCTCCCAGTGCCTTCGTTAAAGGGGGCGATAGACCGAACTGTATGTTTTGCACTAACACTTTTTCAAAGGACTGAAAAATAGAAAGCCATTAGTCTATAATTTAGGATTAAATTTGTTGCTCGTACCTTGCAGGCTTCTTTCGACTCCTAAATATCATAAAATGGGTATGAAAAAGGGAATTCATGTTTAAGAACGCCATTTCAGTTTTAATTTTATTTAAATTTTAAAATTCACAACAAACATAAAGACTTAAAGACATACATAAAGATTAAACACAGATCAGACACTTAAATATATACATTATAAAAATTAAAATGAAAGACAATTATATGTAGGAAAGATAAAATTTTAATAGAACTACCATAATACATTTATAACTTACATGGTGTCCCGGTGCGTGTTGACAAAACTACATTCAGATTCAGACAAATTGCGAAAGATTTTACAATGTTAATTTGTACAGTTTGGTTATTGAGATAGTGTGTGGTTTTTTGTTGGTTTGTGTAAAAAGCATACAGATTATAAACATGTACAGGCCGGGGTGAGGTCTTAAAAAGGCATCTTCCCCGACCTTATTTAAAAAAGTTTGGTCTGGTGTTCAGTTTGTGAAAGGTGGCCGTGTTAGTAGTTGTTATTTTTAGAAGAAAATCAGAATTAAATGCAGGAAAGTATAAAACATCAAACATCAAAGTCAAAATGGGTTATTGCTTTCCAGTTTCCTTGAATTTCAGCAGAAATAAATCAAAATGAAAAGGACATTGAAGAAGATTGGTATTTTGGTCATTTGTGCCAATTATAATGCCAATGGTTTTGGGTTTTTTGAATATTTTACACAGTCCATCCTTACAACAAACACACATAGCGAATGTACAGCACAGTATTCATTTAGGAGCGCTCCCTTTTCGACAAATAACTATTTGTTTTTATAGGGTATGCTCACGTCGCTCAATCATGGCCTTGGTAGCTTTTATTTTTTCATATCATCACGATTTGGCAAATTCAATGTGATAGTCCGGGCTTGGCACAACTTACCAGACAGGTAGACTCGTGCAATTTGCCCAACTTGGGTCTGATGAATGGGGCTATTTGGCGCCACAGGAACGTTTGCACGGACACCGGCAAGCCAAGGTCCTGCAATCCGCTGTCCTGGTCAAAGTCAAAGTCATCGTTGTTGTTGTTCGCCCCGTGGCTGTTGTTGTTTGTCTGTAGGTTGTTGTTATTGGTGCTGGTATTTGTGGCACCCGCTGTTGCCGCGGCATTGGTCACCATGGTGGCCAGCTGTAATGGACACAAGGGCAGGGACACACATCAATTGGGGCATGCAACAGTTGCTTGGCTCATTCATAAACAAAATGCTTTGGCAGGGGAGTGTCGCAGGTGAGGCATTAGCATGTCGCAGCAACAAGTGTTTGCGTGCGCAGGCTCGTCAAATGGCATGCTCGTCCTCCTCCTGTTGCTCCTGTTCGTCTAGTTTCCGACTAGGTCAGTGCCAGTGACTCCCCCGAACTCCCCCGCCCCAATGGCGGGTGAGATTTCGGCTGGACCAGCTGGTCCTGGGACGCTGCGCAGGACGCAGACTCCGCAGCCAGCGAGACTGGGTTATAGATACAAAACTGGGTTTCTGGTATACATGCTAATTTGGGGCAAAAATTTTCACTGGCTTATATAACCCCGCCATGGGAATATGGAAAAATTTGGCTTTCTTTTCAATTAATTAATGTCTCCGTTGCAATTATTTTCTACTTGGCACACACTCAAATCAAACGATTTCATTTTCCCCATCATTTCACTTGATTGGGGCCGCACCCAGCTAAACAAAGAATGGTAGCAGGTCCTAGCCATTCTGGGCTGGGCTTTAAGTATCCACTAATTGCAATGGTTTTCCTTCTTTTTTTCAGCCATGTTTGCACAGCACTTTATCTTTGATAGTTTATTGTTTGTTTTTCCCCTTTTTTTGCCTTTTGCACAACATTTTCCAAAGCTATCCATTTTTCTTACCTTGATTTGCGCGTTGCCAGTTTCGATAAAGTTCACGGCTGGAGCGTTCGGATGCAACTGAAGACCACCATCGTTAACTGACGAGCTCTGGGCTCCCTGTCGTTGTTATCCTCGGCGCCGCCATCGTCCTTTCGGGCCAACAGTGCGTATACCACATATACACACCCGCATACTGTATTGAGTATACGCACTGGTGGCCAAAAGGGCTGCTTGGCATTTAGAGGGTGCTCTGGCATTTATTGTGGCATTTAGTTCGTTGCTCTCCCAGTGGAACACCCTGTTTACTTTAAGCACACTTATCAATGATACCAAATGCCTGCCGGGGGTGGATATTGCGTATACGCCGTCTGGTCGTCTCATTACTGTTGATTCGCCAATAAATTCCATTGTCTGCGAGTGTCCCGGGAGCGCCATTAAATAAATGGTATTGTTTAAAGCACAAATTAAAGTTATTCCTGAGTATATTTGTTTTCATTCAATAGTCGTATTTTTAATCACTTTGACTTTATATAAACTGTTTGATTTAGGGAATATTTTAGAATAAATTATTTCATACTAACTATTAAAATACTTTAAAGAAGAACTAAGAATTCATATAAAATGTATTAGAGATTTCAGATAGAGGATTTCATAAAGTGAATGCTTTAAATTTTTCCATAAACACAATACACTTTATAACTTCTAAGCTAGATTGGTTTTCAATAATTAAAACTTTTAGCACACAAATTTTTATTCCACCTTTTCTTAAAATAAATCAATCAATTTATCCTATTGACTTAGATATCTATGATTTGTGACCGGGCGGCTTATCAATGACTTGCGCACTTTAACCTGCGCAGCTAAATGCAAAAATCGGCTTTTGGTAACAGCTGTGAACTGAAGGACTCCGTCGGCCTACATTTTTGTCTACCAGCTGGATCTGAGCAAAAGCAACAGGTTCCTCCGGCAAGGAGTAAACAATAACAATGGCAGGGAGGCTGCGCGGTTAAAGCCGATCCGAAGTGTCCTTAAAACGAGACAGAAAATCTAACAAATTGAGAATAGGGCGACAGGAAATTGGCAGCACAGCTGGGCTCAAAACTAGGTCAAAGAAGGGCCTGTCTCATAGGCACGTACATATTTCATGCTAGGAATGTCAAGGCCAAGGACTGCGGCATCGATTCGAAACCGAGACTTGCCGGAGGGGCCATTGTCCTGGAGGCATCCTAGAAAGTAATGACCCTCGGATGAGATTGCTGCCTTTTAGGAACATTTTTTTACCTTTCAGTTTTGATTGGGCATTACGTGCCCGATTTTATGTACCTACGCAAACAAAGCTCTTCGTATTTGTTGCTGTACATTTTTGCTCTGAATAAGCTATGTGTATCTGTGTCATAGTTTTTATAAATAGCACGCATTAAAAATGTTGTAGAAATACACACAATAAGTCGGCTGAGGGGCCAGTAATAATGCGCCTTCTATGTAGATCTCGTCTGGCAGGAAAGAGCGGGAAAGTCGGGTGGGGGGAATATAACTTTTGGAAAATGTATAAATATTGAAAAGGCTTTCAGGTGTTTTGGGCGGCCATCGTAAAACAAGAAATCGGGCATTTAACACCCCCGACCGGCTGACAAAACATTTCGAATGATAACATGCGAAAAGACCTGAGAAATACGTTGAAAAATACCCGTACGCCGCGGGGCTTGCCAAAAAGACGATCAGGGTCGATGAGTGTATAAATATATACGTATATATGCCAAATACATAGTACTGCCGCCTATACCACATAGCTGCCATGTGTGGGAGGCTCTACGGGTCTATGGAGTGGGAGGGACCCCGGGGCAGGAGAAGGCTCTTCCACTAATCTATTGCGCAGCGCCGAACAATAAAGTTCCGATCTCCTCGCACATATGTTACCTAAAATATTATCTGCAAAATCATCTGTAACATCGAATGATATTCAACACTATCCGGCTGGGAATGCCACAAGCGATTATTATTTTGCCTTCGCGAAGCAAACACGAAATTTAACTAAAATAAGGAAAAAAAAAAACATTCAAATCCGTAACAAAAACAAAAAACAAAATTTTAAAAATAGCGCATTTAGAGAGCACAACAAACGGCTCCATAGGAGAGCCCAAATATCCGAGAGTTGTATTCGAAAATTTCCCAAGATGAAAGTAAATTCTTGGCATCGCACACACACATTAGCAGCTATGGGTGTGTGTGCGAGTAGCCTTGCACAGGAAAAGAGCGAGAATTTCGTCATTTTGTTCGTGCCTGCGTAAATGTATCTGTATCCGTGTATCCGTGCAGTGGTGTATCTGTATCGGTGCTTTCGGACGATCTTCTGCTGGTCGGCTATCACCTCAGAATTACCTTGCCGTACTGCCGCTGACGAATAACGTTCAGTCGAGACCGAGCTCATCCGCGATACAGTTGATTTTCGCATCCAACAGACAAAATGGTGAGTGCCTTCATCAGCCAAGGAATCAGAGCTTCACATAGATCTTCCTCCGAGCATCCAGTGATATATGTGCACATTCTAAATTTATACCAGAATTCTGAAACTCAAATTAATGCCAAACTCCACAATCTTTTCCGTTTCCGTTGACAGGCTGATGTACCAAAGCGTGAAGTTGAAAGTAAGTTGAACGCACTGAAAAAGGATTATCTTTAACCTCAAACAAAACCCATCAAGTCTAAATTTCAAATAATAAAAATATAACTAAATGAAAAGGGATACGAAGGACTTAATAGAAACCCGAAAAAGTATTTGTCTTGGAATACGCCTAAGAAAATGATTACATAATGTGCGCGTGTGAGATACACCTAATATAGATGATCAAAAAGTACACAAAAAGTCGGTGAACATATTTCGTAATCGCTTGGAATATATCTCATACTCAAACCTACATATATACAAATCTATATGCGTGTCTATATATACCAAGTTGCGGAAATTTTTCTCATTAGGGAAAGTCTATATGCGTCGCTAAAAATATTTTCATTTCGGCCGGGAAAATAATGCAAACGAAAATTCTGACATACATAATTCCAGTCGGTGCAAAGTTATGGTATAGTTCTTTAAAATATCGTAAAGAGGAAAAAATCAATGAAAATCGTGTGTATATATGACGGACTGATCGGCAGACCGAACACGCTATCGTGTCCGAAGCTTCTCGTTTAGAGATCTAATTTTGGCCAAGTTATTTCTTGGGATTTATTTTTGTTCCAACGCACAGGAAAGAGAGGAGACAACGTAAAGGCCGTGTGTGTGAGCCTTAAGTACATATATACGTATATAATGCGCCTATATAGCATATAAACGATGGCAAAGGCGAAGGCGTTCGGTTCGGGTGTCGGATTACGTATACGTAGTGTGTTCTTCGGGTTGGCAACGCTCCCAGATCGACAGGCACGCACATATACACACTCACAGTAACTAATGCTCTCCGCCGTGTCAAGATTTTCATGATGACCAAAAATGTGCGTACCAAAAATGTCAGGGTTACCACATCGACCCCATTTCCTAAGGGTGTCCCCATAACCGAGTATTTATAACGAAATCAATAATAATAAAATAAAAATAAATGTAAATAACAAACAATAATTTGATGGTTTCGCTATGAAATTTAAACAGAAACTAAACAATAATATTTCCTGCAGATGTCGAATTCGTTTTCGAAGTCATGGGTTCCCCCGGCGAGGGTATCGATGCCGTCGACCTAGGTGATGCCCTCCGCGCTCTGAACTTGAACCCCACCTTGGCGCTGATCGAGAAGATGGGCGGCACCAAGAAGCGCAACGAGAAGAAGATCAAGATGGATGAGTTCCTGCCCATCTACTCACAGGTCAAGAAGGAGAAGGAGCAGGGATGCTACGAGGACTTCATTGAGTGCTTGAAGCTTTACGACAAGGAAGAGAACGGCACCATGATGCTCGCTGAATTGCAACACGCCCTGCTGTCTCTTGGTTAGTATATCTGAAAAAAATTAATATCTCTTATTCAAAACTAAATATGATATTGTTTGATTAATCAACAGGTGAGAACCTGGATGACGAACAGGTCGAGACTCTGTTCGCTGACTGCATGGACCCTGAGGATGATGAAGGATATATCCCCTACTCTCGTAAGTATTCGGGTAGCAAGTGACCGAGACCCGAAGGTCAACTATGTCTTTATGTCTTGTGATTCCGAAATGAAAACCATATTTGTCTATTTCACATGTTATTTTATTTGTCTGCGCATCAATTACTTTGTTCCCTGAACCACTCTGCACTGTGCACTTTGTACCTGAACCCGATCACTTCCCATGTCCATATGTATATGTGACCCAAAACGAAAACCCAACCAACAAAAAATCACGTCCCAATGGCCTCTGCACTGTGATTGTGAATTGTGTCCCGAATGCCCATCGTTATGTCGTGAACACCACAGAGTTCATCCAGCGCTTGATGAGCGATCCAGTCGTCTTCGACTAAACAGTAAGTTATCGAATTGAATTTTTGGACGAACAACCTATCACCCGGTGTCTGGATGATGTGTCTTCTACATGTCCATGAATGTGGATAAGCCCCGTACTAATTTTATTATGTTTGCCCTCTATTTCACAGCATTCCTCGCCAGAATGTGTGACAGACCAGATCAGCTATAAATAAATAAAAACAACAACAACAAACCAACAACAACAACACCAACAACAACAAAGAATTTATAGCAACAACCATTCTCCATAGATGTTATATTCATCGCTAACTCTCTCTATCTCTCTCGTATATTATTTTAATTAAATTTTACTTCTGCTACTACAACTGCAAAATTGAACTTCAAGATAATATTATTTTTTAAAAAATAAAAAAAATTTAAATTATAAAATAACGACAAAAAAACTGAAAAAATTTAAAGTTTTTGTGAGCATTATTTTGTTATGAATTTTTGATTTTTCATTCGACATGTTGGTTACACAAGCAATAGATAAATATTATTTTTTATGAGACGTAAATAAACCAAATAGCAAATAAAATAATGTTTAGGGAAATTCTACACCTGAAACAAGAAAGGTAGCAACAAAATTAATTTTGTTCATGCCTGAAGGTGAAATAAGAGAAATGTATTTAAAATAAACTCGTAGATTAATGGTGCGGCCAAAAGAGTTACGCAATCAATGAACAAAATATCATACGGAGGGATTTTGGGGGGTGAATAATCCATCAACCAAGGTGGTTTGTGGAGGTTTTCTTCTCCTATTTGCTTAGGTAACAAAGAGTGTTTTATTAATAAATATAAAGTCATGGGGGTAAATTGAGCCCATTCCAAAACTATTTAAATTACAAATAATTTAATTATCTGGTGTTAGTCGATTCACCAAATTTGAGTGCGATAAGGAGCGTGACTGGGTCATCAAACCCACCAATATGCGGACCGACGAAGTCCTTTGACTCGGACAAAAGATAATTGCTCTATTCGGTAATCAGACGGTACGACGTGCAATAGCATCTTCCCGGAAAAACATTTTCCAGTTTAGTGAATGGAGCCACGGAATTGATTTTATTAAATTAATATATCTGGTTAAATTATTGAATCTGATTAAATATTGGGGCGTCGTAGACCATAGAGGGCGCCATTGAAAGTCTGTCCGTCTAAAATGTCTTAGCTGAGACAAGAACCAAGCGAAAGCTGAAAAATGGGGCTAAAATTTAAAAGTATAAGCATACATTTTATAAAATAGGTTAAATAATATTTGCTTCACCTAAATTCAAGCTTCCTATTGCTAGAAAAATTTTAAATTTTAAGAAAATTTCATTAGTTTCATATACCCATTTATACCCTGTACTAAAAAAGCTATTTCTGCAGCTTACGAAAAAGCTTAGCGGCGCGCGCCGCCTTCGGACGTTAGTTAGGAATTTTCAACGTAGTGAAAATCAGTTGAAAACGAGATAACAAACCCAAAAGATACAAAACCGACCGTGCGGGTGATGCGTTGCTTTGCCGTTTACAAAGTTTCTTACTTGCAATTGAAAAAATCCAAATAAATTAGCCAGAGTGCCTCAGTGAAGTGAGAGTGAGCAAAGAGTGGCCAAAAATTCAAACATAAATATTGTCATCAGCATCAGCAGCTAATCGGCTTGCTTTTTTTTGCAACGAATTTTTAGTGCTCATCCGTTGTCGGCAAAAATAATGCAATAGAAAGGCAACCACAAACGAAGGCATTCCAAAGATATACATCGCAAGTAAAACAAGTGCAAAAGTGAAATATTTTAACTCAAAGATACACACACAAAAATACCGACAGAGCTAAAGGAGGCCCGCATCGAAAGTCCTTTCTCTTTGGAGTGCAGCCGCCGAAGGAAAATAAGTACAGGATAAATACAAACACATACATACACACACGCACACTTGTCCAACTTTCAATATGGCGGATGTCATGGAGAAAAGCTCTGTGCTGGATGCTGTGCCAGCTCTAGGAGAGTCCCACCTGCAACAGGAAGCACCACCGCAGCCACCGCAACCACAACAACAACAACAGCAACAACCACCACCACAACAACAACAGCAACCACCAGCATCTGCACCAGCACCACAACAACAACAGAAGCCTGCACCAGCGAGGGCTAATCAGGATCAAAAAGGTAAGAGGCCCAGAAATACGGCGGAGAAGTGACTTCACACCGCATTACGCATACGCCGTGTGTGTTTTTATTTTCATTCGAGAAAATCAATTAGGCTAAGTTGGGCAATACCAGAGACACGCCTCTGAGCTGCATTGGCCGCGATGGCTCAATTAGAGATATTGTGTGCTGGCACACCCCAGGACATTGATGGCCCTGGTTATGTCAGCGGAACATGCAGCCGGAGGACTCACGTCATGCCATAGCCGCCACCGCCGCCGCCGTCGAGTGGAAAATTATGCAAATAGATTTGGCTGGTATAGCGGCTCAGTGTACGTGCGCGATCTGTTTGCTCGAACGCTTAACCCCGGCAAGTTTACGACAAGCTCTTGAAAAGGGCTCGACTGCCGGCAGGATGTGTACGGATGGCAGGATGGTAGGCTCATTGTTGCCGGTTTAATGACCTGCAACTGTAACAAAAAACCACCCACATAGCTGGCGAGTGCAGATTTTAATTGTGCCTAATGCCCCCCGTCCAGCAGCGTCTGCATTGTGTCGGCTCACAATCGTGTGTATCCATCAGATACAGATACAGCCGACTGCGATAAAAGTTATCAGCAATTTGAGCTCGTGCTGGTGTTGTGGTCGCTCTGCAGCTGACCTCGTTTTAAATCAAGCTCAGTGCAACTTTTTTGGATGGGGTCGATAGGCTGGCCTGGGAATCCATCTACTTAATTCACCCCCATTTTGCGGAAAGGGTATAATCCGGGCGACTTGCTTCTGTTTCGTCACTTCCATGCTCATATTTGCTTCAAACAAAAAACAGTTGACGTTCACACGAGAGTGTGGCAAAGATACGCGCAGAACACCCCTGCCTCGGGCTGCGATGATTAAATCAAATGTTCAAGTCAAGAGCAAACCGGCTCTGTTAAATAATAAACAAAAACAACGCCACCCAGCTATTGTTTTGTGCGACTAATATAAGTGAAAATATAGTTGCTGATCACTATCAACGCTCCCATCCACATGAAGTCACCGCAAAAGCTCTGAATACATAATATATCATCCAGATTGCACAGCACTCGTGATTAGTTTGATACGCAGGTGAAATGGCTTTCTTTCGACTTTCCACTCAGTGCAATGTCAATCAAATGCTGTGATATTCATCGTGTGACGTAATTAAAACTTTTTTGCATATTTCTCAGTATCTCTTCTATAATAAAAATAGCCAAGATTCGCTGTAGTTTCTGTCACCTATTTTGCATTTGCTTTTGCAATTACCACAAAAAAAAAGAAGAAATGCTGCCAGCTGAGCGGCGTTTTCGTTTCTCATTTGCATTTTCCACTGCAATTGATTTTCCCCCACTCATTCAAACAGTTTTCTTTTCTTAGTCTCTTAGGGGTCTATTGGGGGCGTGTTCTAGTTTTTAAAAACATTTTTTTTTCGTATACTTTTTTTGTCTCACAAACTGTATACCGAAAAGCTTTAAAAACTCTGCTAATTGTTAAGGTTTCCGCTTTGAGTTGGACAAAAATGTGAATCAATTACCGAATATTTTGAGCCATATTTGTAAGGCATTTTCGCCGCGCCTCGGTCACAGCAATTCAAGCAAGACGAATTGTTGATTTTTGTGACTTTGGGATACGCATGGCTCCCCGCCCGCATATGGTCTTTATGATTAATTAATCGATTTAAGCAAAGTCGGTTTACTAAACTGTCTGATCTCTTTTAAGAAACCAACCTGAAGACGGAGAAAATTAACTAGAATATGCAAGCCCTTTTTTTAGCGTGCATCCAAAGTAAGGTGAAACAATTAGCATTCACATGGCGCACAATAAGCGTTCATTAAGTTGTTATTGTGCTTTCCCAGTTGGCATATTAATGTATTGTGTATCTGATGGATGCATCTCAAAGTTTAGGCCAGGAATGCGGCACAGTTTCGGCTTGATTAATTAATTACAAAATTAAAAGTTTGATCAATAAAGTTTGAAACTAAAATTAATAAGTCACTGAATATCCGTTGGGCTTAAGGACTCCAAGGAGCCAAGGGGAGTGGGTGCTGCTGCAGGACTCAGCCTGGGGTGTTGCCTTAATTGTTTTCCCCCAAACAAAGTGTCGTTTGGCACGCGACACGCAAATCCCTCTTAGTACGTGCTACCCTTTAATTAAAGCCACAAAAGAGTTGTCAAATGGCTTCGGAGCAGCTACATAGTCCAATTCCAAGTGCCAATTCCGATACCAGTTCAATAAACTCGGTGGGACCTGCTTTGATTTAGATTTCGATGCACTCGATGTTACTCGATTTTCCACGATTTTATGGAGAAATGTATCTATGGACTTTCGCCCGCTAAATGCTTGGGGTGTCTTCCGAAACGTTGACGTGGGTTACCCAATCCCAAAGCTATGGCCTCTTTGGACAGACGCCGCATAATTTGTGGTTCTGGTCGGGGCCAGTCCATATTTGTTGGTGGCATCACCGGTTTTGGTGGGGCATGTTCGTGCGTGCGGCTACTGTCGCACAGACGATTGCCACATTTTGTGGCAGCCAATCAATAATCGAAGTGCGTCGAAAATACAAATGTTAGAGTTAGCAAGCCCCATACCACAAATGGATAATATATACATGAGTTCCTTGTCAATAAAGCCATAAATTAGACTCTTGATTAATTGATAAGAGAAACTGAATACTTTATAACGTGTTTTATATTCAATTTTTTTATTTTAAGCCTCTTTTAAAGACCTCTTTTTTGAAAGAGTTAAAGGGTGTGTTTTGTGCACCCTCCGCACCTTGCTCAATGAGCTTTGTCTAACATTTTACACTTCAGCCCGACTGTGATTCATCTTTTGCGCCGCAGGACGTGCCCGAAACACATGCGCAGTTAGGGCGGCAGCAACCACATGAGGAATCCCTCCCTCACAGGAATTCCTCTGCCGGATAGAATAATCCATGGGCGAAACGTAGTCACAAAATTGACCAAGGGAAGCCAACCAAAAGGAAGGCATGCCGATAGACACTACGTAAGCACAGCCCGGTTGCATCCCCCAAATAAAGCAAAACAATGTGAAAACGAAAGCAATTTGGGGTGGCATCACAAGCAACCCCCTTTCGGCACTTCGGCCTTGGGTTGCGTGCTTATCGGCTTCAAATGCACTTAATTTGCATAAGATTTTGCCTAAGCGGCTGAATTAAAGCCAAAACATGTATTTAATTAAACCAGATTTTGTTTATTAAATGAGCTTAGCTCAGCTGCAAGCTGGTTTTAAAAAAGAGATACTAATCTCATATATAATTAATAAACAAACATTAAACAATAAGCTTTTGATTTAAATATTCAAAAACTTCTACTGTTGCCAGACATTTGCCTTTAGGACAGTGGCCTATAAGACCAGGGCTACCAATTGCTGGGTTGGTGTCTAGGCTTAAGCCAATGTGCAAACCTTCGGCGAAATGGCTCCAAACGCGGCGAATTGTGTTTAAAACGAATGCTAGTCTTTATTTATCTAAAATATGTGTAATTAATAATTAAAAAATGTATGAAATATATTATAAATGTGTGGATTATTAACCAAACTTATTTTAATTATTTTTCAGGTATGTAAAACTGCAACTGAAAGAATACTTTCTAAACAAATAGTTTATGATAAATGGCTTCACAAAATGGTAATATTTAATAATATTTTTTAATGGATATATTGAAACCCAATAAATAGTAACCGAACCTAGGCGACCAAGCTAAAAAGTAAACTTTTCTGGTGTGTCAGACAACGCAGACAACTAACCTTGACAATCGAATTAGGGTAAAGAACCAAGACAAGAAATGAGAACCCCAGCTCCTGGTAGACCCATCAGGATATTTTAAGCTACCCTCATGTCAGACGGGATCGTCGCTGGTTTACTTTTATGTCTACGCATTAGAAGCGCAGGATTCTTGCGTGATGGCTGCTTGTAAATAGACAACAATTAGGGGAACCTATGACAACAACACCTGAATAATAGGAAGGCCGTAATAAATATAATGCGGTGCGTGGCAATCGGTGCCTGTGCAGCTCCTCCTTCGGTATGGCTTGTTATTAGATTTTTATATACGTATGGATGGAGATACATTTTAGCAAAGGATTGCGCCAGAAACAGCAGTGCACAAATGCGCAGCTAGGCTTCCCCCCAGTGCCCATTAAATTAATCAAGTCAAATGAAATCTGCATATAAAATCAACGCTACCGGGCGATGTTAGACCGTTAGCGTTATCCCCTTTTTCGCCCCCAAACTGTTGGCGTGTTGAATTTGCATTTTTCCCCGGCGCCCCACTAATAAATTTGTATGTCAATAGAATAAGCCAGGCAACGCCAGCGCAGCAGTCTTTGCCACAAAAATATCCTGCTCCTGCTGGCGGCTCTTTGAACTGCGCAAGGACAATTTCTGTTTATGCGCCCCGAGAAGTTTACGAGCGGCTCCGCCACCAACGAAAGTCCAACTTTAGCGGCCCTGGGGGCATGGGGCGGCGTATCAAAACAAATTCTAAGTATTGTAATTCGAAATTTTTCAAAGCAAATAAAAGCAGTCGAGTTTTAACACTCGCGCCAAACAGTCAGAGCAGTCAGAGCTGACGTCGCGGCGCGATATATCTCAGCAAAGTATTTTTCCTAAAATATATATTCAGTAAAGTTATAAAATAAATACAAAATTTAACCCCTAATATTTGAGAAATCATTTAAGGACAAAAATATTTGAAATACATATTTAGTCAACTTAAACGGTAAACAAAACAAAGTGTGTAACTGGTTTGTTGAGGAAACTCCCTACTTTCGAATCGTATCCTTGCGGTGAAAGGCAATTGCAAAGTGCAAAGTGCATTAGCCTTCTCAGACTGTACGTGGCCAAGTTATTGCCCCCTGGCTAGAAAAATCGATTCAGTTGCATGGGCTCGTGTTTTAAAGCGAAACTGCAACAATTGATAGTGGTTGTTCCGTGATAAAAATCGGTATTGCAACTGCAACAGCAACTGCAGTGCTGCTGCCCCCCGCTCCCTGCAACAATTCAATTGCCGGAGGACAAAGTTTTGTTTAACACAATTTTTTTTTATTTTCCTGGCAAACGGGAAATCTAATTGAAAAAAGACGGCAGGAGTGCTTAGAAAAGTCCCCACTCCTAGAAGGGGGAGGGCCAGAAGTTTGTGGTTTATGTGTTGCAGCTGGAATTGCAACTGCACCTGTCGCGACTTGCCAACGATTGTTGATAATCAATTTGGCCAAGACCATTTGGCCACAAATGACAGTTGTTGTCGTTGTTGCGGTTGACATGAACATTGTGTGGAATTTCGGTTTATGTCAGCCGACAAGGGGAAACAAATCATTGTGGCCCTAATTTGCAGTGGCTTGCCAGGCTTCTTATTTTTATTTTATTTTTTTTTTGTATTTTTGCCACTGTTGTTGGCGCTTTTTTGCCCTTCCTTGGGCTTCTTTGCCGCCGCCAGTCAGTCAGGAAGTTGGCAAATCCGACTCTGACTCGGCACAACTTGTAGTTTTGTCTTTAGTTGCTTTAGTAGACTCGGGTGTTGCACGTGCTTATGCCCCAATTGCCGCAAAAAGGAAGAATTTTAAAGAGTTTTGTGCAATTATATCGATTTCCCTGTCAAATTTAACACACACCTCACAACTAAATGCGAAAGTTTTCGGTTTTATTTTTCTTCTGGGTAAAAAAAGCATAAAGTTAATTGCCAGGCAGTGCCTAGAACCAGTCGAGTCTTAAATTCGAACCGTAGCCCAAGCACATTGCCTCTGATATGAGCGATACCGATGCGGTGAGTACACACATCCTGAGTACATCCTTGCCTACCGGAGCTGCACTAAAAATCCAATCAAATTGCTTATGCACCATGCCACAGATTTACGAGCCTGTCAGCAAGCATAATTTGAATAAAACAGAAATATTAATGGCTATATTATACCGGTGACCTTGCATACATCATTCGTCGGCCGCAGGACATGTCATCCGTCCATTGACGGTGGGAACCCTTTGCGAAACAACAAATCAAACAACGATTTCGTCTCGTTTTCGAACGACTCGAACTTTGCATTTACATTTGCGGCTTTCTCATTGGTTCGCCCGTCGATTTTGGGCGCTTAGAACTGCCAAACTGAAACTTTTGTTGAATCAATAAGCCACAAAAACAATTTGGGTCATGTTACAACTGGCAACCGAATTTCATGACAAAATTCCCTAATGGTAACCAAAGCCCAAAGTATGCCAGCCAGCCAGTCAGCCAGGCCGAAAGCGAGGCGATAGCCCAGAAACCGAAGCGCAAAATACCAAAACAATAAAATGTAAACAAATGCAGAAAGAGCCATCAAATTTGAAAGCACCCACTCAATGAGAAATATATTGATACCTTCGTCTGCACCAGCACACTGGCACACTGCTAGCACACAATCATACTGTCATACACCCACGGAAACCCACGCGAAACCTTTGGCAATATATGACCATACATATGCAAATGATATGGGCCACTTGGCGGGCCAGGAGCTGGCGGGGACATGTGTGGCATTGGCCGCCAGTTGTGGCGCCGGAGCCCTGCCGGGTATTGGGTTACCCGACACTTGCACATTTCTGCACCGACACCGCAGGCGATAAGTCCTAGTCCCAGGATGTACGGCACGGCAAAGGAGCGCTCCCAAGCGGAGAACGTTGGTGTTACCGAAAACTCTGGCCAGGATTATGGCCTTCGCCAAACTTACGTGCAGCCACGACAGATCACCGACTCCGCAGTAGATCGTCCAAAACAAGAACCCAGATCTGTCTCTTACGAGCCGGATGCTGTATCCATGGAACGTCCTAAGCCACAACTAACATCTCAGCTCACGTCTGACTATCTCTACGGGAGCAATCCTACAGCAGATCGTCCTTTTTATGAAGCACAAGAGTCAACCAAGCAGCAGCAGCTTTCAAATAACTCCCAGCAACAGCAACAACTGCGAGCTCAGCAGATTGGAGACTATCAACCGCCAAGTGGAGCCCTAGATCGTCCTTTGTACGAGGAACGAGCCTGGCAACCACCTAGGCAACCGCTACAACCCACCGCTTATAATGCACCTCCGCCTACAGAACGCACCAATCCACCCAAAACCACAACCACAACAACTCCCACTCTCAAGCTCCAAACGAAGCCCAATCCAGAGTATGTACGACCGCCTCAGAACTATGTCTTGCCACCGCAGATGCGTCCACCGGGTGTGGGGCCGCCGCAGCCACAGCCGCGTCCGCCATTCGCCGGAGCTCGTCCCATGGTGGGCATGGGTCCGCGTCCGCCCATGCCACCCAACATGGCACCCAGGCCGGGTCAGATGCCACCTCCTTTGCGAAGCACGGACAGCAAGAGCAATCTGCTCATGGGTCCACCGATGAGACCGGGAATGCCACCACCGCAACTTAGTCAGCAAAATATGCAGCAGGCCCGCCTGCCCAATTCCGGAGGCCCTCTCAGTCCACCCGGACAAGGTCCGCCTCGACCACCTGGTGGCTTCAATTGGAATCCCCCGGCTGGAGCACCTGGCATGCCGCCTGGAGCCAGACCGCCACAGAACATGACGCGACCGCCGCCGCCAACATTTGCCCGCCCTCCGCCGGGTCAGCCACTGCAGGCGCCATTCCGACCACCCTTCAATCAGCAACCGCCCATGTCACAGCAGCAGCAACAGCCGCCACAAATGCAGCAGCAACACATGCAACAGCAGCAACAGCCACCGCAACTACTACGCCCACTTTCAGCGGCGGGCTCCCACAGCAACAACAATGACGACGACGATGACGTGATCATGGGCCCGGCAGTGACTCCTCTCAAGTCATTCAATATGAAGGCCGATCCCATGGGCTCCCCGTTGCTGGAGGAGACGGAGCCACCATTCGAGACGAGCCCCCCGGCGGTAGACTCCAGGAAGGGGCCGGGTTTCAGTAAGATTAGAGAAACAATTTCAAGTATATTACCAAAAGTGAAGCCATTTATAATTTAAGGTTTATTTTGTCTAAGGTTTTATTAATTTAATCGCTTTTATATTATTCTTTGTTATTAGATTATTTATCATAAAGGAAATATTTTAGATTTAGATTTTAGATTCGTATATTTCCATTTTGAAGTATATGATTATTATATTATTCAGGTTATTTAAAAATCTAAGTCCAAAAAAATCCATAATGTTGATCACTTAATTAAAATTTGTTATCAACTCATTACAGAAGGCGACAATGACAGCGGTGTGGATGAATCGACTCAGGAGAAGGTGAGTGCCAGCCAAGATTGTCCATAACTAGTTTACTTTTTGGCCATAAATGTGACTTCTGTTGTGTCTTCGTTAATTGAGAGGAAATTAACTGGAACTGGCAACTACAAATTAATTTAATTCCGTTGACCGTCTCTGTCTGTCTGGGTTCACAAATCATAAATATCTGTAAAAGGCGGGCCAGTCAGCGGGTGAGCAGCGATCTTCAAGATACAAGCTACAAGCTCCACGCTCCATTAGCGACCATATAGATATGGCAGAGCCGACTTTTGTCGGCGACAGTTCCGTAGCTCAGTTCAAGAAAAGTTGGCCCGTGTTCGTGTGCAGACGCCAAAGTTCAGACTAAGTTTTGTCTTGGCAGACGGCAGTTGGCGAGTCGGAAAAACCCGCAGAAAAGTGCGACAAAAGTCGAACAAATAATATATACGTATATCTATCTTTACAATACGGCATACAATATATATGACGAACGTGAGCTTCACAGGTGCGAGGTGAAAACTCCGAAAAAAACACACAAAAAAGAAAGAAGAAATATGTATTGCCAAACCAAGAAACGATTTATTTTCCTGGTGATATCTGTGCCTAGATAAGTGCCAAACACGAAACGGGTCGAGGATTCATTTGGGTTGGGGGCCGGAATAGGGGAAGGGCCTGGCACACACTTGTATATGTATGATTCCGCACTGGAGTTGTTGTCTCTATAAATACCCATCCATATGCAAAAACGACACGAAGCGGCGACAATCGATAAAACAATGCATAAACTACAAGTCCTTCGTACCGACATCGACATCGACAGCGACAACGGCAGGCGAATGGCCAGATCCGGCGGCAGTCATAAATGCCAATGGCATTACGTTGACAGCTCCTGCTCCGGCCAGCCTGGGAGTGTTGAGAGCAGTCGTAAATGGTTAATAATAGACGTGTACTCCGTGCCAGCCCCAAGATGCATCTCGTCATAATGGCCGATTCGACCTACTTGCTAGTAATTAGTGAAGGCAGAGACCCATGTGTCATTCCGCTTTTTAAAATGACTTTTTGTGCTCTTTTGTGTGGCAGGATCGCAACGGACCCAACTCGCCCAGCTCGCCGGTGAAGACTCCCACATCGACCTCATCGAAGCCGGACAAGTCGGGCACCTCGCGTCCCCCGAGTGCCACGCCCTCGAACAAATCCGCTCCCAAGTCGCGCAGCGCCTCCAAGAATCGCTTGCTCCTCAAGACACCAGAGCCCGAGCCAGTCAAGAAAGGTGAGTTTCTCCAATATATTAGTAAAAGAAAAATAGAAATATAGACTTGGGAAATAATTATCCTTCAATGTAACCCTATATTTTCAAGTTCCAATGAACAAGGTACAAGTTGGTCATGCACCTTCGCCCAATCTGAAGGCTGTTCGCTCCAAAATTGGATCGTTGGATAATGCCACCTACAAGCCAGGTGGTGGCCATGTGAAAATCGAGTCCAAGAAGCTGGACATTAAGGCAGCACCACGCATCGAGGCCAAGAACGACAAGTATGCGCCCAAGGGCGGTGAGAAGAAGGTATGTTTTTGGGAGCTCCAATGTGTTAAATCCTGAGGGATATTTTATCTATATCTTTTTGGGCGGGACCGGTGTATCCATTTCTGGCAATCCTGCCAGGGCATATTTCTCTTTCATAAATCTTTGTAAATTTATCTCATCTACAAATGGCTTTTAATTATTTTACTTAAAACTGAGAAAAGCTCGCCAAAAACAATAAACAAGCGTAAAGTATAGTCGAGTAACGTAAAGTAAAATATTAGCAGAAACAAAATCAATTTCACGGTCGATTTGCGATTTGATGTATATTGCGCCCATTATAGATGGGCAATCGGCAGCACGGTATCTTGTATCTCGTATCTTGTTGTAGGAAATGCAATTACCAATTCGAAGCGACACTTAGCAGCATAATTCCGTTGCCTTATGTAGAGTATGCCATTTAAAGCCCATAACCGAAACCCGAATCCGTATCCGCATCTGCATCCGCGCCGGATATTTCAGAGCTGGGTGCCACCCACTGACATTGAAAGCGGGAAGCGTGCATTGCCGGATGTCGTTCGATCAATATTTGACTTTCGGTTCTAATCGTTTACTACCTTGTATCTATTTACAATTTACGAACATCGATTCCTGCACACACTCGCTCCACCACCACCGTCACTCCACCACCAAAACAAAAATCAAATCAAAAATCCAATGCAAATCCGTAGATAGTTTCAACAAAGTTGCAGTGGAATGCGAAGTCGAAAATCGGTTCGCTGGAGAATGCCGCCCACAAGCCCGGGGGCGGGGACAAGAAGATCGAGACCCTGAAGATGGACTTTAAGGACAAGGCCAAGTCGAAGGTCGGCTCCAAGGACAACGTGAAACATCAGCCCGGTGGCGGTGATATCAAGGTATGCAGTCACCTCTCTCCCATGACCTCAAATCCCCCAAATCGATTTCATGTTTGAGTTTGACCCAGAGACCCCCAACGAGTTCCTATTGATTTTTGTAGAGGTTAAGTATAATTTCCGATTGCTGTTGGATTTTGTTGGTTTTTGGATGCTCTACTCTCGTTTTGTTTAAGTTTTCAAAACCCTCAAGCAACCAGCAACAAAAGTAACTGGCATGGGCATGGGCATTCTATAACTATATTTCTTTTCTATCAGTGCATGAGCTGCAATGTTCTTTAAGTTCAAATAAAAAAAGCATGCTGCAAAGTTCAATTTCATGGAAAAACTAGAGAAAATCAACTAACACGCAGAACACTCGCATTAAAACTCTTTTAACAAAAAAAACTTTACAGAACTTTGGTAGAAAGATGAACATCATTTATGGCGAGGGTTCCAAAATTGTCAACCAATGCGCCAATAACAAGCGCCTGGATGAGAATTTGTATAATGAGGAGGAGTAGTGTCTTAGTGGGGTAGGTAACACCCAAGAGATGTTAATATACCTGCAACTCGGTGCTAAACAAAAACACATAGTCTAGTTTTTGGGGCTCAGATTAGCAAGAAAACCATTTTGTTTCAGTTCCTAACCCATCAAAAACAAAAATACTGTAAAAAATTGAGAATAACTTATTATTTTTCCATCTTTATTTTTGAATGATATTTTGGAAACTATATTTTGTTTTTTACTAAACCATTTAACAAACGAATTCAAAGGATAACAACCCCAAGGATGTAAGTAGTCGTGATAACTCTTTTTATACAAAAATATCTGTTTGTCTGCATTCTGAGTGTGCTTTTGTATGATATCTTAGATGCAATATAGTGTTGTATTTTATCAACTTCCTTTTTGTATTTTGAATCACCTAAACCCATCACTTTTTGAGAATCCCCAAGGCACAACACCGTCCCATAGAATACCTAGTGTACTTTGTGTGTATCCCGACCTATGGTGTATCCCAATTTTATGTTTTGTACTCTGCTGTTCCTGTGTGTGAAAAGCTCCAAATTTCAGTTTCGTCCTCGATTGGCTGTTGTCGTGTGTCCATAACCCACCTGCAAAAAAAAAAAACAAATACGTTTTGTGGAAAAGTCGAAACCAAAGTCGAAATTTTCCCAATGTCTGAAGTCTGAAGCGAGATTTTTTCTAATTATTTTCTGTACGTTGCCGGTGCCGGTGCTACTTTTCAGATTCAAACGCAAAAACTAGAAATTAAGGCACAAAGCAAAGTTGGCTCTTTGGATAATGTAAAGCACAAGCCCGGTGGCGGTGAAAAGAAGATTTTCGATGATAAGGATTATTTGAAAAATGTTGAACACTCTGTTGCACTGACAACACCACCAACACAGGTAAACTACGTGTACATAAGCTCAAGTAGTTACGGATAAATAATAGTACCCAACTTTAACCCTGATTTATAGATTTATTTTCATTTTATTACGAAAGCAACAAAAAGTATTAAGCAAAAAAATATATATAAAAATTATCGATATCCCATTTTGTGTTTACGTCGAGAAATTCATTTTTGTGTAATCAGTATTTGTAATTAATTGCGTTGCATTTGTGGTTAACACTTTATGGTTTACAATCAAACCACTAACAAAGCACCATCACACACCCACTCCCCAAAATGATGGCCTTCGCACCACCCCCAGGAACTACCCATCCACCGACAACACCTCCTAACCCGAACCGCTTTCAGAGAACTCTCCTACCTTCCGAAAAAGATCAATCCGTTCATGCGCAATTGTAAATGATGAGTACTAACATTTTGGACAAGTAATTTTTGGCACTTTTAGGTCTCGAAATGTACTCGAAGGAGGGCATTCGGTAATACTATTGTTTCTTTCCAAAATGTATCCTTTTATTTGATTTTTTATCGTTTAGTTTTTTACATTTACGTTACATTTAAAAATGAATTTCTTTCAAACTCAAACTGAGATTCATTGGCGATGACCAAATTGGTAGAAAAGCGCTTTCCATACCAGAAGTGTTAACGTTTTTACACACAACTCTCTAAACTATTTTCTTATCTTTCTTCCCCAATCGCTCTCTCTATTTTTCGCTAACTTTAGTTTGCGGCGCAAGGGCGCTTGATTGCCACGATCCATCTAGAATTCGGTCTCTGTAAACCAGACTGTGTGTGTAACAGTATATTTGAGTCGCTTTTTAAATGAACTCCCTAGCTTTATAAAAAACTATCGATAAACATACAAACAAGAATAACTGAGACAACTACTGTACTGTACCTAAAGCCAAACACGAGTATTAAACTGTTTCAGGACTAAAACAAACCCAAACTAAACTAAACGAAAATGAAACTAACAACTGAACTCTACTAGAAAAGCTCAACTAGAAAATCTCGAATGAGTTTGCAAGAGTTTCTATTTTAAATTGTATATTAAACCGACACAGTATATATATTTATGCATAGTCCAAAAAGATACGATTATCCTTGGAGTGTGCATAGATGATGTGAGCTGTTCTGTCCTTGGGAGGATCACCTGCAGTATTTGATTCAATGGAAGACAGACCTCCGCCCAGGGGCAAGGACAGCATTGGCCACGAGGCTCAATGTTTGTTAATTCCTTTTAGTACGTAGCGAATACCCCTTAAAGAAAAGTATTTATTTGAAACAGTCGAAGAAATATAGATTATATAGGATAGTACAAATTTTGAACAATATACCGATCCACAATTGCTCAAAGAACCCTCGAATCCCAGACAGTGACCCTGAGGACGGTTTAGGAAAAGGCTGCCCAGCATTTAAATCATCTAACAAAAGTGCTTTGCTCACATACTACACCGGCTCATAATACAACAAACCCATTCAAACATTGACCTCAAAACACTCACATCAGTTTTAAATTAAAATGAATTATGAATTGTTATGTGTGCTCTTCATTTCTGTGCTTAATATTTCTGTTTCGTTTATTATAGGAATATATATACACGTTTTATTAGGCTAGTCATACGAAACTAAGTGCATTAAATTCGAAATTCGTACACTTTTTACGTCCATTAGAGTTATTTATCGTCTACTGCTATTACAACTACTGTGTACGATGCGATTTTAAAAAATGACAAATAGAAACATTCGATCCGATCCGATTCGATTTGATTCGATCAAGTAAAACCCCGTAAGTTAATGTGCGTTGCGAGTTCTTCTAAGATGTGTCCGTTGCGTATATAGATAGTTATATGAACCTAAATATTTAACAGTGCTGTGATAGACTAACCGAACCGTTAGTACCGATCCAAGCCGATTTGCCAGACCACCTGCACCCCATACCAACCATCGTACTACATTATATAGACGATTCCCCAAAACGGTTTCAGGTGCAAAGTTGCTTGCAACACTATGTATACCCGCCAGGCTTTTATTCATTCCAAATCCAAATACATTCCAACCCAAAAACTCATGATTCTAACAAGGCCTATGGTTTATTTTTTGTGAAACTTATTTTATAATTTTGTGCAATCGATACGCATTCACGTTTATATTTTTATCTTGAACGCAGAGTCCACTACCATCCATGACGGCTTCTGGCGCTGATGAAAATTTAAATCAACAAAGCTAAATGCCCGAAATGCATGTCGAGCTGAAAATCTTTTCTTTGCTAAAAATATAGGATTGAAATGTGAAATGAATATTGAACATTGAACCAGCTAATTTGAAATGTACTATCTAAGCGAAAGCTACACAAGGCAAAAACCAAACGAAAGTTACGCAATAATTTCCACACCCCCACAAAAAAATAATATAAAAATTAAAAAAAAAAAAAAAAACCAATTCGATAGAGGTGCAAGCACGCAGTGAGATGCAGATACATCTATTATACACCACATACGTATTTGGTTTACAAATCAAAAGTATATTTGACTAGTTGAGCAATGCACTCTTTATCATACAGATACCAGACATAATTATATATCTCAATGTATTACAAGAACTTCATATATACATACAAATATATATATATACATAAAAGTATCTAAATATTTAAGCAAATTATACAAGATTCGTACGAGTAAACTGTGTGCTTAGTTGAAAATGTTGAACGACACCCATTACACTTGACGTCTAAATGTTAAACGATTAGATACTAACTACATACATAAATGCGATTATTAATTGAACGGTTTAGATACTTTTGCGACCCAGACGAGCCACAACCGAACAGACCAGAACCAACCAGAACAGTTGATTGAAACTTATAAGCATATTTTTACTATTAATTTGTATCTTATTAGTCAAGCGCATCATTCTCACGATTTATTTACACCCTGTTACAAAATGTAAGAACAATGGCAAAATTTAAACATAATAAACAAACAAAAAAAACGTTTTTTCATTTACCAAATCCCGGCGTTGTTGCACTTAGATCTTTTTTTGAGATTCAACAGCCACGAACCACCTTTCGTATCGTATCGGTTTGAGATAGAGATATTTTTGGAGATACTTAAGTATATTATTTGGCAAGCCACGCCCACGACGCAAGCGTTCCAACAAAGCCACGCACGAGCACCCATCCTCTTCTATCTCATTGGATGCATTGGTAATCGAAACAAATAAATTTTGATCAAGCAAATTGTAAGTCTCAACCATCTCAATCGAGCTGCTGCGACAATTTTTCTATCCAAATTCCCCATCGGGGTTTTCGAACTGTTTTAAAGCGTGTCCTTTTGGTATTCCTCGAATTCCCACAGTATTGGAAGGCGCCCCGCATCCAACGCGCCACCACACTTACCTCGTCTATGTCCCTGCCAGCCGAGTGCCTGGTGCTCTCCGTCTCCATGCCATCGCTCAACTCGGAAACCAAGCGCCCCAAGAGTGCGGGTCCCAAGAAGAAGCCCGGACAGGCCGTTCACTCGAAGCCATTCCGTTTGTACTAGGCCAGACGCAGGATCCCTGGCCGCTCCACATGTTGCACAAGACGTCACCCAATCGAAACACTCCGAGATTTGTTCCCAAGTTGAAATCAAGGCACGCACTAAAATCAAACTACATGCATCAGAAATCTGGTCAAATTGTTAATTGTTTAAAACCGAAAACGAAACGTGGCATTTACAAAAAATAAACAATAAACTGAGAGGCAAAGTTAAGCACAAAAAAGAATGGGTTTTGTTTTTTAAATAATTACAGTATATATTTTCGTAAGTATTAAATCAGTTTTACGGCTTCTACATCTTGGCAGCCAAATGGCCTTCGATTTCATTTCATTTACATAAGACTTTGTTAGATTTATATTTAGAATTATTACAAAGTGTCCTGGGATTTAGTCGCTTCTTAATTGTCACTCTATGCTCATTGTGATTTGGAAAAAAATGAGTGCTTATCTTCTTGAGTTTGTCGTTTTTGATTCATGTTACTTTCTTTATTCGAGTCGCGTCACATATAAATGCAGTTTCCTTGCCTTTTCATTTACATAAACCTTTTGCTATACTTACGCCGTAAATGTTGTTTATACAATTCTTTTTTGCTTTAAAGTTAGGGTAATAAATAAGTAATTATAAAATAATAATCAACAGTTGTTACATTTTCAAGAGACATTATGTCTAATGAGCGTCAAGTGATTATGATTATGATTCGAGGGTCGAGTTTGAATAAAAAAATGCATATATGCTTAATTATCGTAAAAATTGGCTTTCTCTAAGATCTCTTCGTCAAGTGAATTGGTCTTTGTTGATTGGCTTGATAAGCTAGGGACAGGTTGCTTTAACTCTTGGCTACATAACTATAATACATGTAATGGGAAATTAGGAAATGCATAGATGCTCGTGATATGCGAAACCAATTTTATGCGAGTTGGCTGCGGCTGCGGTCTTCATAATTTTCTCTGCGCTGCTGTTACTATTATTACAATACATTCGATTCAATTGACTAGATTTCTACATATGTAGCTGCATTCGATTTACGATTTTCTGTTGATCTGATTATGGTTTACGGTTTGCTTGTTTTCTTTCTAGTTTCTGCGGGAGGGAGTCGTGTTCGTGTGCCAAATGATTTACACAGTTAAGCCATTCACAAAACACATAAAAAACCCATGCGAAAAATGTCTGTTGTATTTAGCATTTTTTGGAGCTTTTTATGATGTTTGCTTAGTGCTTGATAATTTAGGATTCATTTTGAACTTATAAAATAAATATTATGTCCAATGAGTGAAGGTTTTTGTGTTGTTTGTTTGGTCGGTCAGGGCGCTGCGTGAGTTTCTATATGTACCGGCTAGCTCGCCGACGTATGTGTCGCTTACGAGGAATCTCCGTCGCCGATATAAGGCCCATAACATTCTACCTTATTTACATAACTAAACACTTTCGCTGGCGTCTCTTAAGTGGCTCTGGTCTGAGTACTGCGCGCACCGCTTCCTCGAACACCTGAAACACAATTCATGTGACAAAATTAGCAATGAAAGCGATGGGAGGCGAGGCGAGGGTGTGCCCATTGATCCCTTACCAGTTTAAGGCCACGCTGCGTCAAGGCGGAGCACTCCATGTATTTCACAGCGCGTATCTTATTCGCCAGCTTCTGGCCTTGTTCGCGCTTCAGAGGCGTCAGGCCCTGCTCGGCGAGACCGCTTAGTGTCTCTCGATCTTCGCGCAAATCGATTTTAGTGCCTGCCAAAACCACAAAATACATAAATTTCCTCACTTTAGCATCCGAGCGCTGGCAACTTACCAACTAAAATGATGGGTGCGTCGGGGCAGTGGTGCTTTATCTCTGGATACCATTTTGATGTGACGTTCTCAAAGGACGAGGGACTCGCCACGCTGTAGCATATCAGGAAGACGTCGGTCTGGGGGTAGGAAAGGGGTCGCAGTCGGTCGTAGTCTTCCTGACCCGCCGTATCCCACAGGCCCAACGAGACCTGTATTGTGTCGACTTGCATCGGGGCAGAGTAGTTATCGAAGCTGTTGAGACATGACAAATAGTTAGCTTGCGGTTTCTCTGTAAACTGACTGGCACTGCCACCAGTACTCACACAGTAGGCACATATTCGCCGGGAAAGCAGTCTGTTGTGTAGGAGATTAGCATGCAGGTCTTTCCGACTGTGCCGTCACCGACGACAACACATTTTATGGGCCTTCCGGTTGACATAGTCGTACGTAGTATATATGTATGCTGGTGTATCTGTGCGTGAGCTATAGGCAAAAAATAAGAAGACGGAAGATATATCAGAAACTCTTTCCAGTGAGTGCGCGACGGCTTAATTCAATTAATTAAGTTCTACTGGAGGCAATAAACCCGATGGCACCGCGACTCTGACCGCACATTTCTATATACTTTAATTGCCTGAAGGGTCTGGTCTAGAGCTCTGCGATACAGCACCCGCAACCTGGTCGACAAATACTAATATATCTCGCTGTGTGATCAAAGGCTGGGCACTCAAAGGTGTGTCCCCAGCCGCAAAGCAGCAACAACAACAACCACAAGCGGTGCGGACCATGAAGCATAATAAAACGAGACTCTCATTTCGGTTGTGGCACTTTGTTTTTCGTTTTTTTTTTTTGCAAATAAATTTTTCAAAAATAGATCATGATGTGCGACAGACTGGTGGCAAATAATGGGAACACAACGCGGTGGAGCGGTGGACCAAATGGCAACAGTTGCCCCCGGGGGCCGCTGGAGAGGGATGGAGGGTGGAATGGGGCGATGCAGTACAGTGTGCGTGGGCGAGGGCGAAGGTGAGAGGAGGGTCCGGAGGCTTTGTGGTGACGCGGAAGCCACCGGCAGACGCACACCAAACAGAAATAGACACAATTAAGTTCTAATAACACTGGGCGAGGGCGCCGCCACAAAAAATGCGGCTGCCGCTGCTGCTGCTGCTGCTGCTGCTGGCGATTCAATTAAAGTTCAAGTGAGACATTGCGCCACTTGCAACGGGCGGCGACCGCACCGTAAATCTTTTGTTATGGTACACCCATTGTTGTGGTGCCAAGGGAGCGGACTTCAGTGGAGTGGAGTGGAGAATATTGCGTTACCGTTTTCACGGATCCGGATCCTTTGTCTGCTAGGCGGCGACTGTTTTGTACTTTGCTTATATCACTGTGCGTGCTGCTGGGCGAGCTGTTTTTTGAAGCGCTGCCACATACGCCGCAGCTAAATAACCGAGTTTCACTAATTCCTTACGGTTTCTAGTTATAAATATACATTTATATAGGCAGCGCAGCGTCTCCAACCGACGTACTTTTGTGTTTAAGTTTTTTGTTTCGACACAAACACACACCCACCTTTTTTATGGTAGTGTTGGAAATAAAGCAGCCCTCAATACTTTTCCAACACTGTCGAGGTAGTGTTGCACAACGCACCAATTTTATTTAAGAGTACTGCAAATCAGAGCTGGCACTAAATAAATAGTAATATATATCTAAATTAATAAATGCAATTTACAAAAAAAAAAAAACTAATAATAAATAAATTATTTTTAAATAATACACTTTGAATCCCACATTTTTTACAAATAGTCTATGTTGTGGACCCCCCTAAAATGGTCTAGGGGGCGCCCCTGCCGCCGTTGATGTTGTCTTGTGCGGCGAAATGAGCAGATTTGTTTGTAAACTTTTACAGAGTGTAACCCAAATAAAATCGGGACAAAGATCCATTTGTTTAAATGCAGTAAGATGTGTAGACAGTGGAACCACGGGTGAGGCCCCAACCCGATCGGTGCTTGTGGAAAAGGACTCGCATATCACACTTATTGGACTGAATCGGGAGCAAAAACGCAACTCCATCGATGCCCAAACGGCGGAGCAACTAACAGACGCCATCATCCAATTCGAGGCAGACGATACATCGCCGGTGGGTGTTCTATATGGCATTGGAGGCTCCTTCTGCGCGGGCTATGATCTGGAAGAGCTTGAGGCGGAGACGCAGCGCGGAAGTCTCAACTTTCTGTTGCGTCACGAGGGCTCCATAGGTCCCACCAGGCGGCATCTGCGGAAACCCATTGTCTGCGGCATTAGCGGATTCTGCGTGGCTGGTGGCTTGGAACTAGCCCTTCTGTGTGACCTACGTGTGATGGAGGATACGGCGGTCTTGGGATTCTTCAATCGCCGCCTCGGGGTTCCATTGAGCGACGGTGGGTCGGTGCGTCTCGCCGCCGCAGTCGGTTACTCCAATGCCTTGGACATTATAGAGACAGGAAGGCGTGTGTACGCCAGGGAGGCGATGAGGATGGGACTGATAAACCGTGTTGTTGCCACCGGCACTGCCTTGGGGCAGGCCGTGAACCTTGCCTTCTCCATAGCCAAATTTCCAATGGGCTCCCTGATGCACGACCGGAATGCTGTACTGGAAAATGCCAACGCCTACAATAGACCAGGATTCCGTGCTGGAACATACAACGAGATAATGAATGTCACCCCTGACATGATCAGCGAAATGCAAGAAGGAGTGAAGCGATTCAAGAACTGTAATTATTCATACAGAGTACCCCTTAAACAGAAAACACTTTATTTCATTTCTCTTTATTTTTGTAGCGGAGGTCAAAGGGCCCAAAACCGACTCCTGGCACATCAAGGAGAAAACCATTCCAGATTGGGAAAAGGAAGAAATCGAAATAGAAAAGAAACTGCAAAAGACATGACCAAGTCGGCAATATAGTTACCTCGTTTAATCTCAAGATTAGTGCAATTATTTTGTTGTTATTTATAAAACGAAAGCCTTTATTCACGTAAAATACATTTATTTAATGATTTATGTAGTTGTCCGCCTAAATCGTTTACGACTCGTGCTTATTTCAATATTCACAACAATTATAATAACGAATTTCTCATTCAAATTAGGCCTACCTACCAAAAAGAGAGTTAAGAGGGAAAGCACAAAGTTCTGTATTCCTTGCTGTCGATCGAGACGACATTCACAATTAGTTTACACATATAAAAAATATGCTAGCGCTAAGTAATCGGACTCGTCCTTACTTACGAACAATGTTTTATTTTTGTTTTTTGAGTGCGCTGCGCAAAGCAAAGGTTTGCTGGTTCGCAATTATATATTCTATATGTACGTATGCCCTAGATCCTAGGCGTTAACGAAAGGAGTTATTGCACTTAAATCGAGTAAAGCGAGAAACGAAGCTCTATGCAAAAAAGGCTGCTCTTGTACGAACTAGTGTTAAAAATCGACTGATCGTTTATCGTGTTATTAGTAGTTTGATTTAAAAAAACGTCGCACATCGTTTAGGCCTATCATTTACACTCGGCTACACTTAATCCAAAAAATTTGTCATACAAATATTGCACAAAATGGATCGGACTGTGAGTTTGCACACCCATGTGCATGCACTCGTACTTCATTGTGCCGCACATGGCAAAACCTTCAATCAAGTGGTGGTACGTGTTCACGTTCATAATCACTAAAAATACGGTATTCGGAAACCTAAAGACCACAATACACAATATACAATATATACAAATTAAGAAGCAATTTTCGCTAATGGTTCCCCTTCCTCCCACCGATTATTCGCTGGTATAAAAAATATATGTATGCATATTTAGCGTTGGCCAAAAAAGCAAACTCCTGCAATTAGCTGGCTAGCTGAGCTTCATCTAGCAATGCGTAACGATAACTATTCACTTGATCCATGTTTACTTTAGTCGCTGTGTGACATTGGCCAGGGCCACCGCAAAGGCCTGGAGGGCGGAGAAGGGATACTGGAAATCCAGGGTATAGGCATTTCCATCGATGCGTCCAAACTGCATGACCTGATGGACGACAAAGAGCTTCGTTAGACTCTGGGTTAGGGATATTTTTGAAGTAGTCGGTAGTCACCTGTTTGCCTCGAAACTCAATTTGAAAGTTCTTGGCCGACTCTTGGGTAACACGACCTCCAAAGTCCAGCTGGTACACCTGGCTCATCTCGTTCCACATGGGCGCCTTGTTGTGCATCACAAATTCACGGCGCACGGGTGCAGGATTGGCACAACTGGCACTGCCATTTGGTTCTATCTTTCCACGTTTTAACTGAGAGTTTATCAATTATTTGAATTTACATTTCTATTGAGTTATGGTTTAGTTTCTTACTTTTTGACGCAGTTGGGCCTTTTGAAAGGTTTCCAGATCCCTGTACTGCTTGCCGTTGCCCGCATTATTGCTCTCCTCCCCAGAACCATTGGTCTGGTTGCCCTCGTCATCGGAACTCTCGATGATGCTCTGTTTTTTTCGCTGGCGACGATTCAGCAGCGGTGAGTTGAGGATGTGCCTTATGGGTGAGTTGCTCTGCTGCCTCTTGTTCTTCTTACTGGCAGCCGGAGAGGCCGGAGAACTACGTGGCAGTCGCTGAGGCGTGGAAGGAGGCGTCAGACGACCCTCGTCAAGATCTCGAAGTCGGCTTATTATATTCTCCAAGGTGGTAAGGGCCTTTAAATATTACAAATTTTAAAATTATAAATATGTTCTTAATTGTACCCATAGGAGTTGAAAATCTTACTTGGGTATGCAGAGATACGGATGCCTTGGCCTCCACAGGTGTGGCTTCTACAGTTCCACAAGCAGATCCACTGCTTTCCGGCTGCTGCCTCTCCAGCGTACTGCTGTTACTAGCCCCATTTGCTTGGTTCTGGGGCGGATCCTTCCGCCGCCAGCGAACCTCCGACAGTTGTTTAACAAAACTAAAGCTATTATCCTGCTTTCGGGCTAGCAAAGGAGTGGAGTTCTCCGTACCGGCCGACTCCTTGTTGCGTCCGTAACCAAAGCGGTGTTTCCGAGTAAAGAGCGGGGAGTCCGTGAAGCTGGTGATGACATCGAAGCGCTTCTTTGGCGCCGGCTTGGCCTGGACGGCAGCTGGAGGCTCCTTAACCGGCTCAGTCGATGAGACTGCAGCGGCGGTGATCTCGTCCAGCACAGAACCCGTCGAGGGCTGACATCGCTTGCAGGCACTGTTGGGATTCATGTTGTTGCGGCACTTAAAGCAAAGCGTGTTGGCTGCACTGCTGCACGCACTGCTATCGGAGATCTCTTGTAGCTTGCGCACCACTTGCTCGTGCTCCTTGCTGGATAGCTTCGTCTGGAGGGAGAGTAGGTCGCAGGAGTCCAGGCTCTTGGACTTGCCCGTCTGCTGAAGCTTGTGCCGACGAGCATCTTCCTGCTGCTGCTTTTTCCTGCGATTCCGCCTTTTGTCCACCAGAACAAGTCGTTTGTTGGGTGCATCCTTTCGCAGGGCGGACAGAGCCTCGTCAGAGGGTGTGATGGCCACCGAATCCAAGTATCCCACACTGCAACTGCGGGTAATGGAGTCGGGCAGGGCTGGAGCTATCGACACCACCGTGGGGGTTCGCTTCATGCTGCTACTGCTCGTTGTGGGCGTAGGAGATTGGGTCTCCTCATCGATGTACAGCATATCCTTTCGCTTAGTGGAGGCGGCGGCATTCCCAGTAGAGGATGCGGAAGAGGAGGGAACCATGCATTTGACACGTGCGTCCATGCGCTCCAGATTTAGGTTCAGGTTTAGTGGCACTGGGTTCACATGGCTGTTTGCCGAACGCACTGGCTCCGACATTAACGCGTTCTTCACCTGCACTACATTGTTGGCATAGTCCGCATTGCTCGAGTAGGACATCAGAGTGGTCTGCCCAGCGGCTGGCACGGCTGGTCGTTCAAAGATTATATCTGAGGGTGCCACCGCATTCTTGGGACTCTGCAGCGTGGGAACTGCTCCATCGCAATATAGAGGCGAAATGGCATGACGGGATTGGCAGCTGGAATTCGAGCTGGAGCGACTGTAGCTGTTCTTGAAGCTACTGATGGTCTTTGGTCTGGTGATGCTCTTGCTGCTGCTGCTAGGTCCTGGACCTGACCCATTGGAGGGTGCCTGGTGCAGCAGAACTGTGGTGGACTGGCAGGCACCTGCGCCAGCTTCCTGCGACTCGTTAGAGGAATCATCGTCGTAGCTTTCGGCACGTGCCAAAGGACTTATACCCGGCGAGTTTCCCGCACCACGCTCTGAACCGTTTACAGTCAACGAGTTTTTGTGCCGCGCCAAGATTCTGTTTGGACGCGGAGACATGGGAGCTATCAATGGGGCGGAGCCACCTTCGGTCAGCCGACGTTGTGGCATCATCGGTGGCTTCAGTGCAGCTATTTCCTGCGCCGAAGTCACATTCACCTGCGGCAGAGCCTCATGGTGATTGCCTCCCACTTGGTTCTGGTGCTGGTGATCGTCCTCGTCCTCGGAAAAGATGTTTGGGTTGAAACTGGGATCGGGACCGGGTGGAAAGTCGTCGCGCAGCTCTGTAATGACCAGCGTCATCTGACGCGGCTGCAAATGCAGTAGGGACGTCTTATAAGTTACTTGGCCTAAATTGGCTGGGACGGTTTTGGCAAGTCCGTGGATCTTGAACTTGGTTCCCCAAATGTTGGAGGTCACCTCCACCAGTTTGACTTCCTGCTTGAGAAAACGAATGGAATCAGTGATGGCGTGGATCTTCTCAATAGCCTAATGCCACCTACCTCCGGCAGTGTATCCACATAGGCCAGCTCGTCCAGGCTGTCCGGATCGTTGCCTCCTCCGGTGCCAGAAGTGCTCAGCCGATCACCCGTCTGCTGGCGTCGCTTCGGCCTCACCCGCTTCTTCCGTGGTGTTCTAGGTGAGCTGTAGCGGGACCTCTCGTCATAGTCACTATCCGAGGAGTCGGTGCGGCCACTGTTGCCCGTCGTGGTGGACTGGCTGGATCCCGAAGAGCTCTTGGCCTCGGCGGAGTATTGAAAGTACAAAGGGGTATCTAAAAGAGGAGAGTGTGTCATGAATATTCCCAGCCAGAGCTAAAACATCCTTACCATTAACTTGAGGATCAAAAATTACGAATTCGGGTCGTATCTTTGAGGTGCGCTTGCCCTTGAGGAGTGGCACCAACCCACCCAGGTACTCCAGGTAGAGGGTATAGCAAGTACCAGAGCTCAGGTTGGAGTCATCATCATGCCGGATCATGGTGCAGTGCAGCCGGGTCGAACAGAGCGGTGGTCGCGAAACAAAGTCACGCAGCGACTTTAGGTCAGGTACACAGCACTAAAGGATACGTCCTTGTTGTTAAATGCCATTATCAGTTGATTCCATATTCACTTACTCGTATCGTTTGAGCAAACAGATTGCCAATGAGAGACTTAATCCTAGAAGGCAACGGCAGCAGTGGCAACAGGGACTCGGAGCCCACGCTAGCCTGGATCTCCAGCCGGCAGAGGAGCTGCAGGGAGGCCACCCGCCGAGAAACCCAGGCTATGTGCACCTGTGTCCCTGTCGCGATGAACAGCCGCTTATCGTTGTGGCCCCAGGTGATGGCCGATACGGTCGAACTGGTGCAGGGTATGTGTGCCTGGTACAAACACGTGCCCGTCTCCGTATAGAATTTCACCAAATTCGTGTAGCTGCTGGGCGTGCCCAAGTCCTCTGGCTTGGCACCGTCCATTCCTGTACGAAGGGTGCCGGCAACGGCCAGCAGCTCGCGGGAGTTGCTCCACTCCATGACCATGCCCAGGGCGCCGTTAAGGCAGGTGTTGATATGTGCGGGTGAGACGTCGTCAAACGACTTAAGCAAGTAGATATAGCCGTTCTGAAAGCTAACTGCTAGGACGAAGGAGCGTTTGGCTGAAAGAATGTATGTTAATGTAATTTTTAATGTAATCCTTTACGCAACATTGTATTAAGGACATCAAGGGACTTGGAGAAACGAAAATCGAACTAATACATACAAATAGAACTCACCCGCATTGGTTACACCCGGTTCCGCCTCCTCGCCCTCCTCCATTTTGAACTTCTCACAGGACCAGGCCATCGAGGTGATGGGCACATCATTGGAGAGCTGCACCTGTGACACCATAGCTCCATGGACATCCATCACGATCACCTGGCCCTGGGTAGTGCCGAAGTACACCTGCTGGTCGTCGGGCGTCCAAATGCCGCAGGTGATTGTCGACTCGAGGTTAAGCATGGAGGACCAGTAGCGCTGTCCGGCCACAGATCCCACCAGCACAAACCCATCCTGGTAACAAATAAGAGCCATGCGGCCATCATGCGACCATGAAAAGTGGGTCACCGGGGTGTTCCGATCGTTGATCAGCTCGATGGACCATCTCCCCTCGTACTTGATCCACACAAAGATGATGCCCGAGCTGTCACAAGAGGCCAACTTTTGGTAGGGTTCGTTCCATTTCACCAGAATTACCTAAAAAGAAAATGTGTGTAATTCATTGGTAAAAAAAACTGTATAAAATCTAAACATACATCCGATCTATGGCCTCTTAGATTGTAGTTGGTCCTTAAAGGATAGTCCATGTTCTTGCGGCAATGCGAGGTGGTGAAGGTGACACCCACAATGCCGCGCACATTGCCCGTGGCCAGCCATCCCTCCTGGTAGTAGTTGGTGCGGTTTAGTTTCCAGCCCTCATCCTGAAAAGAGTCGAGAACCGAGAAACGGATAAGTCCGAGATGTCCAAAGCTGGCGACAGCTGCTAAGTCCTCGCCAATTGCCAGCCAAGTGCCCTCTGCCGACTTGAAAAATGGATTACTGCATGTTCACAGCCTCAATTGCACGGCCCTGGCCCAATCGCCCCTTTTCCCATAGACGCTTTTTGCAGCATCGACGGCTCGGAGCCGCCGGTTGGGCAAACATGCTCCACTTTGCAAATGCATCTCCCATTCCTTTGAAAGGCTCAACCTGCCAGCTGCCTACTCTCCTGCCCGAGGCAGTCATTTTGCTCTCAATCCTTAAATAGCCACTAAAAAGGGTATCTTCACCATGGAGATAATCCCTAAAATTGAAGCGGTCTTGATAGGAGCGTTTGTGGTAAGGTTATTACGAGTAATTATAAGATGATTGCTCTCGGACTTTTATGCTTTTCATGGTTTAAGCTTTGACTTTCTATTTAACTTTAATATCATACAATATATAAAGAAGATTAAATAAAATGGTTGTGTAATGCCACAAAGATTATTCTTTTCTATACAGACCTGAATATGGAAATCTAAATATTTGTTGTACCACAACCTACGTAAAGAAACTTATTTCCCTGACGCTACTTCTTTCATAATGGAAAGCAATCGTTGAATTAAAAGCAATTAAGTCATCCAATTAACATTTCAAAAGGTTCCTTCAGTCATCAGCCAGTCGAGCATTCAATTTGCAACTTTTAACTTGGTTTGTTTGCAAGCTGCCTCCCTGCAGATTTTCCTCCTTTGCCAGCAACTCTTTGCCAGTTTATCAACTGCAGAAGGATTCCTGCAGCTGCAGCACTCAACCGCAGATCCTGCAGTGAGCTCCACTTTGATTGTTTTTCCGACTGGCCCGCCAGTCCCTCAATTGATTTGGTTTTTATTTCTGTTCTGAGCGGCGGAGGCGGAGGCGGCGGCGGTGTTCACCATAGCTTAGCCTACATTTCAGCGCTTTTGCGCTTTGACTCGGCCAGCAAAAAAATATTCCAATTTAAACCCAAATTCGGGCGCTTCAGCGTGCAAGCTAATCCCCGGCTAAGCCAAATGGGCGTTTTCAGGGCCCAAATCCAATTTGCGAGGCATAAATTAAAATGCCGCCGCTGCCGCAACAGCAAAAACAGCAAAATTTGTAATTTCCGCCGCGTCCACTGGGCAAGTTAATTGCTTTATTAGCCGGATTGATTGATGTGCATATGCTGATGTCCTTGTGATGATGGCTGCGGAAAATTCAATTATACCATTGGACACATTTCCCCCGACGATGGTCAGTTGTCGTTATACATACATATATATTATGTAGCTACCAATCCATTTATACATATGAGTTTTCCTTCGACAGGCCATTGAATGGCTCACTGCCTCATTATGGCACCATCGAGCACGTTGAGAACGCTCCACTGGCAACAATTATGAACGGCATTCAGCATTTCTTTGTCGAGTGTTATTAACCTTTCACTGGGCCACTTGAAACGGATGACGTTGCCGGCCTGCCATCCGACTCGTTGGATGCAGCGCCCGTGCTCTTGGCCAAAATAAATGCACTTGAGACACTTGAGCAGTTGGAATTTTGTATTTTCCGATGATTTTCCATCCATGTTTCCGACTTGGAAGTCCTCTATTTTGCCACAGTTTCATTTAATAAGCCCAACTAAAAAGCATATTTCCCGGTAAGCATGTCGTTTCCATCCAAAAATGCATTCATTCGGAAAATTTTGTGCAAACAATTGATTTGGCCAGAACAATTAATTGTTTAAGGCTCTTTAAAATAACACAATTGGCAAAAGATAACAATTTTAATTGCCCAATTGAGCATGAGAATTTGAATTTAAAGTGGCATAAAGCGGACAACTTGAATATTAAATTTTTCGTCACTCGCCGTTTAGTTTGGCTTCAAGTTGGCAATCGAATTAGCAAAGTTTGCTTTAGGCATTCTAATGTCTTAAATTTCCATTGCCATTGGCTAATGCAATTTCCCATAAATACTGTAATTTAATTTTGTACACAACAACCACAGCAGGAGCAACATCAGTACCGTCAATGTCAGAGCTCCGGCACGAAGGCAAAAGGCGTTGACAGCCTCGCACTTTGGCCATGTCTTTTGGCTTGTAACAGGATGCTGCTGCTGCTGAGATGCTGATGCCGCCTGAAATGTTTAAGTGGCTACTTGTGACTTGTTAACCGTTTGACGACGTTGACAACCTGCCAGCACTCGCTCACTAAATTGCCATCCCAGCCCATGCCGAATATTGAAGAATATTTAAATTTCTGTTGGCCCGAAAAGTTTGTAATGCAGCTGGCCCAGAACAGAGCCAGCCAGCCTATGTCCGATTTGTATCGCAACATCACGCTGCAGTTGCGGTTGCAGCATCAGTGCCACTGTGGCATGCTGCCTCCATAAATTATGTTGCACAAAACAGAATTTTGTTCGCAGTGCTCCATTTTAAAATTCCCCTCCAGCCCCCGCCCACTCACACGTGCCCCTCCGAATGTACGCGTTTAATTAAAATGCCCATTTTTAACGCAGGCACCTGAAAGCCTCCCAGCTCCCCACCTGGCCGCATTAACCATAATTGCAATTCATTATTCATGCCAATGGCGAACCGTGCCGCATTCGCATCCGCTTCATTATCTTCATCAACAGGGCCTAATGGCCAAAGCCCCGGCTAAATGCACAACTAATGTCAATAAACATTTAAAATATTTAATATTTGGCTTAACGCCGCACAAGTGGCCAATAGGAAATCAAAATCCAGTTACTATTATATGGGAAAATGTGAATAAATTTGAAAAGCCACGTTAATGATGTGGAGAGCTCTAAACGAGCAACCAAAGCCAATAAATATTTTATGAATAGTACACGTTATACGTTAAATGGCTCGTTTCAAAGCTTCCTAACTAGATTATACAAGAGTTAATAACCATTTCAAATAAATCTTGTTTAAAGTCCTTTCATAAATTGAGCCAAATTCACGAAAAACTCTTGAATGAATATAGCCACTGTGACAAAGTCAAAGAACTCTTATGCAAAAAAAAAGTCCTATTTATATATAGAGGCAGATCTATATACGCATCATTTAGGGCTATTTTTGTGGCTTTTCGTGCCAATTTTAAACAGCCTCCTTCCAAAGGCACCAACTTGGCCGGGGGCATGGCTTTATTCGGGGTCGTTGACAAAGAGTTCAAAGACTAGCCTGGAACGCCATCGAATCCAATCGGGTCAAGTGCAGAAACAAATAAAAGCAGCCGAGAAACTTGGAAATCACTGACAGAGAACTAACTACTCGATTGCCCAATTCCTCTCAACATTTCTTAAGTATTTTTCTGAGAGATTGCCCGATTTGCTCTTGTGCCGCGAACGAAAGTGAATTTACGGAAAACCGCGACGATCTCCGATCCGTCTTGGTCAGAACTCAGTTGCCAAAGTTCGTTTGCCGCGGCGCGTTCGAAGATCTCTCGACTCGGGTGGCTATTTCTGAAAATGTGCCAAATCCACTGAGTACTCTCGCGTATTCAGTAAATATTATTTGCAGAAGAACTAAACACGAGACAGGGAAAATGAGTCCTACAGAATTTTGGCTGGTTTTCATCGCCTGCCTGTGTGCTCTAAGGAGCGGGGATTGTTTTGAGGCCAAGCGCTTCTATGGAGTGGGGCAAAGGATCGAAGGGGACCAGCTTCTGGTCAAGGATGTGCGACATTCCCATCCGGCGGGAGCTGATGAGCTGCCCGAGGTGGAGTTTAAATACGATATAGTGGACCCAATTACTTGTGTGGAAATCATATCAGAGGATGTGAGTGTTAAAAATAACAATATTTTTCAACAAAAAATCAGTTCTTTTATAATTGAATAATATTTTCATCTCTAGTATACTGGCTATGAAAAAAAGCTGGTTCATACCATTTTTTCTCCCGTCATAACTCAATAATGAAATTTGAAGCTGAAAAAAAACGGATATGATGAATTTGGTGTACTTTTTCTGACCCTGCTTGTTATGTTTTTTATTTGTGCTTTATTTTGCACATGCCCGAACCAAAATAGAAACAGAATCTCGCCTTTTTTCGTCACAGCAGACGACAACAAGTTTCGACCATAGATGTGATTATTTATATCCAGTGTTTTCGAGGCGGCTGGGTCAGTGTTTACTACATCCCTCATATATTCCTCATGCCATCTATTTTCCCCTCTCATTAGATTTTGTTTTGTTTTCCCTCAAAAATTGATTTAGTTATGAGCTACAGAATTATACGTAACATTTTAAGTGGTTCATATAAAGACGTCTGGTGGCGATTGAAAGTAATCTAAATACACATTTTTGTATACTATGTAAGGCAATCGAACGCTTAAAAGCCAATATTAATGAAATAGCCTCTAAAAATATTGAGAAAGTTGGGAAATGTGAAAATTTGAAAATGCCGACAGGTCTCAGAAAAAGGGGTGGAAACAAAAAAATGAGGCGAAAACGAATATGTTATTTTGTAGAATATACTCGGATGCATTTGCGAATTTCGGCATTTCTATAAGACAATTATGACGCGAGATTTTTCCCAGAAAATACACAATATTCTCCTAAATCAACTTATTCAAAGTGTATATATTTTAAGTTCATGATTCTGACACAGCCAGATCGTGTAAACAATTCGGAAATTTTGGCAAATACTGATGGATATTGCCTCGATGGACACGCCTGACTGGGTCGCCTCTGAAATTGTAAGAGTATTCTTATTTATGGCCTTCTTTTTTGGCGTTTTCAGAACATTTCAGCGGAGGTTGAGTTCAGTTTGGTAAACCGCCTGATTGTGGGAGTGGTTCGGTTGGCGCGCAGCAACAAAAACGATTCGTCCGGCAGTAGGGAGTTCGTCACGCTTCCACCAGTAGCCGAGTTCGACGTGACCATCATGGTGTTTGGCTTAAACGGATCAATACCCGATAATGATGTCTCCCTGATCATAAACAGGGATCAACAGTTTGTTGGGGTATTGGAATCTATCGAGGGCTTCCACGATGCCGAAGTTTTTGATGTTTTCGACTACAACCGACGTGATGCCCTGGAGGTTGATGATGAGGAAGAAGATGTATCCGAGGAGGAACTCGCAGGAGGTACTGACGAGCCAATAGACACCACAGATGATTTCGACAAAGGAAAGGATAAAGAGATCGATAGGGGAAATCGTCAACCGGGTAAGTTAACAAATAGTAAGACTTTTAACTTTTTATTATAACCTTTTTTTTTCAGGCGATCAATTTCTGTATGATTGCTATCAGACCACCAACAATGATTCCAAGGTGCCAATGAACAATTCCCTGACATTCTATTACATTGACACCACCTACATAACCTATGTGCAGTTTACTATTTTCGATGTGAGTATCAAGATCATAAAAATATCTGAGAATTATTTAATAATTGATCTACTCCTTTTAGCACTTTGCCGGACGGAACTACTCCGATGTCGATTACTTGCCTCCTGTGATAGAGTTCAGCCACCTTTCCCCTGGCACCATGAAAGCGGTCGTCACTGACTTTAGCTCCTTGGGCCTGTACGTCGGTATGCTCATCTATGGCTACCCGGCCGGCCAGGTTCCTAAGACCTACGTGCCATTCCTGCCGCTGCCGCCGCCACCCGATTGGCAGAAGCCAGTTCTAGACGGACGTACTCCCATGTGGACGCCAATACAGAAAATGCAGCTACTGCTGATGACTGGCCAGATCACCCCGTCGCCGGAATCCGCCGTCTCTGACAGTGGCGAGAATGACGAGAGTCGTCGCACTATCCGGCCGGAGGAGATGCTGTTCGAACACTCTGAGGTGGCGAAGGATGATACGAGTTCGGCCCTCCGACTGGAGCAGATGGACAAGGGATTGGGGGCTGTGCTGGGACTGCTGCTCCTGATCCTTCACAACTAGAGGGCCCGACTGGGGAGTCATTAGTTAATCCATGGAAAGCTTTATGAGTAGTCTTTAGTCCAACATTCTGTGTATTGTATTTTATGAAATAAACTTTTGGCCTAAGCCAAGGCACACACCCTTCTGTTGGTTTCTCATATCCTTTACTAATCCTGTAAGGGCATATAGGACCTTTGGCATAGGTATCAATATTATTACTAAGTAAGGAGCTCTGAAGGTGTGTGTGTTGTTTCCAAAATATTGTCTTGAAATGTTGTCTCGCTGTTTGAAATTTTCTGACAATTACCGGGTATCTCACAGTCAATAGCGGCGATATCAGCCATCTCACATGCTCCATCTCACACTCTGCAACACAACAAATTGAAAAAGTTGCGGCAAAAGTAGGTCATGGCGTTGGCTTGGCCTCTGACCCGCACCCACACTTACACTCACACACAACCAACCGCAGGAAAAAAGCCACGCCAAGACCAACACTCTCGCAGAAAGGACTCACACACACGCAACCCTCGGCCATAAACCAACTCCCTTGGCAAATTATCTGCGTCGGCGGTGGTTGATTTGGCATTGCAGACAAAAGGAAAAAGTGGAAATCCAACTGACGACATCAGCACCCAGCCCCCGCCTGGCAGCACCACCCCCCGGCGCCTACGACCAAATGTGTTTATTTGCTCGGACATTAATTCAGACCCAAATGTGTCCTTTGCTTTGGCAATTTATGTTCCTTGTATTTTGTTTCAACGCAGCCCCGAAAAGGAACCAAATACAAATGGGAAAAGGCAAATTCCAAATTCGGAATGAAAATTACTCTCCGAGTTCGAGAAGCGAAAAATCACGAATGAGTGATTTATGACTAAGCCTACATAAGCGAAGCATATACCATATATCCTTTAAATCGCATATATCCAATATATTCGCTCTACCCGAAGGCATAGGGATTCTAAAGCACTTGTGTCCGCTCAGCGGTTGTCATAAGAAATCTAATAACTTGTATTTCAATTTCCGGCTATCCATGCTCCGGCTTTCCTGTGGCTCTCCTGCCCTGACAGTCATTTCGTCCTTTGTTCCTTGTCGCTGGCAGACGAAAAGACATTCTGAATATAAAATACAAAATGCTACCTGGAAGTATGCAGCAGCAGGAGCACTAAAAATGTCACTGCCACACAGAAAAAGAGAGTAGCAGAGACCAAGATGAAGCCCTGGCACGGACTGAAGGCGGGATAATGGCTCTAAGGGGGCCAGGACGGCTGTCCGGCACAAAGGACATGTGTGTGAGTGAATGACTCTGCCAGAGCTGGAAATGCTAGCAGATTGGACTTTTACCGCAACGGTCTGTGTCTCGAATGTCTGTTTGTTTGTTGCCGTTTGCTGCCCCTCGGGGCCACAGCTTTCCCAACAATATTTATGTTTAATTTACAACTGGAATTTAACAATATATATTTGCAACACTTGCAGCAGTTCCCACATGGAGCCAGGAAACTTTAACAGTTTCGGGAGCCAGCTTGGCAAATTTGAAAATTTTTTTCCCCATTTTATGCGGACAAATGCTTACGAAAAGTTTTTATGCTCAGGCATATAATTCTGGCATTATGTGAGGGTATATACACGCGTAATTGTATATCAGATACACTGAAAGAAATATATAATAAATTCTTCAATTGGATTTTACATTCTAAAACCTACAACCTGATAAGATAGGGTCTAAGTTCGTGTATCATAAATAGTTGGCCTTAGAAAATTTTAATTTAAAAACTTGTGGACTTTGTTAAAAAACATTTAATAGATTTTTGTGTGTACCAATACATTTTTTTCCAGAATTTGAGAGCGTACTTGTGCGACTAGGCGTGGCATTGTAAACAATAAGGGATAAGAAGCGTACAAGTGCCGTCCGCCGCCAAGTTCCTCCAATCCCCTCGAGCACAACCCGATGGGGTGACGTGAGCCTTTGTCAATAACTTAATAACTTAAAATATGGTTTAATGCTCACGTAACAACATTTTGCCACTTGTGCCGAGCACAGGGAGGTGTGAATGGATTGGATGGCTAAAGTGGTGCTGAGCTGGGGTGCTGTGTAGAAGGGAAACCCTTTCGGGCGTTTGGTTGCTTAAGGTTGCCTCCCCATCTCATCCAATCCTCCCTCCGCCAAAAGGCCTGGCAGACAATGCCAATGCCAATGGCAATGGGAATGGAACTGACTTGAACTGGCAATGGCAACGGTTCCTTTGGCTTACATCAGTATAGCCCAGGATATAGTCCTGCTATGCCATTGGATTGGATGTGTGCGTTTTTCGCCTCCTGGCTGTGCGCACGTGCTCCACCTTTTGATCCTTTTTAATACCAGCCCAAAAAGCGATATCGATTTTTCTTCTTGTATATTTTTTTTCGTACATGTTTTGTTTTTTTTTTTCCAACAGGATGGAGAGTCCCACTTGGGATATAAGTTGCATATGTGTTTCCATTTAAAATAATTAAAATATACGTATACAGCCCGGTGCAACCTTGGAAAGGATGAATGTTTCTTCTCCTTTGCAAACGAAAGGGGAATTGTACTTTTTATATATTTTATAAACAATTTTTCCAACTTTTCGTCAGACTTTCTGGATGAAATGTCAGCCTTGTGGGCCCGAAACGAGACGTATGTATATAATTCAACATTACCACAATTCGGCGGAGGCAGTCGCTCCAGTGCATCCTTTCTGCTCCGACTGCATAATACATTTTCTCTCTCCGCTCCTTTTTTGTCATTTGTATGTTGGGGACAAAACTCAACTCATTAGCGTGTGGCATGGACATGGGCATGGGCATGAGGGCGAGGGGGGAATGTGGAAGCCGGTCTCACAATGGGAACACCAGGCGTGGCATGTGGCACATGTTTGGCTCACTGGTTTCTGCATTTGAATTTGCATTTTATTAAATTTCAAAAGCTCTTCCCACATGTCCCCACAAACAGCACCTCCACCCAGCCATCACCCCTTGCGCATTTGAGAGCTCACCTGAAGGGGGCATTGTTAGACAGGTGGGTGTGGGTATGGGCGGTGGACGGTTGGCGGTGCTGCCAACAGTGGGGCTGGTGCCGAGTGCAAAGGTTGAACATTGCATATTTATGCACTTAATAACGCATTTTAGCATGCTCAAGTGCAACTCATCTTTTGTTACATATCCTGGGGCAGGATCAGGGGAGGGGGCAGGAGAATGAGTGAAACTTGAGCGAGACAAAGTGAAATGAGTTCCTCTGTGGAGAGACATCATCCAAATGCATTCTGTGTGAGCTGACAAATGGGGCATGAGAGCAGCTGGCACGAGTTCTCGTATTTCTTGGATGCCCTCAGCAAAGCTGAAGAGGATTCCATGCCCCAAAAAATATCCAAAGCCAAAGATATTACATTCCAAATGGATTTCACAAAGAAACAGGAAATTACAGTCTTTCTCTGAATATTGGAATTAAAAGGTAGCATCTTTGTCTTTTGAAATTAAATTCCTGCAGAAAGATGACCTCTGTCACCCAAATCCAAATGAAATCCCCAGGATTCACTATCAACTTTGGACGCTACATTCCGGGCGAAACATTCCGATTCCAGTCTTGGATTATGCAACACCAGTGGCAGGGCCGTTGCATAATTGATTGATTGAATCCGTATGCAACAATTCAAGAGAGATGGTTAGCCATCGAGTGGCTCGGACTATGTGTTTTGTGGGCGTTGGGCTGTGGCATGTGTTTGTCTTGGTCCTTCTGTCCTGGCTGGCCATTGTTGGTGGCAAGTGGCAAATGGAAAGTGGCAAGAGAAACACAGAACACAAAAACCGCAGTTACTGGCCGGCCAGCTCCATGGAAGACTGCTGAAAGCAAACAAACAAACCGACCGACGAAACGCTGGACAAACCAATCAATGACACAACTGAAAGCCACAACGTCACCCAAGTGTGAAGAGCCAAGTGGCAATGATTGAACAGTTGTGCACCCAGAAAAAAAAAATTAACAACCTTTTACGTATGGCTTGCAACGGCATTTAGGTTATTAGTTTAAAGCAGTTATTTCTTTTTAAATTTCATTCCCAGGGTTATTTAAAGAGGCAACTGAAAGTCACCCTTTGAGGTTATTTTAAAAACTATTTCGTAAAGTCTACCCTTTATAGCCCAATCTAACCCTCAAGCTTCAATCTTAACTTGCCACTTAAAATTTCTTTTGGTGTAACTTGCAGTCATCACTTTGGCATGTGGGGCTGCCATGTGGGCACATTAAATTACAGTTTTCCGAGCCAAGAACAAACAAACGAAAGTGCAGGACCTCTCAAAGGATGTGGCGGTCACCCCGGCCGATTGTTTGCAGTCGCATGGCACAAAAGGCCTGCCGGTCTGGCGCCAATCGGGGCAGTCAGCTCCTCGAGCCGAGCCACGTCCTTGGCCAGGGTGCAGCTTCTAATTGAAACTGTCAGCGACAGAGCCGGGCCGTAAATCAGTGCCGGCCGTAGAGCGCTTAGCCAGGTCTGTTTCTCTTTCGAGATGTTGCCGCCGCTGCCTAAACAATTAAAAAGTTTTCAATTAACTCGCAGCTACGAAATTGGCACTTGTAATCGGCACCTGTTCAACAAGCGTAACAAACAGAGGCCTGCGGATGTTTTTCGTAGATTTCCGGGGAGCAGTGGCCCTTCTGTTTAAATAAGCTTAGATTGCCGACAGCCAGAGGTGGGGGAGGGCTGGTAAAAAGGAGGGGCAGGATGGCAGCACTACCACAAGCGAGCACGTAATACATTTATTACGCGTGAGCACGCCGCCTCCCTGTCCGTGTGCCTATTTCGGTGAGCTTGTGTGGGTGCGTGTGTAAATGAGTTTTCAACATTTCGTTGCATACTTTCGGGGTAGTAAAAAGTTTAGCTTTAAAGAGCAAACTTCTAACAAATCCCTTGTACTGAGCAAAAAAATGTTATCAAGATTCAAGGGTGAAAAATACTTTGCTCTGGAAATAGCTATATTCTGGAAATTATCTCGCTAATTAGGAGTCGGAATTTGTTACAAAAACTCTAGAAAATATTTAAAATTTTAATAAGTCCACAAATGAAAACTCTGAACAATTATATAAGACCTTTTTTTTTATTCTTTTAAACTTGTTATCAAATTTAAACCTAGATAGCCATTTTTCGCAACTGAAATGTACCAAACTTTTTCTTTGTAAAGACCTCCTTTTATATGAATATAATGGAAATGGAAGCGAAATAGTTGAATGCGTATAGAATAGGTGGAAAGGGCTCGCCTTTTTCACGATGGCCAGGGAAATTAACTTAGAGCACGCACTAACCACTGGAGCCGGAACAAAATGCGCGACTAAAGGCAGAATGGTCTGCTGCACATAATTAGCCAGTCACTGGCCGAGGGCTATTCAAGTGGTTTTGTGGTCACTGACCAGCATCAGTGGCGCCTGGCATCAGAGAACACGGCAGCTGGAGTCCCCGCTTTCGTCCTTATATAAAGATTGAAAAGAACTCAATTATTTTTTACTGCGCGTAATTAAAACTGGGCAGCAACACACGAACATTGAAAGTGGGGAAAGGGGGATCCTGGATTGTCCTGTGTCAGTGGCTCTGGCAAATATTAATGATGTTAAGCCCTCCTTCAACTGCTAATGATGGCACTGCTTCTACTAATGCCACGACTCCTGAAACGTTTGCCAACTTCATCAACAGTTGCCAAGTTAATTACGCTAAGTGAACCATTTCAGCCAAGCCATCAACATCAACATCAGCTCCAGCATCAGCATCAGCATCAGCAGCGTCTTCAACATCAGTCTGAGCGAAATTGTTATTCTTTTTGCATTATTAAAAGTTTTGGGGCGATGAGGCGAGTTCATAAAAATGCGGCATACTCTCGAGCTCATCATAAATATGCAAAATATTTATATTCCCAGTTGCCTCTGGTAATTCAAAAGCCTTTCGGGAAAACCTAAATAGAGATGTCTACGTTACTTTTCGAAATGATTCATCATATGGGGTGGAAGGAAAAGGGATACAGAACTCATAACCAATGTTCGAGGCCTATGCTAGCCCTTGAGATAGCTCCGTTTTCGTTCGTCCTTCAAGTCCTGCAAAGAAACGAAAACTGCGCAAATGGTATACATATACAAACTTTGCATTTGAAGTTATCGTTTCATCATTTAGTTGTCGTTAGATTTCATTTGTTATGTGTTTTGCATAATGCCCGGCCCAACGGAGAGGAAATTATGAGGCTCGAGCTGGGGATTTGGCTTCCTTGGAAAAAGACGACATGTGTGTCATATGCCAGAGTGCCAGCCAGCTATTAAGTTTCATTTTATGATTGGAGTTTTTGTCGTTGTCCTCTGGCATGTCAATTTGCTGTGTCAATTTATGCGAGAGGTCCGCGGCAGTCGTTCAACCCTTGGGAGATCTAAAGGAACCTCTTTGTTTGCCTTTTCTGCGCCACTCGAAGGATGTTGTTTTGGCCCTGCTCTAAAGCATGGACAAACAGAAATCCAATAAATCAACGCGCACTCAGACGACGATGACGATGACGCACTCCATCATCAATATTCTATTAATGGCAGTGCAGTTGTTAAAATGTTATGATCCCAAATTTGACTCCTTTTCGCAGATGGGGGGGGATACTTGAAAAATCACTTTGGAATATTTACTTGCATGCTTTAATATGCACATCTCGCTGAGATGATTTATGGAAGCCGGAGGAAATGGAAACGAGGACACAGTTCCTGCTTATCGCCTGTAAATTGCGTAACAAGAAATTAAGCTTGTGGCTTATTGGACTTGCAACAGGAATGGAAACGTAATCGTAATGGAAATGCAGATAGAAACGGAAAAGTAAGGGTTCTTGTAGGCTTTGTGGTCTGGGGGATGGTTGAGGCACGCGTCTCCGGCAAACCTCGACACGTGTCCACACAGCCACACAAGTACACTCACCCGAGTGTTGAAAACGAAATTGAAAACTGTTAAATAAATCGCAAACGAGTTTATTGCTAGAGCCCGCGGTCCGAGTGCACAAAGAAGAGCTCGAGATAACCAGCATAGTACACACATACACCACATAAACACAGCCATCTAGATGCTAGAACACACCCATCCCCACACCCAACCACGCATCCTTTACCGAGAAAAGGACCGCAGACAGACCGAGGATCCACTTGAGGCTGCGTGGGCCGCATTCACTTAACTTTAATTTTGCGCTACAAAACACAAGAGCATATGGTTAAGGGAGGAACCGAGTCAGACGTGATTGGATTTTTATATTCAATATAAAAAGGATTATATGGCATTTGTTGTGCAAGCATTGAAAGTTCATAATGATTGGAAAAGTTAGGGCCACTCAGACATAGTCACCTCTCCGGCATCCGGCAGTCGGGATATCACATTCCCCACTGAGTTTCGTCTTACACGTGCAGCGTAAAATCAATTTTGAGCCCGAAATGAGCCCGAATGAGTGCAACGTGGCCACTGGGGATTCCTATTTCGTCCTTCTCACGCCCCGGACTATGGGCAGGTGTACGATGAGTATGAATAGCTCCTGGCGGAACCTTAACCACGGGTGTGGGCCTAAGCACTTCCGGTGTGAAAATGGCCGGCATGTGTGAAATAACCGTGTCCCGGGTCCGTGGATTTATAAAGATTTATCTATATAGTACATAGATAGCGTTGTCTACTCTCAAATTTATAAGCCGACCCCATATGCCACCCGGGTCAGTTCCGCCCCTCCGGCTAATGGCCAAGGCCTTAATAGCTTCGCCTGACAGTTTAAAGTGTGCGACAGTTTAATGGAGTTGGTCCTGTATTTATTGTATTAATATTGCAGAGTCAGCAGGAATAATACGGTGGGAATGACCTGCAGAGGCACTTGAAAAAGTTATATTAACTATTATCTTTCTTTAATTCTTGCTAACCTACTTCATAGGCCTTGGAATACATTGTTCCAGTGTACTTTTTTGTATGCATACGCCAAGTAAATGGCTTGTGGGCTGGACGATCGTTAATAGTTAAGTACTCACCTCGGGTATATCATCTGGCACCTTTCCCATCCATGATAACGAGAGTATCGTGCAGTCGCATTTTGTATTGATGTTTCGCTCGAAATGTAAATGCATTTTACGGCCCAGTAGCACCACCAGCGAGTCCCAACTATTTCCTCAAGTTGTTGTGCCTGTTGACGCTCTCTGTCGTTGAGTTGGCGGCTGCTCAGCGTTGATTTAAGCCACACACATGTTGCTAAAATGGATAACCAGAAGAGGGAGAATGGTGGTTAGCGTTTCATTATCGTTTAGTATAACATGCCAATAACTAATTTACGATGAAAGCCAAATGGAGCTGCTGCCGTCGTTGTTAGCCATGTTGCTGATGTTGTTAGTGTTATTATTGTGTTTGCTGCTGGTGCTGCCTTATCATCCCAAAGCACACACACCAGCACACATACACCCGGCAAGCAAAAGACCTGCCTGCGGGTCATTGGCTGTGTGGCTCTTACGGGGATTTATCGGTGGGTGGGATTGATGTTTTGGCATATGCTAGCCGTACTCCTCCCGCCCCCCGGTATCAACTTCTTCATCTTCACCCTCAAGGGTTGACAAATTGCATCGCACACAAACACACAGAAGAGAACATCCCGGGAACACGGCTCACCCACCCACGTACACGACATAATTTGAAGCACACTTTGCCGGGCACACTAATTGGTATCAGTGGGTAAGTGGTTGTGTCCTATCTGCCTCTGCTCCGGCAGTCGCCAGTCGACCGGATAACCCGGATAACCCTCTCAACCACACGCACAGCGCTCATAAAAATGCTTTTTAGCAAATGGCTGACTTTATATAAATATTCTGCAAACTTTTTGCTAAAGGACTAGCAGGAAAATATTATGAATGTTGTGCCAGAAATTTACCATTCAGCCATCCCTTTCATAAAGTGCTAATTAAAAACATGAAAGCGTCTCATAAGCTATTCGTATAAACCCATATTTGCCAAGATAAACAAATAAATTTGAGAATCAAATGCTACAAACAGACACTAACTTGAATAACAAATATTTTAGAGATAAACAATTGAAATGCACCCCATATTTCGTTACAGATAATGGATGAACACTGAAAGATATTTTCATGCTTTCTAAGCACAATTAATAATTGTCTTTCAATTCATTAGATACATTTACATAAATAGAATATGCGTCTGCAGTAAAAGCATCATTGAGAGTGCTCTGTCACTTTCTGGGCACCACTCATTTGAATTATTTAAAAAGTTTTCGGGCAAAAAGTCGAGTAATGCCGGGCGGGGCTAAGAGCTCTGGGCCAAAGGAAAACAATCCCTTGCTGGAAAACAGGGACAAGACAGCTCTCCAGTACGAGAATGTTTCAAATTATGCCTGAATAATTGATGTGGCTTGATGCTGCTGTCTGTTGTCTTGTCTGATGACTGCCTGACTAGCTGGCTCCTGGATCCTTGCAGGAGCGTAGCGTTTGTTTTGTGAATTTCGTCTAGCTGGGAATCGCCTGGGGCCGAAGGCAGAGCGAAGGATGGCAGGGACAAGTGCACACACACATACGCACATGCTTCAATTATATTGTGCGCTTTGTCTGATTGAATCTGACATGTAATATACCATTTTTGATTGCGCATACGCCCCGTGGGTGAGCCGTCATCGCCAGAATCGGCTAGCCTTAGACTGTTGAGAGGACCGACGTACTAATGCGTTCTCCGAATGGATACATAATGGAAACTTTCTGGCGATTGCCCTTTGCCTGCTTAAATATTGATAAAAAGCCAACTACAGCCGGTTATAAATTGAAGAGTCCTTTGAATTCCATTTCAATAACACAGACAGACAGAGGAGGCACAAAAGCGGAATGCGGGAAAGGCGGGAAAATGCATTCTCGAGTAGTTCATGAGATGAATGATTGCACATCCGCCGTGGGGCACAGTCGGTACGTGTTACTTTTGCCACTCTGCCACCGACAGCCGTTGTGTTCGGCTGCTTTTAAATTGTTCGACGTACCAGCCGCCCCACTCTGTGGCATGCATTCGGCCTGCCCATTTCCACTTCCAAAATCCCTTTTACCCTCTCCCGCCCTGTTCTTTTTTTTTAGTGGCTCTTGGCGCTTTCATGCGACATTGAGCACTTTTTAGCCGTGTGCGGTTCATGGTCGCCATAACGCTTCCAAGTAACGAAAATAGCTGAGAGGCAGAGGTGGCAGGCGGACCTGGCATCGGAGTCGGCGGCGGGAAAACTGTCGAAATGCCAGTCACAATCGAGGCGGAAAACTCGGTGCAGGTGTGCAGCGGACACGACAGCGCCTGGCCAGACATCATGAATTATGCATTTGGCCATCAACAATGGCGCAAGCCTTGGTAATGGCAGCGAAGGAAACTTCCGAATAAATACGATAAAGCCAGCCTTACGCCAAAAACCATACGTTCTTCATGTACAGACACATGAAAAATGTATGTGCTTCAGGGCGTTATTACTCAATTGATTCGAAATTGAATTGTTGTTTATACAATTGCTGCAATTAAGGTCCAGCGAACGCTTTATTTCGAACGAATATTTCAATCACAAGTATGCACAATAAATCGGAAATCACAAATTCCTGCCGGGTGTAAATTTGATTAAATTCCGAATAAACATTTGGAATTATTTAACGGAAATGTTTCTCCAACTTACGAGTATCGTACTACCCCAGACAAAAGTTGTAAATGCCATTTGAAATACGACAAGGATTTATTTCGGCTCTGCCATCAAAAATTAATTATGTGGAAAGAAGCAGAACGCAGAATCGGGCTAACACATATACACTCTCATACACGTACTTCTTACAGTTGACTTGTTAGTTCGGTTTTAGCCTCTTCCTCCCGTTTCGGCCTGCAATTAGGCTGCCGAAATGAGATTGCGTATACGCGCCGTTGTACGCAGTTTGCCGTAAGGCGCCTAACTATTATGTAGTATCCACTTTTGTTGCTTCTGTTAGCGCCAAAACTTTTACCCTCCACTCTAGTTGGCATAATTTGTTGGCATGTGCTCGCCGTCCATACTAGTCTAACGAAGTTTGGCACGAAAAGCTTATTATATTGGATACAGAAAATTAAGCAAAGTAACTTAAATTACTCACAGCTTCTAGCAAAAACTATGTTTTCTAAAATCCTTTCATACTCTGCCACTTTTTATTATCCTGCTATAATATTAGCAAGGAGCAAGGGTCTATTATGCTCATACATATTTGTATATGTATGGCGGAGAATGGTCGTGGACAGTGTTCCGGTTCCTACCCCCCATAATACCTAAAATCCAGATTTACTTTTTTATCCGCGGCGCATGCCTTTCCATTATGTCTGCGAATTAATTGAGGCAATTTTCTTTTGATCCCCAGACAGAGCAGAGCACAATTATTTCATTTTCATCATGCTTTTCATTTGGCTAACGAGCTGGCATTGTTCATATTTTCTTGACGTTGATGGTGTTGTGGCTTCTGCGATTGTTATTGCTGTCAGTGCGCAGAGAATGTCCTTGAACCGCTTAAAACTAGCTCAGCGCGCTGCTCCTTTGCATATATGTAGTATAATGAAAGTGCAGCGATGCATGCAACAAGACTTACAACAACTACAAACATCCACCGAAAAGTTGAGTGGAAGGAACGAAGAACTTTGTGCCGAATTCTAAATTGGTATGCGTTGGTCTCCACTCGGAAGGACCCTCCTTCGTGATGTGGCCACAGGAAAATGCATGCATATTTTCACGCCAACTTATGAAGGCGAGGTATTTAATTTTTCCTTTGATTTTCAGCTTAATTTATGGTCAGAGTTTGTAAATTAAAACCCTTTGGTGTGGAAATTTCCAATTCAAAAAACACTTTAAAAAGCAACTCGTTTTTCTTGCGAAAACTCCCAAATTAAAAACGTAAGAGATACAGTAATTAATAATACATTTTTTTGATAAATATATTGGATAAAAGTCTTGGATCCTGTCCTTGGATTAAAGTCCTCCCTAATTATGTATCTGCTTTGTTGTGAGCCAGCGAGACTGAAAAAAGTTCAAAGCACACTTTCCCGCCCAGCTACCCACCCAGAAGACATTCGCCTCACAATTGGGGGCTGCCGGGCACCCAAGTAATTGCTGCGAGTTCAATTTTAACTGCCCATGGGGCATTTGCTTTAATTAGCCACACGCCAGCAAGCACAAGAAATGCGTTTTGAGGGAAAAAAAAATGGGAACAACCTGGTAAACAACAAAAGGCGACACCAAATACGTGCATGCATTTAATTGGCGATATTTTCCATCCTCGAGCCAAGGATACCACTCCCATTCGCCTCAACTCTTTCCGCCAGTGGATGATGTTCGGGGAAATTCCCTTGAGCAAGGAAAAACCAGAAGCAAGAAAAAGCAATAAAATTTTGCATAAATGACGAAATAAATGACAGCCAAGAAAAGCAACATTGACAAATACGCACTCCCGGGATGGGAGGTTGTAGTGAGAGAAAAGGATAAATGTTGGCGTCACATTTAAAGTAAACTATCAAGGATTAAGGATCTTTGCTCTTATATTTAATCATTCAACTTCAAGGCTTATAAGCCTTTTTTATATAATATTTAGATTGAGAAGCTTTAGAGTAAAAGTATAAGTAAATCTTATACTTTTTTTACTGTGCAGGAAAATGAGCTCTTTGGGGCGCCGGGCACATCGAATGTCTCTATGTGTGCACTGAGCTTTAATGGAGAGTCGCTGTGGAAAGGGACGAAGAGTGGGGTGGCAGGGTTGGTGAACGGTGGGCGGTGGGGCACTGGGGAAATGTCGTATAAAAGCTGACGGTCGCTTTTCTCTGCTTTCGTCCATTGTTTGTTATGTTGTTGTTGTTGTTATTACTGCTGCTGCTGCTGCTGCCGCTTGTTTATTGACTTTGTGCCGGGTTAGGGGCTGTTGGGGGTGTGTCGTATAATTTGTTTCTACTTTAACCTAACCCTCCCCATCTACCAATACCCCTCAGCCCGGCCCGGCCCCCGGTTGGAGCAAAACTGTGCGCCTCAGTGGCGCTATAGTTACCCAAATGTATCTCGTTTCTTTTTCATTTTTTCAGATACTGTTGCGGTTGTTGCCGGGTGCGTTTTTCTTTCTTCGACAATATAAACAATTTTTCCATTATTCGCCGCTACCTCTGCTTCAGTTATGCAAAATAATCAACGTGGCAGATTTAGATATTGGCAAAGCAACGAATAACAAAAGCAAAATCCGAAAACGCAAAACAAAAAATCAAAAGAAAGCCGCCTGTTGTCAATGGCGAAAATATTGGCAAAACATTCGGAGGAACCGCAACTCGAGCTAACTGCACTTGAACTTGCCACAAACGCCCGCCACATCGTCCTCCTGCATCAACTCGGATTATATAATGCTAAGCGATGTACGTAATTGGGAAACCATAAACAGAACCTATCATTTTACATTAAAGTATAGATTTCGTTTGAAAAATTATGAATGTTAGATATTACGTATACGCATCAAAGTAAACCTTTAGTTCCTTTAGGGACTTCAAATATTACGTATACGTATGGAAATGAACAACTCTTTTAACAAAAGCTCTTTTAACTCACTGCTAAGTATTCGTGGCTAATTTAGCGAAGCTAGACTGTAGACGCCAAATGGCTTTGGAGAGGCAACAAAAAAAACAAAAAACGCAGCAAAATAAGACAAAATGTAATGACCTTGGCAGCCAAGCGGCAACGCAACGCTAACACACATTTCCACGCAAACTAACAAATCTCAAGCACACACAAACTTAAAAATAATTTCTCAAAGAGCAGCCGTGATGACGAGGGAGGCCGCCCCAAGAACAAGAGCGAGACATTGGCGTAGGCGTTGGCATCTAAATTATGCAAACTGGGAAATTGTGGCACCAACACACACACACATCACTAATGTAGCATCAAGCACACACGTCCAGCTGTCGCCCTATGCAAATGTAACGGTTATGTGGCTTAAATGCTTATCGCTCCGGCTGACCAACTAACGGAATTTCAATTTCGGCACGGCTTCGAGCGAGTTGCTTTTTATAGGCGTGGGCTCTTGATTGCCGCAAAACCGTATTCCTCCCGCCGGAGTCGTTTTCCGATTACGAGAAAGGCAAAAAAAAAAAAAAAAACATAACACACACACATAGGCACGCATACAATGAAGCTGAGTGGAAAGCCAATGCCGATCGATTTTCACTGTCATTGGCTCTGTTTGATGCGGATTAATCGAAAACGTGCGTGGGCAGCTCATTCAACTGAAACTAAAACCGACACCGACACCGACACCGAAACCGAAACAAAATCGAAGTGAATTTAATCCTAAACAAAGTCGCTAACGCTAAGCAAATAATACTGATAAAAAGAATGGGTTTGTCGAAGGTAAAAGTTAATACAGAAACATTTAACGAAAAAAAAAATGATGTATACATAAGTAGGCCTTTAATTAACCGACAATTCGGGGAGTTGTTGTGGCGCCCAAGGCGTTGTTGTGGTAGCCGCAGCAAAAACAAAAGCCTCAACACACCCTCGTACAGTCCAACTTGACTATTACGAACGCTACAGCACCTAACGGTCAAGAACAAAAATGGCCGTTTCCGGTTTCCGTTTAAAGTGTCTCTAGGGTGTTCAAAATATTATTTAAAAGATAATTTATTGAAAATAAACTATTTTAAATTCTCACTTTATGGAACTTTAATAAATTGTTCCTCATATTCAATAAAATGTTAGAAACTATCCAACTATTCTGCTACTACTCGTTCGAATTAAGGAATTGGCCCTGTAGTATAGACATTCGCAGTGTCCGTGGCTTTGGGGCCAATCCACCACCGAGCGAACATAGCTAAAAAGGATGTTTCCCCAGCCGGGGGACAACGGAATTCCGCAACTCACCTGTGCTGTCCCGCCCCTCTCTGCCTCGGAGAGATGCCGCTGCTGTTGTTGGTCTGGTATATAGCGGGCTCTACCGCTCTGTATATTGGCTCCAATCGAATTACAGTTTTTCAAGCGAAAAATTGTGTCTTTTTTCAAAAGTGTTTTAAGGCAGACGTACCGGTTCCTTTAAACGTTTCCCCGTAATACCGTTTTCTTGTCTTGTTTTTTTTTCTTTCTTTACTTTTCAGTCACTCACACACACTGCTGCTACTCACACACTCGCACACACACACTCACACGCTTATAACGGCACATGCAGCGGGTGGAGTTCCGTTAGCACGCAATGCTTGCAACGACGTCCGAACGTGGACTGCTGAGAATTTCGAGTCTGATTCAGGAGCGTAATGTTCTGGTGGAGGGAATGTGGGTTGAGTGGGGGGCGGGGGGAGAGCGCGCCTGCGCCTGTCTATCCGCATAGTTCTTATCACTGAGTGGCTGTCAAACTGACGGAATTTACGCGGTTGTTGTTAACGGTATTGATTTTTTGTTGGCTTGCATTCGCTGCACTCGCCAGCCGTGGAAGACGCTAATTGAGGTATTGGCTAAAACTACACTAACTACACACTCTTAATCTAAAAAATAGTTTGTTTTTATTTTAATTGTAAAGAAAACATCCCGAATGCCGGAGCAGGGTGCTTAACCTGGCAGCCGATGCTTAACAGAAGCATATTAACATTGTAATCGAAAGCTTACGTTTTACGGAAAGCTTTCTTTGACACGAATATATGCGCTTCGCATACACTGCGAGGATATCTTTTGCTGTGACATGAATGACATAAATTTATTATAATTTTATTCCACAACGAAAGTAAATTATAGTTATACATGTGGGATTTGGAAATGTATTCTTTGACTCTACTAACAGTCTATTTATGTTTTGCCAGTGCTGCCAAGTCCAGCGAATATACCGTCATTCGAACCAGTCTGAAGGCAGCGCTAAAAAACCCGTTTCGCCGAGTTGGCAGCACCGCCTGCCAGTGATCCGGCAACCCTGCCCACGGTCACCATTGTGGGTTGAAATGTTTTCGATGTTTTTGAAGACAACATCGATGTGGCCATCGATGATTCTCCACCTCTAATAAATTGTCAATAACTTAAGGCTGCCTGTTTTTTATTTGTTGTGCGGCCGAAAAACGTTATTTTCGCGAGTGTCCAATCGTGAGGGTGTGCGTGCGTTGCGTGTGTGTGCATTTTGGCCAGAGGCCCTGGGATCGCGACGGCCCATCAGAGCCCCAGGAAAAAAAAACAAATAATTGTGCAATAGGCAATGCGTAAGGACGATGTGAGCTGAGCGCTGAGGATAGAGTCACTCGGGAACACGGAACATCAGCATGTGCCTGGCGGAGCACCAGGGGGACCGTCCGACAAAGCCCCCAAGCATCAGTGGCATCTGGAGCGGCGGCAGGAAAAGTAATAGACACCCATCGGGGGACAGCAGCAGCAGCAGCAGCAGCAGAAGCATCACCACCTCGCCCACATTCAATGCCAAGTACAGGCGAAAATGCCTGCTGCTGCTGACGCTGCTCCTCTTCCACGGCTGCTTCAGCGGCCTGCATCGGGCGAATGCCTTCAACTGCACGGCGCACGGCGGACGGTGCCAGAACGACGGCCAGTGCCAGGATGATGGGCAGTGCTTGTGCGCCGACGGCTGGCAGGGGCCGGAGTGCCAGTTCTGTGGCGGCAAAGTGCGGTAAGTTTCGCTAGAACCCCTTTTAACCCGCCCCCCTCCTCCCTCGGTGATTCACAGCTCGTCGTTATTCAATCAACTCTCCACTGGCTCTTGGGTCGCTGGTGTGCGAGCGTTGTGGCATATTTGTGTCGGGCAACGGTTCACCTTCATCTCGTCGGACGGGTTCTTAGCACCAAGCCAAGCTCAGCTCAGCTCTCTCCTGCTGCCATCCCGTTCTTCGTTCTCTTTCAGCGTCTCGTCGCTCCCCGAATTCTTTCGCTTCACCTGCTTTCCGCTTTCTACGCCGCCTCCTGACGTGCCCCAATACGGATTATTTAATTAGTTCGCTTTGACTTTGAACTTGTCCGGGCAGCAGCCACTAGCCATGTAGTTCCCATCAACTCGAAATCACCTTTCATTCACAAAAGCGTTGGTGTCTTTCGATGGACGGCTCCGGAAGTGAAATCGAGAACAGGGCTGGAGTCTCTCCAACATGGGCCCACAGAAGACGGCTCATCAACGGCTTATACTTTCCAGGAATAAAATATGCAACTCCCCCTGATTCGAAGATCTTTTAAGCAAAAAATAATGTTTATTTTTCGAAGAAGTGTCGCTCGGGCGAGTCAAGTCGGGCGGATCACGCTGGCGTCATAGAGCTTATGAAATGGTTTGTTTATGTTTCTTAACAACGGCTATTTGCTCGCCGAGCACGATAAGCGAACGGTGGGTTCTATCTTGACATTAATTAAGAGCCATCCACCACCCCACCAGCCCACCTGCCGCGATGAGCCGCGGAATTTGCGCACTCGAGCGTTGAGGTCGTTTCCACCTGCCACACATCGCCATCGCTCGCCACTTGGAAACCAGTTCGCTTAGCAGACCTCTGATCTCGACCCGGGGCTCCACTGAATGGTGGATCACGGCTTTGGCAGCCCATAAATTCTGGGGCCCCCGCCCTATTGTTAGAGAGTTCAGTTGGCGAGGTGATAAGCGGCCGGAGGAGAACTCGCTCGCACGACCGCTTATCACCAGCGAGCGCTTATCGCCTGTGAATTTTCATGACTCCCTGCCCCTGCCGGGGCCAACAACAAGCAACTAAGTCGCCCTGCCAGCCACCCAACTGTCTGTATTTGCAAACGATTCCGATTGGAGCCGCATTCACCGGCTTTCTATGCAAAAAAACAAAAAAAAAACTCTCTCGAGAGAAAAACCAGAACGCAATCAAACTGGTTTCCCTCCCCCGAGCCTCCCAGTCTTCAACTGCTAATGCATTCCGACCCATTGGCCACATGACGAGGGCCTGGTCACCTACTCCGGCTCGGCCCGGCTAAATCCCAGTTTAGAAATCACAGCCAGCACCTGGCACCTAGCACCCAGCGCCCATCCAGCTGCCAGCTCCAATGTCCAGAGCTGTGCGTAAGCTTAGCGCTCGAGTGCACAGGAGCGAGGAGTGACTCACCGGCTGCCAATGAGTGTGTAAATATATCATTGTCCAGCATTGATTTTTCGTGGATGCCAGCTACCAGCTTCCAGGTACCAGCTACCAGCCGTGTGGCGCTGCTGCATCCCGCCAGTTCGAGTGTTTGCTCAAAGTTTAGAACTGACCGGCAATTGACGCCCCCACGAGCTGCACGTTCCTACAGCCAAGGGAGGAATACTAGTCCTAAGATGATAAGACTAAGATTTATGTATTTTTAATTGGTATCTCGCTTGAAAGACACTAATTTTAAACATAAACCTTTTACGATTAGCTGTGTATGACAAATAACGACAAGAATAAAAAAACAATTACTTGATAAGCACGTTTTAGATAGTGGCTTTTGAATCTTTTGGAAAATATTATTTCAGCTGAAACTGGTTTCAGCTTTTTGACTCTATTGGTGTGGCGCTGGGTGTGTGAGTTCTAAGCGCAGCACTTATCGGCACTCGCTGGGTGTAACGTGAGGCGCATTAGAATGCGGAAAGCCAACGATTCCCGGCTCCACTGGCCATGTGAGTTAATTGTTTTAACTTCTGGAGGCAAACATCCAAGCTGTTCTGCCCAAGAAGTTGGCCCAATGACGATTGTCTTTCTTATTTTGGCCCACAACTCAGTTGTTATTCATTTAGCTTGACCTCCCAATTAAAGAGTCAAGTGTCAGGTCTAATTAATTATTATTTTTGCTGGGAAAGTGTGTCCAAACACACACACCATATGCACTTTGAATCACAACAGACTCAGTTAAAGAGCGGATGTTGGAAACTATATCCCAAGAAAGTGGCAAGGAAAACAATAGCCAGACTGCCAAAGGCGACTCTCGAATACCCTACTCATGTTTCACGTTCATCTGCTTAAGTTGTCGCATTCCGTCCAAGACTGTTTCTCCGACATTTGGCCATAATCCTCTAGTTGGCAGAACAAAAGGCAGTTGCAGTGAAATGCTCAAAGAGTGAGGAATTTATGAGGCTGCCCCCGAGTCAACAGTTGAGCGGCTTCAGTTCGGTCACATATAGCCCACCGTATGGTAGCCCCATTCCCATCCCCATCGTCACATCACATCACATCACACAGTCGCGCCACATCAATTGAAGATTGCAATTTGCCTGGCCGGCAGATTCAATTATCTTCGCACAGCATCGGGACATCGCCATTTGCATACGTGCCTGTGCCTGTGCCTGGGCCATGAGCCCGCTGCTCCACTATCGCTGAATCGATAGAGGAATTGATTTATTTTGCCACATCGATTATGCTACACCGGCTAATGGCCCCCCCCTTGCACTTTCTCTCTCTGCTTGCAGCATGTACCACCCCATGGGCACGATACACGACGGCTGGGGCAACTACTCGGTGAGTGTCAAGTGCAGCTGGCTCATCGACGCCAGGCACTCGCACTGGAACCGCCGCCACAACGCCAATCCACCACGGACGTACGCCAACATTCGGATTCACCTGCGCGAGTTCGCCACCGAGTGCGGCTGGGATCACCTGTACATATACGATGGTGATAGTGTCGACTCGCCGCTGCTGGCGGTCTTCAGGTAACTCCCAAAGAGTTTCATTAAATTATTATATTTTTAATTCAATTTTTTGCACTCCACTTCCCGTAGTGGCCTAATGTACCGGGGGAACTTCTCCATTCGCCGAGTGCCGCAGGTGGTGGCCAGGTCGGGCACAGCCCTGGTGCACTTCTTCAGCGATGATGCCTACAACATGTCCGGCTTCAACCTCACCTACAAGATGAACGGCTGCCCCTCGGACACCGACGGTACATCCATGGAGTCTCTCATTTTTCCAAACCGCCACTAACTAGTCTCCTTTTCAGAGGAAGAGTGCTCTGGCCATGGCAAGTGCAGGGAAGGCGAGTGCATCTGCGAGCCCATGTATAGAGGCGAGGCGTGCAACATTGCCGCCTGCCCCAACGACTGCATGGAGTCCAAGAACCAGGGCAGTTGCCGTCTCGACCAGGAACGGTAAGTGGGACCAAAGAAAATAATAGTACTTAATTTAAGTATAATTATTTATAATAATTCTTTCAGCTGCGCTTGCTACGAGGGCTACGCCGGCGACGACTGCAGCCAGATCAGCGCCCACGGCGCCTGGACCTCTGTGCACCCGAAGCACTCGCCGGCGCCAGCGGGCAGCGCCTCGCATGGCGCCACCATCTGGCGCGACACGCTGCACATCGTGGGCGGTGAGTCATACGGACGGGGCGAGCTGATGAACACCTACGACTTCAATGGCAATGTGTGGGAGACTGTCCACCCGGAGGATGGCAGTGAGGTGCCGGACAAGCGGTACGGCGCCTCCACCTTGATGTACGGCGACAAGATCTTCATGTACGGCGGCGTAGTCAAGGGCCAGGGCATATCGAACGAGCTCTGGGCCTACGATGTGTCGGCGAGGACCTGGTCGAATATTTCCGTGCGAACCGATCCCTCCTGCAGCGGAATGTGTGGCCCCCTGCATGTTGTGGGCCACACGGCGACCCTGGTGCCTGGATTTGGGGACAAGAACAACTACCAGTACATGGTGGTCATATTCGGGCACTCGCCGCACTACGGCTACCTCAACACCGTGCAGGAGTTCAACTTTGGTTCGCGCGAATGGCGCATCATTCCGACTAGCGGGTACGTGGTGAAGGGCGGCTATGGCCACAGTGCCGCCTACGACTTCCTCACGGAGAAGTTGTACGTCTACGGGGGCATCGTGTCGGAGAGCGAGTCCAGCCAAGTGTTGAGCTCCAGGCTGTACGCGTATGAGCCGGCCACGCGAATCTGGACCATGTTGTCGTCGGCTCCGAGTGCCCGGCTCCTGCACACGGCGAACTTTGTCAATCAGGGCCTGATGATGGTGTTCGGGGGAAATACGCACAACGACACCTCACAGAGCCATGGGGCCAAGTGCTACAGCCAGGACCTGCTCGTCTACGATGTGTATTGCGACTCGTGGCACTACCACCCGATGCCGGGCCACCTGCAGGCGGACCTGGCCCGCTTCGGTCACAGCTCGGTGGTGTTCAACGACGCCCTGTACATCTACGGCGGCTTCAATGGCCAGCTGCTGAACGATATGCTACGTTACCAACCTGGATACTGCAGCTACTACACCAAGCAGGAGAAGTGCACGTCCGCCCGGCCGGGAGTGAAGTGCATCTGGGACGTGCAGAAGATGCGCTGCATAGCCATCACCCAAGTGCAACGATCTGCTATCTACGGCCGCGAGCAATACGACTACGTGGCTTGCCCTTCCAAGAGCCGGATCACGCTTACCTCAGAGCTGTTGCACGACGTCCACCGATGCCAGGAAATCAGTAGCTGCCAATCGTGCGTCTCCACCGCCTTCGGGTGCACCTACTGTGGGAATGGGGTGTGCAGCAAGGAGCGGTGTCGCGAAACCACCTCAGTGGCTACCGTGGAGTCATCCACGCAGCTGGCCATTTCCACGATGGGTCCGCCTGTAATTGCCAAGCACCTGGACTCCTGTCCCATGGCCGAGGACTTCCTGATGCAATCCGTCTGCGGAAAACTTCACAATTGCCGCGCCTGCTCCTCGAACTTGGCGTGCCGCTGGGACTCGGAACAGAACCGCTGCCGCAGCTACACTTCCACGGGAGGATATGGCGCCAATAGGACGCATGACTTGGACGCAGCCTGCTCGCCAGCGTGTGCCACGCTGACCAATTGCCAGAACTGCACGGAGGATGAGTGCATCTGGTGCCAGAACGAACAGCGTTGTGTGGACCGCAATGCCTACACAGCCAGTTTCCCCTACGGTCAGTGTCGCGAGTGGACCACTTTCACGGCCAAGTGCCGATCCACTCCCGCGGTGCAGTCGACGGCACTGAGCGTAGGCAGCACCACCGCCTTGTCCAGCGCCCAGTGCGGATTCTACAACAGTTGCCAGCAGTGCCTGGATGACCCCGCCTGCGGATGGTGCGACAATGGGTCGAACACTGGCCTGGGCAGATGCGTCGTGGGCGGAGCACTGGCACCATACGATGACACGGAATGCGCGCTGAAGCACTGGTTCTTCACCTCCTGCCCGCGGTGCAACTGCAACGGGCATTCGTACTGCAATGACCAGCAGCACTGTGAACAGCCCTGCAACAATCTGACGACCGGAGCCCATTGCGAAAAGTGTCGCACCGGCTACTGGGGCAATCCCATCAATGGCGGCAAGTGTCAGCGCTGCGAGTGCAACGGCCAGGGTGTCTACTGTCATCCGGACACCGGAAAATGCTACTGCACCACCAAGGGCATTGTGGGCGATCATTGCGAGAAATGCGATTCGCAGAACCACTACCACGGCGATCCGCTGAAGGGCTCCTGCTACTACGAGCTAACCATCGACTACCAGTTTACGTTCAATCTGTCGAAGAAGGAGGACCGCCACTTCACACAAATCAACTTCCGCAACTCCCCCGGCAAGCCAGAGATCGACGCTGACTTTACAATCACGTGCAGTGTCCCAGCCAAGATGGACATCTCGGTGAAGAGGGCCGGCTCGCCGGACATGCTCATTTTGGTGGGGGTCAACTGCTCAACGTTCCGACATCGATTCCCTAAGACCGAGTACCAGTTCGGTCACTCATCGGACGATAACAGCTCACTGACCACGTTTTACGTGTTCGTACACGACTTCCAGCCCCCCATCTGGATACAGATCGCCTTCTCTCAGTATCCAAAGCTCAACCTGCAGCAGTTCTTCATCACCTTCTCCTCATGCTTCCTTCTGCTGCTCCTCATGGCTGCCGTCCTCTGGAAGATTAAGCAAAAGTACGACATGTTCCGCCGACGACAGCGCTTGTTCGTCGAAATGGAACAGATGGCCAGCCGACCGTTCTCTCAGGTGGGCTTTAATGGGTCAGGCTGTTATCTAAAGATTACTTCACCAATTACGATCTCCCCACAGGTGCTAGTTGATATCGAGAACCGCGAAACTATTGATCTGAGCCTTATGTTGGATGGCATTGGACACCTGTCCAAAAAACGCAAGAAGGTAGGCGGCCATCAATCATATTTATTGTCAGGTTGCTCCAAATTGGGAGCACCTTAATGAATATTCCTGAAGCGTATCTGTACTTTTATTTAATCGTTAATCTCTTATAGGAATGTCCCAGTCCCATTGCTTTAGAGCCCTGTAGCGGCAACCGAGCTGCTGTGCTCTCGCTTCTAGTCCGGCTGCCCACGGGTAAGATTACTTGCGAACCTAAGATGTCATGAAGACTTTAATATTTGTATTCTATGATTCCAGGTGGCCTTTCTCAAGCGCCGTCTGGCCATTCCGCCGGACTGGCTGTGGCCAGCGCGTTGGTCACGCTCGGCAATCCGCGTCGGCCGTCGATCGAACAGCACCCCAAGGAGCCAAAAGCGAAACGCAAGCAGAGCCAGCACCCAGACAGTTGTACATAATAACCCCAACACTATGCATACCTACATAAAATAATAACGCTAATGATAATGATAATAATTACGATAACATATAACTAGCAAATAGGTACAAGTATATAGAATATTTGCCCCGACTTTATTCAACTAACCACACACACACACACACACAAAAAGCAAGCTAGCAAGTTGATAATCCGCAGTTATTATTAATTTAACGCTTTAGAATAGTTCCGAAAAGACAAACAAAGACAAACAACTTCACAAAAAAGAATAAAACAAATAATAATTTGTAGAAAAAGGACATATTTATATATGGTTATATATATAAACGATTTGATATAGTTGATAGGTCGAGTAGCGTTGCAATAGTTCTAAATTTTTAATTTATTTATACTGTGTACGTGAGTTAAGTTCAATGGCAAAACCGCTGTATTTAAATGATTATTGTATTTTATTTTTTTACTTAACCACATAGCCTAAGCGTGTTGTTAGAATTTATTTATGCAAATATTTTTGAGCTGCATCGCCAGTAGCTGCACCAGAAAAGTCACAGAAATGTCAAAACAAAAACTTATTAGCAAAAAAAAGAGAAAGACATTATTTGATTGTAGCCAAACGTGATGATTATAAGGATGATGAAGAACTCCAGAAGTCAGGCAGAGGCGATATATAGGTATAAACGGAGCAAGGTGACGGAAATACGCAATACTGTGTTCAAAATAGGAATATTTCTGTTTTTTAATCCGTGAAAATATTTACAACGCAAGACGCGAGTGGAACAAGAAATGACATAAACCGAACAGAACAAAATCAATGCAAGTGTACATATAAATACGTAAATTATTATCGCTATATAGATAGTAGATATACACTCTTGATATAGCTCTTGATATGAGAATGCGCCCCAAAAAACAAAATTTAGAATCAAACGATAATATATTGTACATGCAGTCTAGATGAGATCCAACATTTAACAAATTTCAAATTAAAACACAAATTAATCGTAAGGTTTCCTCTTGGCGAAAAAAAAAGGACAGAAAGGCGACAAGCAAGCAAACTTTAAAACAAAAAACACTTCACACGGTTATTTAATTAAATTCAATAAATCAAACTAAATCACAAATTTACTCGACGCACTCTCCGTAATACTGTACCAAACCAGAAAACCTGGGGAAAACCTTTAGAATCAAAAGACACTCGTCTAAAACTTTTACTAACACATAGATTACTTGAAAGTACACAATTTCCTGCCGGGATGTTGACGATAGCTTCTGGATAGACAGCAAGACACTAGTTTTTACATTTCATTTATATATGTATGTACGTCGTATGTTTTAATTCCGTTTCAATTTTCGATTTTAAAATGTGTGTGTAGACGACATGAAAAGACAAAAACTATTCAACAAATCTATAAATACTTGCCAGCCGAGTTCCAAAAACACCCTCACAAACTATAACTAATAAACAATGAAAGGCAATTATAATTAAAACAATTTCTTGTTTGTTATCCAAGAATTTTAAGATCCCCAACAGCAGCAGCAACAGCAGCAAGATATACATAGATAAAAAATCATATATTAGTTTATTAACCAATAAAAAGACACTCCAAATGTACTCAATGATGTGCCCTGTTTTATTTTCATTAATTCGTTGCATTACTTGTCCCTCCGCCTCCCATCCATCACGACATCCGATCCGAGCTTGCAGAACTTTCACTTTCGGTAGCCCGCCCAACGGGAGGTGGGGGACTGCTTTGGGGGCGCGGCTGCATGGCCTAATAAACCAGGTAACTGTGCAGTGCTGATCCAGGTCGAGGCCCGATCGAAGTCATTTCGGACCCTGTAGAAGACATCTTTCCCGTATGCGGATGTTGTGATTGGGGTGGCCCTTTCCCATCTCTTTCTTAAGCCAATTTGTGCCTTTCTTTCTTCGTTATGTGAGTACGTTTTCGAACGCAGATGGCAATTTTGAGCGGCTTTTGTATCACGAATTCGCATTTAATTTAATGATGACGATTTTAATAATGAAATACGAAAGGAAAGCTATCTTCGATCCGAGTCGAGGCATAGATACCCTTTCGCAACGATCTACTAATCGATTAAGGTATTCCGCTTGAGAATCTGATAGTTTTTGGCAGAGATACAGCTTTCACAAGGGGTCCAAATAGGCTCCAAAGCCATTTTCAAAATTTTGAAGGGGGTCCATCAGAAATTTTCACAAAAAGTCGAAAAAAAAATTTGTTTTCAGGTTTTAATGCAGATTGACGGAGAATCAAACTACAAATCGATTAAGGTATTCCGCTGAGAATCTGATGGTTTTGGCGAGATACAGCTTTCAAAGGGGCCCATATGGGCTCCCAAGCCATTTTCAAAATTTTGAAGGGGTTTTCAGGTATTAATGCAGATTGACGGAGAATCAAACTACAAATCGATTAAGGTATTCCGCTGAGAATCTGATGGTTTTTGGCAGAGATACAGCTTTCAAAGGGGCCATATGGGCTCCCAAGCCATTTTCAAAATTTTGAAGGGGGTCAAAAATTTTCAAAAAAAGTCGAAAAAAAAATTTGTTTTCAGGTTTTAATGCAGATTGACGGAGAATCAAACTACAAATCGATTAAGGTATTCCGCTTGAGAATCTGATGGTTTTTGGCAGAGATACAGCTTTCACAAGGGGCCCATATGGGCTCCCAAGCCATTTTCAAAATTTTGAAGGGGGTCCTATAGAAATGTATCCTACACTGCATGGCACACCCTCAGAAAAGCGTATGATACCCTCTGGTAGGGTATAATTAAAGAAGAAAGCCAGCAGAGACGAATGATGGGCAAAAGCGTGCGAAATCCGAAATGAAGCGGAAGTACTGCAAGAGATCGCTGTCAAAACATACATCAGCCAAGCACAACGCCCTTGGGGACCTGCATTGACGTAGTTTACATATTGAAAAAATAATATACTTGAATTTCTGGGCATACCGCTGTTGAGTCAGCCAATTTGAGGGTTAGGTTTTAGGTTTTACCCATCATGAAGCTAATTCTGGCAGACGAAGGCCATCACGCACCGCGTTAAGTGAACTATTGCGCTCCATAACAAACAATAATCGGCATTAACCGATCATTATGAATCAACATATGGTGGTGGAATACCCGAAGCCGAGCGAGAACCAACCGGCAATGTAAGGGAATTGGAGCATGAATAAGTGTCCACATATGGGACGGACCAAAAAAAAAACTTGTACGCAGCTTATTGAGAAATTCCGAATAAAAAACAAAATAAAAAATAAACCTTCCCATCAAATCACTGATAAAAAACAACATGAAAATAAGTTAAATAAATTTAAAAGGTTACATGATGGTGGGACTTGAAAAACAATATAAATTAGTTACTTGATTTCTTTGTTGATTGCACAACTATTTTGCATTTAAAAAAAAATTAAAGACATTAATCGGTGATTTATAGTTTAAATATTTGTTTGCCAAAAACAATGAGAGAAATGCTAATGATGTGATTTCTGATTAGTAGTAGCCTTAATTTTAAAAATATGAACCGTTCTGAGCGGAAACTTAGGAAATATAAACCTTTTTAAACGGAAATGAAAATAGATACGAAAGTTTTTATGAGATTCTTAAAAATTTGACCTCATTTAAAAGGTAGTTCTTATAAATCAGAAATTGGGTTAAAATGGCAAGCGGCTTAAACGGTTTAAACGGCAAGCTTATTCTCCAAAAAATATATGAGATTGAGAGTTTTATTTTTAAGATTATACTTTTATTAGCCCTATATTTTAATAATCATTTATATTGGCAAGTTTGTCAAACAACAACTACTTTTGTGTTAGTTGATTATTTATTTAACTATCATTTTTAAAATTAGTTTATAATTCAGAAAGCCTCTTTTCATATCTCACAATTCGCTTGAATGAATTAATTTAAAAATTACTTGAATACCTTAATTGAAAATATTTGATTCGACCTTGCAATTTCGAATAAAACCCCCAATGCGTCAGAGCCATTTGAAATGAGCTAGAGAGCGCGGCTTTTGGTTTTTGGCTTAAACGGTCGAACCGCGACATGTTCGAGTCGAACCTGGCCGATGGAGGAGCTACTAGCCCACGGCGGAGTCTTGCAGAGCTCAAATGCGAAACGGCCGTCGTCGAGGTTCGAATTTAAATTGCCGCCGCGGATGTGGGAAACTTTGAGCCGCGAGAGAGTTTTCAAAGTGATCGAAGTGAAGTGAAAACCAAATTTGGCACAGATCTACTGTTTTCTGCTAAATCTATTTGTGTGCCTGCGAGTTGTGGGCTGTTCAGTGAAATTCAGTGAAAATTGCAAATTTCAATAGACAGCTGTGCACCTGGATTAGAGCACATACCGCTTGAAATTGAAACCGAAACCGATCGGATAGTTTCACTTTTTATTGGATTAGCCGCACCAACAACTGCCCATCCATCTCATCTCAATTAAACAGGTTTGTTGAGCAACCATCGCAGATTGGGGATTGGGGTGCGGAATTCGCGGCTAATTGAAATCGAAACCCGATCCGTAAGTGCCACTCGTAAAAGTGTCAAAGGTGCAGGCGGCCAAATATTTTCAATTCCCAACCACTAGCCTATGATTCAATACGATTCACACACGTTAATAGAGTGCTCAAGGTGAACATTTGGCATTTACGATCGCTTCGTTCTCCAAAAACTGGAATAAGTCAAGTAAACAAATACGCGTTCTGCGCAAATATTTTTCTGCTCATTACGAAATTATGTCAGCCCGTAAAGCGGGCTTATTAGCTCGGCCTGGCTGACTGTTTGGAGCCCCTCGACGAACCAAAGTTCGACACGCGCAATTTAAAAAGAGCTCTAAAAAAGCGAGTCAGTCAAAAGAAGTAACGACATTAACTGCGCCAGTCCAAGCCGAACCGTTAGGCGTAAGCCGAAAATAACCATTTCGCAAGTGTGGTCTAACTGTAGTCGCAAGACGCAAAAAGTTGGCAGTAAACCAACTGCCAAGGGAAAATGCCAAAAATACTTGTGTACCCTACTAAAAAGTGGAACAACTGGAGAGCTTGATGTTCCCAGGGGAGCGGGTTAAAGGTTGATTCAGTTACACTCAGTCCTCAGTATGCACTTCAGGTGCGATCAGGCCTCAAAAAGTAACTGTTGGCCGTTAACAGTTGGTGGGAAAATCCACTGAAATTCCAGAGCGCCCTGGTGTAGGACTTTAAAGTGGAACACCTTTAAATTCCAGTTCCCTGTAGAGGGTCTCGGGATAGTTGGGATATTGATCTTATTATTTGAACTCTTGAGTTTGAGCTCAAGTTTGAGTGCTCGAATCGGCTTAAAGGCTTTTCTAGTCAACTACTCCAAACACTAAGCCTCCATGAAATCAATTCAGTTATGCACAGCTCCCAAAATGCCGACATGTGGCCTCATTTCACCAATCATTTAACTTTACACTCTACTAACCGCCGGCCAGGCCAAGCATGTCAGGCAGGGTCAAGTCGAGACCTTCCCCTCGCGACCCCTTGCAACCCGCCTTGCAATCTATTAGCCACACTTGACTCCTCCTGGCCCAGAGTCAATGACAAACAATAAAGCCGAGCTCTAAGATAAATGTTGAGGTTTTTCCGTCTCTCTTTTCATTTTGCAGCTTTTGCATGCGAGGTGAAATCTTTGGCAGGCTGGCTGGCTGGCTGGCGCGCCCAAGTTTGGCCCAAGTTCAGGTAACCAGGCTTTCGTTTCGAATTAGCTGCTGTTGCAGCTTGCAGTGAAAATGCAGCTACGAGTAAAATGGCCTCGTTTCCCAGAACCAAGCAAAAGCCCAAAAAAACACATGCAGTCTGTTTTTTTCTGGGCAATTTTTTTTTGGCTTTAGTTATTTGGCCGCCAGTTCCGTGTTGAAATTTCATTGTGGATCGGGCCAGGTGTTGGCGAGTTTTCGTGTTTTCGGCCAATTGAAAAGGCGGCCACTTTGGCTAATGATTCACAAATTTTTACCCAAAGAGTCGAAAATAATAAACAGAGTCCGAAAATGAGGGAAAAATCAAAAGACTTAAGGCACAAACTTTTTATTTTTCTCCAATTATGACCACAAAAGATGTGTTCATTATATAACTATTTAGGCATAATGAGGGAAAATCCTCATTGTCATTAAAGTGGGGCTACTCCCAAAATGTCTGGAAGCTGAGATATTTTCAATGGACCGGAAAACTTATACACACTTACGCGTACAAGCGCATAAGCGAGTTTTTAAAAAAAAGAAGACAAAAAATAAATAAAAATAAATGATGTATATAGTTGACTGTTGGTGGCTGTGGTTGTTGCTTTTGGTGTTGGTGTTGCGATGTTGCCAGTTGCCAAAGTGAAAGCGCAGCGACGTCAACGTCAGCGGCGATGCCTGCGCAGATTAATCACCCGGCCGTAAAGCGAAGACAGTTAGGCCCCAGAAAGCATCCCCACATTGATGAGTTCGTGACCCCTTCTGCCGTTTAAAAAGCTCCACCACACACAATGCTCTCCATTTTCACGGGTTACGCAATAAAATCGCCTCGAATTCTTTGCCGCGCCCGGACAATCAGATGCAAATGTATGCCAGAGCACACAAAGCGTGGTGATAGTGAAAGTGTCTAGCTGGAATGGGCCGAGATCCGCTGAAATTTGAATCTCACGGGCCGCGCTTGTGACGTCAAACTTGGGCGGGCAGCTCTACAAGCACATTACTCACGCACTCTTCGCACTCACACGATCTCTCCTTTTCTTTTTTTGGCCACAAACAGGAAATTTTTTTGGCAACTCTTGGATGCCCGAACATGGCGCACTATGATCAACGTTGGCTGAAACTCTTCTCCTGCTGCCTGTTCCTCTTTTTGCTGGCTCTGCAGGTCTCGGATGCCAAGCGATCGAACGGTGAGTGCACAGAAAACAATTATTTATAGTAACTTACAATAATATTAAGAAATAATTATGAATTATATTATATTGATATTGATAGCAAAAATATATTAAGCTTATTAAGCTCTTAGATATTTCTGCAACTATAAGGTTTTACAATTTAAAGGGTTAAAGGAGAAACTTCCAAGTCATTGACTTCCTAAACCAGAATCTGAAAAACTTTGTTTTTTGTTTTGTTCTTTATTTTGGCCAAAGCCAAAGCAGTCATTGAACTTTCCACAGGCGAATGTGGACCATTTGGTGGCTCATGCTACGCCAGTTGCAACTGCATAATTAACGTGACGTGTGGAAATTCGTGTAGAACTCTGTCCGTCCATCTGGTAGGTGCGAAAAATGGCACGCCATCATTAAAAAGCGCTTAGCTGAAAAGTACGCCAGAAACCGTTAAGAGCCAGGCTAGAGCCAAAGGGAAACAATGCCGTCTCGGTGGCTGGCGAACTTCAGCTGGCAGCTTTAGCCAGTTTCCAGCTGCAGCAGCGGACACTGTGTCAGTCGGTCAGACGAGGTCCCAGACCCAGACCCAAGCTCCAGTTCACAATGGGCGAGGCGATAGTACACCGGGAGCGGGGGCACTTCTATTCGTACGTACCAGTTTGCCGCTTTGATTTCGTTTTCGTTACGGTTCTGCCTTATACTGGTTTCTGTATGACTTTTTTTTTCATTTTTTTTTTTGCGCCGAGCGCAAGCCGAACGAAAGACTTAAGCGACAAACTTGATTCTGCTTGGGGGGCGAGAATAAAAGTCGCGTAAATGACATGAAGTGGCTGTGTATTTTGTTTTTTCTTAGCTCTTGATTATATTCATCATTGCTGGCCAGCTTTAATTGCCAGTTGCCAGACGGCTTTTGCTTTGTGGTTTTATTTTCTTTTCTTCATTCATGACAGAAACCGAAAGCCATTTTCATTTTTTCGACCATCAGCAAACACAAATTGATGGCCAAGTCGAGCTCGGGGCGCTGCCAAAAAAAACTTTCATTCAATTTCTAGCGAAAACTCCAGAAAAATAAAACCAACAGGCGCAAAGAAAGGCAGTGAAAAGTAAATATATATTTTTTGTCGGATCGGATGAGCCAAAAGCGGATGTGCGGCCAAAAAGAAATCTTCTCTTTGATAAGTTCAGCGGTTAGTCAGCGGTTTGCTTATAAAATTAAACCCTATACCATGTGCTGGAGTATATGTATGTACTAAGGGTACTACCTCTGGCCATTGCATAATGGCTGGTTGCATTAAATGTGTATCGAAAGTGCATAGGAAGTGACCAGTAACTGCCATTGACGCAACTCTGGCTGTCGCAACCCGAAAGGCAGCGTTGCGTTGCGTGCTGGACAATGGGGGGTAAAAGGGGTGGTGGGTGGTAATTGGGGGGCGGGATGATCACTCACTTTAATTGCATAAGTTCGTCGAGACAATGGCATGCGCCGAGCTCTTCCTAAAGCAGAATGCTCATAGCATCCGCAGCCAAAAACCGTGGCCATTTGAAGCGAATTGCTTATACGCCCCGTGGACAAGCCTTCCACCCCTGCAACCTTCAGCGCCCCCCTTCACCATCCTCGCTGCATACAAAAGACCGTATTCAAATCTCCGGCCCTGAGACAGCTGCAAATGGCTGCTCCGATAAAACAACAATTTCAGCAATGACGCCGTGGGCAATTCCAATTTGTTTTTAAAATTTTAGCTTTGCAGTCTTCGCATACGTTGTTGTTATTGTTTAAACGGCGCTAGCGGCACGTCCTAAAAAAAAATTAAAAGTGAAATTGTCGTTGCTATGATTCGACAGTTGAATAACACGAAAGTATGTCACAAACCGTCAGCCGACTGCTTGCCACTCTCCTTTAATTTTGGAGAAAACTATAGCAACTTTTTTACATTCTGGCAGGGTACTTGGTTTTAGAAGCAAACCGTTTATGAAGACAGACTTGGATTCTTAAGAAAGTGAAAGTTTCTTAGGATTACTACACATTTCATAATTAATTTTATATTTTTGTTTAATAATTATAAATTTATTAAGTTAATTACCTCACAATTTCAGCCAATCTGACCGCCTGCCAGCACTTGAGAAGAGCAGAGACGAGAAGAGCCAAGGCCCTCCAAACAGGAACCGGAGAGCCATCCGTAAGGGTTCCCCGTTGCCAGAAGAACGGCGACTTTGACCGAGTCCAATGCCAGGACGAGCGAACTTCTAGGAACTGCTGGTGTGTGGATGAGTACGGCGTGGAATTGCCCGGCAGTCGGAATGAGACCCGGCTGGGAGTAAACTGCTCCGAACCGAAACACTGTGCCGCTTCGGCGTGCCGCATGTTCTGCCCCTCGGGATTCGCCCGTGATCCGGAGACCGGCTGCTCTGTATGCCGTTGCCGCGATCCTTGCGACGGACTGGAATGCCCTCGCGGCCAAACCTGCCAGCTGCAGGAGGTCCAATGCAAATCGGAGCCATGCCCTCCGCTGCCAACCTGCAAGAAGGCCCGATCCCTGGCCAATCTCTGTCCGGCCGGCTTGCCCTTAGCCATCGATGACACGGTGAGGCCTTTCCTGTGCGGCCTGGATCCTGGCAAGCCGCAGTGCCCGCCGCTCTACCAATGCCTCGTGGAGTCCGGAAACGACTACGGCGTGTGCTGTCCCAGTGCACTGACCTTCCAAAAGCCCGGCATCTGTCCAGCTCCGGATCAAGCCCAGTACACGGAGCGTACTGGCTACATGTGCGGCTCACCCTGCAGCCACGATCTGGAGTGCCGCAATCTGGAGAAGTGTTGCTTCACCAAAGGATGCCAGTTCAACTGTCAGCAGCCGGGCAATGTCACGGGCTGCCACCAGGCCAAGGCCCTGGCCGACATCCTGTCCATCAACGAGCGAGAGGGACGTGGCTACGTACCGGACTGTAATGGCCCCGGCGGACAGTTCTCTCCCAAGCAGTGCTCCCGCAACGGACTCGTCTGCTGGTGCGTTGATCCTCGCACAGGACACAAAATCAAGGAGACCATGGGTGCGGCCAACAATGTCAACTGCGACGGGTGGGAGAACATGATCAGCAGGTCCTATGCCAGGAGCTTCCAGATGGAACAGTGCGACACCAACATTTGTGCTGCCGTGTGCGAGTATGGCTTCAAGGTGAGTCCTGCAAGAATGATATTAATTAAATATGAATTGAAATAATATATCCATAGAATGACCACAATGGCTGTCCAACTTGCGAGTGCTCTGAGCCCTGCGAAGGATTCAAGTGCTCCATTGGCTCCCACTGCGAAGTGGCCACCGACCCGCTGTGCGAGTCGGGCTCCTCGCTCTGTGCCTCCTGGCCCGTCTGCAAGCCCGATCTGGTCTACTCGAATCCCTGCGAAGTGGGTACTCCCCTGTCGGACACTGCCACCGGAGAGGTCATGTACTGCTTCGAGGAGCGCCAGGGACGAAGCTTCCAGCCTACGGCCTTCTTTGAACCGGAAATCGATGCCCAATCCAAGCAAGGACGATCCATGAGCAACCGTATCATGTGTCCCGAGCAGTACAAGTGCACGAAGCTGCACAGGGAGACGGAAAGTGTATGCTGTCCGGTGCCGGAGCAGAGCACCATGGCGGAGGACACTACGGGAGCGCGTCAGCAAACCAGTTAGTTAAAAAATATTATTTTAAGTTAAACACTATTTGATTTTTTTTAAATAATTACTCACTTAGTGTGTGAATACCTTCGCGACTTCTCGGAGCGAATGGAGGGCACCGAGGAGGGCATGCAACTGGCGATACCTTCTCCGCGCTGCACCACCGAGGGCGACTACGAGGGACGCCAGTGCCAGTTGAAGAAAATCAGAGTCACCCGAGCCGAGCAGCGCAAGATTCTGGAGGAGAACACCATCCGCCGCATGAGAATGCTCCTGGCCAGCGCAGCTCCGCCGAAGCGGACGCGACGCGACTTGGAGCGCTTGAAGCTGTACCGCGTGGATGACAGCGCCCTCAAGGTCCAGGTGGCTGCTCCTGTGATGGGACGCAGTGCCAAGGTTATAGACATGGGAGCCGATAGGCAGCAGGGACTGGGACAGCTTTTCGAAACGGAGTTCAAGAAAGTGGCTTCAGCCACCAAGAGGCCGGCGGAAATCGAGGATGAACTCGTGGAAATCGAGGTGGAACAGTGCTGGTGTGTGGATAGTTTCGGCACCGAGATCCCACAATCCAGGGGCTTCAATGTAACCGACGACACTTGCAAGAATCTTCGTGAGGAGCTGGTCTGCCTGGACCTGACATGCCGGATGGGCTGCGAGTACGGCTTTGCCTTGGATCCGGATACCCGCTGCCCGGCCTGTCAGTGCCGCGATCCCTGCGAGGGTGTAACCTGTGGCTCGGGGAAGGAGTGCCGCGTGGTGGACGTGAGCTGTGAGGGCGAGTACTGCCCCCCAGTGCCGGCGTGCTTGCCCAGGAAGCCGGGGCAGTGCCCTTACTTGGTGCCACCTGGTCCGGATAACCTGGATGCCAACACCTGTGCCTACGAATGCCGCACCGATGCCCATTGCGAGGGATCGCGACGCTGTTGCTCCAATGGATGTGGCACCCAGTGCGTGGATCCCCAGCTGAAGACTGCCTGCCAGCATCTCCAGGCCATCCAGCTGCACCAGAGCTCCGAGCTGGGCATCCCCGCCCGTCAAATGGCGGTGGCCCAGTGCAATGCCCATACTGGACAGTGGGAGCAGGTGCAGTGCTCCCCCGACGGCCACTGCTGGTGTGTGGACTCCCAGGGAGGCATACTGCCAGGCACCAGAGTGAAATCTCCAGCCACACCCGTCTGCCGGGAAAACTCCAGCTTTGCCTGTCCCTCATCCAATTGCAGTCTCCAGTGCGAGAGTGGCTACCAAATGGACGCCAATGGCTGCCCCACCTGCCAGTGCCGGAACTACTGCAGCGAGGTGAGCTGTGCCGCCGACGAGGAGTGCCAGCTCATCTCGGTGGAGTGCGTCGACACGCCGTGTCCCAAGATGCCCATCTGTGTGCCCAAGCGAGAGTCTGTATGTCCCGAGGGCAGCCCCCTCCAGCAGGGCGACTTGGACGTGAGCTGTGGCCCGCACAACGAACACGAGGCCTGTCCCACCACCCACTCCTGCCAGCTGAATCCGGTGAGCAACCGGGGCGTCTGCTGCTCCAAGACCCGCGACGTCTGCTTCGAGTCCATGGACAATAGCTGCCTGGCAACTGGGAAATCGGAGAGGAACACCACTCGCTACCGTTTCAGTCCCAAGGCCAACAAGTGCCTAGCCGTGGTCATCGATGCGGAGGCATCCGCCTGCCAGACCAAGAATCTCTTCCACAATGAACTGGCCTGCAACTCCGTGTGTCCTGGTGAGTGGATAGTTAATCTTTCTGTAATCCTTTTAGACAATAAATCGTATTCTTACAGTGCTCACCCAATGCGAGCGACTGAAGCTGAAGAACAGCCTGGCCGCCCAGCGAACGGGCCATTCCTCGGTGTGGTTCCAGCCTCGCTGTGATCCCGTCACCGGCCATTGGAGTCCAGTTCAGTGCTTGGGCAAACAACCCCAGCCGTTGGACAAGAGACCCCCTACTCACACAGAGATCGTGAGCAGAGCCTTTGCCTCCAATCCGGTTGATGAATCTCCAGGAGTGTGCTGGTGCGCCGACAAGAAGGGCGCTCCTCTGAAGGGAACTCTGACCCGGGAGAGCGAACCCATCTGCAACAGCCGACAGGCGCGTAACCGCAAGAACTTCGACTCGAGCGACCCGCTGATGGAGCAACTCATCGCCCAGCTCACCCAACTGAATGATGTGGATAGCGAGGACTTGGACTTCGATGAGCTGGAGTCCAGGATACTGCCGGCCGTTGCCACCGCCAGTGCAGCAGAATCGAGTGTAACGGAACGAGTGCTGGAGCTGGCCAACTCCCTGTTGGATTCCCAATTGTCAGTGGAGCAGGCTACTCTCAAGCCAATGGAACTGAAGACCACCAGGTGCAGGGCTCTCGCGGAAAGCGCTCCGTTCCCAGTGAGCTGTGACGAGGCGGGTGCCTTCCGTCCTCTCCAGTGCAACGGCAGAAGCTGCTGGTGTGTGGACGCTGCCGGCAATCAGCTGCAGGCCTCCCACGTCTTTGGAGCAGGAGATCGTCGCTGCAACCACGTCCCAATCGAAGCGGTGGCCATTGAGCTGCACCTGACCAACAGCAGCGAGAGGAGTGTGAGGAATGCCTACGACACGATTCGAAGGGAGCTCCAGCAATTACTGGGAGAGTCAGTGGAGAACCTGCGGGTTCAAGAGAACTTCGATGGATCGGCCATCGTCCGGTTCGAGCTGCACAACGACGCCAAGGTGGACCTGGCCTTCGCCATCGAGGCGGCCATTGCGGCGGGCGAGTTCCGTCTGGCGGGCGGTCACTTCCGGCCAGACCTGACCCGCTCCCACTTTGTGCACCGCAGTGCTGCTGTGCCGGTGGCTCAGGCGGCCACCGCCCAGGACGAGTCCATACAACTGGTGCTCTTCATCATGGCCACCAGCTCCGCCTTTCTGGTCAGCGTGTTTGTGGTCTACGTAATGTTGAAACGCGGCAAGAGCCACAAGGCCAACCACTCCTACGGCAAGGCATCCGGCGGGTTTGGGGACAAGCCAGTGGACTACTCCGCGCCGATCTTCGTGCTAGCCGCCGGCGACATGGACGCCAAGCTGGACAGCATGAAGGCGGCCAAGGCGTAGGCTGTTGTTAAGTTATCTAAATCAATTTGTAAATAAAGAGAGCAAATTTAAGATTTACTTTTAGAGATCCGTGGGGAGCTGCTTCCGATTAGGCCCAAAGGACACAGCGGCCAGAGATATCCCCAGAATCGAACACTATTGATTATGTTCTAGAGCCCTAAGACGATTAATTTATGAATAAAGCTTTAAAATCGAACAAGTGTTTGTTTTTTAATTTTAATATTTAATAATACACGACACATATGTCCGCCTGTATGGATGAAGGATTTCTAGCGATGACCTCGATCTTCAGGGGCGCACATACATCAAAGTATAACATTTATAAATTTTGGCTTCATTTCATGCAACTCGAACTCGGTTTTTGGATTTTTGTTTCTTGTATATTGTGTAGAACAATGGGGTATAACTATATATTGTTCATATGTATCTTGTATATGTGTACGTATCTTTTGGATGTTATGTGTAAATCGTAAATCGTAATGCTAGGTGCTAACACGAGTGCGCCGGCTCCACAAACGGAATGCCCAGCCACCCTTCTTTGTGTGTTTCTTGTTAATATCTAAAAAAAATAGTAAAGTTTCTTAAATTAGGTTTTTAGAGTCATCGATAGAGAGATACAAAATGCAATACTCATGGATACAATTGGAATTATTTGTTTTTGATTTGGAAATGCATTGCTTATACATATATGTAAAGTGGTTCGTTAGACTTAAGGCTTAAGCTTGATCTGAATGTCGATTTGAATATCTGGATGCAAGATCGTTGATCGTGTAGAAGACTTGGTTCCATCTATTGAGCAAATTGGATTAGTATACTTTCAGCTTAGGCCCTAGGTTCGCAAGTGCAAGTGCGAATATCTTTCAATATCATGGCCAACCCAGGAGATGAGTGTGCGCGAGTGAGTCACGACCGGATGGGCGGTAGTTTCTCTTTCTGCTTCTGTTCGGTTGCGGGGCGGTGTGCGCCCCAAATATTTGGTTACTTGGTTAGTTGCTACTCATAAATTAATTATCTTCCGTAAATATGTGTATGCGTGTATAAATCTTAAAAAAGAAAATGTTTAGCCCCCAGTTGCTTTCAAACAAAGTGACGGAAACCAGGAGCTGCGGCCAGGGATGGATGGATAGGATCGTTCTTGTTGGACTGTTCGGACTCTTCTTATTTGCCGCCAGCAGTGCCGTTGTTGTTGCTCCGGCTGCTGTTGTTGTTGTTCGCACTCCGGAACGGAATCGAGGCGCGCTGATCCTCCATGCGGCCGCTCTGCACCTTCATGATCAGGGAGAAGAAGTCCTCATCGGGCACAGTGGCGCCGCGTCCTGTCTGCCCGCGTGCCGGCCCTTGGCCGGATGCCTCTGGTGCCTGCGGCTGTGGAGCCTCCGCCTCTGCGTCCATTGTGACATTCGGGCGCGGCAGTTCCGAGCGCTGCTCCTCCAGTCGCGATCCCTGGCAACGCATCAACATGTCCAGGAAGGCGTCGTCCGGCTGCTGGGTGGTGGTGGCGCTCCTGGCCAGCGGCGCATGAGCAATGGATCCGGCATTGGCGGACGTCGGCGACTTCAGGCCGGGCAGGTTGGTGGGGTCCACGAACAGCGAGTTCTGCTGCACCAGCGGCTTGCGGGTGGCCCCAGTGGCCACTGCCGGAGCCCCAGCCAGGTTGATCTTGATCGAGCAGCGCTGGTCATCCATCCTCTTTGACTGCGACCGGGAGAGCATCTCGAAGAAGTCGTCATCTTTGGCTTTCGTAGCTGCGCCCCCGGCCCGGTGCTTGTCCTCCTGCAGCCGCTTGCCGTCCGGCGTAATCTTGATGAGGTCCAGTTGCTCCATGCTCTGGCGGCGAACGCGCACCTGAATTAAAAACATGATTATGACTCGGTTCCGGTTTTAATTTCCCTCCTCCCCCTCCACCCAAGTGGCTCATCCCGTTCTGGATCTCCTCAACGTAAATGTTTATTGTGGAATGGCTTCCCAAACACTGCTGGCCGTGGGGGTCCATAAACAAACTTTCGAAACAGAAAACACCTGATAATTTATTGGAATTAGGAAACTAAGGGCCCTCCTTAGGATGCAGTGCTTCAGAAACAAGAAGAGTGAAATTTTTATCTATTTCTGTCTTGAAATTGTATTTTTTTTAGGTTTTGTTGGAAAATATTCATCATTTTTGGATAGTCCCTTTCATAAACAAAAAGTTAAGCCCCTGGAGAGCTCCCTAGACCATCTGCGCCACATACGATCTCCAACATAATCTTCACATTTCTAGCCAAAATGGATATCGTTTCAGGATCTTGAACAAAAATCCCACCACCGGAGCTTGGCGACTAAAAAGAAACGTAAACCAAGAACTTCTTATTAGCCAAGATCCTGTACTCACCATCCTGCCCTGCGAGTTCTCCGACCCATCCGACTGGTGGCCGCTGGCCGAGTGATCCGAGGCGCTGGAGCGCGCCTCCTCCTCGGTGGGCGAGGGCTCCTGCTCGGGCAGTCCAAGCAGCTTGCGCAGGTCCGAGATGTTCACACGGGCCGTGCTCTCGCCGACGGGGTCGTGCAGCTCCTTGGCCAGCTGCAGATGCTGCTCCGCATACTGCAAGGCCCTCTCATGACCCCCGGTCGCCGAATAGGCGTTGCCGAGCGACCAACAGGCCCTGGCCTCACCAATGCGATCGCCCAGCTCCTGGGCGATAGCCAGGTGCCGATTATGGAACTCGATGGCCGTGTTGAATTCGTGCAGCAGCGTGTAGGTGTTGCCCAAGCTGTAGCAGCTCTGGGCTTCCACTTCGCGCTCGCCCAGCTCGACGGCCAGCGCGAGGGTGCGCCGGTAGTGCTCTGCAGCATCCTCGAACTGCCCGAGGAAGATGTGCGAGTTTCCCAGGTTACTGTTGGCCCTGCGCTCGGCGGCCCGGTCCCCGAACTCTCGGGCGATGCGCAGCCTCTCTTGGTGGTGCTCGATGGCCGCCTGGAAATCGCCCAGCAGGTAGTACGTGTTGCCTAGATTGCCGCAAGCGCGTCCTTGTGCGCCACGGTCGCCCAGATCCCGCATTAGCTTCAGGTTCTCCTGATAGAACTCCACGGCACGGGTGAGGGCCTCCTTCACGTCGTCGCCGAACTTTCCCGGATTACGCTGGCCTAGATGCTTTCCCTTGGCGTGGTAGACATTGCCCAAGTTGTAGAGGGCACGTCCCTCGGACAGGCGATCTCCGAGCTGGCGGGCCAGGGTCAGGTGGCGTTCGCAGCAGATGGCGGCCTCGTCGAAGCGACCCATCACCTTCAGGGTGTTGCCCAGATTGCCCGAGGACTTGGCCTCGCCCAGGCGATCGTTCATGCTCTTGGCCAGCGTGAGGTCGTGCTTGTGGTACTGCATCGCCTTGTTGTAGTCGCCCAGATAGAAGTAGGCGTTGCCCAGCTGCGAGTAGATGGCGGAGAGGGTGCGCAGGTCCTCGGTGCCCGCTTGGATGGCTGCCTGAAAGAAGGCCACGCCCGCCCGACAGTCGCCCGCCTTGCACAGACGCTCGCCCTCCAAGGCCAGTTCCAGGCACATACTGGAGCCCCCGTCGGATCCCTGCTGGGAGTTTCCGTCGTGCGAGTTGCCACCGCCTCCTCCTCCTCCACCTCCCAGGCCCAGGCTGGACACATTCTCCGCGGACGCGGACAGCGAAGACATTCTCTTGCCCCTCAGTCTTGCGCTTCTCTCCGGATGATCCTTTGACTGCAAATGATGCTCTTCTGAAAACTGGGAGTTGTCCACTTTGCTGCTATGTTTGTAGGGTCCCTGCAGGTGCTTCAAAGCTATTTTCTCTTTCGCGACGAAAGTTCGGACTGTTTGCTAGATGGTAGAGCTGAAATTGCTGCAATTAACTGCTCTTTTGTACCGTTTTCGCGATCAATTAATTTGCGTTGATTTCATTCTGATTCACTTTCGGTGTGACCAGAGGTCGAGTGACAAAAATTCTTTACCTACACTTAACAGAGGCGTTTGCTGTTAACGGACCAATTAAAAATTTTTAAAAATTATTATCCATTAAATGGTTTAAAAAAATTAAAAATTCAGAAGTAAAACACAAATTTATTTAAGACAGGGTTTAGAAAACCACCAACAAGAGAGAAATAATGTTATCCCTTCGTTCGTTTTCCAACACTGCGCCGCTTTCAAAGATGGCGTCACTTCGAACGGTGTCGTGAACGATTATTCTAGTTGCCGCTGAAAAAAATATTATTTCTCGCATAAAATATACCTGCCGGCAGCTCAAACCGATCGAAAAGCATAGCTATCACCTTGCGGCGCGATTTGCAGCTAAAACTGTGGCAGTGCGGGCGCGATTAAACGCAGAAAACCCACAGCACAAAAGTCGGGCGAGTCGAAGTCGGGAATCTGCATCCGCATCTGAATATCTCAATCCGAATCGAGGTGTGTACGTAGTGTTGGGTCGCTTTTTCGCTATTTGGGAGCCCCGTCGCATAGCTCGCCGTGAATCGCAAACATTGTGCTAAATTACATAAATAGCTAATGAAAGGCTAGCGAAAAGGACAAAAGGAGAATTCTGTGGACAAAAGTAGGAATTCCTGAGAGAGCATTAAGAGTGAGGGAGACGGAACGAGTCGATGACGATAGCCCTGTTTCTTTATCGCCCAGGAATCCATGCAGTATGACCGCGCTGCGCACCTACGGATATCTCACCTGCAGAGTGACCGTGTAAGGGATAGCGCAGCCGAGAGAGCAACCACGACGCGCAACAGCAACCAACAACAATAATAGTGGTGAGTGTGCGGCCATCTATTCTCACCACTCTCACCCAGAAATTGGGCACAGTGGTATCGAAATTGATTTGATTGGCCTCCAAAAAAAAAGTTACAAATGAGTAATCACTGAATGAGTGCTGCATGGCAATAGGGTGTGCTTTTTAGCTTTCTTATCTGTGCTTGCAATTAAAAAAAATAAACACCCACAACAATAACAATACCAAAAGTATTTTCCCATATTTCTCTCTACCTATGTGTGTGTGTGTGTGTGTTCTCACCTATAGTATATATAGCAGCTAGGAGAGTGAAATTTTATTCGAGAGAGAGAGAGAGAGAGAGCTAGTCGGGCACTTGCCATCTCGAGTCTAGAGAAAGAGAGAGAGCTCTCCCAAACGGTAAAGCATGTCCGAACCGGGTATGGATAACGGATAAGGTTGTGGTGGTGCGCACGGATAAATGGCCAGCGAACTCGAACAAAAGCGAACTCGAAGATGCCCGTATGCCGCCTTCGTCGTCGGTTGGGTGCGAAAGATATAGATTCTTTTATATACACACCGCTCCTGCTGTCTCCGATTAATCGGTTTTTGAAATAATATACATATATATATATATTCGCAGAAACAGAAAGCAGAAAAACGGAGAACGGGCGCAAGCAACTAAGTAAGCCGCGAACAAGTCGAAGTGAATTTCGTGGCGAATGCTAATTTTTCAAGTGCGCAGTAAGCGGCTAAATCCCAGACGCAATTCAGTGGCCCAAAGTTTTAATAAATAAATAAATATGTAATTACATACAATCTCCCTCCTCCATACTCCTGCACTCAATAGTAGCAGCAGCAGCAGCAGCAGCACTCGCACACACGCACCACAGAAGCAGAAGAAGCAGCAGCAGCAGCGGCGGCTACAATTGAGATTCGTTTGGATTTCGTATATGCATATATATTTTTTTTACTTATATTATTTTTAGAATATCGATTTTGTTGGTCGCTGCTGCTTCTTCTCCTGCTTCCACTGTGCGTGTGTGTGTGTCTCTCCCAGAACGAGTGTGTGTGTGTGTGTGTGTGTGTGTGAATCATCCATATGACAAGTGTGCGTGTGTGTGTGTGGCGAGAAGTAAAATGTGTTAAGAATTATGTTCATAGAGACACTAGTTACCTAATCTTACTGCAAAAATCAAACGAACGGAATCAACAAACCGAAGAAAAGGCAAAATAGAAAGAAGAAAGAGCAGAGGCGAAGAAGAGCCCATCAAAACAGCTGCGCTCTCTCACCTTTCTTCTCCTCCGCCTCCTCCTCTTGTTTTCTCACTCTCACTTAGTCTTTGGTCTGTATGTGTGTGTGTGTTTTGCTTCCACACCGCATTTACATGTGTTGACCCCACTTGGACCTCCTACCATCTCCTTCCCCCCTCCCCCCTTCGCGTTGTGCAAATTCGCGTCGTGAACTACAGTTTTAATTCAATTATGTCAACTGCCACACAGCCAGCCACAGTGCAACACCCCAGGTCCCAGGCCGATCCAGCAAAGCTAAACAGAGACAGAGACACTGAGATTGAGATTGAGATTGAGCGAAAGAGAGAAACAGAGGCACTGAGCAAGGTAGGCCAAGACTAACGGAAGTTGGCCCACAACAAGTCCAAACTTGCAGATCAGAGACCATTTCGGGCCGGCTCTCCATATCCGCCTTGGTGTTAACCCTAGGAAGCCCCATAGTGGCGAATTAGTAGTACAGACTAAAATTAGTGATAAAGTTATATTAATTAAGTTTTAAATTGTCATAAAATATTATTTTTACATTAATTATATTTTATACAAAAATAATATCTATATAATTCTAGAAAGATAAAGTTCTCTTGAAGAAACTTTAGATATAGACTAATAATTATATAACTTCAAGCCTAACTATCTAAACTGAGTATGGTCTAGTTCCAAAACCCACTAATATAACCACTTGGTCTAAAAATATAAGTATATAACTTAGAGTGATCAAAATTCCATTTAAAATTGTCATAAAATATAGTTTTTTGTCACTGCTACGACAAATAATAAAAAAGTAAAGAAAGTAGAGATGAATATTTGAACAAAAAACAAGAAAAATAGAGTTTCTGGGGTCTAGACTATCTGATACCCGATACTCTGCTACTTCTAGTGGCTAGAAATAATCTTGTAGCATACTTTTGTGTGTTTTTGAACTAAAAACTGAGACAATCTAGCAAGGAAGCGGAAGAAACAGTCTCTAAAAATAATTAGTCTCCAAAATTTGTCTAAAATATGTTTTTAAGAAAGAAATAAATCTCTTAAAGGACAAACGGAGACAAGGACCTCCTGATGATCAGCAGATCAAGACAGATAATAAAATAATTTCCAAACTTTTTAATTCAAAAATTAAATCGAAAAACAATGGCACTTCTAGGGTTAAGCTCCGCCCCTCCAGCAAACGGGTTCTAATTGAGAGATCGGCCGATCGAACGGTGGCGGGGGACGGGGGCAGGGGAGGCTGCTCTGGAAATTAACAGTTACGATTGAAACATAACGTATGTACGTGTGGCGAGGCACGAAGTTCCAAGTTAGCACCAAGGTGTTGAAAGGTAACTCACTCCGCCCCCCCTCCTCCTAGTCCTCTTGGCAATCGGCGAGGTGACAAGGCCCTTGCCGAGCAGGTGCTCCAGATCAGTTTTAATGACAGCGACTAGCAGCTACTATCTAAAGTAGCTAACTAGTTTCCTTGTGGGAGTGGCAGCTCCTCCACCACTGCCCCTCTTGGTATTTTTTTTTTTTTTTCCCCAAAAGCGAAAAAGATCTGAAAACTAAACATTTTCTTCAACTTTCAGTTGGAAGTTCTTGCAAGGATTTTCATTTCCAACTAACCGACTTGTGGCGGAGAAGTGTCTACTTGGAGGAGGAGCTACTGCCTGTCGAGTGTGACTCTTGCTCGGCTGATGTGCACCTGCCTCTTGCTGCAACCTCTTCAGTGACCTCGCTTTCAGCCGTTTTATGAGCTGCAGCTGCCTCCCCATTGATTCTCTGCATCCAGTTCCTAGCCAACTCTGCCACGGCTTCCATGACTGCAGAAGCTGCCCAGCTCTCTGGCTGATTGTTTGTCGAGTCCGCCGTGGAGGGAGCTATCGGCGGGCCAAGCTGCGGCCATAAAGAGCCAATTAGCAGACGAAAGCTGGCATTTGTTCAATATTTGATCAGCTGGCGGGCAGGCCGCTGGAAAGTATTTGAGTTCCAGATCGGAGGCACCTCCCGAGCAGCTGTCCAGCAGGTCCGCAGGTCCGTGTCTAGTTCTTGGCATTAATTCCAAGGGATGACTACCCAGATCGGTGGACTATATAGTCCTATGCCTTGCCTAAAAATATATAATTTCTAAAAATATTTATTATTTTCCTTAAATATTTTGTAATAAAAACATCAGCCACCTTTTAATTTTTTCTAAAAATCAAGATGCCTGTCAGAAAGCAATGATTGTCCTTTGAGGAGGCTCCTGTCTTAAGGCTCTTTGTACTAAGTGCTTAGTCTATTACTAATTCTATTACTTAGTATATTACTTAGTCTATTACTATTCTTTTAGTATATTACTGCGCCTCTTAATCCTGAAACAGTGTCTGTTTCTGAAATATTTTCCCATTTCCCCTCAAACATTCGGCCGCCTTGGCTTCTGCGCCAACTAGTGACGTTTCCCGCCGCTTAAATATTTGAATTTTTTTGTTAAATTTAGAAACCGGGGCTGGTGCTGGGGCAACTGATGTTTGAACAGCCTGTGGAGTGCCCTCAGAGTGCAATTTTATTTTCGAAAATGATTTTAATTTCGAGTCTATTTTTAGACTCATTCCTCATGTGGCCAGTGGCCAGTGGCCAGTGGCGGAGTGACCTTGACTCGAATATCCAAGAGGTTGATTCATTCCGCAGTCATTGTACTACTGGCCCGGCAGCGTCATAAACGGAAATCAATAAAAAAATAGAACAAGAAACTCCACAATTAATAATTGCGACTCTCAGCCTCTGGCAGGGCCACCTCGGCAGGTGGCGAGTCACTCTTATCTTATCCCTCGCCCCGAGATACATTTTCTCGTCTTTTGTTTATGCGACATTTGTGTGCTGACTTTGATTAGGTGCCAGCCACGCCCACTCGGCCCACTCGGCCGCCTCAGCCTTATCACAGCTCAAATCGCTTAATTAAAAAGAAAATTTTCCATGCCCTGGCATTGAATCTATATAGTATATTTAATAAAAAGAATATATATTTTAAGAAAACACCTCTGTAGGCGGTGACGCGATTTGCATTCCTTCTGCCTTATGTTTCAGTTTTTTTCTCCTATTTTTAATTAGCCAACGGCTGTCGCAATCGTATTGTGTCTCGGTCTTAATTATTTAATTAAATTGAGGAAACTGTTGTGACTGCCGGCTGTTGTCTCCTCGCAGTTTTCCCTCCTAGCTCTTAGCTCTTAGCTGGTTAGCCTGATTTCGTCACTCGGTGGCTTGCTGCTCTTGACTGACTGCTTGGGGCCTCGTTTAATAACAATATTACCAAAACAATAGCCCCTAGACCATAAACCATAGACCGCCCCACTCGTCACTTGTCGCTGATGCAATTAGCTGTGGGCTCTTGTACATTGTCAGCCAATTCCAAGACTTTCTCTTTTCTTTAAACTGTTTCTTGCATTAAAAGCCTCACATATTTCAACTATTTCTTACGCAAGAGCCTAGAAGTTGTGACAAATGTGGTAATCACATTAGTCGCCCAAAGATAGTCATAACTACTAAGAGGTGATAATTGAGAGCAAGATTCTTGGATTATTTCGTCACTATAATTTATATAATATATTTCAAGAGTGCTAAGCTCCTTCGTCACAACTATTCTCACTCTAGGAGATGATTTTTCAACCTTATCCAGATTATTTGCCTAAACTGATGTCCCTAATACCTATATCAGTCATTTTGGGTCATTCGTCACCAGTATATCTGCCTTTGGATGAAGATTTTTATGATATTTGAAGGGATTTGAGATTCATTTGTGGTTTAAATGGTGCCGAGTGACAGTAAATACTCAAGGTGATGCTTCAATTTGGTTCTAGTTCGTTCGTCACAAGTGTCTTCACTCTTCAAGAAATCTTTTAAGCGATTTAAGGCGAAACTGTGAATCTCTGTCAAGATTATTTTGCTTAATTGTGGTTTAAATGGCTCTAAGGCTCTGAGGAACTACAATATCCACCTGATGACTCCTCTTATAAATCTTTTCGTCACTAATATTAGATATTAGAACTCTGAGAGCCTCTAAAAAAAGGTTTCAGGTGCGATTTGAGTTGAAACTATGAACCTTTATCGGCATAGTTTGCTAGGATTGTATTTTAAATGTTTTACTTCATTATTGTACCCCTCTTTTAGGTATATTCGTCACTAATGTTGATGTCAGATATTCGGAAAAAGTCATGTCTATAACTATAAGCCTTTGTCAAAACATTTTGCTAATAATAGTGCTTAGATTGTGGTTTAAATGAATGATTCTAACCTCTACTTAGAGTGTGGCATGCTCGTCACTAGTACTTTATCTCTCAACGAAGTCTTTTAGGCGGTTTGAGGTGAAACATTGAACCTTTATGAAGATAATTGGTTTATAATTGTTGATAGAATGTGGTTCAACTGGTTCTGTGTCGTTATCAGATAGTTAGAGTGTGGCATGCTCATTCGTCACTGGTATTTTGGGCACTAGATGAGGTTTCTTATGTGAAGTTTGAACCTTTTTCAAGCTAATTAGATGATAATTGGCCTAAATTCTGGTTTAACTGGTTGTGAGATATTTTGAAAGAGTCAGGCTCATTCGTCACAAGTGTTTCTGCTATAACTTTGAAGCTAAAAGCCTTTATCAAGGTTCTAGAAAAGGTGATGCAGAGAGGCACTTCATTAAGAGCCTCCCCGAGCTACCAGGAATGAATATTTCCTTTGAGCTCTCGGTCTTCCATTTAGTTCCCTGGAACCTCCGACGGTGACTAATTAAACACAAATACTTGGAAAGTCAGTCTGGATGTGCTGCCTCTCCAGATGCATCCTTTCCTGCATTAAGCCGAGTCCTTGCCGCCCACACCCCGTCGGTTAATAGACTCGCGCACTCGAAAAGTGTGTTACTTTTCCGACCCGCTGCTGACGCACTCCTGAAAGCCAAAAATAGAAGCACAAAGTGGCATCTATTTGTGGCTTTACTGGCATTGCGTGAGTTGCTTTCATTTCAGTTTTGGAATGGAGGTCCTCCGCTGGCGTTAGTCAGAGGTGGCCGGCTAAGCGGGGGCTGTCAATAAATTGCATTAGCCAGGGCTCTGGCCTGGACGTTTCCCGATAAGAGGAAGGCTATTGTGGATGGCTCTCCTGGATGCAGACCTCCATGACATCCGAGAGATGCTTCTCTCCAACTTGCTCCTCAGGTATGGCTCTTAATTCAATTCCAACTCTGAATCTTTAATGCAATTTTAAATATTTCAGCAGCCAGTCCAGGTTATGGCAGAAAACCAAAGCCATCATGCAGCCCAGATGGGGACAGTCCTTCTCCCTGGAGCCTGGAACTGAAAGAAATAAATATTTTCTCCCAGTGCCTAATGCCTTGTGGCAACTTTCGCTTCTCCTGCAACTGAGATGGCCTGGCTGTGGCACAAAGTCTTCAACTTATTGTTCCATTTCCTTTCATTTTATGGAAATTATAAACAGAAGGACAAGTGGGTGGTGGGTGGTGGGAGGTGGATGGTGGATGGTGGAGAGTGACGAGATACATGCCATATATTTGCATTCTGCACTTGCCACATGCCAGAGAAGCTGTTGCATATGGGGGGAGGATGATTTGATTGATTCCATGGGATATTCCATGGTGTGTATATCCACTTCGATAAGGTCAAGGCCTCCTCGCTAGCAGTTGCAGTTGCAAGTGCGCAGGCAGTACACCCGCCTCCTCCCCACCAGACACGCAACGCAACGCCACGCAGTTTCTAATTTGGCCACTAAAGGTGTTTCCCAGCCAGCCAGCGAGTGCATGCCAGTAATTTGATGCATTTCCCATTTTCGCAGTCATGCCTAGCTGCCTCTGCCTCTGCCTCTGGCTCTGGCTCTGGCTCTGCGATGAAATGAGATTCTCACCGACCATGAACTCGTCTCTCGTGCGTTGCACAAAAGGATTTCGCCAAACGACGTGCCACATGAGAGTGTGCGGGTGTTTGGAGGAGCCTTCATGGACGCCGTTTACTGCGTAGTTGTTCCACAGCTTTCCCGCTTGAAGACCCACACACAAGCCTCCATCCTCAGACACTGCCACGCTCTCAAGTACCTTCCCCGTCCCAGCGAAAACGAAAACGAAAACAGTGCGCAATACTTTTCGCACTGGAGGGCCACAACTGGGGCGGAGGAGTGGAGGAGCGGAGGAGCTCTTCTTATCACCACCATCGTGGTGGTTGGAAAAGTTAAAAAAGCGGGAGAGGGGTGTCATAAGTCATATCTGATGGGGGAGGCAGGTGCCTCATAGATAGTTTCCAAGCTAATGGAGGCAGTAGTAGCCAGTGGATCACAGCAGGGCCTATGGTAGCTCCTCCAAAACTATGTTTTTATGCTAAAGATAACTGCTACAACTAAGATAAATAGTTACTAACTAGGGACTAGGATTGGTGTAGAGTCTTGGACTTCAAACATTTGCCAGCTTATTGATTATCGCTGGAAGAGCAATAGACATGCGTCGAAAAGAGGCCAAGAGCCAGGGGCTAGGAGGGAAAGCAGGGAAAACCATTTTCCCCAACGCTGCTTAGTGAAAATCCTACAAATGCCAGCAGAAACAAGAGTCCAGCAGACCAAAGCAAAACAAACACTGGAGGTCAGGCAGTCGTCGGACTTGTCTCATTATTTTGTGAGCGCCGCCCTGGCTATTTGTTATTGTTTTCTGCGATGATACTCTCCCCCCCCTGGCCTGCCTGGCCTGGCCCCCCTTTTAGTGAGCAAATAATGTCATAAGGTCACACGCACAAGCCTACAAGGGGAGGGGCTAGCTCTGTGGCCAGCCTAATGGTCAGCCATTGTTTTCAGTCGTGGGACTTAGGGCTGGGCCCTCCCAGAGGCCAGGCAAGGCAAGGCGATTGAATCCAAAAATGCAACACTTTGTGGCAAGAAGGCAGCTCTCTCTGGCCAAGTTCCGGCTGGCAGAGAGAGAAAAACGATTAAAAAGTATTATTAAGTGACACAGTTTCTCTTTCTTTTCAATAATTTATAAATAAATGTCATAAAATGTTTAAATTTAAAGAAATCTTTATAATTTATTTGTTTTTTTCTCAGTGGATGAGAGACCCACGCGTTTCGCTTTCCATTCCCACCACCCACCATCCCCCAGCCACTAGCCACTAGCCACCAGCCGGAGTGGATCGCAGTTACCTGTTTGTCACTCATACGCCCTGTCGGTCGGCTCTCCCTCGACAGGTTGTGGGTGTAGCTGCTGGCAATTGTGGCAATTTGTGTGCCTAACTGGAAGTGGAAACACTGGACCAGTTCCGCCGCCATGTCCTCCAGCATGTGGCTTTTTGCTGAAAGTGAAGTTCAAACCAGCCGGGCTTCATATCCGTTGGTGGTGACAACGCCTTCTGGCTTCCGGCAGCTACTAGGCAAGGTTTCTGCAGAAAAGTGAAATATTAAAGCCACAGACTTGAACTTCTGGCCAGAGCGCATATGGGCTGCCTGTTTATCAGCTATCTGTGGGCTGTTATCCGCCAACAAAGAAATCACAGCCCCAGCCATTATCTCTCTAGTTGTGTGTCACCTGCAAAGCCTGTGATTAGATATACCCTCGAGGGCCACCACCTCACATATATGCACACTTTTTGGCCATTTTATCGGAGCAGAGTGCTCTTTTCAGCGATAAGAGCCATCTGATTGAGGAGTTTCTACAATTTCCCATTCTTCTCTTCCCTTTGCAGTGCATGTGATGCCAAGAGACTCTGGAGATCAGAGAGAAGAGAAAAAAGAAAGATCCACGACTACTATGTGCCATTCAGGAGCCGAGCAACCCAGACGCTAAGCGAGAGTATTATTGAGAGTAAGGCGCATCAATCCCTCCACTAAACCACACAACAAGCAAGCACAGGTGAGTAGGTGGGTCAGATGAAGTCGCTGAGCTAATCGATTGCCCCACTTTCTTTCAGTGTAACGAATTTAAACCAAAAGGAAGCGAAGTTCATGCCCCACAGCCACCGTTAGACAAATGCCAAGATAAGTCGTTACCGCTTCAACACCGCCATCAGCATCACCCAGCAACAGAAGCTGCTCCAGCAACTTCACCACCACCACCACCAGCAGCAGCAGGAGCCACAAGAGGTCAACGGTCTGAAGGCCAGGAGACGCAAGCATAAGGAGACGTTGCAGTTGCTGATTGGCACAACAGTAGCAGGAGCTAGAGCGGGGGAGCTGTTGGACTCGCCAAGCGGTGATAGAAACGATTGCAAGACGCCCAACTCAACCGCCAAAGTCGCCAACATAACACATAAAATTTTCGGTTGGCTACGCAAATCACGCAACAAACGGCCAGTCGAGATCCTGAGCAGCGATTTCGGCGAAGACGGCGACGAGGGCGTTGGCGAGGGCAACCGGAGGAAAGGCCAAGGTCAGGGCCAGGCCTCAGGCGGAGCAGCAGCTGCAGCTGGGCCAGCCGGTGCAACTGCAGACGATCAATTTTCAGTGGGAAGCGTTAGACACAAAGCCGGCAAGCTGAATACCACACAGTCAGCCACGGAGACCACCGCCATCGATTCAAACGAACCCAAATCTGAAAAGATGTCATCGGGCACGTTTGTGGATCGAATCGACCCGTTCGCCAAACGTTCGCTCAAGAAGAAGGGTAAAAAGAGTCAAGGTTCCTCGCGCTACAGAAATTCTCAGGATGTTGAGCTGCAGCAATTGCCGCCGTTAAAAGGTAATTCCTGACTTAATTTTAATTTATTTTTTAATATTTTAAATTAACAAAAAAAAACATCTCTATTCTTCAGCCGATTGCTCCAGCCTAGAACAGGAGGAGCTGTTCATAAGGAAGTTGCGCCAGTGCTGCGTGTCCTTTGACTTTATGGATCCCGTAACGGACTTGAAGGGCAAGGAGATCAAGAGGGCGGCTCTCAATGACCTATCGACCTATATAACACATGGGCGTGGTGTGCTTACGGAACCGGTCTACCCGGAAATAATTCGCATGGTTAGCCATTCCAATCCCAGGCCTAAGAATCTTAATAAAAAATTATTTATCCTTTGAAACAGATATCATGCAACCTATTCCGCACGCTGCCGCCAAGTGAGAATCCCGACTTTGATCCCGAGGAGGATGATCCGACCCTGGAGGCCTCCTGGCCGCACCTACAGCTGGTCTACGAGGTCTTTCTACGTTTCCTGGAGTCGCAGGACTTCCAGGCCACTATCGGCAAGCGGGTGATCGATCAAAAGTTCGTCTTGCAGGTGAGTCCTTAAAGGATCCTTACCATAGGATTGGACTAAACTCTATGTCCCTCTAGCTGTTGGAGCTCTTTGATTCGGAGGATCCTCGGGAGCGGGACTTCCTTAAGACCGTCTTGCATCGCATCTACGGAAAGTTCTTGGGACTACGGGCTTTTATACGAAAACAGATCAACAACATATTTTTGCGATTTATTTATGAGACGGAGCACTTCAACGGAGTCGGCGAACTCCTTGAAATTCTCGGAAGGTAGTCCTGGCCACCAGATACAACTATGATATCCGATATTAACTTCCGATTTCTTGTCTTAAAACAGTATCATCAACGGATTTGCTTTACCACTGAAGGCCGAACACAAGCAGTTCCTCGTCAAGGTCCTGTTGCCGCTGCACAAAGTCAAATGCCTGTCGCTCTACCACGCCCAACTGGCGTACTGCATTGTCCAATTCCTGGAGAAGGATCCATTCCTCACCGAGCCGGTGGTGCGCGGCTTGTTGAAGTTCTGGCCCAAGACGTGTTCCCAAAAGGAGGTCATGTTCCTGGGCGAGATTGAGGAGATTTTGGACGTCATCGATCCGCCGCAGTTTGTCAAGATCCAGGAGCCGCTGTTCCGTCAAATTGCCAAATGCGTTTCAAGTCCACATTTTCAGGTCAGTCTGGCACATAAATTTATTAAAAAATAAAATAAAGCTTGTGTCTTCGATAGGTTGCTGAGCGGGCTCTATATCTGTGGAACAATGAATACGCCATGTCGCTGATCGAGGAGAACAACGCGGTGATCATGCCCATCATGTTCCCGGCCCTATACCGCATCAGCAAGGAGCACTGGAATCAAACCATTGTCGCGCTCGTCTACAACGTATTGAAGACGTTTATGGAGATGAACTCCAAGCTATTCGACGAACTGACCTCCAGCTACAAGGCGGAAAGGCAAAAGTGAGTAGCATTTTCAAAAATTGTATTAAAATAATTAAAATATAATAAACTTAATAGGGAGAAGAAGCGGGAGCGCGATCGCGAGGAGCTGTGGAAGAAGCTGCACGAACTCGAAACTAATCGTTCAACTGGGCGCGCCGCTGGCGGCAGCGCTGCGACATCCAACAGCGCAGCATCCGCGGCGTCAACGTCCCTGCTGCCGCCCAGCTCCGCCGGCCTGAACTCACATCAGCAACAGTCGAATAGCAGCAGCAGCGGCAGCCTGTCCAGCGGCGGCGACAATAATCCTGCGACCACAAACGCCAAAATCAAGGAGAAGTCGGAAAACTAAGCGGAAGCGATCGATCGACGCGAGGCGCGCCAGAAATTAACAATAAAAAATTAAAACCAAGATCAGTAAAAGCGTCAAGCTTAACACACACAAACACAAACACACACACACACACACACATTATCCGTAAACGGCAGAGGCGACACCGCATCTACAGAGGAAATAAATAGTTATACTAAACACACACACATATGCTAAACTTTAAATGAGAAAATATAAAAACTAAAATGTATACTCGATTGACAAGACACCAACCAAGCCGGCCCGCAGGACGCTTGGGCGGCTGTTGAAGGAGGTAGAACCGAAATCTAGACGGGGAGCTGAATCAGATCCCTGTGGGCGTGCGTGTGTGTGCGTGTGAGGGGTATGTTACCAAACTTGAGTGCGGCATCAAAGAAATCTTTATAAATATTGTATCTTAAACCTAAACAAAAAAAATCTAAAAAATAGACACAGTCACACTAACACACTCATGCGTGCACATACACACCCCATATACAGACACACACGCGGACACGTATAAATAAATATTAAAAACTAAAAAAAAATAAAGAAGGAAAAAAAAATATTATTAATTACGTTTAAGCGATAAAGTTGAATAAAGAGAAACCATGTTAGTAAGTGAAATGCGAGGAGCTATAACTATAACTGATTGACGATTGTTGAGGCGCATTGAACATAACCTAAAAATATTGCTAACTAGGTCCTAACACAGATCAGCCATCCTAGTCCCCACCACCCACGGAAACCGCACTCACTCACCTAATGTTCACTTGATTGCGTTCGTCCGAAATGTTTAAAATAGATGAACTGCGCAACATCCAGACTTTTTTTTTTATTTAATTCAATTTTTTTTAGGGTTGGCGGTTTATCAGAAAGACTGTCCCCAGTCTACCGGAAATGTGTAAAATAATTCAACTGCGCAACGTCCTAAATATTTTTTTTTTTGTGTCTACCACAGCAGGCTTAATAAAACGGCGTGTCTTAGTCCAAGTTTCCCACTGAATTGTATATAAAATATGAGAAATACGCCCCTCCTCCCAGAATGTAACTTTGTTATTTAGCTTTAAGTGTTGCACACTCCGTCAAGACTTCTCGAGATCATAAATTCCAACGATTCCCGCTAAATGCCTGAGCTCTCAGCCACGAATCTGACACAAATGCCGAGCTAATTGGCTAATTGATTTAGGCAGTAAAATATAATAACACACCATACCGTATGCAAAATTCTGATCTATTTAAGTGCATGTCCGTCATACGAGAGAAAAATGGGAGAAATGGGCGCATGCGCAGCTATCGAGATGTACTAAGAAAAATTTAAAACAAATATTGAGAATTGTATAAAGGTTAAGCTAAAGAAACCAACCAAGAAAACGTTAGTCTGTAGAAGATGGTTATGGGCAGACTATGTTGGCACCTACGATAGTTGTCATCTAGAGAAACATTTCCATAGTCCACTTGAGACTCAATGCATCTAAAAAAAAAAATAAAGAAAAACTATATATCTCTGGGGAAAGCGGTCCAGTCTGAAGTCTATGATAGTTTTCAAACTCTTTCCAATTTCCCTTAAACAAGAATTGCTTTCAACCTTCATGGAAATGCGCACAATTCTCATTCAATTTTCGAAAATATTTATTGTAAATAATGTAGCTAAGATAATGTATGGGGGACTTTGGACTGCTTTCCCAGCATCTCACTCACTGACTCATTCTCACTCACAAACTCACAATTAGCCGCACTCATGGTAAAGAAAAATATATAAAATTTATATATGAAATATACTATGCATATGTATGTTTGTTCATTCAACTCTCACGCCCATTACAAAGTATAGAAGCTTGCATTATAGGAGCAAACTTGGAGCAGAGGGAGGACGGCAGGACGAAAGGAAAATTATATACTAATGAATGTCTCTCATTAAGCAAAAAACCGCAAAAGTTCATATAATATTAAAGATAATTGTGTCTGTGAATCGTGAGTTATTATACACATATATGTATACATATATTGCAAAAAAAAAAAAAAATATTAAAAAAAAAAAACAAAAAATCTAAAGGAAAAAACGTAAAAGTTAGCGTTATTATTAAATATGTTTGTAAAACGTCAACCACAATATGCAACAGAGAGAGAAAATTTCAAACCGAATTAAGGGGCAAAACCTTACAAAGTGCATCAACTAACAAGTCATCGCCTACAGAGAAAGAGAAAGAGTGTATTGTATTTCGAAAATTTACCTATTGCCTAAATACTAAGCAAAGTGTGTAAGGAGGTTTTGCATCTTTATATTAGCGTGTAATTAAAAATAAAAGAAGAAAAAAAATAGCGAAAAAGAGAGCCCGAGATAGACAGCTACTACGACTAGAGCTAACCAGTAATATCACATCCGTTGAGAAGCAATAGAGATCAGATCGCCCCTATAACTGCCTTTAGAACACCAAATGAAACTGGAGGAGTATAGAAAGTAAACAAATTTATACATTCGATGGAGTATATGTTCTTGACGTGCTGAAGATCTGTTGTTTGTTATGCCAATCCCGAAACTATTCCAAGCTAAACAGAGCCCCCTTTGATAACACGCGAATAGGACCCCATCTCAAGTTAATGTTGATGTTCGTATAGGATGCCAATCAGTGACAAAAACAAAAAATATTCAAAGGATAATGCAATTGTAAAAAAAAAAAACGAAACAAAAAATCAAGTAAACAACAAACACTAAATAAAGTAAAAATAAAAAAAAAATGTTGAGAAAAAGAAAGCCTAATAAACGAGAAAAATTTATATAAGACAGATGGTTTAATGATTATTGTCTCTTTAGTTCTTTTTTTTGTTCTTTTGTGATGATTAACTTTTGTTGCACCTTAAGTTATAACCTGTTTAGTCCGCTTTGAACTTGTACGGTAACTTTAACTATAGTTTCTAATATTGTATTTATATGTATAAACAAATCGAGCATGTTAAAACGTAGCTGTAGCTGCTTAGAGCCCAGCTGAGCAAAAAGTATAAGCAAAACTCGTTAAGTACTTTTAGAGACAAAAATCTTGTACTAAAAATAAAGTCGCATTAACAACGTTGCAAAAAAAAAAACAAAAAAAATATATAAGAAAAGCTAAAAATACCAACAACAATAAGAGCAAAATAGTAAAGCGCTTTAACAATATAAATACTATGGATACTAACAATGAAAGGAAAATCGGAAAAAGAGGATAAATATATATGTGAATTATGTATTTTCTTATGTTCTAGACTTGTAAAAAAAAACCTATCGTATATGACACAGACACACACACGCTATTATTATGTACAACTTTGAGTTCTGGTTCTTTAGGAAGGTGTGCGAGGATTTCAATTGTTTTCCTGGGTTGAAGGCACACTGCACACTACACTCACTCGCCCACACACCTACCTACCCACTCACATTAAACACTCGAACACACACACATCAACTAAACAAAATCTTATGCTGAGAGTAAATATAAAAAGATAAATTATAATTACACAAAACATAAATGGGAATAAATATATATAGGTATATACATACATATATATAAAAATATATATACACGAGCATCAGAAAACAAAGGTTTAGTTGATTGCTTTCGACTCCAAGCAGTTGGCCGGAATGTATGCGACAGAAACTAAGAGCAGGCAGCAGAAATCGAGGAAATATTAAATAAAGTGAGTTGAATTGCAGGCGCAGACGAAATAAAATATTAGCTGCAAGCAGAATTAACCAAAAACGTTTAAAAACCAAGCAAAAATTAAAAACACAAAACTGAATGAATGAGTATGAGCAAATCGGAGAGAAAAGAAGCAAAGAGATCAATCAACAATAAAAAATTAATAAATAAAAATAAAAAAAATTTAAAACTTGTTTTATTCATTGGCGGCGACATTGAATAGATCTACAAATCAATTAAGGTAATCCGCTTATGAATCGGATGATTATTGACGAAAATAAACCTTCGCGAGGGGCTATATAGTCATCTCTACAGATTTTCCACTTTTTGAAGGGGACCCCCCAGAAAATTTTTAAATGGGCCATAACTTATTGGCAAAGATATAGCCTTCGCAAGGAGCCTTCTCCACGGATTTTCCACTTTTTGAAGGGGACACCCCAGAAAATTTTCAAAAAAATGGAAAAATAAATTTGTATTTAGATTTTGATGCAGATTGATGGAGAATCCATCTACGAATCATTTAAGGCACTCCGCTTAATGATCGGATGATTATTAGCAAAGATATGGCCTTCGCAAGGGGCTATAAGGTCATCTCCACAGATTTTCCACTTTTTGAAGGGGACACCCCAGAAATTTTCGAAAAAATGGAAAAATAAATTTTTATTTGGATTTTGATCATGTTGATGGAGAATCCATCTACGAATCATTTAAGGTACTCTTCTTAAGAATCCGACGATTATTGACAAAGATATGGCCTTCGCAAGGGGCTATAAGGTCATCTCCACAGATTTTCCACTTTTTGAAGGGGACCCCCCAGAAAATTTTCGAAAAAATGGAAAAATAAATTTTTATTTGGATTTTGATGCAGATTGATGGAGAATCCATCTACGAATCATTTAAGGTACTCTGCTTAAGAATCCGACGATTATTGACAAAGATATGGCCTTCGCAAGGGGCCATATATTCGTCTCCACGGATTTTCCACTTTTTGAAGGGGACCCACCCAGAAAATTTTCGAAAAAATGGAAAAATAAATTTGTATTTGGATTTTGATGCAGATTGATGGAGAATCCATCTACGAATCATTTAAGGTACTCCGCTTAATGATCCGATGATTAGTGACAAAGATATGGCCTTCGCAAGGGGCTATAAGGTCATCTCCACAGATTTTCCACTTTTTGAAGGGGACACCCCAGAAAATTTTCGAAAAAATGGAAAAATAAATTTTTATTTGGATTTTGATGCATGTTGATGGAGAATCCATCTACGAATCATTTAAGCTACTCTGCTTAAGAATCCGACGATTATTGACAAAGATATGGCCTTCGCAAGGGGCTATAAGGTCATCTCCACAGATTTTCCACTTTTTGAAGGGGACCCCCCAGAAAAATGTCGAAAAATTGGAAAAATAAATTTGTATTTAGATTTTGATGCAGATTGATGGAGAATCCATCCACGAATCATTTAAGGTACTCCGCTTAATGATCGGATGATTATTAGCAAAGATATAGCCTTCGCAAGGGGCTATAAAGTCGTCTCCACGGATTTTCCACTTTTTGAAGGGGACCCACCCAGAAAATTTTCGAAAAAATGGAAAAATAAATTTGTATTTGGATTTTGATGCAGATTGATGGAGAATCCATCTACAAATCATTTAAGGTACTCCGCTTAATGATCGGATGATTATTGGCAAAGATATAGCCTTCGCAAGGGGCCATATATTCGTCTCCACGGATTTTCCACTTTTTGAAGGGGACCGCCCCAGAAAATTTTCGAAAAAATGGAAAAATAAATTTGTATTTGGATTTTGATGCAGATTGATGGAGAATCCATCTACGAATCATTTAAGGTACTCCGCTTAATGATCGGATGATTATTAGCAAAGATATGGCCTTCGCAAGGAGCCATACATTCGTCTCCACGGATTTTCCACTTTTTGAAGGGGACCCCCCAGAAAATGTTCGAAAAAATGGAAAAATAAATTTGTATTTGGATTTTGATGCAGATTGATGGAGAATCCATCTACGAATCATTTAAGGTACTCCGCTTAAGAATCCGATGATTATTGACAAAGATATGGCCTTCGCAAGGAGCCATACATTCGTCTCCACGGATTTTCCACTTTTTGAAGGGGACCCCCCAGAAAATTTTCGAAAAAATGGAAAAATAAATTTGTATTTAGATTTTTATGCAGATTGATGGAGAATCCATCTACAAATCATTAAAGGTACTCTGCTTAAGAATCTGATGATTATTGGCAAAGATATGGTCTTCGCAAGGGGCTATAAGGTCATCTCCACAGATTTTCCACTTTTTGAAGGGGACCCCCCAGAAAATATTCGAAAAAATGGAAAAATAAATATGTATTTAGATTTTGATGCAGATTGATGGAGAATCCATCCACGAATCATTTAAGGTACTCCGCTTAAGATTCTGATGATTATTAGCAAAGATATGGCCTTCGCAAGGAGCCATACATTCGTCTCCACGGATTTTCCACTTTTTGAAGAGGACCCCCCAGAAAATGTTCGAAAAAATGGAAAAATAAATTTGTATTTGGATTTTGATGCAGATTGATGGAGAATCCATCTACGAATCATTTAAGGCACTCCGCTTAATGATCGAATGATTATTGACAAAGATATAGCCTTTGCAAGGGGCTATAAAGTCGTCTCCCCTGATTTTCCACTTTTTGAAGGGGACCCCCAGAAAATTTTCGAAAAAATGGAAAAATAAAGTTGTATCTAGTTTTTGATGCAGATTAATGGAGAATCCATCTACGAATCATTTAAGGTACTCCGCTTAATGATCTGATGATTATTGGCAAAGATATGGCCTTCGCAAGGGGCTATATAGTCATATCTACAGATTTTCCACTTTTTAAAGGGAACCCCCCAGAAAATATTCGAAAAAATGGAAAAATAAATATGTATTTAGATTTTGATGCAGATTGATGGAGAATCCATCTACGAATCATTTAAGGTACTCTACTTAAGATTCCGATGATTATTAGACAAAGATATGGCCTTCGCAAGGAGCCGTACATGTCATCTCCACAGATTTTCCACTTTTTGAAGGGGACCCTCCAGAAAATGTTCGAAAAAATGGAAAAATAAATTTGTATTTGGATTTTGATGCAGATTGATGGAGAATCCATATACGAATCATTTAAGGTACTCTACTTAAGAATCCGATGATTATTGACAAAGATATGGCCTTCGCAAGGGGCTGTAAGGTCATCTCCACAGATTTTCCACTTTTTGAAGGGGACCCTCCAGAAAATGTTCGAAAAAATGGAAAAATAAATTTGTATTTGTATTTTGATGCAGATTGATGGAGAATCTATCTAGGAATCATTTAAGGTACTCCGACTAAGAATCTGATGATTATTGACAAAGATATGGCCTTCGCAAGGGGCTATATATTCGTCTCCACAGATTTTCCACTTTTTGAAGGGGACCCTCCAGAAAATGTTCGAAAAAACGGAAAACTAAATTTGTATTTGGATTTTGATGCAGATTGATGGAGAATCCATCTACGAATCATTTAAGGCACTCCGCTTAATGATCGAATGATTATTGGCAAAGATATAGCCTTTGCAAGGGGCTATATAGTCGTCTCCACGGATTTTCCACTTTTTGAAGGGGACCCCCCAGAAAATTTTCGAAAAAATGGAAAAATAAATTTGTATTTGGATTTTGATGCAGATTGATGGAGAGTCCATCTACAAATCATTTAAGGTACTCCGCTTAAGAATCTGATGATTATTGGCAAAGATATGGCCTTCGCAATGGGCTAGATAGTCGTGTAATAATTTAAGGCGCCCCGCTTAGGAATCAGGCCTCCCTAATAAGCGTTTCGTAAGCTCCGATGCATCTGCCAATATTCTGTTCAGTATTGGAAAACGATTGTGAAATTGCAAATTTTTAAAAGCTTCTTAAAAACGACGAAAGCTCTTCACTGCAGTTGGTTCGCTCGCCAGATGCAGTCGAAAATCGCGAGAAAAATCAATTTTGAAAATCGCATTGTCGCGGAGTACATCTCGTGATTCCTCATGAAGTGGGAGAACTATTGTGACTTTGTGGCCGGATGCTTCGGTGGTGAGTGGAAAGATAAGACTTGGGAGTAACCAGCATCCCATGTTTGGTGGAATCTGAGAATGACGCAATCAGAGCCATATAGGCCACTTGTTGACAGTTGAAAGGGGCAGCCCCACAAGACAACGGGCGCCACGGCCAAGTTCACGGGCGGGGTGCCCCTGATCTTGAAGCGTATTTTTGTGGCGCGCATTCTTGGCAAGCGGCAGGCGGCGGTTCAACATGTGTTCACATTGTGGCACAATATTTTAATTAACTTTTATTCATTAATTGCACGGCCCAGGTGCCTGTGGGGTGGTGGTGGCCCACCCCCTCGACACGATCAAGGTGTGGCAACAGGCCTCCAACTCCAACGTTTTCACGGCTATCCACCAGATCTACAATCGGAATAATGGGGTAAGTATTGGGGGTTACGTCTGGTCAGAGTGTCTGTGACATAAAATTAGATTAAAGCAACAAATGATAGAAATTTATACAATACTTAATATATTTCGTATTGGACCTATATTTTTGAATAAAAGCTTTATATTTTCATTTAAATTTAATGACTAGACGTAACCAACTGGGCTAATATGAGTTCTAGGGCTTAGTTACTTAACAAATCCCTAAAGATCAACGGCTTTTACAGAGGCATGTTCTTTCCATTCATCTCCACCGGAGCCATCAACTCCCTGCTCTTTGGAATTTATGGAAACCACCTGCGGCAGTTGAGGAAGGTGTGCCACAGTGACTACCAGAGGGAGCAACTGGAGTACCACAACATGTTCATGGCAGGATCAGTGGCCGGCTTCGTGCAGTCCTTTATAGCCTGTCCCATGGAGCTAATAAAGGTTCGCCTCCAGACCCATAGCTGTAGGTTTTCTTTCCTTTTAAAATTTGAAACGTTTGTTTCGGAAGATATATCTTTTTAGACTATAACGACTACCTCTATGGACAACGGCGTACTGCGATGGGAACTTTTAAAAGGATACTCAAGACTGACGGAATCTCTGGACTCTACCGCGGACTCCTGCCCATGATGTGTCGGTGAGTTTCGATGAAACTATCATTTCAACAAATTGATTAGCTCGTCCGGCTCTTAGGGATGTCCTGCCTTATGGAATCTATATGCTGGCCTACCGTCAAGCCATCGATTACCTGGATCAGCGGGACTTTGTCCGTCGCCGTCGCTCTCAGTCGGATGGATCAAGCGTGAATCTCCTTGTGACCACGCTGGCTGGAGCCTGGGCCGGAGTCATCTCATGGGTGTGCGTCATTCCGTTCGATGTGGTCAAGACACTGATGCAGGCGGACGAGAACCACAAGTATCGCGGTATCTTTCACTGTGTCCGGGTGCAGTACAGAGCCTACGGCTGGAGGAGCATATTCCGGGGCAGTTGGATGCTGGTGGCTCGGGCGATTCCCTTCAACGCCGCCACGTTTCTGGGCTACGAGTACGCCTTGGAGTGGTGTCAGCGGTGGAACGGCACATATGTATGACAGGAGGAAAAATACCGGAGGAAACCTGAGACTCCAGGTGATTAAGAGCTTTAACTAGTTTTTATTGATAGTGAGCATAATTTGATAGATTAATAAATTGTACACCTTTTGCTACGCCATATTGCACCAAATTATTTATCAAATGTTTTTCAAAACATTTATTTAAAACAAGCAAAGCTTAGTATACTTTGAATATAATGCTCACAAAATAATGCATAAAATAATAATATTTTCTAAAATGTACCTATAAATTAAAAAATATATAGATTTGAATTTGAATTTAATTGGTTTTTGGTATAAGTGTATAGTTTTTGTGAAATTTTCGTAGATCATTTTATAAGTAAAAGTTTTTAAGTTGAAAGACGGTTAGATTTTGGATATAAGACGGAACGGGAATGTGACCAGTGTTGGAAATCGTCAAACTAACAGCTTTGTTGTTGTTCACGAGTAGTAAATGCGTTTTTAAAATAGACAGAAGCCAGAAGCCCGGAGAAAACCATAAAGCAGAGCTCTGCAAAATCTAGTTGAAAAAAATATCAAGCAATAAAAAAATCTATTTTATTTTCGATTTCTTAAAGTCCGTATTACGATATAAGTATCGATAAGGCTAGCAAAAGTCTGTGTCAGTGTCTGGTCACACTTCCAACACGAAACCATCAACATCGTCGCGTCGCGGTAGAAGATAAATAGAGAAAAGTAGAGTGTACTCGCGCCTCTCGACATTTTTTTTATCGCGCTGCAGCGGACGCGAGTGCGATTAATGAGGCGTACCAAGTGCAAAACGCTCGCCAGCGAATTAGCATATGGCCGAATCTAACATCTAACATCACCAATACAACACACGCCCAGGGCAGAGCTGAGAGCAAAAGTGATGACTGCTGCCCCAGGTGCCCCCAAAATTGTTGTTGCTGCTGTTTGCATTGGTGTTGGCTGTTCAGTGACGAGTGCCAGTGACTGTGAGGGCTGTGGAAGTGAATCGAAAAAGTGGAATTGCGCACAATTATTCGCAGCAGAAGCAGCAGTAGCAGCAGCAGCAGCTGCTGCTAGTATGTGCAGTTGTTTGTGGCGGCGCGCAAAGTTCGCGGACAGCAGGCGGAATAACGGGTCACGAGAAGACGGAGAGGAAAACAAACTGAGAAGCAGAGCAAGCAGGAGGAATAACGCAACCTGCTCCTACCCACCCCCCCAAAAATATTAATCCCGAAATCAAATTACGTGGCAAGTGGTCAGTCGAGAGGAAGAGGAAGAAGAACAACAACAAACCTGGCTAAGCAAGTTTGTCCCGTTATTTTGGAACACACTGTTTACTGTACGTGAGCTCAGCCACCCACCACCCACCACCCATACCACCCACTCGGCCCAGCATAACAGCACAACTGTAAAGGAGTAGAAGCATCCACCACCGAAATGTCGTCGCTCAAGGTTGCCGTGAGGGTTCGGCCCTTCAACTCGCGGTGAGTAAAAGTGGAATAAAAGTATTAGACTAAAAATTAAAGAGTTTAAAGAATAATCAGAGTATGCTCTTTTTTTTCGAAAAGTAACTGCGAGCAGGAGCGATAAGGAAAATTTAAAACGCCCCCTAATTGGGGAAATCTGTTGCGCACTTGAACTGGGGGCTAGGAGGAGTGGAGACTTTCGGGCCAACTGCTACGTAGAATGGCCAACAAATTTCGGCAACTACGAGCTACAAGCCCCTCTCACAATTAAAACATAAAAAAGACGGTTAGGGAATGGGCTAGACCCGAGACCGGGACCGGGACGGGGCCTACTTAAAAGCACATTAAACCCTATTCCCAACCCCGCCCGACGACCATCGTTAACCGCTTTTGTTGCCTTTTTTGTGGCTCTATCTTGGCTCTAACCGACAGAGCGGTCGGTCATTGCTGTTGGCACAGTTGCTGGCGAACAAAAACACGCTGGAGAACCCACCAGAGTCGGACAAAGAAAGATGGAACCTGCAATGACATCATATTCATCTGCTGGCTTCGATATAAGCTTCCTTGTCTTAATTGTCCATGAAAAAAAATAATAGTAGTAATTATTGAAACAAAAAGTAAGTGGAGCTATGGAGCTCCCTGCTCCCTCTCCCTGCCGAGCTGTGACATCATCATCGGACTTATGCAAAGCGGCTGCTCCAATAGCTTGGAGAGGCTATTACATATATCCCAGGCCCCGAAACGGAAATTTTTAGCACATACTTGCACGGCTCCCCCAAGGCCTCCTCCTCCTCCTCCTCCTCCTCGGCGGACATGCAAGACTGCCGCCCATAGCCCCGATGCGAAAACAAAAGCAGAAATCCACTATAATTGCTGCACTGCCACGAGCCGTCGAACAAAACCAAATAGATTTTTGATTTTAGCACGAAACCAGTTCCCCCGAAAACCATATCTCATTTTCACGCCCAGTGGCGGCCATTGGGAGGGGCTACGGGGGCAGCAGCTCTCCCCTCCAGTGACTCAGAATGTTGGCAGAGAGCCCCCCATGAGTCAGACCTGCCAGATTCGTGAACTTTTTAAGGTTTAATTGGGAATGAATCCCCGCTAGAGGCAAGTCCCCATGCTCTCCGCCAAAGATTAACGAATTAAAGCCACTCGAAAGCCAGACTCAGGCTCCTCCACCAGAGAGGAATGACCTAAAATTGTCGCTGGAAGTGGGACAAGTGCTGCAGTTATCCGACAAATGTATAGCATAGTCTTAGTTGTATCTCAGACCCGCATCGGGGGTCTCTCTGTTTATTTACATGCCCCGCTCTGCCCTGGTCTGCGCCGCGTGTGGGTGCCCCCATGAACTCCAGTCAACCGGTTCCATCTTCGGTTCTATGCGCCTCGGCCGCTCTTCCCTTTGATGTTGCAATCAAGTTTTCCAGCTCGTTCTGTTTAATGTTGCCCAGAAACCGGATTTCTTTCATCATTTTTAGCTATAGCCGAGCTGTGGCTGACTCCCAAACATGTCAATTGGATGGCATGGCCTCTTCCATGGCCTCTTCCCCATCCCCCACTGAATTTTCGCCCAGGTCATGCAAAAATCGTTAATGGGAATATTTATGAGTGGGGCGATGGGGCGATGGGGCGACGGGGCAGTCTATTTATAATCCAACACGAAAGCCCTGAAAAGCAAACAATACTCGTTACATAAACCCAAAACAATAAGCTTAGACTGGCTGGGTAATAAATAAAGTTGTCGTTGGCTCTTCCCATTGCAGCGAGAACGACATGGACGCCCAGCTCATCGTCGAGATGGAGGCGAAGAAGACCCGGCTGCTGAAGCCCCGCCTGCAGTCCATCCGCGATGCCGGACGGGACAACCACCACGACTTCACCTTCGACTACTCGTACTGGTCCTTTGACGCGGAGGACCAGCACTTTGCCACCCAGGAGCAGGTCTACAGCGATCTGGGCAACGACGTCGTCGACTGTGCCTACGAAGGTGAGATTCAGTTACACTTTCCGCAGATCTTGTCGGAGAGGCATCTCCTCCTAGCCATTGGCCACCCGCGGAGAACATTGTTTACGTTGGCTTCCCTCTCGTTTCCCGAAATTTCGGTCTAAAAATAAAGCCTTAGTGGGCCTTAGTAGGTATACTAAGTTAAACGCCACTCGCACTTGCAACGCTTGGCTGGCGGCTAATTGGGAAGGTATTCGAGTCGGTAAGTGAGTAGGTGCCATGGGCAGTAATCGAGCGAGTTTCCTGCTACCGGATGGATGTTATTTAGGGGATCACGGAGTAGGTTATCCCTCAAGAGGACTTCATAAACACAATAATTGCTACAAACGCACTTCTGGCTGTCATTGAACATCCAAGTTGAATGTTTTGCGAAGAAAGTGCAAGGAAAATAAATTATTCAACTTCCGTGTTGGAAGCTCGCGCCTAGCATTTGCATGTTAGAGTACCATTTGCCTCGGCTCTCAGTCTTTGAATTAAAAAACTAAGCAAGCAAGCAAGCCAAACAAAGCCAAACTTTCGCCCACAACAAGTCGAGATGCCAAGCGAAATGGAACAGCTGTTGGCCGTCGTCTTGGCACGCTTTCAATATCGAATTACGCGAAGCCCCAGAGCCGCGACTAGCCCAGAGGCGGGGGGATGCGAAAATGACAAATGGTTACATGCATTTTCCAAGCAGATGGATCCAAACAGTGAAAAACGAGCCATGAACAACAATAGCTGGCTGCCAGTGGCGTCCAACTGGCTGCGCGACTTGGGCAACGTCCACTTGTGAGGTCTTGGATGACAGCAGCGATGAGCACACCTGTTGGCAGCCACTCCCCAAGCATCGCCTCTAGATCTGATGGCGCCAGAGATGTTGTCGCAATGGCAGCTCGAGCAGGCCATCTGCGAGTCATCTGGAGGCTGGTCTTATCTGGGAGCCAAGATCAGCCAGTTATCCGAGAAAGTAATCCGCTAAGCAGGCAGAACACCATTGGGAAAGCCATTTAATCATCAGCTACTTGGCGGTTGGCACTCTAGTCACCCAGTCACGAAGTGCTTGCCTTACTTTCTGGAGGTTCAGCCGTTGCGGCAGACACTCCGCGCTCCGTGACTGGCAATTACTTAGCATGATGCGCTCGACTGCAACCGCAGCCGACTGACATTCGCTTCACGTTTGGTTCTGGCGGGGATTCAGGTTACAAAACATATACCAACTTATTGTTAGATCTTAGTATCGGGTTTGGGAGTGTAAAGCCCATGTTGTGGAATAATTGGACAATTAATAAACACTTTCCAACCTCTGCATCTCAGGTTACAATGCGTGCGTCTTCGCTTACGGACAAACGGGCTCCGGGAAGACCTTCACGATGATGGGCACTCCGAACAACCCGGGCCTGATACCGCGCATCTGCGAGGAGCTGTTCGCCCGGATGCGCGTGGGCCAGGAGTCCGGTACTGGCTACCGGACGCACGCCAGCTACCTGGAGATCTACAACGAGCGGGTCAAGGATCTGCTGGCGGCCCAGAGCACCGGCCACGGCCTGCGGGTGCGGGAGCATCGCAGTCTGGGCCCCTATGTGGAGAACCTGTCCCAGCACGCCGTCTCCGACTTTGATGAGATTCAGGTGAGTGGTTGAGACATAGTCTAGGCTATGATGACTTGATCCTTGTATGGCCCATTGCAGGAATGCATCGCCCGGGGGAACGCCCAACGCACCACGGCCAGCACCAACATGAACGACACGAGCAGCCGGAGTCACGCCATCTTCACGATCACATTTGTGCAGGCCGTCTTCATGAATGACATGCCAAGCGAGACAGTCTCGAAGATCCATCTGGTCGATCTGGCGGGCAGGTGCGTAAGCGTAAACTTGGGCGTAAGCGGAGCATGAAGCGCTGCTCTAGAAAGTAAAACCACCAAGGGGTGGGGGGAAAGCAGTGATATTTCTAGATGGGATGGGTGCTCTTGCCCTAGATGGATAATTGGAGGCATCTCTTGTTCTCTTTTGCAGCGAGCGGGCCAATGCAACGGGCGCAACGGGTCAGCGGCTGAAGGAGGGCGCCCACATCAACAAGTCGCTGGTTACCCTGGGCAGCGTTATCTCGGCCCTGGCGGAGCAGACGAGTGCCGGCAACAACACCAGCAGCTCCTCACTTGCCACCACCCCGAACGGGGCCAGCAAGCGGGTGCTCTACATCCCGTACCGGGACTCGATACTCACCTGGTTGCTGAAGGACAGCCTGGGCGGCAACAGCAAGACCATCATGATCGCCGCCCTCTCCCCGGCCGACTGCAACTACAGCGAGACACTGAGCACGCTGCGGTACGCCAATCGGGCCAAGAACATCATCAACAAGCCGACAGTGAACGAGGATGCGAACGTCAAGCTGATCCGCGAGCTCAGGGAGGAGATCAACAAGCTCAAGTCCATGCTCTCCGGAGATATTGTGAGACATTGCCCTCTGCCCTTCAGCCTTCGAATAACTTTTGTATCTTTGCAGCAATCTCTGCAGCCATCCCTCAAAGTATTAGCCGATCTTCAGAAGAAGGAGGCGCAGGAGAAGGTGCTCACCGAGGAGTGGACGGAGAAGTGGAAGGTGGCCCAGTCCATTCTGCAGGAGCAGAAGAGCTTGGGTCTGCGCAAGTCGGGCGTCGGGGTGGTGCTCGACTCGGAGATGCCGCATCTCATCGGCATCCACAACGACGTGACCACCGGCGTGACGCTCTACAGCCTGAAGGAGGGAGAGACGCGTATCGGCAGCGAGGATGCCGAGGTGTCGCAGGACATCGAGCTGGCCGGCGACGGCATTCGAGCGCAACACTGCAGCATTGTGCTGAAGGGTGGGGTGGTGACTCTGCATCCCTGGCCGCTGGCCCAGTGCTGGGTGAACGCCCATTTGATCGACGAGCCCAAGCAGATCTCGCAGGGCGACATCATTCTGCTGGGCCGGACCAATATCTTTCGATTCAACAACCCCGCCGAGGCGGCTAAGCTGCGCAAGGACCTGAGTCGCTCACAGCTGGACATGTCGCGGCTGTCGCTGATAACTTCGTCCAAGGAGAACCTGCTCACCTGCAGCATCTACTCGGACGAGGACGGGGCCTCGCCGTACAGCAAACGCCCGGAGCGCCAGTATTATCCCCAGCGTCCCATGTCCAGAGACGATCCCGAGCTGCAGGACGAGAATAGGAAGATCCTGGACACGATCGAAAATGCCTTAAAGCAGCTGAACGTGGTGGGTGTGGATGTTCTTCTTCGAATTAAAGATGAACAGTTAAAAAATATATATTTCTGAGCAGGAACGCGTCCAGATGCACGACCAATACAAGACCAAGGTGCGGAAGCTGACCGAGGAGCTGATTCGCCTGGAACAGGAGGAGATGGACGGCCTGCAGGTGTTGAATTGCCGGGAGCAGGAGCTGATTGCCCGCAAGGACATGCTCATGTGGGAGAAGAACAACGAAAAGGTTCAGGTGCGTGCGCATCGCATATCCTTGCATGCCAATCTTGCCAACTGGATGTGTTCTTGTGACTTTTTGTGATTATTGCCGCCTGCCTCTCTATTATGGTTTCCCTTGTTTTGGCTTTGTGTTCATTATCCTTTTCCGTTCGTTTCATTTTCGTTTTAGATCGACATTGTGTGTAGACAAATTTCAGCGTTTCAGACGCAGCTCGACTCTAAGAAACGAGATTTCTCTGAGTACGTAGCGAAAGAGTTGCAGGAGCTGCAAGATTGTGGCAAACTGGACGAGGTTTGTTTATTTGTTTAGAGTTGTTCCGCTTAGAGCTTAGAGTAGATTGTAGAAGGGTCACTTAAGATGGAAGTGAATCTAAAATGCATTCCTTTTCTTGTCGCAGATGGGCATGAAAATCGAAGAGGGCACCCCTCTGAACGATGAGCTGCTGCTGCAAGTGTCCGATTCCTTGGATTTGTTTGCGGCTCAGTTCATAAAGGAAACTGTTCGAAGAAATGTGAGTTAGTGGCATTCATTTGGTGGCTTTTTAAACTAAAACTGAACTCTAATAACCAGAACGAGGAGATCCGCAAGCTGGATGAGCAGATTGCGGAGAAGGAGCGCATCCTCAATGCCAGCACCAGCAAAATAGCCAAGGTGGATGAGACCATGCTGGAGATCCAGGCCCAGTTGGAGCGCCTGCGGCTGGAGCGGGCCGAGAGCGAGGCGGAAGCGCAGGCCATGCGGGCCAAGAAGCAGAACATGAAACTGCAGCTGGGCAGCAAGTCCATGTCCACCTCGACGAGCACCAACGAGGCTGACGACGTGTCCAAGTCGGACACATACGAAACCTGTGACACCTTCCACACCGCCCAATCGAACTTTTCGCTCGTCTCGTCGCCCACCATCACGGAGGGCCAACAGTCGCCGCTGAGCAACTGCTCCTGCGAGGCCGAGGACGAGGCGGAGGACACGCGCAAGGACGATCTCTCTGGCAGCAGTGAGGATGCTTCACGCACTTGCACAGCCGGTCCGAGCAGCGGCAGTGGCAGTGCCAGCGTGGGATTGGGCGGCTCAGTGCCCAGCGCCACGCCCAGTTCGCAGGCCATTATGAGCGACAGCGGCGTGTGCCTGGACAGCCGCAACCAGGCGTTGATTCAGAACGGACTCATCAGCAACTACAGGCAGGGCGTACGCACAAGCGACGAGGACACAGGCTCCTGCTCTTCCTGCGAGCTTGGCCGGCATTCTGAGGTGGCGCGCCCCTATTGCCCGCTCCACTCGCTGCGCCGCAAGATAGCCGCCCAGAAGGCACTCATTATGAAGAATCTCGAAACGGACCTGAACAAGGCCCAGTTGGACGAGCACATTGCTGACTTGCAGGACCTCCAGCGGCGCTACATTCAAATGGAGCAGGAAATGCTGCAGTCGGTGCAGGATTTGGAGGCACATGCGCAGTGCTGTGCGGACGAGCGGACGGGCATGGAACGGCAATACGAACTGGCCAGCTCTATCATGCGTTCCAGTGTGATGAGCCCCACCAGCATGGAAGAGTCGCAGATTTATCCTCCCAGCATGACGAGATCCTGTCCTTCCATGCGAGAGTTTCGTAAGTTTCTTAAAGTTACTTTTTTTTTAATTAAAATAAAATTATTAATTGGAGGTGTCTGTCTTCCAGCTGAAGGCGAGCATTTCATAACAATACCTAGTTTTGTGATGCGTGGCGCTGGCAAGCAGACACATTACGAGTACGAGGTGCGCATTGCCCTGCCCGATGGGAAGTTGAACATCCTCCGGCGCTACAGCCGTTTCCGGGAGTTGCATTTATGCATGAAGCACTGCTACGGAGCCAAGGTACGAAAGGTTTTGTACGAATTGGTATTAAGATAGTTTGTAATCCTTTAATGTCCCACAGATCTCTGCATTACCCTTCCCGCGCCGAGAGCTGTTTGCCTCCAACAGTGAGCCGGTAGCCAAGCACAGGCGGCGCCTGCTGGAGCTCTATCTGCGCCGTCTCTTCGTCGTGTGCTCGAAGATACCCCAGTGTCCGATCTATGATGGACCTGGAGGGCCGGGCCTCACACGCGCCTCCCTCGTCCAGCTGTCGTCTTTTTTCAAGAAAGGCCTCTTCGAAAACGGAAAGCATGGGACGGGATAATAGTTAACCTACTGCTGAATTATCTCCTGCCTACAGTGTGTCTTTTTATTTACTTGTACTACCTGTTAAGCTATATGACCGATAACATGGACCTGTTTTGAGTAGTTAGCCCAAGTACTGTGTAGTATGTAATTGTAGCTTTAAGATACCTCTTCTAGCTATGTAAGACCACCAGTGTCCTTTTCCACACACTCTGAAACATTTTTTTATACAAATTGTTATTAACTGAATCGGAGCTTTATATATATTCAGATCGTAATTGTAAATTGTAAACTGCCAGTGGCGACGTTGCAATCTCTCTCTCTCTCTGATATGTGCAAATAATTGTCTATTATAGTATGGTTGGAGATTTGTTTAGATGGTTTGTTGGTGTTTTGACGGCCAGTTTTAATTAGTTAATTATTTCTCATAAAGTAGTTAAATATACTTATAGGATGTACTGCTTCCAAAAGTTATTCCAGTTATATAATATAGTCTGTGATTTCCAACTGAAGTTATAGTATCGAAGAATCCAAGATAATGAACGCAACTGAACATTTCACGAGCAAGTAATCCAACTGACACTCAGTCTACAATATCTTTAGCCGTACAAATGGAGCACTGATGGGTCTAGGTGGGCAGATGTTTAGCAGTAGGTGATAGGTCCTTAGCCAGTAAGTCCTAGTTCGTAACTTCTTGCGTCGCAATTACAGTAAACTAATTATGAGTACAATTCCCGAAATCGATGAAACAACATGAAATGTTCTATGTAAAAAGCTTAGACTAAGTTTACAGTTAGCTATATAATGATTATGAACGGTGAAATTGGTCGATCTCTGAATCGACGGCAATAATGAAACAATAATAGTTTAGATTTAATAAACTCTCAAGTGCCCACTCGCACGGATATCCCTGCAGGGCCGTCCGTCAACACCGCTTTGACAAACGGGTGGGGGCAAGTTAAAAAAAAATATACGTAATCATTTACAAATATTGAATTTCTTGTTAATTTTTTATTTTTGGGGTAATGAAGTTAATAAAATATGAGCGCAGGCACCAGTGTACTTATTTTCCGGACACTACTGTACTGTGTAGAATACATTTTACATTACAGGTTCCCTTTTTTAGGCGATAGGTGTCGCAGTTTTGTCAGCGGGATATATTTCAAATTTAAATTTTAAAAACAAAAAAAAAACAATTCAAGTTGTTAATTTACGGCATTGCTACTATTAAATACTAATTTATATTTTTCCTTAGCGATAGATTGAATTTTAAACTGCAAGAGAATAAGAATGTAACCATATATGGTGACCACCATCTGAAAGGGATTTCTAGATTTTGTAATTTATAATAGAAATTAATTTATGAATTACCCCTGCAAAGTTTTTAATACTGATGTTGAAAAATCCACCGCAGCTGAAATGAAGTTTAAGGTGCAGCATCTGCAAGCTGTATTCCCGGAGGCCCATTTTTAGCGTTAAAAAATTCGATGCTGCTGGAGTTGCACTCATTCTATGAAGAATCCTCGGAATTTTCTTATTATACTACATTTAATTATATAAAATTTTATAATTTTATTATTAAAAATATTGACTAGTACTTACTACTCTAATGCAGCGATCACTGTGAAAGGATAAGATTAGAATGTTAAACAGCAACACGAAACATCGAAGCAGACGTACTAGAAGCGGTTTAAAAATAATGTTTTATATTTCAAAAGAACCCCATAAGTTTACATACAGTATTTCATTGGATCGTTTGGAAATAGTTGTTTTATGAAGGCCCAGTTCACCACATGCAGAATAGTTAGTCCATTGAAGAGGATCAGAACAATCAGAGGCAAGCTAAAGTATCCGCTAATTTCTTCCACCAAATGCCAAACTCGTCCTACAAGGGTCTGATTCTGCCTCAGAGCAACGCATAACTCCTGTAGGTTTTCAGGTTCCTCGCAATCTATAAGCTCCTCCAGGATATTATCGAGAATGTGACGTAAACGGCATACCAACTCTGACATTAAAATCACGAAGACACAGAATTCGTGGCCCTTGAGTTGGATCATCACCAATATCAATTGTGTGAGAGCCTTGTCCGACCACCCAATATAGGGTCCAATGGCCACATGGATTATGTAAGGAATGGTCGCAACGCAAAAACACATCCACCATCCAACTCCCAGAGCTACACGCCATCGAAATGTTGTGAGAGGAACCTGCCCTCCATATTGTTCCAGTGCTTTGTCGACCTCTTTGTCTAGGTCAGCAATATCCGTGAAGATGCTCTTAAGACGCCGGAATTGAGTCAACATGTTCAAATGATTGCACACCAGTATGAGTCCGATAAGAATTTTGTGAGTTTTTCCCATGAACAAGGTGAAGTCCTTAGCCTTAAAGTCTTCAACTTCCATATGCAAGGCAGCCATGTTTATGTAAGACTCATACATCACGATTGAAAGGATGATTAGGACATAGAAAGCATATCCTGCCACCCAATAGGAGCACCAAATATTTCTAAAGGATTTCTGAAAACACGCGATTGGAGGTGTGATCGCAAAAATGGAAAAAAAATGCAAATAAGGACGAATTGCGGCTATCAGATGACTTCGGTTTACTTCCATATCCGTTGAGGTGCCACGAGGTACTGAAGTCCTTGCTAGGCTTGCAGGCTTAGGGCTTTTAATTGAATTGAAAAGATAGGGAAATCAGTTTGAATCTATTTTAATTGTCTGTTTGTTAATTATCTAGATGTTCTGGCCAATTTATTAAAAATTAATTCACGAAAGTGCCTGGGAAAACTTTTTCTGGGCAATAGCCTGAATTTTGAACTGCAAAAGTATTATGATGTAGCTCATTAATGTGATTACCACCTGAAATTAATTGCATTAGATAAAATAGGTATAGGTAGGTGATATTTGATGGCATACCCCGCCAAAGTATTTTAAATTAATGTGGAAGAATCCACCGCAGGAAAAAAAGAGCTTCAGGTGCTGCATTTGCAAAAGGTACTCCTTCAGGCCCATTGTCAGAGGAGAAAAGTTTGAGCTTACATAGTTGCACCGTATCTGATGAAGAATTCGGGGAATACTATTGTACTAAAAAGGCATGAAAAGAAGCGTTTTTTAATTGGTAAAACAATTGCATTCTCAAAACTTACAGTATCCACACAACGCTGACTTAAAAAGCAAGTATATAAAAGGTTCGATAACAGCAAAAGACAAACCCCAAAACGTTCTATAAATAAGGAATATTTTCGAATGCTATGGTACACATTTTTAATTTCAAAAACTTACCAATCGTACAGCAATCGTCTTCAATAAACGTGTTAATATAGGCCCAGTTAATCATGTGCAGGATTGTCATACAGTTATAGAGGAAAAGCATAATCATGGGCAGGGAGAAGTAACTGCCAAGCTCGTTCACCAGTCGCCAGATTTGACCCACAAGTCTTTGGTTTCGTTTCAAGGCGACACACAGCGCCTGGAGCATGTCCTGGTCTTGACAGTCGACCAGCTCGAGTTGCAACTGCTGCAACGTGTGGCGCAGCAACAGAAGCAGCTCGTGGACCAACATCACAAACACACAGTACTCCAGAGCCTTGAACTGTTGCATCACAAGGATGAGTTCCGTCAGAGTCTTGTTCGTAAAGTTTAAGAAGGGGCCCATGGACTCATATGTACATCGAGGCAGGGCTATCATTATTACCACTAGCCCCAATCCGATCTTGATATTTAAACGCATTCGGAAACTTATCCGGTGCTTTTGTCCTCCGAAATACTGCAAAGCATCCTCGATCTCCGTCTCAAGATTAGCTATCTCCTCGTAAATTCCACCAAGCCGTCGATAATTAAGCAGCATATTAAGATGATTGCACAAGGCTACGACGGAGAGCAGGGCCTTTTGGATATTGCCCATGACCTTGGTAAAATCTTCCAAGTTGTACTTCACAACTTCCTCGTTTATTGATACAATGTTCACGTAAGACTCGAAGAACACCACGAAAAGGATGGCAATTGCGTAGCCGACATAACCAGACATCAGATACTTCTTGAATCGCTGGTCAAGGGTCCTTTCAAAACTTTTGGGTGGTGGGGTGAGTACGAATACCGAAAAGACCTGAAGGTAGGGAAGGGCGGTGGCCAGTAACCGATTCTTTCGACGGACAGCCATCCTGGTTGGTTACCAAAATGGAACTGACTTCGGAAAGGTTTGTTCACAATTAATACCAGTTGTATATAAGCTTTTCGTTCCCCCAGTGCCCAGTTCCAATCATTTCAATAAGCTCAAATTGAATTGTATGCCTCATTAATTAGGCGTATATCTTTGATCTACAAGAGTGCTTTACAGAGGGAATACCAATCTACTCTTGAAGATTGGTATCTGGCTCTAGTGCTGAACTATTTCCACGTTATAGCGGTGGTAATTTCCGTTTAGCATACCATGCAAATATGGGTTAAATTGTTTTTGTCTTGGCTAGCAATCAGCATTGTCTTTGGACGATTGCATGTGCTGCCCCACATCCTCATCCCCATTCGCAGAGCCATCTCTCCATCTGTCGCTTTCAATTGCTCCACTTTCTTGCTTCATTTTCCATTTTGTGCACATAATTGCACTTCTTGTGAGCTAAAGTGTGCAAACATCCAATTCTTACCACAGCCCACCCACCTACCACCCACAACCACTCAGGAGCTGAAGCTCCATCCAGAGCCAAATCAAATGAAAACAGCCACAAAGATGCACGGAGTGAAAAGTTAAATCTCATTATCTGAAAGTGATTTTCCTATAATTTTATTAAAAATGGTAAACCATCTAATTTATGTAATACATGTTTAAATATTTAGAAAATATCTCACTATGCAGGCCACTATTTTCTGCAGCATTTTCCCCAGTGCAGATGCTCACCCGTTCAATGCCCGCTTGCTAATCCCGTGCTGGAATATCACCAGGATATCCAGACACAAGGTTCCGGATACGGATGGGGGTTACGGGTTGCAGGCGCGACGGCAAGACATTGACGGGATTAAGTGTCCTTTTTAATTTTAAACTACTTCACTTCACTTTGCACAGTCAATGAGTACGCCGTACGTTCTCCCTTCGTTCACCAAAAGCTCGGTCTGGTTTCTACTTTCCTCATTCTCCCCCTGCTGTTTTTTTTTCATCCTGGCCATATATGTGTCCTTTTCGAGTCCTTTTTTAAGCTTGATTAAGCACTTTGTGTAACTCTATGACATGGACATGCATTTGCATGCTGAACACCGTGCCAATGGCATTTTTAATTTGCCATAGAAACATCGTATCCTATTCCAGCTCCATCAGCTACGTCAGTGCTGCTAACTTGAAAATATCTTTAAGATACTAAAGTCTGAAAAAGGTTTGTGAGTTGAGAAAACTTTAACTATTTAGATAGTTAAATAATAAAAGTATTTGTTAAATTTAGGGAGTAACTAATATCCTGCAGATAACATAAAAATCATCATCACTGCCACCCATTCAATCGACTGATGGGGCAGGACGAGCTCTCTGACACTCATTTATTATGCAGGAGAGTGAAGTAACAATGACTTTGGATTATTGTTTCCTCCGTGCCGCAACAAACAATTGAAATACAATAAAATTAAATAATTTTTAACAAGCCACAGGAAAACGGAAGTGCTCACCCACACACACGCACTCGCACTTGGCCCGCACTCACACATAGACTCCCACAGGCACAGATTTACACACAGTCCTTAATAGCCAATCTCTGGCAATGGCGCACAGATAGTCCCTATAATAAACCGCTATGGAATATATTTTTTCACTGCCCATTTTATCATTCCTATAAATATATATTGTGTATTGTTTAAATTGCATTTAACTTTAACACAAAAAAAATAATATATATTGATATATTTTACTCGCAAAGGTAAATAAATCCGCATAACGACAATGTGTAAGTTCCTCGCTGCCTGGCGGTGTGTGTGTGACTGCGAGCAATAAACAAATACAATTTTATTATTTATTATTTATGTATTCATGGCCATTAAACGGATATCCGTGGCCATGACGCATTAAATTGCAGCGCCAGCCACATGCCCTGCACCCACTCCCAGAGGGCTCCCAGAAGCTCAACACCTTCCAGCCTCCCTAACCCTTTCGTGACTTGGAAGGAGGTAATACTCGGAATGGAATCGGAATAGGATCACGTACTGTTGACATGGAAACAGCTTTAATGCCTGATTCGCACACTAAAATTAGCAAATTTTAAAAGGTATTTTCAACCATAAAATTATTTAAAAAGGCTGAAAAATGTTATCAGATATAAAAATTATACCTGAGCATCTAATGACATGACTGGTTTTATTTAGAAAGGCTTAAACTTACATTCAAGTATTAAACATTATAATTAATAAACAGAAGCACTGGAAATCCTTAACTATATGAACAGCCTATATGAAAACAAAGCCTGAAGCCTATAATTATAGAAACAAATTTAAGGAAGTATCAATTGTGTGTCGATTGAAGGAGGTAACCCAAATAGGTGGCCTGGCAGAGATATCCTGAGCTGAGTACTCAGCTTTCGTTCTCCATTCTTGGGATTGTGGTTGGCGGTTTTAGTGACTTTGGCAGAGATTCAGCTGGCAGCCAGCGCTATCAATATGTAATCAATGCTTTCAAATAACTTTGCCATTCGCAACAAGGCTTTTGTTTCGAACACAGGAGAAGCCCGGAGACGGAGCTGGGTAATAGTAGCACCTAAACCGAGGCGGAAACAATGCAGGCACCAGACTCGGGGGGCTCCAGATTCGGGGTGGCGTCTAGTTGAGTGCTTCTTACAAGGATATGGGGGGCTGCGATGGCGTGTGCCGGTGGCCTGGAGCGTACAAAAGGGATTTCAATAATACGCGCACAATCTGTGCTGAAAGCTTAAACAATAAAAGTGAAAATTCCGCCAAAGCCACTGGATACGCGTCACGGATAAGGATATTATCGGCAGGAATGCCTGATCCTTATCGTGTGAGTTGTGCCGAAGGCATGCGCCAATCCCCTCACGAGGCTCACGAACTTTGAACTTGGCCATCTCTGGCAGAAAACTTAAAGTTGCGGTTCAAGGGACCCGAACAATGCCACATATGTAGCCGTATAGCCGGGTAGCCATGGGTATCCTTGTACCCAAGTATCCAAGGCAGACAATGCAGATTAGCCCTGGTGGTGGTGGCCCACCACTCGAGACCAGCGTCGGAGACAAAAGTACTCGGCAGGGATTTTAATGAATAACAAGATGAAGAAGTGCGGACCGAGCCGGCATAGGAGGCCCGTCTGAAGGTTGTAGGCAGTCGGCAGTCGGCATCCAAATCAATTACATTGCGGTTGCCTGCCACAGCCAGGAGAGCACTCTTGAGTGCCAGGAGCACGTTCGCATATGAATATGAAATACACAAACACACACGTGTGCCTATAGCCATATCGATGAAAATCAATTCCACTGTCATTTGGGAATTTCTCAATTGGTCCGAGCTGCTGAAACTTGTGTTTGCGGCACTGAATTGTCAATATCAGCTCAACTTGATTTTGCTCCATTATCTGTGCAATTTGAAGCAGTGGACAACCTCGGCTCGGCTGCAACTGTCGTTTTTGGGTTCAAGGAGGATACCTTTTTGACCTACTCGCCTCTTGCCAACTACCAGCTGGCATCTGCCTGCGGCTTATTGGGCAAATTAGTTTTGCCTGATTGCGAGTTGTACGGCCCAGCATGGAGAGCCGTTCTGGTGACAGGACGTAAATTCAATGTCCTGGTATATGTTATGGCTTTATGCTGCCGTCATTTTAAACAAACCACCCACGCCCCCCATGGCTCCCCCAACCCTGCTGATTTATGTTTATGGTCTTGGCAAATATTTGCGCCACTTCAAAAGCATTATGATGATTATTAGCATTGTTTGCCATCGTAGTAAAACTGTCATACGTGTCTGGCTGACTGTTGGCCAACATTTGCAGTCTAACAATATCCGGGAGCACGAAAAAAAAGAGAGCAGCGCCAAGTGGGGCATCAACTGTAGCTGTAACTGTAGCTGTAACGGACAAACGTGAAACGTGACCGACGTGATGTTTATGCGAAAACATTTCCCCCCATCATCAGAATAAGTGCGGCGCCGGCATTAGCATCCGTATCCTATATACATCCTAGTACTAGCACTAGTGCTATATCTGCATGAGCAAGGACATCATCAACGAATGTCACTTCCCTCGAAGGGGAATCGGGACTAATCGCCAAAGTATAGGGAGCTTATTTGGGTGGTACGGTCTTTTTAAAGTGAATCAAAGGCACCGCATGCCATCGACATCGGAAAGGATCAAAGGTCCTAGCAGAACAGATGATTCAGGCCACTGTAGAAAAACTTGGCAAGTAGGTCTACCTAAAGTTTATTTATTCAGCTTCAAACTCCACCTCATCTTGGTGATATTTTTATAAAAGTTAAAGTACTTCTTTTCAGTGCACAAATGTGTGTATATTAGCGGAAATGATAGAATTCAGAGGCAAAAGACGCATTGGCGGCAAGACAACTGCGTGACAATGCCAGGGTCCCAATGCGGGCTGAAAGAGGAAAACTTTTTTTTTAGCCCCATCCAGACATTGGCAGAAAGTTGTCGCCCATATGGTTGTAGCTACAACAACGCCACAACGACAACCAGAGAACACGAAGTAAGACAGAAGCAGAAATCGCACCCTTGTGATGCCACCACCGTCGCCATTTTCAGTGTAAATATTTAAACAATAATAAGTTGGCGGAAATACGTGGGGAAAACTCTTATGTTGCCAGCGCCCAACGTGAGGCAAACTTTTGTTATCTTTTCACCATGAAAATAGCACGAAATTGAACAGGAAAACGCTGGCGGACCCAGACGGAGTCGTAGTCAGACCCAGGTGAATGGGTAGAGCAGGTGACAGGTAGCATAGGAGGTACTATACCTCCTGCGCGGCTAGGAGCGTTAGTTCGACAGACAGACAGTTGGGTTGAAAGCATTGCACGTGCACTAATCATCGCAGATGGCGGGGGCGGGCTCACGGGAGAGTTTGGATGGTTGGCGTATCGCCTTTCATGTTTTCAATTAGCGTTAATGTCAGCACGGGGCTGGATCCGGATCTGGAGCTACCAACTATCCCCATTGGCCGATGTTTGCTTTTGGCCAAGACACCCCTTTCAGCTTTCAGCGTTCAGCTCAAATAAAGGCTTGTTAGTGGTCGAGCGCACAATGGAGTACAATAACTCCAAGCCTTAAAACGTTTTTTTTTTTTGATAATTAGAATAAAAGCATTCCATTTAGTAAAAAAAAAGTTTGAAAAAGCAAGAATTTTAGTCAAAAAAGTTCCTTAATCGAACTGCGGTGTGCAATATTACTTGTGCGGCTCAAAATCCAACGAGTCTGAATTAATTTCCGACAGGCTCCATCCATCATCCAAGGTCCCCTCTAAGGCAACTCTTTATTCATACCTTAACTGCTCTATAAATATTATCAGAAAAGTCTTGCCTTTACCCCGAAAATGTCATTTGCATAACCGTCAATCATACGCCACGTATGCCGGGTATGCTACGATGGCTCTTGCTGTTCCACCTTGTTTGTTTCTGCTCCACTGAGTGTGCACACCCATTGAACAGGTAGAGCACCCACTAAGGATCCCTAACCCCAAACCACACCCCATATGTTTCGATGGCATTGGAAATTTTGCTTCTCGATTCGCGTTTGCGTTTTATTTCGAAATTGAATTTCAGCACTGATTATATTTTTTTGCTTCATTTTTAACCCCACTCCACTGATGCTGTCACTGGAAGTTGGGTAGTGGATTTTTGGGATGGCCGGGGATGCATTGATTGGTGGGGATCCCACTCCCGATCCCCTGTTGTTTGTGCTCTCAACTTGCCGGGGGTGCATAAATAAGCGCCACTCAATTATGCAGACTGTGGGCGAAGCAGTTATAATCCTTTATCCCTCCACCTGCGACGTGTCGATTTGATTTGCTTTGCAATTTATTTTTGAATTGCGCTGACAAGGACACACCTTCTCCATATGCCAGTTATATAATGTTTTCTGTGACAAAACTCTTTGTAAGCATTATGTTACGGTAATGGCAAATTGCCGGTTAAAAAAACGCTCACGACTCGGGGCTACATTCTTGGCAAAACGAAATCGATTTATATTCAATATTTACTTTCGCACTTGAAGTACTTGGCTTTAATTTCAAAGGGATTTTTATTTGTTGGAAATGGAGCCTGCAATTAGATGCTTTATAGAATCTTTTTGGCTCTTGCCATTTTTGTTTTTTTTTTCGTTCGTCATTAGCAGGAATTTAAAACCTTTTTGCCGATGGAAAAGTTGGGTCAATGCCAATATTTCATTTGAAGTGTCACGACGCTCGAAATTTGTCGGAATTTGCCAGGGCTGAGGGTATTTAAATGTGGCCCATTACATTTTATATTGCCATTTGCCTTTGAGGTTTTGTGTGCTACATTTAATTGCAAATTTCTGTTGAAAAAGTTCAACATTGCTCCGTCGTTGTTGGCCCCTCGATTTGGTTCCTTCTCCTCGGCTTGGTTTACTTTCTCCTTCTCGTACGGCCTTAAATGTTCAACTCATTAAAAAGTGAAACAAAAATGGGTTCGTTTCCGATGAGGAACGGAGAGGGGCTGTTAGTCTATTTACCCGACACTGCAGCAATTTCCGTGCAATTATTGGTCGATTCCAGCAAATGGTTTAAAACCTACGTGGTATAGTGAAAAAAAACCCAATGGTTTTTATAAATATTTAATGACTTAACCACAAAAATTGATTGACATTTGATATGCCTGTTTGATGAGCCCCATCGTTGACATTGTGACAGGCCAATTGTATGTATTAATTACATATTCACTGCCGTCCGTTTAATTCGGAAATTAATTTAAATTAATAGAGCGGGCGAAGTGTGTATGAGGGATTGGAAAAATTACGCAAAGTGTAATTAACAAAAAAAAAAACACATATTATTTAACAAAAAATGGCAAATACGCTGCAGGCCGATATTGCGTATGGAAATGCCATAAAAAATTGCACGGAAATAAGCATTGAAGATCGAATTGATGGCGATGGAATTGGTTCGGCAATTTTAAAATGAGAGAATGCCATTTTATTTCCCCACTCAAGTTGATGGAAAAAATGTCAGCAACAGTTGGAGCCGCTAGTCGAAAATGAAAATATAAACGCCTTCAGTGCGTTAACTGGAAATCAAATTAAAATTGCGTACGTGTACGTGTAGGAGCAAGATATCCTGTATATATAGTATATAGCCTTGTGGAATAATATTGTATATACAGACTGGGCATTGTACATCCCTTGGCATGGATTCAATTAAGTTAAGGCAATTGTTGGCCAAGTAAGCAGCGGCCACTGCCAGCAGTTGACCATTCCGGTCATCGTATCAGGAATCAGCATATTTGCTGGCCGTGGCTGGCCGTGGATGTGGCTTTAACCGCCTGACCGCACATAATTAGTGTCATTGGCAGGAACGCCGGCGAGTTGGCAAGCAAATATAGGCAGTGAAAGGTAATTCGGGGTGCCACGACAAAGACAATTGCACTTTTGATAAATTGTGGGCTGGCAGCAACAGCTGCTGATCTTATTACCGATGTCGTTAATAAAATATATGCCAGGACATCAGGGCATTGCTGGCATCAGGTATTAATACGGAATATTGCGTATACGCCCAGTTAACAGATCAACTGTGTAAAGGCTGCTGGACCTGTTTTTAAAGAATAAAAATTCGCATATCCAATATATACATAAGTTATTAGATTAATTTTTATTTTATTTTCCTCTGTTTTAGTTGACAAGCAATTAATAATATTGAATAAGACGAGCGTCGAAAGCTGTGACCGTCCAAACAAGCAACAACTTTCGCGGTTTTCTGGCTTGCCATTTTCTTGGCAAACAAATTTTTACCTTTTTCCGTTCTCGAGTTCTCCCTATTCCCTTTTCGCTTTAATTGATTTCCTGATTTTTTCTCTCATCTCTGGACTGAAGAATGCAGTGGCAATAAATCGAAGCGGGGGTGGTTGGTTAACCCAAATGGCAACAAATTAGAGCTTCAACTGTTTTCAGCTTGTTCTAATTCTTCGCCTCGCTGCCCGTTGAAAAATCGAAATCACTCTCGCTGCCACCAACGCCGCCACCGCCACCGCCACCGCCAGTGCCACCGCCACTGCTACTTGGAATTGTTGGAGAGGGCGTGGCTGCGGCGGCTGGACCAGGATTTGGGGAAACTGGGGCGGTCGGTTTCGCGCTTGAGCTGTCATCCGTTTCGCTGCTGTCAACGAAATTAACGCGCTTCTTCTTCTTCTGCTGCTGCTGCTGCTGTTGCGCATCATTAGGCGCCGCTTGTTTGTCTGTCGTCGTGGAAAGTATCGACGTGGGCTTGATGGGCTTAGGATTGGCGGTGCTTCCGGGATTGAGAGGTTCCGGCGTGGCCGGAGCAGCTGCCGCCGCTGCTGGACTTGGCTCTTGAACTTCTGGGACATCCTGACTATTCTCCGTAACTGGATACACTTCCTGCTGTTCCTGCAAGGGCTGCTGCAGTTCCTCCTGTTGCTGTTGCTGCTCATATGCACTGTAGTCATAATTCTGGACGGCACTGGCATCGTACTCCTGGCCGGCATAGCTGCCATCCGGTGCATATTGCTGGGCATTGGGATCGGCTATATATTGCCCGGTGGCCTCATCGTATATGTAGCCCGGATAGGCCACGTTCGGATCATAGCCAGCGGCATACTGTCCGTCCTCGTAGTTGCCGTAATCCATATTGGAGTACTCTTGCGGCTCACCGTTGGGATCCCCAGCCCCGGCAGTTGTAATTTCTGTTGCCGGTGCAGGTGCAGATGCCGTGGCATCAGTTGCACTGGCATCCGTTGCATATGCCTGTGTATAGTCGGTGGGATTTCCGATTTCACTGTAAAGCGGTTCCACCGTCGTGGAGCTCGGTTGCTGTTGCTGCTGCTGTTGGTTGTTGGAATCGATGCTGGCATATATGGGCTCACTGCTCTCACTATATCCACTAGCATCGTATTGCCCGTAATGACCAGCCCCATCTGCAGACTCCACTGGCTGCACCTCCATATCCTGCAGAACTTCTGACGCGGTTGTGTTGGTTACCAAATTTTCGAAAAATCCCTGCGTGGGTGGTGCTGCTCCACCTGCTCCACCTGCTACTCCTGTTCCCGTTCCTGTTCCTGTTCCTGTCAATCGCTCGCCGTAAATGGCATTTTCAATATTCTCTATCGACACACCGGGCTTTGGCTGTTGTTGTTGCTGGAGGTGCTGTGTTACGGTGTTACCTACGGTGTCCTGGCTGACTGGCGGCGACAATTGATTACCCCTTGCCAGTTGCTCATCAACCGCAGCCGCTGCCTTCTCCAGAGCCGCTCGGCTGGCTTTGACTTCGTCCAGCAAATCGTTGCTGATGCCAAGTTTGGCACTTACTTCGCTGGCACGCACGTTTAGTGGGCGTTTGTCTTCCTGTGGGCGGCCGGGGGTTGGGTTAGGGGGTCCTAGCTCTTGCCAGGACTCATCGATTTTCAGCTCACCGAAGTATGCGTCAAAGTCATGTTGTGGCTGTTGCTGCTGTTGGACGGGCTCATTATGGCCACCGACAGTTGGTGATTTTTCATACTCGACTTTAGTCACGCGTGAATTTGTCCAGGCATCCAGGTCGCCTCCATTTTCTCTTTGCGGCTGTCCGCGAACGTCATGGCCAGTTGCCGCTCCTCCTGCTGCTGATGTGGCTGCCACTCCTGCTCCTGTTGTTGCTCCGGCAGTGGACGTTTCTGCATTCGGCGTCACAGGCAGTTCAGTTAACGTCAGCGCGGAAGACGTCTTTGGCAATTTATCAAACGTCAACGAGGATGTGGCCAGAGTGGAGGATGTGCTGCTCAGTTGCCGTGTTCCACTGCCGGCTCCGTTCTCTTGGCTGGCTGTGCTGGATGTCGCCGCTCCTCCTGCCCCTCGGCCGCCAGCCAACTCCTGCCCCTGATAATCACCTGTCAAGTGAGGCTGCATGCGCTCCGGTAAATCGGCATTCTCATTATCAAAGGCGCGCAGGGTGGCACGCAAATCGAACAGGTTCGAGGTGCCGAGGGGAGTGACAGATCCGCCAAAGAGATCTGGGTAGTAAACAGGATGGTGAGCGGGAATGCCAGCTGCCGCTGCCCCAGCGGCCAAGGGTGTGGTGGCGTGGGGTTGGGCAAGTCCTGGGGCAAACTGAGGCGTCAGCACCATGCCCGCTTGTGTGGGCGTGGCCATGGCAAAGGTCCAGGGCTGTGGTGTCGGTTGCGGTGGATTGGTCACCACCGTCGCCTGCGGTTGCAGCAGCACTGGAATGGCTCCGCCGGCAGGTGCAGTGGCAGGTACCGTCGTTTGCTGGATGCAACGCAGTGTTTGATTTTGAACCAATTTTGCAAAGTACATCTGGTATTGCAACTGTAGGAGGATATAAACGGAAAGATATAGTATCTAGATAGGGTGTCGAGAGAGGATTTTTTTTAAAAAGTTTGGATGGAACGCTTTTAAAGACAGGTATACCTATACCTATACTTTTTGTCTTTACAAATTTTTTTCTTGTAGAGTGATTCAATTTCCATGCTACAGGCAATAAGAATACAAACCTTCATCATTTTAAGACGCTCGCTGCGCTGTGACATGGCCGCCGTTTGCTCATCGATCCGCTCCAGCATGTCAACCAGCTTCTTATTCCGCTCATTGCGTTTCGTCTGCTCCTCAAGGAACTCCTGGTACTTTTGGCGGCTTTTGTGGCGCATCGATTTCTCCCTGCGATTTACAATATTTACTATTGCATCTTCGTCAGCCGATTGGGGAAAATATCAAAAGCTACTTACAGCTCACTGCGCTTCTGCAAGATTTTGTCCAACTTGTGCTCCAACTGCTGGCGATTATCCTCGCTGCGCAAAGGGAATCAGAATCAAAATCGAAATCAAAATAGTATGAAAATCAAAGACAAAGCTTTCAAAAATGATTTCAAAGCTGCTGCATATGTTGCACCCAGTAAAGCCCACTAAAACCCGAGGTACACACATCAATGGGTAAGTCCTTTGTGCGATTTGCTGCAGAACACTTCAAGTTGGCCACAAATACCACCGGGGCATCAAAGCACAACATGCCACTCGAAAGTTAGGTCACAAGAGACGTTTCTACAGAATAAACTTTTCAAGTTGAAGCGATTCCTATTCTAGTTTCTGCTTCGATAATTCCATGTTTAATCTTTTGTTTAAATGTTAAAATATTTGTATTAAAATCTGTAACAGGAGCTACTCAGAATAACTATTTTTTTAGCCGAGTTTTCCATGAAAATGTGTTTAATACAGTTTCATAGAATGAATAAAATGCTGAAAAAGAAACTCCTGGCTTACCTGCGTTGAAGCTTCTCCTGCAGGAGCTCCACCTGCAGCTTATAGTTCTCGAGCTCGGCCTGAGGAAACATGGCTGGTCAGTGGCGTTATCCTGGCTGATGTCTTCTAGCGAACTGTACCACTTGGTGGCTCCGACTCAACTGGCCAAATGCACTCCGCTATTGACACAGTTTGCCGCTTGGCACGAGGAGGGTATTAATGCGACAGTGTGTTCTATTTTTAAGGTAACTTTATTTGAATAGCCGCATTAAATACAAGGGTTCGTGCATGTGTGCGACTGACTGGCATTTGTTTGTTGAGTCGCGTTGTCATGGCAGTGGGTCCTGTTTCTTGGCAGTTCCTTTGGGTATTTACGGGTATATTTTGGTGGTTGCTTGGCATTGGCCAGGGACAATCGGCCTTATCGATTCCACGACTACCCGACTCGCTCAACGTGCCACGCATTGAGGAACAACTTACTTACTTTCGATTTTTCGCCCCATGAATTTTACATTTCCCAGGCGCGGTTGTCCTTGTTGTTGCCGCTTTTGTCCGGCCTGGGGTACACTAATTATACGCCCGGCAAGTAGGTCACTTCTTTTAGTCCTTTTTGAGTTCCGGTCTGGTCTGTTCCTAGTCCTGCCAAAAAATAAAGGGAGGAGAGCCGGAAAAATAGACGTGAAGAGCAGACTGGGGTCACCGGACCCGGTGGAGCCATTTATAATGCATTGCACGGGATTTCCCTGCACGAGTGGGCCCAGCTTCTTGCCATCTCTGTCCGGATGAGTGTAAACACATGTTGTTGTCGCACCCTCGCACCAAGGAATACACTTAAAAAAATAAGCCTATATAAGCCTATAAAATAATAATATTAAGTAAGAATTATTTTTTCAATATACTTTAATAGTTTTTGTATTATTTAAAGGCACTAAATTATTATGTACTCATTTTTAAGACTATCTCGTTTTTCCAAGTGTTGATTTTTCGGAATGTGCGGCCAAGCGTGCGCCACCTGAATGTGAATTAATGGTAGTGGCGTCTATCACTCCCCCGGCCGCAGACAACAACGCAGGACCTCTCACACACACAAGCCCACTGTTTCACATTCAAATACTCACACACACACTGGCACAAACGGCCGCTGACATATTCACACACTCACCACATGGACAGAGACTGTCCTGTAATGTCCGGGCGTGTCCTGTCCTCTCCTTTCGTTTCCTTTTCTGCCTGCCATCATCAGCGTTCCCACCGTCAGCACTGACCACTCTCCTGTTCCTGCCACTAAAGCCGCAGCAGATCCGTGGCCAGCCGTGTCCCGCCGTGTCCTGCTTGACTTGCTCCTGTTTCTGGCTCTTTTGCCGGCTCCGCATGTCCCGGCTGCTCCATATGGCATATGCCGGCGTTGTCACGGTGTCGTGGTTGCGGCCCGCAATATAAAATTTTTGGTTATTTACATGTACGGGATAACAAACGAGCGCAAAGAGGACCAAACGGGGTTTGGGTCAGAGGAGCTGTCATAAGTGCGGCTGTTTATCTCCGTGGTTCCCCGCTTCTGCACATCAGACTTTCGGTCAGTGAGTGTGGGTTTTGAAAAGCAGGGGAGGTCCCTTTAACAAAAAGGGGTATTCCTAACTTTAAATAATAAAAGGGTTTTTAATAATACCAATTATAGAGCTTAATAAAAGTAGACATTTCCATATATTTTATGAAGTGTTTGAATGTGTAAAGATTTTTTCATAAGCCCCTCTTTGTCGATGTCCTTGGGTTTCCACAGGAACAAAATAAACTTGTTGCGAAGCGACAGAAACTGAGGACAATTACCTTTGTCACTTTCTATTTGCTAAACCAAAATGAACTTAATTTTTAAAGCTTTTTTACAAATATTTTATGGCCGAATGATGGTATAACTTTTAATCATAATTATTTGGCTTCGTTTTTATATTTCTTTAGTCAGGCTTTTTGCTAGGACTCTATTCATTGGAAGTCTCTCGACTCTGCCTTGCTGTCGAATACTTACATTATTTCGAGCGACAGGACCTTGACGCTATTAATAGCAGCCAAGCTTGGCATGTCCTGGCACCCAAGACATCCTTTGCATTGCACGGATATTGGCGGAGTGCGCGCAAGGATATCAATGGAAATTTTGTCATAATCGAACATTTGCATTCAAAAGTTGGCAGGGGTCCCTCCCCTGCTAAATGGAAGTTGAACATTTTTTTGCTGGAACAAATTCTTGTGGCGAGCGGGCGATTTATGTGTTTGACTTTTCGCTGCAGTTGCCAAGCGTTTCGTCCTTTGCAACTGAGATGGTGTGTGTGTGCTTAAGTGCGAATGCTTATCAGGCGGAGCACAGCGCACTTTTTGGGGGCACTTAATTTTGGCTGGCATCCTTAGCGGTTCGAGGAATGAGTGGTGTGGCGGGAAGAGCGCAACCCGAGAGCTTCTTTTCCCGATTCGCAGTCAATGAAGTAGAAAACTGAAAACTTTTTCTTTGGAGTCTATTAAAAATAATGGCAGCCGAACGCAGAATCGCCCGCCAAGAGCGTACAGCTCTCCATGCCGTCGCCATGTGTGTCCTTCTCCCCCTCTGTGTCTTCTCGTCGCTCTCTTTTCCCGTCTCTTTCTCTATCTCTCCGTGTATGTGCGAGACATTGGCGGGCATTAAATTAATATCCGCCCTGCCATTTCTCACAACTGGCTGGCCCGGTCACAGACATTCTGACACTGCCGGTGCATTGACCACTTTTGGTTGGGTCTGCCTTTAAAGCCTAAGGGTACTCCTTGATTTAGATAACCATATGTAGTCTTAAACTTGTATGCCTGTTAGTTTTAAACTGATAATTGTATAAAACTCGATCTTTCACTTTCGAAAACCTCGAACCTTATGGCTGATAAAGGTACTAATAAGTAGAACTATCGACAAGGGTACTTGGTAGTCCTTACGAATCTTTAAATCAAATCAAAAAGGTCCATACACTTGGTTTATTTGAAACACACTCGCCTCGCTGGGGGCACGCTGGGAAAATCGTGTAAAAGAGAGTCCGGGAGCCAGGCTTGTGCAGGTTTCGCGGTTAATACGATAATTTAATTGTAATGCGGGTCTGGGTCTGGAGTCCTGTGCGCCAATAATTTAAGTTGCAATCAGCGCGGCATTTATTGGGTTAAACATATAAGCCGGCGCCCAGGACAAAGACGCATACTTGCATGCCCAAGAAGTGAACGAACTCCAAGGATACAGAGTCAGGGCAGCTGCGGCAGATACACGGGATCAGATGCTGGCGGGGGAGATTGGGTGGGAAGGCTAAAAGAAAGCCAAAGGGAGCCGAAGTCGGGAAAATAAATTCTACGATTGCTGTGCAGCAAGGGAGTCCAACTCCCCCGGCTGGGCATTTTTGCACGTAAGCTACGAGGACGATGACAGCAATGAAATATGCAAGCCAGAGCCCGAGCCCCAGGATTTTGCCAAGGCTTTCCCCGCACATGAGTCAGAGAGTCAGAAAGGATGAGCGAGAGTCCGGGTTCATGCCGAAAGCCAAACATTTATGAACTCTACGAGGGTAGTCTTAGCAACAGTTACCGAGGATAACCCACCGGTGCTGACTCATATCGACTCCTGTCGAATAAACACTTTGGCACAAGTGGCAATGCTGGAAGGACATAGCCAGGAGCAATTGCAGGAGCTGCGGCGCATCCTGCTACTAACCATCTACAAGGACACACTTAATCAGTTGGTGTTGCAGCAGCGATCCCAGCGTTTAAATGCCAGGAACCCAATATCCCTCCCTGCCTCCCTCCGGCGACGACGCAGCTCGTCGATGGGCGGTCACGAAAAACAGGAACGTGTCCTGATTACGGGTAAAGTCCTGCCACGGCTGGAGTCCCTTCTGGGTGATGCCGAGGATGATGCCGATCAACTGGATGAAGATGTTTTAAATTCTCTAAAGTTCGAACGAGATATGGATGCCCTGCGAACAATTTTCGAAGCAGCCATTAATGATCAGGAATTGCAGGAAAAAACAACTTGCCAGGATATTAAGGAGAAGGGGATTCCGGTGGACGAAAATAAAGCTGAAGAGAAGCCTCTAGAAATTCCAGAGCAGCAAATCGATTGGCAGAAACAAGCCTCCACGGATGATGAGTGCCCCGATATATATGAAAAGAAAATCAAAGATGAGGAAGAACAGGACTCACCTCCAGAAGAAGATAAGGATTCCAATGATGGTGCAAGCAACTCACCTCCAGAAGATAGAAGTCTAGAAATCCTGAAGCAGGCTATCTACGCTTTGGCTGGCAATAAAAGCGAAGTATCCCAGGCCTCCCAGAAGCTGGAGGAATCCAAGGACGAGCTGAAGCAGCTGCGGGAGGCACTGGACACCGAGAAGCGGGAATCCAAGGCCAAGCTGGAGGATCTGGAAGAGCGAATCGCGGACACCAAGTACAAGCTGCGCTGTGTCTCCCGAGTGAACGACCTTGAATATAGTTTGGTTCAGCGCTGGGAGGAAGGACGTCTGGCTCAGGGCACTATTTGGGGCGAAAATGCGGAACGGGCCTATTTGCGGGACATTCTGGACCTCAAACAACGAATCGCCCGGGAGGAGCGTGTGAGCTGCGAGCTCCGATCCTTTCGCAAGAGGGAAATCCAGGACATGAAGCAACAGATCGAGGAGTGGAAGGAACGGTACGTCAGCGAAATGCGCCGGGTGGAGCGTGAAACTGAGGCCTGGGAGTTGCGCATCCTGGAGCAGAAGAAGCTGTTGGAGCGGCACCGCGAGATCTTCGCCGAGCGGATGTCCTTCGTGCAGGAGTACCGGGCCCAGAAGGCCGAGGAGCAGCGACTGCACGATCTACAGGTGCATCGCATCAACTGTGCCGTAAGACTGCAGGCCTGGTGGCGCGGAACTATGGTTCGCCGGGGACTCGGACCTTTCAAGAAGAAACCCAAGCGGGGCAAAAAGAACAAGCCCAAAAAATAGATTTTTAAATGCTTGTCAAGAATACTTATTCTCTTACATATTAATTAATAAATTGAAATAATAATTATAGCTTCCGGTATTCAATTATAAAAACTAAGCCCAACTATTAGCTTCAGTTGCAATCAAAGTTGAAATGACAGTTTTAACTGACAGTTGGCGTTTCATTTTTCCCGTATATTGCCTGATCGGATGGTCGATTTTCCAGAATTTTCTCTCCGCTTTATGGAAATTAACTTGTGACTTAAAACCAATTAAAAGTTGGACGCACTGCAGTTAACACGTCAGCGGTCGGCTACTGACGTCGTCCTTAATGACATGCTGCCATTGTCAACAGGCACGTCTCGGGCATTGTTTACGCGAGGCGATAATAAAGGCCGGACAATGGGGCGGTGGTGCCGGGATGTCCTGGCCCAAAAGGCCAAAGTTGAACTTGCATCTGGAGTTGCATCGCTCCACCCACTGCCCTCGCCCCATTTTTGTTTCCTGTCGGAGCTTTCCTTTTCTGTATTTATTTATCCTTTATGCTGGGAATATGGCCAAAGTGGTTTATTTGTTGTGCCACACACTGAATCGGGAGTTGGGATAAAAGGGGGGTGGCCTGGCGGCCGAGACGGCAGAGGCAGTGGCAGCGACGGCGTTCATTTGGTTTTCGCGATGCGTGCGGAGGAGATAAACTGCGACAATTTGCCCGGTGAATGAGTGGAACTTTTTCACTGTCAGTGTGCCGTGGGAAACAAAAGCAAAACTTCCCCCTGCGAGTGTGTGGACATTGCAATTTAAAATATAATTAATGGTCGTTGCCGTAATTTATTGAATTTGCATGGCACAAGGCTGCATTGCTGTCATTTCTTGTTTGCCGTTTGCCAGTTGGCGAGAGCGTCCTTGCCAGCCGGGAGTGTCCTGCGTGGCAAGTGTCTGCACATGCACTCACTTTTGTTTTAATGAACGCTTCCTGCTCACTACCCCTCCCCAGGCCCCTCCTCCCTATCCAGTTTCAGCTACATTTGTTGCTGGCGGAACAACAATAACATCCCGATAATGACTGGCGAAATTCCATTTCGAGCTGGGAAAAGGCACGGTTGGCATGCGAACACATGGATTCCTTTGTGCCAAAAAATTTTCGAATTTTCTGCTCATATGCATAAAATAGATAGAAGTTATTTTGGAAGAATTTAATGGTCATATCGAAATATTTTTTAGATATTTTATTTTTGGAATTTTATACAGATAAAAAATTATATATTTCCATGATTTTCAGACCAGTGACAACCACCGTGGTTGCAGGGCCTATTGTTTGCATGGCGGTGGATGAATTAATGGAAGATGGGGCTTTTGGTGCATGGCAAGAACGCTAGAATGAGGGCAACAGACAAACAGCCTTCCTCACCTTTTTTTTCGGGCGAGTCCTTCTCGTCTTGGACCATCTCTTTTGCTCCCTTTTGTGGCAGGCGTTTCCTGCACTTTGCATACCCCGCACTATTTGCAACTTGGAGAAACCATCAGAGCTCCATAATGGCCACGGCCGGTAGCTATAGCCGCTGAAACTCCCCCTGCCTCGCTACCACTCCCCCGTCGACCATTTCCGTTAGTAACTCCCATCGTGCCGTGTCATGTGCGTTACTTAAAACATACAAAATGGGGTATCGTCTTTAAAAGGCGCCACTGCATCCCAGGGGGGCGGGGCGGGCCTGTTTGGGTTCGGAGCAACTGGGGCACCCGAAAAATTTACATACAAATTAGGGTTAATGAGCAGTGAAATTGTTATTTAACTTCAGTTGGCCCGCTAAGCACTTTAAAGTGTTCGGCACTTGCACGGAGCTGGTCTCTAAATATCCTGCGCACTTTGCGACACGTTTTCGAAATTCACTTCAGCCCCGATTAACCGGGTGAACTTTTAGTGGCACCCCCACACCACAATCCGCCCATTCACTCACTCAAAACAGCCACCACAGAACAAGAAAATTTAATTAATAATCTGGCGCATAATTCATAAATTGAATATTGCGCATACGCCACGTGTTCTTAAATTAATTTTCATTCACATTTTTATATTCATTTTGCAGTTTCCGTTTTTACTGCAGCTCCCGCAGGAGGCGAAATAATAAACGGAGAGTCAGGCAGCACTTTAGAGTTTTGTTTAAAATTTAATCAAACACTTTAATTTGATTAACAGCGCACGTCTTTCAATATAAATTTATGGCCGCACGACGCATAATCAGAGACCAGCAGCGGCACGAGCGCCGGCGTAGGAGCCCAGAGGGGCCGCATCGAGCCGGAGAGGAGGCCAAATGCCGGAGTGCTCCAGCTCCACTGACCAGCCGTAAAAAAGGGTTGACCGCCCGCACATTCATTCACTCGATCTCAACTTTCCCGTCTGGGCTTTCAACACATCAACGCCGTCATTTGATATGCGTGCGTGTGACGGAGGGACAAGGGCGGGAATGGGGTCGAGGACTTTACGGGAAGATGAAGGAGACTAATAGCAGCACGTACGCTTGATAAAATATTTTATTGGCATGTATGGGTGGCGTCCTGACGGGCCCAGCGATTTTATAGATTTTTCTAATGCTCTAGCCGAAGGGTTCAGGCCATCCTAACTCATCCTTATCTTAGGCGCAGTTTGCTGCAGAACTTGGAGCGTAAACACATATTAATACACTGAGAAAATTCTGTAGGATATACAATCAAGTATAAAATGAATTATTCAATAAATATGTTTAAAAAGATTCTGTCCACCAGTTTTCTTACTTATTTTTTAATTCTTTGTAGTCTAAATTACTCTTCGATATACTGATGACCGAGCCAATTATTTTTTTATTGTGTATCACACACACGAAACCCTTTCTTATCTTTTTATTGATTGTTTTCTCATGCATTTCTCATGAAATTAGTGCACCGACTGAACAGCAATTTGGCCACACAAATCATTTTAATATACAACTTCAATTGTAGAGCCCCCGGGCAGCGGCGATGGCATTTTTATTGGCCTACGTGTCCTTTGTGCCAGGGCTAAGGCCACAACAAACTATCTCGTCATGCGAATCAGGAATAAATCTTTCATTTCATTCTGGTGTACGGAAGTCACGGCCACCGGTCAGCAAAGTTTTGGGCTCCGAAGCGCTATGATAAATGCCAAACAATCTGAAATCCGAAATCGTCGGAGCTGCCAAATTGTTTGGCAGCCTCCCCCTTCCTTGGTTGAATTTTTTGTAGATTTGCACTGGAGTTTCTCGCTGGCATAAATCCACAATTAGTTCGGGCCATGAATGATGCGTCCAAATTATGCGCATTCGAGGGAATCTCCGCTCCGTTCAATGAACCTGTCCACATCAACGCTCGGCCCACTAAATTGAATTCTTTGTTTTGGCAGCCGACCGGCTCCACAATGGCAAAAAATAACTTCAAAAAGCAAAAAGCAAAGCAAAAGATTTTAGCAAACGGCAATTTTCTGTTATTTCATTTGTTTGCTTATATTTCTCGGCTGCTGTTGCCGGGCGCCCGTTTGGAATTTTAAATATGGCGTCTGTTTTGTTTGAAAACGGAAACGAGTGTCTGTCAGTTTATTTGTTTGTTGTTGATGTTGATGATGATGTTGTTGTTGCTGTTGGCTTTCTTGTTCCAGTTTTTAGTGTATTTCTTGGTTTTGTTGTCGTCTCCATTTTGTCGGCAGCCCCGAAAAACGAAGTCAACCAACTTTGGCAAAGGAAACGCCGCCTAATGTGTTAGTTTGTGAGTATGTTTGTGTAATTTTGTTTGCCATTGCCTTTGCCAGCGGCGCTGGTGAATGGGATATTCAATTTCCAAGAGACCGGCCATTGATAAGAAAATCAATTTTATTTTTTCAGATTTTTTTAAAAAGTCTACTTGGACTCTCGAAACTGAAATCTCAGGCCCCGTGTTGGGCCATCGAGTTAAAAGTAAATATTTTGTTTTTATGAGAATTTTTAATAAGACTCTTTGGCAAAAGGCTAGTCATAATAAAAACAACACTGAAAATGAATACACTAATTGAATCCTAAAATGTGTGATAATATTCACAAGTCACATCCACAAAAGTATGTTTGCTTCAAAAATATGTTTATGAATTAAAGCTCAACCCTCCTGGAGTATACCACTCTGTGCTGTGTAAAATCTGATTTAGCATAAAAGGACAAGCACACACCGATTATACACACACACACACACACTTACAAATGGCACAATTCTCTTTTGGGCTAATAAAGTTGACTTTACATTTTTAATAGTCTACTTTTCGGCGCATTAGTTTTAATGCTTATGACGATGCTGTTTTGCATGCGAAATGCATAGAGTTAAGTCATCCTGCTGGTTACTGCTGACTGGGCCATCCCGGCCCCGAAAATGTGTTATCTGGCCCGGCTAGATGGCTTCCTGCCCGTTTTGGGCCAGATACCTGACTTGGTTGCCAAAACAAGATTTCTCACTCATTATGCGGGCCACAATAAATATTTGCCTATCATTTTACTATTTGCATTTGCCAAGCGCAATTGATGAACGTCCTGGTCCAGCAAATTGAATTGCCCCGATTTGCCGTCCGGCCATTAACAAAACTGAATATTGCTTATCCCCATTTGCAATGTTCCTGCCCCAGACCTCTCCCTGCCTCTTCCTGCAAAAAAGGACCTCGGGCAACATGATACATACTCATGTGCTCTACATTTGATATTTATGCAGATTTTGTGGCTGGCGCTACTTTTGCTGCCCAGTAATGAGTAGCAGATAAACATGCCGATAAATTACTGCATTTTTGGACATTCATTATTTGCCATGTGCCGCCCACTCACTAATACACTTACGCATACATTCACAAATCGAATCCTGTAAATCAGGACCGCCACTGCTGCTGTCCTTGCTGCTGTCATATAAGGCTGCTTTATGGCCGCATTTTCCGGCCATTCTAGAATTACACCAAATTTTAATTAAATACAATGTGCAGAAAGCAAAGCGCATATGTAAATGCAAATGGCTCGAATGCTTGCGGGTGAAAAAAACTAAAAAAAAAAGGATTTAATGCCAAACAAGAAGGAAAAAGCACAACACCAGCATAATATAAAAAGACGTCAAAGTATTTAGCGCACAATGCACCAGAATGCCACCAAAGCAGCAACAAATACAAATACACAGCAAATGGGGGTAAAATACACATATATTTATAAAGAAGGAAAAAAATTAAACGACATGGGCAGACCATTAAGCGGCACTTGCACTTCCCACATCCCATCTCACTCCGCCTCTGCCTTCGTCCAGCTGCAATTTAATAATTCTCACTGACAATGCACTTGCTCATTTGCCATTTGCTGTGCATTCAAATTTGTTTCTTGCAAAAATTGTAAAACAAGTCGGAAAAAACGCATTTGACAACCTACAAACAACGCCGCGTCCATATAAAAAAAAATCTGAAATACATATAGAAAGAGGAGACAAAAAAACTGCAGCTGGAAATCATACAAATTGCTGCATGTAGTATATGGAAAAAATTAAGTTTTCGAATGCTTGTTGCTGTTGCCTGCCTGCTGGCTGAAAGTTGTTGCTGCCTGTCGTGACAGATGGGTGGACATTTTGTCAGTGAGTGCAGAGGGACCAAAAAGGAGTTGCAAACAATTTCAAAAGGATTAAGATCCTCGACGAACACGATCATCAAATGCCCTAACTTAATGAGGACGATGTTGAGGGAAAATAGGAGGTAGCTTTTATATTAAAATTATAATTCAAATCAGCCAATGTTAAGGAAGCAACAGTTTTTCCTTCAATTGTATCCGTTTATTAAATATTCAAAAGTCGAAAAACCCTTCATCGAACTGAAACTAAAAGGAGATTATGGACCATACTTCGTAACTCATTGTTGATCATTTGAAACTTGGTAATCTCATAAAGGTAGAGCTTAGCTCCAGCAGCTTTCGACTGCCATATTTATAATCTGGCTTGGCAAACTATTTCATATAGTTGCCATTACTCCGACATAAGGCTCTTCCTTGGCAGAAACAAAAAACAAATTGTTGATGCCAGATACAAACCATTTGCAATTCAACAGCTAAAGGGATCAGAAGGGACAAGCGCATTTGCTGCAGGAAGAAGGATTTTCAGGGGGCGGTGGGAGAGGCGGCATAGGGGTGGGTGGTAGTCACAGGATTTGGCAATCCTACACATGTTTGTGTCTGCGAGTCCTGTTCGGTTTGGTTTGTTACAGTTGGGTCTCTGGGCGTTATCAACAGCTGTCTATCTGTGCATTCCACTCCAGTTGCCCCTTTTTCCCCTGCACTTGACTCTCACCAACCACATTCACATTTATGCTCTTGGAAAGCATTTGTTTTTTGTGTCGACCTCATCGATGTGTTTCTGTTAAAATTAATCAATTTGTTTGTATCTGCCAGATGACTCCGATGAAATTCTATGAAAATGTTGTCACTTAAGCCTTATTCGAAGACGTAATTATCTCCGAGCTGTTGTGATTGTTTCTCGTCTGTTAATTGAGCCTGGGTTTCCATTTTCCGGCCCGTCCTTGGTCCAATTAATGCCACATGTGGCAAACACCTGACCCTATGCCCCACGGGAGTCATTATTAATTACTTATTAATGATATTGTTGCGTAAGTGGCTCATTACGGTCAATCAGCAGGCGTCGAATTGTGTTTTCCTCTCGGCCGCTTTGAGCCATTTAACATTTCATTAACAATTTAGAGAACTTAAGTGTGCCGGCGAGCAATGCGGGAACGTGGCCGAAATGACTAAAAAGAGAACACTTAATGAAAATATAACGCGGAGCGAGTAAATTGAAAGCCAAATGCATTTTAATGCCGCATTCTCAACTAAAATTGAGGCAAACACAAGCATAAGCACACAAACACGGACACACACACAAACACATCCGCATCCGCCGACCGGAAGCCGCAATGTGCAATAAAGATTGCAAGGCGCGTGAGTGCTGGTGGCAAGAACGAGAGTCCTTGGGTTGGTGGTTCCTACACTCGTGAAAAATAAGTAAGATTTTCTTTTATTAATAAAATATTAAACAGAAATGAACACATATACTCGTTTTGCAATTAAAAAGCTTAAAAAATATATGGTAGTCGTATCAAAAGTTATGAATGTCCAAATATTAGTTTTTAGTGCACTAAATGTGGCGGATGCTGAACGAAAAACTTTGAGGCGGCACGTAAAGATCGTTGCGTTGCCATTGATTTATGCGCCGCATGCCTCTGCGAGCGTGAAGCGTGCAACAAGCTCTGAGCTCAAAGTGGTGGAGAATGAACGACAGACCCGATGGAGGGGGAGTGGTTGTCACGGGTTCGGGGGAGATGGCTTCCCAGCGATAGTTGACCAGGGACTAGGAGCATGGATCCCCCACCATTTGACGTGTGCTCCCCGGACCAGTTGCTAAATAAGTGTGTCAACGTTGGTCCTGGCCAAATGAAGCGCGCTCCAAAGTATGCTAAGGTTTCGCTAGCCCGAAAAACGTGCCGGAAATGCTCTGTCGCCTGGACGCTATTTTGCACAGCGAAATTTGATTAAGTCTGTGCTGGGGACGAGTTTATTGTGTCAGCCAAATGGTTCTCCAAGCGATGAAATTTCATCACACAAGGTGCAACAAAAATTTTGAGTTATATAAATAGAAAGCTAGAATAAAGTCTAAAGAGATATTAAATTTATCCAAATTAAATATTATTTTTGTATATTTTTAATATAGTTTTTATGAAAAATCGATATTTTTTCAATATTCTTATTCTATGTTCACTCAGTTGTCGCGTTGCCAAGCGTATTAATATTTTTCAAATACATATTTCAACAGCCTTTCCATAGAATATCCTTTTGGCTAAAATACGCATGTATTTGCGACGGAACCTCAAAAATCCACGCTTGTTCTCGCCAAAAAAGGGTAATCTTTATTTTTCGGAGAATTTGTCTGAGCCTTTGAGAGAAAAATCCGACATTAGTGGTTAGCGAAAAATTTAATTTTTTAAATAATATGTAAACATGTAAATTCATGTTCCAAAAAATAGGGAACCATGTGGAAATAGATTATCCTACTGGTAGATGTGGCATCATCCAGCAAAAGCAACGAACATGGTAATTAAGGGTCAGATGCAACCCACTGGAACGACTGCCGCATCACCCGAAACCTAATCCAATTACAATGACTGTCCTTTCATTTCGACTGTCAATGGCATCAATGTTCGAGTTTTGTCACCCAAAATGTGGCATCGAGTGTTGCATGCCACTCACATTGGTATTCTGTTACAGGTGGCAAAAGTGTCGGTGGTAGGGTGCTCTATGTGGTTCCCTTAATGAAGATACGATTTTGGCGACTCGTAATTAGCTATTCAGGATTCGGTTCCTTCTGACTTAACTATTCATAGCTGTCGCTATAATGAGCCCCAAATAAATGATAAATTATGCAGCTGCCGGCTCCATGAATACCAACTTATCCGGCCAAGCAATTTGGCCAACATCTGTAGCCGTTGTCGCTGCTGCACGATTTGCATTAGCCACGCCCAAACAAGGCAGCTCCTCGCTTTTCGATTCTCGGCAAGGTCCCAGCTTTTTATGGCCCATCAGAATGCAGTTAGATTTTTTGGGCGTTTTTTATGTCGTTCAGTGCATGTTGCACGTCATGTTGCAACATGCTGCAGCTCAGGCAAGTGAGCCAACTAAGGCATCTGATTTATGACCCAAACTGTTTATTTGCCGGCCGTGTCCGAAAGTTGCCGAGCCGAGATTTATGTGGGCACCCCAAAAGACAAACCGCACGCAGCTTCCTCAGAATAAACTGCACTAATAAGTTGCTGGGTTTAAGGCAAGACGCTAGATGCTGCTGCTGCCCTGGATGGGAGGCTGCCAGAAATGCCACAAAGTACAAAGCAATAGACAAAACAAATGTTGGCAAAAGTTCACAGTTCGAAAAGTTTGCAGGTCTTGAACGGGGTAAGCAGCATAAATCGTTTTATTGAGCGCGTCAGGCGAAAAGTTGTTGCAACAACAGCGGCAGCTTGGTGGCAAGGCAGCAATTTGCCAGCTCTGGATGGAGCAGGCACAATAAAGCGTAAAACTTTCTTCAAACAAGCCCCGAAAAGAAATTGGCAACAGACGGCGGCGTTCAAAAGTCCTCTGAGCCACCAAAGAAATTGGCCTGTCCAATTGTTAATGGCTAATTATAAGTGTTTGTGTGTGTGTGTGTGTGGCCAAGGATTTTTTTTTGTGAGTTGCCAATGCCCATCCGAACAGGGACAAAGACAAAACCAAAGATTTCTTGGCACATTTCACACTTTGGTAGGACAACAAGAAATGCACATAAATTTTACTTAGCCAAGTTGCAAGGAGTTTCGCCTGCCAAGTGCCAACGAAAAAGTCAAAAGAAGTGCAAAAAGCGATAACAACAATAAGTTGCGAGTGCACAATGCAAGTGGCGATAGTTTTGCCATAGTTCTCTCTCTGCCAGCCCCCTTCTGGGCTATGGTTTTGACGAAACGTTCAATAAAAGGGCCCAGAGATCGGGGTAGGTCGGGGTCGGTCGGGGGAATATCCTTTTAGTGTCAGCCAGGCAACAAAATTTATGCGAAATTAACAAGCAGCTAGCAAAGGTTCCGTTACAGTTTCTTGCAACAAATAGGCATAAATTTGCATTTAATGAAGTCGACAAAAACGCTAAAAAAGGATTTACCAAAAAAAAAAAAAATGGGAAAACAAAAATAAGCAGCACAAATGCCAAAAAATTATGCTGTTATTTAGTATATAATTTCGTGGAATAGTCTTGGTTGGTGTGCTGCGGTCCGTTCTGGTCTGGCTGCAGTCGCCAGGTGCCATTAAAGCCGCATAAATTTTTTAAACTTTCGCCAATTTGCATTGCAAATCGGCTTGCAAACGCAAACACACACACCTCTCTTTTGGCTAATATACACATGTGCAAGTGTGTTTGTATATTCGCGTTCTGCATGTGGTTTCAAAAGCGTTTGGGTCAGTCTATTAAAATGCAAAGAGCCAGAACCCCACATCCCCTAGCACTCTCCCTTTCGGCCAGCTCTTTTCCCGGCCGGAAGTCCATTTTGTCTTGTCGTTCACATCATAAATATGGCCGGGCAAATGGCGGCTCTGTTTATGGCCAAGACCCGTTTGTATGTTGCCGCTTTTAATGACAATTTGTTGAGGTTTGCATAAAATTTCAACTGAATTTCATTCGACACACATTCAGGATGTCTTCGAACTTTTTTTTTTCAGTTTGACATAAATTTAAATAATTTTCCCTTTTGACGCCAGTTTGTGGTAGATGCTAGGTTTTCTTTTTCAACCTTAGGCTTTTACGACAGAACAGGCCGCTTTGAGGACTTGGTCAATAGCTTTCTCTTCTCGGCTCAGACAACCACTCGGCCATTAAATTTTCAATCAATCTAATCATTATGCCCAATATGCTCAAATTTTCATTTGAACCACAACTCCGAATGTCTTATTCATCCGCCTGGGGTTATGCAATTATATATTTATTGGCAACCCGAAGCTGTGCAATATCCCAACCAAAATCAATACAAACATGGCTATTTATGTGGGGCAGTTGAAATCAAAGTCTGGTTTAAGATGTGATAGTTAAAGTTCCAAATGACATAACCGTGTATTTTTTTATTTTCAGTGTTTGTTTTTATACTTTTGGTTTATTATTTTCCACCCGGGTGCTTCGACATGACGAAATTTACTAGCCAAGGCTTTGGCCAAACAAAAAAAAAAAAAAACAGCAAATAAATAAAAGCCAGGAACACGAGGAGCGCAGACATCGACAAAGTTGTCGACGCTTCTTCGGTCTTCGAGCTTGTCACTTAAAGGGAAAAACAATTTTTCTACATCTGAAGAAGTGTACGTGCATGTGTGTGAGTGGCTGAGTATCTATGGGTGTGTAGTGAAGCTATCTGAAAACCAATTTTCGTTGCTAAATTGATGTTTATAGCTATGTACGAGAGCTCGCTGACGACAGCGATGAGAATGACGATGGCGATGACGATGATGCGGCCGTCGATGGCTATGATGAGCTTGTTGCGGCCACCTCTCCGGGCTCTGATGAAGACAAAGTGCCAATGCGGAAAACTAAACGCCAAGCTCCCGAACAAGCTAACTCAAGCCAAGCCAAGTAGTAGCTGCACTGGCCCAAACAATGATTCTTTTTCGATGAATACATATGATGAAAGTGAACCAAAAGTGGGCTTTTCCTCAGTGCACTGCAAGTGGAAGTGGAAGTCTCTCTCAGAATCAGGCAATGAAAATCCTTTTCGACGCGACTCGAATCAACTCGAAGCTCCCCCGTGCCAAGCGCCCCACTCTTTTGACAGCATTTTGATGCTTCCGCTTGTAATTTATGTGACACTTGCAGTGCCGTAGATCAGGCTGCGGGGCAAGCCATGACACTGCTAGTTTCTGTTGCCATATCCTCGCTTTTATTAGGTCCTTTCCAAAGCTTTGGCTGCTTGATTTCCTCGAGCAAATTTGATCAATTGAAACAAGCGATAAACGGGTGGGAATGACAGGTAATCTAGGTTCAGTGCTCAGCTAATTATATGCCAGAGGAAGTGCGCATAAATAAACAATTAGGTAGGTGACACCCAGATAACCGAGGCTTGCTCCTCCACTGCCACTTGCACTTGCAACACACCACCCGAGCTGCATATTAATTGCAGCTCATTCGCACACATCAGCCGCATTTAGCAAAGTTTCCCGGGGGTGTGAGCCATGGCAAGAATTTCATCCCCCAAGTGACTGAATCATCAGACATCGGGCGTCAGACGTCCCCCTTTGGTGGCGCTACGTTTGAGTTATATATGTAGATTGCGACATCTCTTTGGTATTCCCCGTCAGTGCTGACAGCTTCCTTTATTATTTGTTGACAGATTCAGAAATTTTTGAATTAGTAACATTAATGAGTTGTTAGCACCTGTTTAAATTAAAACTTTGAGTGGGAGATACAGATTTAAGAAATATAAATATACTTATTAAATTTTTCACTTTGTTTTAACATCATTTTATTTGTTTACTTTTAGCCCTTTTTTCTCAGTCTCTTTCTTTATGAAAGCCCCCCATGAATGCATTTGAAATGGTTGTCTCCCCCTTGCAACTCGGCGTGCACCCCACAAGAAGCCCTAAAGTGCAGCTGCTTCTGGTTCTGTAAATGTCACGGCCACTGCCATTATCTTGGGCATATGTCTAAGTCAGATCAAAGCCATAATGCCTCGGCACTCAACCGAAGCGGTAAGAGTGGTGTAAGTGCAGATGACAGCGGTATTAGGGCCAATTAGATGTGCAATGCTGGCGAAATACATCTTGGTAAATTGAACTGGCTTAATGTACGATGGCGAGATCTTAAGTAGCGAAAATCACACATATAAGTTATTGTCAAGTTCCAAAAGTTCTTCAGCTTTCATGCAACTATATGCGTCTTGTTTTAATATCTAATGGAGAATGGTGTCAATTGTGAGTCAGGTGTTTGAACAGCAGTTTTCTTCTTTAAATTGGGTTCATGGACATTAAGTGATAAACACCTCGACGGCCGAGAACAAAACTAAAATGTATCCGCACTCGCCAAGACATTTGATCACAACATCTGGTGGATAGCTGCTAAGTACTCGCCATTCACTTCCGTCATGAATACTCAAGTCTGGATACTATTCCTAGTATCGATTGCCAGTGCCAGTGGAATATTCTTTGAAAAGACATCTTCAGCACGAAGAGGGGGATCAGATGATGATATTATAGGCGGTCTGAAGCAATACTTTGGATACACACCAGAGGCGGAAACCAGCAGCTTAAACAAAACATCTCACCAAGGAACGGAGCCGTCCGGAGGTTTTTATGATGATGTGGACACGGCTCTGGAGGAGGCAACCGAAACGGTTGACGGTCTGTGGCAGCAATTTAAAAAGGTAAAATGAGCGGAGTAATCGAGGAAAAAGATTTCCCAAAGAGCTAACCTGTTGCTAGGCAAACACTTAAAAAAATGGTCAGGAATTATAGCTATTGGGTGTCTTTTTCCGCTTGACCTTTTCTGGCGAATACTAGAGAATCCTTAAATAATTATTAAAAGGCTTGATTCGTACTATGTGAAAACGTTAGTCTTACTGTGATACAAGAAAAGGATCCTAATATTCAATATTCAAATTCGTGTGTGCTTTAATGTATTTTTATTCAAAAATGATTGAAAATTCGCTAAAAATTTTTAAAGAATAATAAGTGGTTTAAGGTGTTTGAGAATGGTTTTTGAAAAAAGTAATTTTTAGAAAATAATCAGAGCAGGGTAGTTAACAGACAATTTGAAAGTAAAATTAGCTTAATTTCAAGATTAATAAGAGTACTTATCCCTTGAAAGTCTCTTAACCAAAAACATATGTGTACTCGTTTTTGTTACAAATCCAAATATTTATGGGGTATCTATAAATCTGTTCTATGAACAGCTCTAAACGGCAAGGCATAGTTTGAAAATAACAAATATTTGTTCAATGGCTTACTGCTTACATTTTTAAAGATTGAGTTCCTAAGGCAATTATTATATGTATATTTTTTTTTATTCAAATTATAAATAACTACTGGAAAGTTTATAGACATTAAAAGTACAGTACATTTTCCTTTGCAGGGAATTTTCAGTCTAATGGGCAGTTTCAGTGTCGGCGATGACGGCACTGACGGACAGGTTGCACCCACAAAGGCGACCGTACCGCCTACCCCCGCCGAGCAGGCAACAAAGCCAATTGCAAATGAGACGTCTGCCGTAACGGAGCCAGCTCCCGCGGCGGCTGTCCTTTCATCAACAACAACACAAGCCACGGTGGAAATAATAGCATCTACTACAGCGGCGACAAAAACTGCAACAGAAGCTACATCCACGGAAGCAACAACCACAAGGGTGACGACATCGACGGTGGCAACAACAACCACATCCCCACCAGCCACCAGCACTAGAGCCCCATGAGGGGACATTCTACAGACTAACCTTCGTTTCGGATATTGCTCGTCATTGTTTGCTTGAAGCCAGCTGAGCTGGAGTATTTAAAGCCAGAGAAAGTAAATACAGGCACGCAGTAGAAATAATCAGACGAAGTTTCATTATTAACCCAAATGGGGGATTGCTTTCCCCGACCAAGCCAATCGACATATTTAAAGCTACACGCTTATCACTCTTTAGCTGGCCATGTCTCCGAATCGTTGTGGTTTGTCCCTATTTTTCATTTTGATCCAATTGCTGGGCCTTGTTCCGGCAGCCCCCTCCGATAATTCAATGGAATATCCAAATCGGATTTTCGCGTTCGATATTATGATGGACCAATCGGATAATTTGCCGGCCGAACTCCGGCTTAAACTGCTCCAGAAAGAACGAGAACAGGAAGGTGAGTTGCCAGGATCCGTGGCTAAGTGATTTTTTCTCATTGGATTCTATACCTTGACCCTCCAGATCTCGAAATGGTTCGAATGCAGCTGATGCAATTGAATCTGCTGAAACTGTTGATCGTGATGGATATTCTGATAGTGTTGTGTCTTTACTTCTACATCTACAAGGCAAGAGAAAATTGCTCAGAGGCAAATCATATGATAGTTAAATACTAGTCAATAAGTTTACTTTTTAAATACGTCATGAATCTCTGAAGTAAAAAGAGTCTAAATGTATTCGATTACATTTATTTGCAAGCCATTATCTTGGTGATCCTCTTATTAGCAATTAGCAGCAATCCAATATTTAATAAGATGATGACAACCCAAAACACGAGCACTAGAACATTAAATAAATAGCACGAACTGCAAAGCCAAACAAACCATGAATGCATCGCTAAATATCGAAAACAGTTGGATGACTCAGTTTGGTTGTTTGCCGTTTGAACTTTAGGTTCATAAATATTAACAGCTTTTAAAACATCCACACACTTGGCTTTTTCCAACGAACAAATACGGGCTCCGAATTAATTTTAAAATTTAAAACTAACTGCGTGCAATTTACGCTCAATTGGAGTATGTAAAAATAAACGCCTGGCATTGCAATGCCATCAGGTGGTTGGCCGAATGGATGGGTGGGGGCTTGTTGGTTCAGCCTAATGTTCATTTAATTAAAAGCGGAAATTAAGCAAGTGAGCAGTTGAGCCAGTGGCCAAATGCGAACGAATGGCCAAGGAGCAGCCATGCGACGAGCCGTGGCCAAGTGTCCCGAAATTGGCTGGGATGAACTGGGGAACTTTTTGGGCAAGTTGGAGGAAATATTAAAAACGGAAAACACTTTGGGGCAACAAATTCTCACTGGCTGGCTGTCGACTCCTTTCCACTCCGATGCTGTCCTTAGCCATGTTTTCCTATTATTTTATACACACTTTTTTGGCAGCTTTCTTGGGGCTCAAGCACAAGAGCCGGTCTTGGCAAAAAACCGGGGCGGCATAGCGCAACGAGTTCAGTTAAGTTGAGTTGCGTCGAGTGGCATGGAAGTGGAGTAGAAAGTGCCTGGCAAAAAGGAAGCAAGGCGGCGCAATTAGCAAGTTTACTGCATGAAATTATGAAACGCTTAATAAAAGTACACCCGGGCCTGGCCGGGCACAGTACAGAAAAAAAAGGTCGAAAAGAATATTCGTACAATATATTAAAACACAGAGCTTCACAAGTGCCAGCAAGTTAATTAAAAGGCTCGCATATTTGAAAAGTTTTGCCCCGTCTCTGGCATCACCATCACCATTTTCATGCCGAAAGCCATCGCCATTGCCATCACCATCATACTGTATCCATCCATATATACCGCCCCATCATCAGCATCGGGGCTGCAATTTAATCATGTAAGTGCTGGCAAATTGTTGGCTAAAATTAGAGCCAGACAAATATTGCGCATACGCCTAGTATCCGCGTTAAAAGGATGTTCCTGGTCCTGGTACTACACTCGTGTTGCGGCCGCTGTTGTTGCTGTTGCCAAGTTTTATGCTAATGGTTTTCGTTTAAAGCCAAAAGTAATTTATTGTTGTCAGCGGGCGCCATCAAAAATGTTGCTGCACATTCATTATGCCCCGAATGTTCTATGTACGTCCGTACATTTGTGTGCCTCCTTCTCATTGTATGGATCGTACAAGTATATGCTACGTATAAGTATATGTATAGCCCGGCATGCATTAAAATTTTAGCCAAAAACAAAGCTGCCTGCAAGTCGACAAAACTTACATTGAAATTAAGTTAGCCAAGAGGAAATATGCAGCTCAGAATAAAACGAAATATTTTGCCGCCACATCGCTTACCATATCTTATGGGCCCTGTTCTTTTTTCTGGGATAATCTTTACTTAATTTAAGTTGAAGGAATCCGCGGCTTTTGTGTGAAAACTAAATTTAAATATTTTACGTTTTTCTGCGCATAGCAGAAGCCATGTCTCTTAGCCATGAGACACGTTCTCGACCCAGTGGCCCATTGGCTGCCCGGAAAACTATGCCAGAAGATAAAACAGCCGCGAACTTTGCAACATGTTTACGGTAAAAACGTGATTTTCGGCAGAAAAACGGAGCGCTTGACCAAATGTGGCCAACACCCCCACTCCCATCCGGACTCAGATCGAGATCCAGAACCCTTTGCCAACTGTAAATAAGTTGAGTTAGCGGAGAGGCACGCGCACCACCCAACCACAGCCATAAAAATTAAACATTTGTAGCTTTGTCACGTTTGTGTTGACACTTTCTTATCACAGGGAGGGGCGAAATGAGGGTGCCCTGGCTTCCCTTTCCGCCACTGCTCCTGCCACCCCGGCTTCGGTCTCGACCCGGCCTAAATATGTGCGTGTGCGTGTCAGCTCTGACTGGCGGGGCGACCCACCTGACCCCGACTGAAATAAAACTTCAGGTGAGAGGGAAGTGTGAGTGGGTGCGATGTCGAGTGAACCACTGAACCCGACCCAACCACCCAACCACCCGACCATCTAACCACTCACATAGCGCATAGCATATGCCATGCACTTTCATTAAAATCGGGCAAGTGCGACGTGTCAGCTGATTCCGAACATTGAAGCCAGAATGCGAAGTTTGTGGCTAAGGTTTGGGCCACATGCCAAAAGCCAACTTGGCGATTTCTAGTGCCAGTTTTCGGTGGAATAATTTGCTCTCGTTCTGTAATTAAATGCGGTAAGTGAACGCTTTTCCCACTGATAGGTGATCTTAAATTTTCAGAAAAAAGGTTTAGTGGTTTGTGCATAAACAAAAGCAATTTAAATCTTATTAAATGAAATCAATGCTGCCCAAATAACAATTAAAAGTTTGACTCAGATTACACCGGTTATTCGTGTAATTGTTAAATTAAAAAATCAAATAGTAGTTAAACGTATTTCAAAGTAATATTAAAGAAAGACTATTATTAATCTATTTTAATAGTTTTAATCATAATGGTAAATAAGTCTTCTAAAATATATATTTCTGTTGATTTTAGGATAATATTTAGGATTTAAATATTAATTTTGCCGTCTCCTAAAAGACTACATAATTTTTAATTAAATGTTGCTTTTAACTCAAGAAGTTTTGAGCTCATTGGCTAATAGCAATGCTTGACCTTAATTTCAGAATATATTAAGTTACAGAACCTAAGGTTTTTCTTTAATTAGGGTAATAATTAGATATTATTTGCTTAAATGCTAATTGTAAAATGAGAGATGAAGGTGAAAATGATTTTTTGGGTCCATGGGCATAATAAAATCTGCTACCTTCAAGTTTTCAACATGGCCTGAAAGTTAAGCTCACTCTTGGCCTTTGAAAGTGATTTCCTCAGCATTAGCCACTGCCATTTGTCTCGACCAACATCTCAGTTTCTAATTCATCCTCGGAAACCGGCTTCTCTCTCCCTCTGTCATTTTGACCAATATGCATGTGGTGTTGGCCAAGTGCTGGTCCATAATTTTTGGTCCGAGGCCCGGGCCACAATGTGCACTTTATTCCGACCGATACTCGCCCTGGGTTTTTGAGCCCCTAATGCGTTGCTCTTGCCCCCAGGATGGGCTCGATAATTTCATTTGCATATTGTATACCGTATGCCTTCTGCCGTATACCGGGCACTCTGGAGCACAGTTCCTCGCATGCTGAGATACATTTTGTGGCCGAAATTTATGACATGCCATTTGGGCTTGAGTTTCGGCCGGAGCCGGAGAAGTCGGCCCACTGGGAGTCGAAGTGAAGTGTAAGCTGTAAGCTGTAAGCGAGTGGTTGCCAACTTTGTTGCCATGCAACTTTAATGAGTTGACGCACGAGACCGCAAAACTTGACACCCAAAGGCTTTAAATTGAAAAAGTTTAATGAGCATGCGTATTTGATTAAGGCTCACAAATAGGTATACGGCGGAGGCTATTTCATTTAGCCAGGAAAGCGGTTCCTTTGTGCTTTCGAGAAATAATAAAAGTTCGGCGGAGCAAAGTGCAGGGTTTTCATTTATTGACACTTTTCGCTTGGTTGCTCTTGACACCTGATCTCTAGGCTGAAATTGGAACGAGAAGCCCGTCCCCGTCCAAAGCGTACATCATTCAGATAGAGCCACGGGGCACGGAAGTTAATGCTGCTGTTTTTTTCCTCTCTGGCTCAAACTTTCCGGTCGCCCTGCTGCAACAAAGAAGTTGGCAAAAGTGCCATGGAAGAAGTCATGCGGCGGGGCGTTGGCTTATTGCTGGCAATTCAATTAAATGCAGAGCTGCATGAAATACACTCTGCCTAGGTCTAGTGGAACAGCATGTGTGGGAGTAGCCGCTCCTCCTTTTTTTCCTTGCATCGGAAATCCATAAAATGCATCACATGCCATCAAAGGCTCAAAAGTTTTTATCCAAAGGTGCAAAGGACATTTATTATTCGGCAGGCGTAGTGCAGATTCTGTTTTTTCTTGGCCACCCCTCTCTCTTTCATACAGCTCTATTTGTCTCAATTGTAATCAAACTTTCTGCTGCCATTTCGCTCAGTTCTTTTTACAGTTTCGGTTTTCTTTTCCCATTTTGTCACGCAAATTGCACAAAAGTTGGATTGACTTGAGCGGGAAATTAAGTTGATGGTTTCGTCTTCCCATTTTCAGGACTCGAGTCTCGGCTTTCGAGTCCTGAGTCCCATGTCTCGCCCTTTGTCAGTTTGTCGGAGTGTTTGCTTTATTCGTCTTGCCGCCTTGCAAGGCCAGCAATGTCATCTCCGCGTGCCTTGTACTTACTTATTTAACTTGCAATTTTGACAAAATTTCGCAAGCATATTAAAAAGTTTTCGGCTCGCTTGTAAGTGACGCACTCGCCCGAAATAATGGCTGGCTGCCGGCGAGGATGCACTCTTTAATTGCAGCAGCTTAAGAAAATCAAAAGTGAACACAAAACCCAAAGTCGGCTCGACTCGGGTAGAACAAAACATTGCAGTGCAGAGCCGGGCCGAGGTGGCCCCCAAAAAAAGAAAAAAGGCGGAAAAGATAAAGCCGGGCCACAATGCACTCAAGCGCATTGACTTCCAACTAGCTTTGACTTGTGCCAAGCCAAGCGGAGATGGCCCAAAGTAGCTCGGTTGACAACCCAGTGAGGCCAAAAGCGAACACGACTCAGCTCCCCTTGCCCTCTTCAGCGAACACCCCTCGTCATCCCACAAAAATCAATTGGACACTGCGCAAGATGCAGTCCAGGATTCCCTGCTGGGCAGATCCCAGATCCCCGGGGACGCCTGTTTGTCTGCCCCGCAAAGAATGTTTAAAGTGCATGTGTTGTAAAGTGCAGAAATATATTTAAATAGTTTTCAGGAACCTTCAAAATAGTCTTTTTAATGACTGGAATTTATACAGCTTTGGTAAAATTTAAAATATAAGAACTAAATCCTTAAATAGAATAAAATGAGATGAAAATCAAGTTAAAACTTTTAAATAACAAATAGTGTACAAAAAAATTGTTTAAAAAGTTTCAACTAAGCTTTTATTTAAATGAAATTATGCATGCGTATGCGTAGTTACAAAAAAAAAAAAAGAGAAAAGACAAAATAAAGACAACTTCCGTTTCCGGTGCTCCTTTCGCTTCTGTTTCTGCTTTACTATTACGGTTTTCCTTGCCGAGTCCTCTGCAGCTAACTTAATTATATATGAACTGGCACACTAATTGCCAAAATGGTTGCGAGCTGCGTATACGTAAACAGTCTGTGTCTGGCGTTTCCAGCAACCAATACCAACGTATCACGTATACGCCACGTATGCATAGAATTTGAGGGAGTGTGGAATGCGCCATTTGTGGCGCTCAATGATTGAATGAGTGTTTGTTGTTGTACGGCGATTAAATTACGTTTTGTTTGACTCAACCTCCGCTGGCTTTCAACACACGCACACACGCAATCCAGAGAGAGGAAGGAAAATCTAGTACATTTGCCATTTGCATTTTCCCCTAACAGTTTGTTAAGCTTTGAACTTTTGCAAATTACATGAGTCCTGCCACAGGATGTATGCTGTTTACTGCCCTCGTCGCTGCTAACGTCGTTGTTGTTGTAGGGTTTTGTTCCTTTGTGTGCGTAGCCTGTCTAGGTGTTTGTCTGTGTTAATGTGTCACAATCTGCATTGGCGTTAAAACCTCAGGAAAAGCCCGCCCACTTTTCGGGCCCAAATGCATTTGGCCAACGTCTACAGTTTTGTCACTTTGAAATTGAATTTGTTATCAAATTAGTTGCATCAAATTACCATTAGGCGGCAATTTGATGCTCTACCAAAGTGAGTGTGTGCGTTGTGAGCAGATTGAGGCATAATCCACCCATATTCCCAGCTTTAATTACATTTTTGGTTTAATGGCTTAAAATTCAAATATAGTAATAATGAAATTGGCAATGTTTTGACTACAGAATAGATTTGGTAATAGGTAGAGTTAGTTCATAATAAACCAGATTTATTGCCCTCCAAAGCAAGTATAAATAGCAATCGACAATACCTTACGAAATCAGAACTGAGAGCCTGGTCCGCGCGGAAGCAAGAAAAACACAAAGAAGATTTGCTCGCGTTATGCCTTTGGCCACACTTGCCATGCCATGGCTTTATTACATCCACAGTCACATCTATTACATCTACAGAAGCACGAACAACAACAACAGTGCGCTGGGAACATATTGCGGCAGCTGTCCATGGCCAAAAGAGGAGTTGGCTAAGACGGCTGTGGGGCCGGGGAGGTGCGCCCTAAATGGTAGGGCGCGCGGCTGGCGAGACAAGTGCATTACATTGTACTAGGTTATTGATGTATGTTTGCATAATGTAGACGGAACTATGGCATACACATTCTCATATATATCTATGTACATGGTTCGGATATATAGTGCCTTGGGAGGAAGGAGCACAGGATGGACAAGTAGCCTGGGAATATGCTAATAATGTTTGTGCTTCAATCACATGGAAAAACAATATTGAAAAATACAACTTGCATGGCAGCCACGAGAAATCGTTTAGGGCCAGAGCTCAACCATTGTTTATATTGCCAGACCGATATCCTGCTCACGCCCGCCCCCTACATCCTTGCACCCTCAACCATACCACCCCCATTGATATATAAAGAGTTATGACAATGTTGTGTCAAAGTGTTATTGTGCCGTATTTTGTTGCGCGGCGTTTAGATAGGTTGCAAATGATCCAATTCGTTTGGGGTTAAGCGAAAGATGGAGCGATTTTGGCTGGTTGTGCTTGATTGAGCGGTTGCCCATGTCCTTGATGGCATCCTCGACCCAAACGGATCCTCTCAGCCCATCCCAGCTACTTGTCTTCACTTTTATCTCGGCACAAGCCATTCAATATTTGCCAATCGGTTTCCTTTTACACACACACACGCACACTAAAATTAGTCCGTTTTGGCTTTTGGTTTTGGCCAGGATTGAAATTCACATATCCTTCTTAATCTTCTCGAAAGCTTTTTTAATTAGTATCAAAGAATTTTGAGTAATTTATTTAGATAAAAGCCAAAATATGTTGCCAAGCCGGGCAAAGACAATTTGCAACCACAACTTCTAGTTTTCGAGATACGATTCCAATTACTTGCTCGTTTTTGCTGGCCAACTTGGCTCTATTTGATGGCTAAATTGTATTTGATTGCAAATTGATTAAAAAATCGATCAATATAAACAAATTGTTTGCGAAAATAAATTAATATTCTAGCATGGAGCTAGAAATATTGAATCTAAATTCCTGCACTTAAGTGCATTTAAAAGATTTTGGCAGCGGGTGATGTTTGGATTGCGGCCAAGTTTTCTATTTAGTGGTGCTAATGCTAATGGTTCTTGGCCGAGAAAGTGGTGCGAAAATTTCCTAAAGCCCTTAGCATAACTGCCGAGCGAACACCCGCACATTTTGTGGGTGTGGCTGTTGAAAAGTTGGCATGCCAGCCAGTTTACCGCCTTCTGACTCTCAGATCAGCTAACGATTTGCCATCTAAATGTATTCGGGGCTGACAAGTTGCAATGCAGGTAGGCCAAGCCACTGACATTGTAAACTATGGGGGAAGCCTATAGCATGCTGGGGAAAGTGTCATCAGGTGAATAATAGCTGAAAAAGGGAAGGAACCTTCTTTTCATCAAGTGCCATTAAAGTCCGGGCCTGAAACGAGCCGATAAAATGCAAATGGTAAAGGCTAGAGTTGCAACATGTTGCTGCAACACTACACTTGGCTTTTTTAAGCCCATTGCTTAGCTAAAAATTAAGTTTATTTGGTGCCTTAATTTAAAAACATTTAGGAAAATGTATTCTATGGCATTTAACTGCTTTGTAAAGTTGTTCGTATTTGCCTTTTTGTGGGAAAATAAAAGCACACGTCAATGAATCGGATTTGGTTTCGGCTTTGGCTTTAGCTCTGGATTTGCCACAGCATTTTGTCAGCTTCGGCCACAAGCTTGTCTTTGGCTTAAAAAATGTTGTTGTGGCGCCACCGGCATGGAAATGTGCGACGATGACTGTAGGAAAATGTGTGCCACAAATAAACAAATCAGGTGCAGGCCAGGTTGGCACTGAACTGAGTTGAGCTGAGCTGCTCTCTTAGCCATTAGTTTCATAATTTATGGCAATCCGGAAGGACGAGGCTGCGACATTCCCAGAGAAGGGCGATCCCAGAGAATGAATCTGAAATATTGGTCAACTGTTTGTTCGTCTTGTTTATTATTTCGACAAAGTACGGGTGGCTGCTGGCAAAAGTCCAAGGCGACTCGATAGGCAGGAAACTCAGCCGGATCCGGGCTTGGAGAAGTTTTTGAAAGCAACGGCAGCAGCAGCATCAAGCCTCAAATGTAAAAGGCCCCAATGCCAACCAAAGCAGCTGCTTACTAGGCACTATTCAATACGTCCATAAATATGCCAAATCACTTCAGAAAATTGCCGGGGCTCAATTCGCAGTTTTGGCCTGGTTTAGTTTATTTCACACTAGCAGGCAATTTCATTGTTTTAATTACAGCTTATTCAGCGAATCAACTCATTACAGAATGTTTTTTAAATGCCAAATTTCTGGGTGATCCCCTTTTAGATTATGTAAGATAGATGGAGCACAATATGGTCGCCCTAAGAAGGCCATATCTTTGCCAATTTTCATCCGATTCTTGATCGACCTTAAACGATTTGTTTGTAGATTCTCCGTTAATCTGCATCAAAATACAAGAACGAAATATTTTCAGATTTTTTCAAAATTTCCTGGGGAATACCCTTCAAAATAATGAAAGATGGATGGAGCACAATATGGTCGCCCTGAGAAGGCCATAACTTGACTAATTTTCATCCGATTCTTGATCGGAATACCTTAAACGATTTGTTTGTAGATTCTCCGTTAATCTACATCAAAATCTAAGAACGAAATATTTTTCAGATTTTTTTAAATATTTTCTGGGGGATACCCTCCAAAGTAATGAAAAATGGATGGAGCACAATATGGTCGCCCAAAGAAGGCCATATCTTTGTCAATTTTCATCCGATTTTTAAACGGAATACCTTAAACGATTTGTTTGTAGATTCTCCGTTAATCTGCATCAAAATCTAAGAACGAAATATTTTTCAGATTTTTTTCAATATTTTCTGGGGGATACCCTTCAAAATAATGAAAGATGGATGGAGCACAATATGGTCGCCCAGAGAAGGCCATAACTTGACTAATTTTCATCCGATTCTTGATCGGAATACCTTAAAAGATTTGTTTTTAGATTCTCCGTTAATCTTCATCAAAAGCTAAGAAAAAAATATTTTTCAGATTTTTTTCAATATTTTCTGGGGGATACCCTTCAAAATAATGAAAGATGGATGGAGCACAATATGGTCGCCCTGAGAAGACCATATCTTGACCAATTTTCATCCGATTCTTGATCGGAATACCTGAAACGATTTGTTTGTAGATTCTCCGCTTAATCTGCATCAAAATCTAAGAACGAAATATTTTTCAGATTTTTTTCAATATTTTCTGGGAGATACCCTCCAAAATAATGAAAAATGGATGGAGCACAATATGGTCGCCCAAAGAAGGCCATATCTTTGCCAATTTTCATCCGATTCTTGATCGGAATATCTTAAACGATTTGTTTGTAGATTCTCCGTTAATCTGCATCAAAATCTAAGAACGAAATATTTTTCAGATTTTTTTCAATATTTTCTGGGGGATACCCTTCAAAATAATGAAAAATGGATGGAGCACAATATGGTCGCCCTGAGAAGACCATAACTTTGACTAATTTTCATCCGATTCTTGATCGGAATACCTTGAATCGATTTGTTTGTAGATTCTCCGCTTAATCTGCATCAAAATCTAAGAACGAAATATTTTTCAGATTTTTTTCAATATTTTCTGGGGGATACCCTTCAAAGTAATGAAAAATGGATGGAGCACAATATGGTCGCCCAGAGAAGACCATAACTTGACTAATTTTCATCCGATTTTTAAACGGAATACCTTAAACGATTTGTTTGTAGATTCTCCGTTAATCTGCATCAAAATCTAAGAACGAAATATTTTTCAGATTTTTTTCAATATTTTCTGGGGGATACCCTTCAAAGTAATGAAAAATGGATGGAGCACAATATGGTCGCCCAGAGAAGACCATAACTTGACTAATTTTCATCCGATTCTTGATCGGAATACCTGAATCGATTTGTTTGTAGATTCTCCGCTTAATCTGCATCAAAATCTAAGAACGAAATATTTTTCAGATTTTTTTCAATATTTTCTGGGGGATACCCTTCAAAGTAATGAAAAATGGATGGAGCACAATATGGTCGCCCTGAGAAGGCCATATCTTTGCCAATTTTCATCCGATTCTTGATCGGAATATCTTTGTTGCAGATAAATTTGTGATACATGCAGCTATTGAAATTCTATTGATTGCAGATGCCCGGAAGATGCCAGAATTGGGTGGATTAGAGTTTCATTTTACAGCGTCCAGTAAACACAAACTAGCCGTCGGCTGGCGATATAGTATTGCATCTTTAAATTAAGCCTGTGTGTCAGGACGACCGTTATGCAATGGCAGGTCCGGAATATTATCTAGTGCTTATCGCTCACTCAGTGCTCGCCCACTGATGCATAATACGAGGGCACACACTCTACATGCACACATACATATGTACGCTGTGGCAAGGTTGCAAGATAGTGGGTTATTTGTCGTTAATATGCAAACAGTTAACTACGCCCGCCATCCATTACGGGGTGTGTGGGTGGGGGTGTGGGTAAATACGCACACAGTTGTGGGCTTGTGTCCGCGTGTTTATTGCATAGCTTATCGGGGCTCACATAGAGCCGGGTTCAATCACAACCGGAAGCGGAAGTTAATTGTGCACAATGTTTAATGCAGCCAATAGTTGATGGTTTAAGCACTGCTCCAATTACAACAACAATTTGCGAATGCAAATATTGTCAGCAGAGGCTCACAAATTTCCCCAAAATATGTCGCATATTTTGCAAGCTCGAAGCACCAGAGAGAAAAGTAATTTGTCGCTAACCAAGTGTGTACTAACCTCATTTTACTAAAAGCATTAAAAATAAAATGTAATCACATGCTTCATAAAAGTAATAACTATACACACACACATAGGCACAAATACAGACACACACGGCTCTGTCATAGATAGGAACGAGCTTCCTGCACTTCAAAACGTGCCTGACTACGTGTCGCTATAAAAGTCCTTCTCTTTGCTCCGTACGAGTTCCACTCTTACATGTCAGTCATTGCCAAGAAGCAAGGAGGCTGCCATTCTCTCCATTGTCTATGTCAAAGGACTCATCCAGGCCCCATAGTATCCTGGCAGTGAGGCAACGTATCCTGCCTGCTGGCGTCTATGGACATTAATGTGCGTGAGCACATCTGATTTTTATGAGACGATTATGAGTTGCCTTTTATTATTTGCCATTGGGCCGAAGTGTGGCCGCAGCCACAAGTCTCACACGAGCTCGAACCTAGCACTTCTCAGTGATTGAACATGCATCCTGTAAGAATTTCCCTGGACATATAATCTGGCTTTGATGAAAACCCGAAAAAGGCAAATTAAAAATTGGAATCAGGACAAAAACTAGCCAGGTGAATGCTCAAAGCCGTTGCAGCGGCAGGAGGTGTCTTCAAGCTTCCATCGATACGACTTTACAGCTCGTCCTGCAGAAGCATTGAACCAAAATTCATTCTATAATAGTTTCAGCTTTAAGGATATATTTTACAAAAGTGGTAAAATAGTTACTCGAAACATTAAATATAAATAAATCTAATAAAAACCAAATATTTTGCAGGCTTATCGCTTAAAGTCTTCATTTATTTCTCGCAGTGCCCTAATTCTGATGAATAAAGTCTTTAAGCCGTTTTTGAAATTTGCCTGAAATCCACAGTGTCAAGTGTCAGAAAGCTCGTTTGGTAGAAGTAGCTGATAGCACTGTCATGTTGCATGCGACAGAAAACAGTTGCACTTTATCGAGAATCTTCAGTTGGTTTACTTTAACTAGAGGATTTTTTTTTGTGAATTTTTGAAGCATCCCTCAAAATGAAAAATTCATCTTGATTAATGAATGGCCCAACAATTTTTTTTGTCGAATTTGCCGCTTGGTCTGAGATATGGGCTTTTGGTTATATTGGTTTCCAAGCGCTTCAGTTCGATCTATCATAAAATTTGGATGATTTTGTTGAATGAAGGACTGAGGAGAGAATTAGTGCTTACTCGTGCGGACATACTAAGTATTATGCAAGCTCACTTGCCCACATCAATTACCAGTGGAAAAATAACATACCATTTCTATACTTTATTTAATTGTTTTCGGTGCTTTTGAGGAATCATAGAATAAATATTTTTTATGTTTTAGGAGCCGCAGTCTTCTCAGTGTACTTTTTGCTCACACACTTGCCCACGTTAGACCTCTGACAGATTGGCCATGCGTGGCAAACAAACCCAAAACACTGGCCCAACTTTCTACTTAACCTTCTAAAATAACGGCAAACGGTCAACGGCCATGGGCGAAAGTTTATAATAGAATTTTTAAGCATGAATAATTATGTGAGTAAGACTCTTTGCCATCTGCTGCTGTTGCTGCTGCGCTGATTGGCCTCGTTGCCTTCTTTGATTATGCACGGGCAGACACCAAATTTACTAATTATGGTAATTGATTTTAATTTAATAAGCACGCGACTAGACTGCCCAAAAACGTGCCATTTATATGGGTTCAATCGTCGTAAAGTTTTCTGCATGTTTCTTGAGTTTGCTGGTCAGGTTCATGCTAAACTGGATGCAAATCACAATGTAGCTCACCATACCAAAAACGAACTTAAAGGTATAAAAATATAATTATTAATAAGATTACTTGGCTGAGGAAAGTCTTACCTTTCCCAGCATTTCTGTGCCGATTTCCACCAATCCTGCGGCACTGAACCTGCATTTTTCCTGCCCCAACTGCATACAGAGTCGGTTGAGTGCGGCATTAAGTTGGCGGTTCCGGCGATCTGTGGTAACCGTATAGAACAAGGATCGGAACCTTCGTTGCAACACATCACAGCGAGTGCAAATCCAGCAGGGAACCATAATTTCTACGAGTTTTATGCATTCATCAGTGGCACAATCTGCAGAAGAATAGAATATATTCTGTGGTGTTTATTAAAAGTAAATTTTAGGTATGTTCACTGGGTAACGGATATTACATAGCTACGAGATTCTGAAAGTTACTAACACAAAACACTGAAGCACTATTGTGCCACATACCCAAAAAAAACCCTCCCACCCCACCCCCCCCCCCTACCCCCTCTTTTTTCCACGACCCCCCCCCTCCACTTCCCCCCAACCAGACCGATCAGTACAACGAGAACTCCGTCAATCGCAGGGTTTTCACTATATTCGAATACAGTATGTAGAATCGTACATCTCTCATACCGGTAACGGTTATTGTAAAATGTGTTAGGAAGCATAATAGCCACAATATATACACAATATTGCAATATCTGCGAATGCGTTTCAGATTCACCAGTAGAGTCATGAATTTATTTAAATGGGTAATGATCTCCTCAAAGCGTTCCTCGATTTCATGGCTGTAGTTATTCCAAAGCAATTCCAGAACAACGACGACATGAGAGGCCATAACGGATACGCAAAGGGTTATTTGAAAGAACTTCGAAAAATCATCCGCCAAATAGTTGTTGATAAATTTAAAGTAAAATCTAAAATACCACCACGTAAAATATGTCACAAATGTGAAAAGAACTATGTGGCAAAACACTTTTAAAACCAGGACGTTTTTTATTGGTAGCATTCCCAGGCACTTCATCAGGAGCCGAATGCGAAGCACCGAGGCACTGTGTGGTTCGCCGTAATTTCGACACATGACTGAAATGGTTTTGGGTTGACCTCAACGTCGACACTTAGTAAATTAAAACACAGTTTTAGATTATTCGCGATTATCAGTAAAGGGGGGGCACTCGCGTTAAGATAAATGAATTGGATTGTCAGGTTTAAGAAATGAAAATATATTCAAAAAACTTCAGAGATACGGTACTAACAAAATTGAATTGTTATGTCCGAGTTCTGGACGATTCCCAGGTACATCCAGTAGGGTAAAGCCGAGGTGTCTATAAAGAACTTCACTAGTATAGTGATGAGACTCAGCTTAAAGTTGTGCTCTACCCTGCGAATAGCCTGCCAAAGTAGTCCATGGATTTGTTGCATTCTTTCCAGCTTCTTTATCGTCAAATGACGGACGGCCCATGGTTCGTACTGCGTTCGCTGTAATTCCTCCAGAAGATTTCTACCAGCTTTTAGAAGTTCTTGGTACATGGCCAAAATCACAGCACAGTACAGCGTGAACTCCGAAAATCTCGCCAGGGTGACTAGCTCCGAGTAGAGGGCGCAGTATGTGAGGACTCTACCATTCCACACGGTCACAGCGCAAAAAAGGAAACATCGAATAAACAATGATGCATAAATGGGTTTGCAGTAGCCTCGCACCCATTGCAAATTAACGTTCTGGCCCAGGTGGGATTTTAATTTGTAACTAATCTCCTCGAGGTGGCTATCTACTTCCTTGCACTGATTCCACCATATAAGTTCCATTCCGATAATAAAATGAACTGTTAACAGGCTTACGAAGGCACTAAAGTCAATGTTGCGCGAAAAGGTGTCGTTCATAATGTCGTAGGAGAAGTCGTAGTCAAAGGTGAAGCGAAAATGGGTGGACACCGCAATATAAACTATGAGCCAAAGATTGCAAAGTAATTTTGGTATAAGATGATTCGCAAATGGTAACATTCCAAAATATTTCATGGCACGTCGCATGCGAAACAGTGCGCCAACGTGTAGTCCTCCCGCAGCTTGATCCATGACTGAAGCCGTAAATAGAGCTGTTTTTCTTGGTCCTCCAATTAATTGGCTAATTGAGATTATCAGTGAAATATGGCCAATTACAAAACAATGGACATTAGGGGATTAACTCACCTTTCTTTCCAACAAAAGGTACTAACAAAAATATGTATTTTATTTTTGTAAACTCTTGGAGGCAAAAAACGTATTATGACTCCATTTGTCACCCTACATCTGCCAATTAGGACGTTTTTATTTTGAGAAACATTTCAATTTGCCCTCCTGCCTGGCTGCTGATAAGATTCTTTTTGTAATCGCCCAAAATGACACATTTCCCATTCAAATTATCATCAAAGTGATGCCGAGACTAAGTGGAAGCAGATGCCCCAGTGCCCATAAGTGAAATGATTTGTTAATTTCATTTCGCCACCACTCATTCCCATACTCGTACTCATACCCATATCCATTCATATTCACACCAACTTGGGGGCGATGAAAATTGTTATCAAAAATATGGCACGAGGGCGTGGTTTGGGGGGTGGCGCACATAAATTTGCATGCCTTTATTGCAACCACAACGAATTGCGGAGCTGGGAAGACAGACTTTGGCAAACAAACGAGGATGTGTACACACACGCTACACACCCAACACACACCCACACAGGCACAGACACTTACGTCCGCTTTACTGGTTTTTATGCAACCACCGTGGCACTTTGTTTGCACACTTGTATAACACCTGCAGAACGAACGCCTTTGGCGGTGGAAGTAGCAAAAGCAGTGACTGTGTGTATACGAAGTAATGACTTAATTGCCTCGCTCTCAAAGCTACCCAAATCCCAAACCGCTGCAGCACCGAGCCAGTGAGCCACTGAACCACTGAGGCACTGAAGCACCCAACCCGTCCCGGACGATTGATCCAAAACCGCTGTCGAATGGGGGTGCCTGCAAGAGGGCTTCATAATTCTGCACAGGTGTCGAGGGCGCTATGTCTTTGATTGTTCGTCTGGAGCGACTCTAATCTCTGCCAGCCACACCATCAGCAGAAGAAGCCGAAGGACTCAAGGTCCTGTCTAGCGTTACGATACTAAGGAGTTGGTCTGGGAGCCACTTAAAATTTGGAGAAGGAGCAAAGAAGCCTCTGGTCTGGGTTCAATTGGAGCAATTGTGCGGCGTTGATTTGTATAATTTTGTAATTTGTATACCGAAATTGTGGCCACACATGTGTGTGTGAGTGGTGGGTTGGTTGGTGGGTGGGGAAAAAACCATTTCGCTGTTTTCGGGGTAAAAATGTGTATAAATAAATTAAAATGTATATTGCCAATGGGATATGTTCTTGGTGGGGGCGATGCAAGAGTTCTATACTTTTAACTTAACTTAACTTTTAACTTAAATTAAAAACTTTTTTCCTAAAAATAATATTTCTATATATATTAAATTTCTAAAAAAGATATAAAATTAATGTGTTTTCTTAAATCCAAAACCAATTAAGATCAGAGAAGCCAACCTTGAAAGGTTCCTTATGAATTTGATAAGATTATTAAATTAATTATTGTCGGAATGATTTGCTTACTCTAGAATCTCCCCAATCGGACCCAGTTGCTAAATGTAATTATCGAAATACTTGCCATGGGCTGGGCGTCTATATGGTTATGATATGCCATAGGCACCGTAAGGCATTAGTAAGTGCCCTGCACGTGGCCACAAGGACCGAGTTTGCTGACTTTGAGTTTCCGGGAAATGTGTGTGTTTGTTTGACTTGGTTTGGTTTGGATTGAAGCTTCCCAGTGCCTCGGATGACTCTGGTTTTGTAATTCTGATGCGGATGGCTGAACATCAGACACGCGCCTTTGCCACAGATGCTGGTGACGACTAACCCAGCCCCTAACCCGGGAAAACTGGAATCCGGCACTCTGACTCCGGAGCCCGGATCAACTCATATGTGGGAGGCTCTAATGTAAGTCATTTCGTGTTATCTGATTTTAATTTGGCGCAATTTCCCTTTTCGCACCTGTTGTGACCTACCTGAGCGGCCCTCACACTCCTAGCCTCCGGCTTGCCATTAAAAATATGCAAATATAAATATGCTAATTTGCTGAAAATTGATTTTGCAATTTAATTGAAAATTCCACATTGGTTTGTTGTAATTGTTGTTGCCATTGTGGTTGTTTTTGTGGCGGAGTGGGAGTGTGTTACATGAGTCTTGTCGCTGCGGTTGTTCGAACAGCTGCCACAAATTGCATAAATACGAACAATACTCCCAACATTTCCCCGAAAACATTTCCAACCTTCGCACATCATTTGCAACTTTTTGAGCTGCTAGCTGCTTTTAATGGCATTAAAATTGCCAAAATTACAACACGCATCACACACAGCCTGCTCTGCTCTGCTCTGCTTTGCCCTGTTCGGCTCTGCCCTAGTCCCCCCGCCACCAGTTGAAAATCAATAGAAAGAAAGTTCAATGCGACGATTCTGTGCCCCAGTATTAGGAGGCACTCCCTGACAAATGTTGCGCCTGATATATGGCCCCAGACTGGCTCAATAAATTCCGTGTCGCTCCCCGTGTTGACTTGCAAAAATGTCAAATGTGGGGCAAGTGATAAATGTGCGGCATTTGGCGAGCAATGCAAACATGGCACCTTAAACTACAATCAAAAATAAATGCATTTTTCACAACCCAATCATTATGAGAAATGTTTCAGGGGAAGTCCGAAAAAAAGAATCAAAATAATGATATTGAAAAAAAGCATCAAAGCAGAGAGAAGCGAAAAAGCTGGGCGAAGAAGTCAAAAGTCATGACAATCCTGGCCAGACAATTGCAAAAAGTCAGTGGAATGGCAGCTAACATGGCCAGCTAAGTGATAACAACACACAAGCCCACACATACCCCCATATGTGTGCGGCATCACACTTCGGCAACATCATTTATCTTGTCTTGGCAGCCAGCGAGTCCGAGCCCGAGTAGATGTCGAAGTCGCCTGCAGTCTGAGGTCCTGGAGCTACAAATCGGACAGGACCTCGCTCACTGACCGAGACAACAACCAAAAATATATTTTCGCCATAGCTATTTATTGCCGAATTCGCTTCTTTTCTTATTTGTATTCCATGCGGAATGTTTGGCTCTATTTCTCACTTTAATTGGCAAGGTTAAGCGCGGGTGGAGAGTTCATTGAAATGAACTCTAGATTCACTTGTTATTCGATCGCATATTTTTATTTTCCTCCTACCCAGCCAAGAGAAGACAAAAGGTCACTGTGACAATTATCAAAGCAGAGTTGTAAAAGTTTTCATGCTTTGGTGGGGATTTGAAACGTAATAACAGCTCAGTTTTTGTGTTTCTGTTTGCGTTTTCTGCTTTTCGGGTTCTTTGCTTTTTGGGTTTCATTCCGTTGTTTTGGCCGCCAGACGTCGCAATTAGGCCAGCAAATGTGGCGAGCAAAAGCCGAAATTGCCATCGGCAGAGGGCAATCCTCCTACCTCCGCCCTCCGTCCTCTATTGCCAGAACAAGGACACATCCTTTGGTCTCTTTGGGGGAAAACAATTGAAGATTTATTGTCCCTCGGCGCATTCTTTTGGCACTGCCAATGTGCAAATTTGCGTTGAAATATATTCCCGCCGAAAAGTTGTGTAGGCAGCGCATATAAGTATGCTATACTTTTCCCACAAATCATAATCGATTCATTGACAAGCCGTTGTCCACGTCCCATTCTTCCATTCGTTGGTTCCATTTGATTTTACTTACCAGTTAAAGTATTAAAGGATTTTCTTCATTTTTTCATATATATTTTTTTTTTATTTTCATTTGAGCGAAGAACGAACAATGGAAGAATTACAATTAAAAGTTAATAATAACAAATGTTATTCATAACTGAATTCTATTTAAAAAGTATATTATTAAAGCTACTATCACATGAGTTTATATTACAGGCCTGAAACAATTTGCACAGACAGGATTAGCTGACTCCACCTTTTGGTGTCAAGGACAAGCCAAGCTTATAAGCCGATTTCTTTAAAAAATATACATGCATATATGTATGTATGTAGACGCATGGTGTCTTTCAGTTAATAAAAGTCTATTGAATATTCAGCGTTGGTTGCAAAATTAAGACTGAGGACCCTGAGACAACAAACAGCTCAGGTGACTGCCACGGTGACAGCATTATATTCTGGTGCTAAAGATTTTTAGCACCGCTGGTATGGGAGCACCCAAAGATACAGATACATCTACAGCTACAAATCCGAAGAACACGAGCCGGGTACTGCTCCGCTTAGCATTGCTCCTTATTGCTGTTTACCATATTTGCGCTTATTTGTTTGTCGACTGTGGCAAATATTTGAATTTGAATTCAAACGTGCTTGACACATAATACTCCGCCCGGAGCCTTCGTAGCCTATTTCGCTCCGCAAATATTTTATGAATTTCAATGCGCCACCAGACGCACGGTGTGAGGTGAGGTGTATGGATGTGAGCCGAGGGGAGGTGCAGCAGGAGTATCTGAATCCGGCAGGTGACACAAATGCGACGGCGAATAAAAGGCAACAAAATGTGAAATTAGTTTGACACGTGTACCTCGGCATAAAAGAATGAGAAATAAACTCACAAACACAAGTACAGAATCATCTCGGCTCAGACAGATGCAGAGGTTTAAGGAATCTACTCGAATAATGAAGAAATGGGAAATTTAAGTAACTCAAGGAAAAAATAGCATGCCACTGCAGATTTGAAAATTAATGTGCTAATTGCCTTGGCATGTTTATCAGTGAAGATTACACACTATTGAACATAATTCCTAAGTGATAAAGTACATTAAATATTAATTGTTACCCGGATTTGTGATTTCATTTACCTTAAAGCTTAGAGACAATAGCCCGCAGTTGCTAGGATCTTATAAGTAAGAAGAACAGAGTGCACACGGTGGTAGGCATTCGTAATCGGATATAAGTATATGCAGACTGGGAATCGCATATGTAAACGCACAAACACATTTCACCACAAATCTACTTAAAACGCAATTAAGTTGAATGCAAATACGGTTGGGAATTCGGTTCACTGGCGGGATAGCGGTGGCACAAGGACCTCCGGTTAAACAATGGCAGTCGGAAAAAAGATGCAGATGCATAAGCCGCTTCCCCCTGCATTCCGCCATTTCCATCTTGTGTCTGACAAGCTTACTCTCTGCACGCTGCATATACAGGCTGACGTAATTTTTGCAATAAAATATTCTGCGCAATGAAAATAATGAAGTGAAAGTCAGTGTTCCTGATAAGATAAAAAAAGCATTCAGAAAATGGCGAAGGTTCGTCCCAGAAAAAAATAAATCTATTATCACATTATGTGATTAACTCGGAGATAATTTAAAAAAAAACAAAAAGGCAAAGGTAAAGGCACGAAATAAATCTACAATTAAATATTAGAATAATCAACAGCAATTCATTATAATAAATGGTTATAAGGATTTTATTAAATAATGGAAAAATGGGTATCCTTTTTTCTGGCTGTGCATGACCTATCTATGTCTGCAGCATATGGCAGCTACAAGAAGCTATCTTCTACTTTTCGTCTCTTCTTGCTGATGACTTAAAAGTTAAATTTGTTTTTGAATAAACTTGAATCAAGTTTTTCCAAGGAACAGGATGCCGACTTTGCATCCTGTAAGGGGGGATGCGTCAACACTTCAAGGTTGTTGGCAATTTGCGAAACACGGCCAGGTAATTGATACGAGTACAGCTGCCAAACAATAAAAATAAAAATATGTCTGCTCCTTTGCACATACAATATATAAATAAAATCAGAAGCAAAGAAAATTTGTGGAAATGCATATGGCGAATTATTTTCAAGTGCGTGAGCTCCTTGCAAATTAATTGCGCGTGCCGGCCTTGCCTTGTCAAAGTTTTGGGCTTCCAATTGCGAAAATTTTCTGCCAGCACACGCCTTTGTGTTTGGGGCTCATTAGGCGCTCCTACTTTGAATCTGAGTTTGGCTGCCGACTGTGGATGGAGTGGAGTGTGGAGTGGAGTGCATTATGCCAAGAAGTTTATAAAGCCGTACACATGCCAAGTGTTTGGGGTCTGGAAACTGAAAACTGCAAACTGAAGTCGAGGACCAAGGTATAAACAAACGGCCAGAAGTCGCTGTTGCAGCAGTAGTATGTAGTAGTAAGGGAGCCGCTTATTCGAGCAGTAGCGAAAGGAATTTCCTTGCCATAAATTCACTAAAAGCTTTTCGCAACGAGAATTTGTAGCTACCTTCCGCTGACAACATGGCTCACCTGTACAGGTGAGCCTGTAGAAGGAGGTGGCAGGTGGCTGGTGACTACTGGCTGGTAGCTGGTTGTTGGAGCAGCAGGATCCAGCCACCGTGGGGTGCCCAGTTCGTTGCAGTCAGACCATTTTTCTCGTCCTGAAAACGCCGGCAGCCAAAGCGAAATTTACGCCTTTACCTTCATTATTATTGCACTTTGCCACACAAAAATGCTGTTGTTGTTTTTGTTATTGTTGTTGTCGTCCTTTCGACCTTAAGTCATTGTTTTTGTTGTTGTTGTTGCTGGTAGTGGTGGCGGTGGTGGAGCTTGCCACCACAGACAATTTGGCAAACGTGCAAAAGAAGTATCTAAATAAAAGTGCAAACTAAATGAGCATTTAGTGTGTTCGCGTCGTAAATTCCAGTTGAAATATTTCTGTCGTCTTAGAATTTAGCTGGCAGCCACTGAACCGGGCTTAAAGCTTTAAAGCCCTTTATTGCCACACGGCGTATGCGTTATGCGTTATGTGTCGCCATGAATACGTTTGCATTTTGCATTAATTATGTGCCAGCGGAGAGGACGGAGTGTGTGTAGGCCTTTGACAGTGTTAAGACCATCTAGGCATCACTCAGGCCGGGCACAATAAAATGGGGTAATGAGGCGCAGCTGCCATGGCTAAATACACACACCGAGAGTTCTGAAGAGAGAGCCACACCACGCACACACACCTATCCACCTCTTTATGGGTCTGACAGTCGTTTGCCAGGATCTGGACCCGAACTGGTCGCCTATTTATGTTTCTGTGTGTGTGGATACATAGTACGTACTACGTGTATGTGAATGTGCCTACATACCGCACCGTGGCGCATGACTTCATTAGTGTAATGAAAACAGAAACTGGCAGCAAAAATGTCAAGGTTGATACCCCTTCGCCGCGCTTTGCTCTTTCGAGCAAATCGCCGCCAATCCGACAACCGGTCCATTTTCGGAGGCTTAACTTAGTCCGCCATAGTCCATAGGCCGTAGGCCCGGGCAGTGCCGGCAAAAAGGTTAACACTTGCAAAATGGCTACCAAGGACGTGCCCGAGTTTCGTTTTGAATAACAAATTTAATTAGAATTAATACATGCGGGCCTGTGCCAAAGCCCGGCAAGATTCAATGCCGAGGAAAGCTGAATGGCCTGTGTCACAGAGCCCAGTAATTGGTAAATGCTGAGCCCAGCAATATGTATGAAAATGCTATCAGCATATGCAATGCCAATGGGTTGCTTTCCATCCATTATTTTCATCCATGAATAATCAAATCGATGGATACTTGTATTTTCATTATAATACGTTACTTAAAGACAATTGGTTAACATATAAAAATTTTAACTGAACTACAACTTAAGGTTATAAAATTTATTTTGGTAGTAGTAGCAGGCGAAAAACATTTGTCACAGCCACGCCAACAAGACAAATACACAAAATTTAAGTAAACATGTTAAAACCATAAAAATGCAAGTTTACAAAAGAAGCTGAAAAAGTTTCTCTTAGAGCAGCCAAGACCAACGAACAAATTCGCGTTGCAAAAAAGCCAAGTTGTGTAGAAAGCTATGGCTTCTTCCCATGTAAATCTAAGATTGTGTGGGTGTGCGAGTGTGTCCAAAGAAGAAGAGAAACGCACACAGAGACACATACTATAGTGAGGCAATATTTTTTGTGCTTGCAACGTCCAACAACAATGAAGAGTGTCGGGCGTTGGTGGGCGGGTCGAAATATATGAAATCATGAATAAACTGCCATGTGCACAACATTCAACATTTTCCATGGCAGCAGCATTTCTTTCTCTATTTCACTTTTTTTTGCATTTTTTTCAGGCGTGGAAAATTCTCTGGGAAAAGCAAACCCAGAGCAAAGGCAAAGGAAAAGCTAAAGCAAAAGCCATTGCAAGTGCCCATTGTATGCAGCAAATTCAGCGTAGAACTTGACTTTGTGGGCGAAGACTGTTAACTGCCGCCTTCTGGGGCAAACTTTTCACTTTTCGCTGCTTCCGGGAAGATGAAAGGATCATGGGGGCGGAGAAAGGGCTCCTTGCGCTCCACTGAGTGCCAAGGGAGATCTCGAATGTTAATCGATGGCGAACCTTTCGTTTTCATTCTCCTTTGACTAACGCCCGAGCATGAGAGCTGGCTTTCCATCTCAACTCGCCCCAGAAACCGTGTGTGTGACACATTAATATTGACTACTGCCATCGAACAATGCGGTTTTTTTCCTATACGGTACTCCTGTATTTGATTCATGAAAACTTATTTACGCCTTGGCTGTCGGCGACACATGCTGCCAATTCTGGCAAGCGGTGCACTCCTTTGACGGCATCACTTCACTTGCATTTTGGCGGTAAATCATCGCACACAGCCACACATTTTGCCTAGAAATGCACACTACAATAGCATAAATATCATAGTACCTACCAGGTTTATATCCTAGGATGGATATAAGGATGTTTTTAAATACTTTAGCTTTCAAATTTGTAAGACTAGGCCTTTTAAAGGTAAAAATTTTGGTAATTCTAATATTAAAGGATACAAAATAGATACATTAATTCTATAGAAAATCCTTGTAAAAATATATCCTTCTATTATTAGTTAGTTAGTCTTTAAATATTATTTAAAATTTACATTTAGTTATTTTCGAGGTATTTTTTTATTCGTTATTCCACAATGCAGTCTTAGTTTTCTGCCGTCTCTGCCTTTTTTCCGAGCTGACTTTTCTCCTCTGCTGTGCTTTTTATAGTTTTTCTTTTTGCCGTTTCGTTTTTTTTTATTTTTGTGCTTTTTTCGCCAACACCCACCATTTGGCGTTGCCTGCAGCTCCAGCTCCAGCTGAGCTTTGGTGATGAAGGGTGCAGCTTAAAAATGAATCATTTGACTTTTTCTTATTAAATAATTTATAAGAATTAGTTGAGATTTGCATTTTTTGCTGGCTGGCCTCCAGTTTGGTATCTTACTTTCCTCACCTCCGCTCTCCCCCAGTTGACTCTGCAAATTTCTATTTAATTCGAAATTTATTGCATGCAATTTTCCTTTTTTCCCTCCGCACTTTTGCTGGTCTTGGAATTTCGTGCTTGATTTTAAAGTGCCTGATTTCTTGGCCGGCGGGCAATTGAATTTCAGTCCTGTATCTTGAAATTTGTCCAAAAGTTTTTGGATGCAGCTTGTGATCCACTTTGGGTTTTCTGGGAGATGGGAGTTTAGAGTTCAGGGCTCCGGACTGGACTGGAATGTTTTGCTTCATTAGCCATGTGAAGTGGATCACGAGCTGCAGCAGAAAATAGCAATAATAAAGACAAACGTACAAACAAAATCCTTTTTAAATTGTATCTGAAATTGTTTTTCATGCTGTTGCATTTCGCAAGTTACCAGTGGCATGAAAACGAAATGCACGTTAATTTTCATTTCCATTTGCATTTGCATTTCGGCTGACGAACTGCGACGAATTGTGGGCGACCAGCTATTTTCGCTTTTCGAGGGGACGTGGCCATGCCAGCTTATTCAGTTATCAGCAGATGTAGTTGTTAGCTGTTAGCTGTTGGGGCATCATTTATATTTGATGTGCTCGCTATTGTTGCATCTTAGGGCAGCTTAAGTTGCCATTAAAGCCAGAGAGTGCAGTGTGCATTCTAAGAGCTTTTTCGACTAACCACCCCTCCTCACCCTCCTTAGTTTTTCCATTTTCAATTGCCGCCACTTGCAGCTCTTGAAGAAGTTTTCAGTTTCCCGACAAGCCGAAGCTCAAGTTCTTAAATTTATGTAATTTTATACGGAGCTGAAGGAAAATAAAGGAACAATGTAACTATGATGTGGCCTGCCAGCCTGTCTGTCTCTCGTCTTTGTCTGCTTTAAGTTTTGCAGTAATTAATTAACTTTGCTTGCTTAAGAAATTAAATACAAATAACTTTGATATTTGTTTGCCAAACTGGATTACACATCTCATTTTGCCGTAAACGATGACTGAGCGTTGCATGTCTGGTCTGGCTTCTCAGGATATAGCTTTTCATGTAGACTGTTTGTCCAAAATGTGTATATTATTGGAGAATGATGTGAGTGTCTGTATGCAACTCAATTGCTGGGGCATAATTAATGTCAGTGGCATATTCGATATTCTAATAAAGCAGTGGCATACATTGCCATACTGACTTAAATGCCATGTATTTTGTTTCCATTTCATATTATTACTTTCGAGTGGTCAGTATTTTCCGATAAAGAGCACGAGGTTAGGTGAACTGAATGGACAATATTTGATAAATCTCTTGCGTACACACTTTAGATTTTGTTGGGCTAGTCCTGCCCAGAGCCTCTGCTCATCCCCACTTAGCCATGCAAGCACTTTGTACAACAAAAGCAGAAAAGTTTGGATTCCGTTTACAGGACTCTGGTCGCAGGACTCTAGTCTTGGAATCAGGAAAACTTGAAAGAAAACGGGGATGAAACCATGGCCCTTGGCTTCTACTGAATTGGTGACCATATTGATGCTTTTGCTGCTCTTTGCTTACTTTCTATTCATTTCATTTCAATATGCATTTTATTTGCCGAAAATGTTTAATCGATTTTATGCAAATCATTTCCATTTCTTTGCCATGTCGGGCTCTGTTATGTTTTGCTGAGCTACTGGGCTGTGTGGTGTTGTGTTGTTGTGCGGCACTGCAAACACTCGAAAACCATTACAAAATAATAATAATAAAAATCTTGGCCTGCTCCTGGCCGCAAATAAATTATTTGTGATGGAAGGCCAGAAAAAGAGCGAAGAGCAAAGAGGACGCTGGTGATGGTGATGGAGCTGGAGAAAGGCATGCAAATGTATGCAAACAAAGAAAACTTCCTAATGGAATTTTCCACATGTCGGACATATGCATAAAACCTTCTAAACAAACTCGGCTCGGGTCAGTATGGGTTGGTACCGAGCTCTGGGCATTTTGCAGTGACCATTTTGTTTGAAAGCTCTCAACACACGCATGTCAAGAACTGTGGCCGGCCAAAAAAAAAAAAATAACGCATGCCAAACAGAAAAAAGTGGATTGCGAAAAAATGGAAGGAATTGGTTGTGCAAAAAGATGGCGTCAAGCTGTGCAATTTTGCCAACGATTCGATTTGGTTTTGGCAATCCCTTTGGCCGAGTTCGAGCTGGATTCGAGTCTGTGTCCAGGGGGCGTGTGTCAAGTGAGTGGCTTTTCATTATGACCCATGCCCCATAACCCTCTAGCCCTACATAGAAATGTGTAAGTAATTTTCGTTGCTGTTGTTGTTGCTGTTGCTGGTTCTGTGTTCTGGTGTTGTGGGATATGCTGCATTGCGGTTTTGGTGCAACAAGCTAATGAGTTTGTGGTTGCAGGGACACCGAGCATAATTGCTTTTAATTGCAATCAGCAAATTATGCATACTTGTAGTTGTGGTCGTGGGGTGCAGAGGAATTTAGAAGATATCCTCAATATTTTGCCCGAAAGACGCTTAATAGTTTGTTTTCTATTGATTTTCAATTGTTTATTTTGTTCCATTGCAATAAATATATTCATCCTCCTTTATCAATGTTGCAATAATGTGAATATTACGCATACGCACCGTGCGACGGAAATTAGATACATTATCTGCATTCTGATAAGTTTTATTTACGACATTCCCGGCGATCTTATCGGCTGGAGCTTTAATTGAAATTCCGACAAATCAAATTAGGCAAACGCAATTAGCTAATCAAGCTTTAAGTGTGGCAGCCTTTAAGCTGAAAAACACTCAAAATGCGTCACTGGGGACGGGGCCATTGGCCAACTTTTCGGCAACTTTGTGCAATTGAAACAATGGGTCCACCATAAAGTTTGCCGCCAAACAGTTTGCCACCCATTATGCCACACCCTACGAGCCCTCTACCCCCCAGGATTTTGGCTCTTTTATTCACCCTTCCGGCGCTTAGAGTTTGAGTAATGGAACTTCAAAAACGCAGCCGCCGCAAAACATGAAAACTAAAGCCGCTTTTGTTTGTTCGTGTTTGCTGAACTCGGCGGTGCGAATGCCGGATTCGGGGTGAGTGTGTGAACGCCGAATGTAATGGCAATTAAGGGGAACACGCGAAACCACAATAGGATTATCAGTTTTATGCAACTGCCTATAACCGAGACTGGGAGATCAAATAGGATTTCTCAAATGTACTTTTTACAATAGTGCTAAAAGGCAAATTGTGGTTCAGCTTACGGCAATCCTTCGCCTTTGCCATTTATTGCAGCTCAGTTATAGTTAAATTCTTGAAATTCTTTGGCGGCCTTAATCGTCTTTTGATTCTTTTTTACATTCTTATAATTGGCCCTCATTCATCATATTCAGCGTCAATTATTGGGAAGCTGCTGCGAATGCCAGAAATGCATCTATCTTCATTTCCATCGCTGCATTACATCATCAGCTCCAGCTGCCCCTTAGGACGCCAGGGCAGATTAAAAAAATTGAGAGGCTAAAAAAGTCCTCTATAATCTGAAGCTTAATCGGTAGTAATTGATTTATCGCATGGCGCCTCAACTGCAGACAATTAAATTACATCGACGAAAAAACAATGCATTTCGCAATTCGCCCATTCGGTTTGGGCGTCCATTTTTATTTGGGGCTCAGCAAAAACTTTTCACTGGCCAAATCAATTGCATTTGTATTATTATTTTAATGCACCCGCTAAAAATTTATGAAGGCATAACACAAAGATAAACAAAAAGTTATTCAAACATTTGCTGCGAAAGCCGGAAAAGCCCCAAATAAGTCAATGAAAAACGCCGTAAAAAAGTAATGAAAACGATTTTTCTGTTTTTTTTTTTGTTTCTGCATGTTGTGTTTTTTTTTATAAAAATATTTTGATTATGCCCGTCAATTGGTTTTGGTTATTTTTTCTCCTATGCTTTACAATGTTTCCGCTGGCTTTGACGTTGTTTAAACAAAAATTGTTTTTCTTTTTTTGCGGTTTCGTGTCCGACAGCTGGGGGCATTGACATTTGCATGTGTGATTGTTTGCAGTTTGTCGCATTCCCATTTGTATTCACATCAGGTTATGTGTGCGAAGGACAAACATTAGCACACACACCTTCACGCACTCCCAAACAGATCGACAAACACTCCCAGACCCATACCTACATCCAAAACAGCTCTCGCACAGACTAAGTGCTTAGTTCATAAACGTTGACAATTAATTCAGCAAAATGCCAGCCATTCAACTAATTGGAAACGCTTAATGCGAAAGCGAAACCAAAGCCCAAACGTCCCGGCCCGGCTAATGAAATTATTTGTAGCAATTATACGGCACCCCAGGGTGTGTTTTTGAGCCGCATACACATCGTCCATCGGTTCTCCATCCCCAAGGACAGGGCCTATTTATTTAAGAATTTTTCTTGCGATGCCGCTCGGCAGCAGGGCATCAGCTGGTCGGGCTCAGCGTACTCGAGTGCGTCCAAATAGCTGTGACCCTCTGCGATAATCTGTCCCAGATATTCGTTGAACACATCGAGATTCAGATACCGCCACTTGGGGCACTCGTACCTGTGGTGATGGCGCACACTTCGGTGGAAGACCCACTGTCGCTCTAGGGGCTTCTCCAGGCCCAAGGGCTCTTTCAGCGGAGACGCGGGGTCCACGAACTTGTGGGTGATGGAAAACGAAAGTCCCAGATTGATCATGGACTGGATCTCCGGAATATACAGCAACTCCTGCAAGTCGCGGTCGGTATGCTTGACCTTCAGAATGGTGGTGTACCAGGCTGGCATGGAATTGAATCGAATCGCCTGCATCAGAGTCACGGCGTAGTCTCGTCGAATGCTCCAATCGTGCAGTAGCCACCGCACAGCACTCATAAACATCTCCATCTCGGAGTTAACACACATATTGGAGTGGCTGAGCATGTCGAAGACGTGCTTCGCATCCATCTCCAAAAACTCCTCGGTAGCGACGGCCATCAGGAAGAACTTGTGGATGCGGCCGAGCATCAAATCTTGGAGCAAGGGCACCTTGTATGGTATGGTCTCTATGTACAACAGGAAGGCGTCCCCCTGGTTTATAAGTGTCGGGTCATCGAGGCGAGTCCACAGATGGGCCAGAAGCTCTGGCATTTCCAGGAAACTGGCAGCCATGTAAAGAGCAAATATGTTTTTCCTGTGCAGCTTGGCCTCCGGATTGATCATCCACTCGTAGGCCAACGCGAATCCCTTAGCACTGATCACCTCCGGACTCAAGGTGATCACATGGGTTGGGTTGAAGTGTTTGAAGAACTCTGTGCACAGTTGCAGCACTGGCATGTGACACTCGAAGCTTTCATCGCCCACTTGGATCTCCACATCGGGACAAATCTTACCACTTATCATATTCATGATTCCATCAAGTAGGAATCCTTTCTTGGCACCGAATGCATATCGAATCAGTTCTTTTGATTCGGCGAAGCCCATGTCCTTGAGGCTGACTTCAGGCAGGACTTCATAAGTGCCGTCGACTGTTTTTCCGCAGCATTTGGCCACCATCTTCTTTGTTTCTTCGTCGCTGGCATAGTATTTGAATAGTATTTGTTGGAATATAAATGTATGTGCCATAAGTACTTACAATATGGGCAAGTCCAGCTGGTCCTCAGCGATTTCGGATATCAGTTTCTTGGTTCCATCCTTTTTAGTCATTTTGTCTTTTCCCGTTTACAATGAGAATTTTGATTTGTATATAATACTGAAAATGTTTAAGGAAAGTGGGACTTGTGTTATTTATCCAAGGGGTAAGTTGAAACTCATAGCGCACTGATGTTTTGGCACTCGATTTGTGGCATTAAAAGGATCATTTGCGGCCGGCAAAAAGCCGCAAGTGGGCCACACTTAAACTACATTTAAGGATTCCAGCCTCAGATTTTGGATTCTAATTCCTACCTGGGCAACTTCATGTTTATATGCCGAAACTACGGCCGAGGGCTCAAGGGCTAAGCTGGGGGATTTTCGAGTGGTGCTGTTTATCTATGCCCACACAGTTTTCAAGTGCTTCAGAGCTCTTGGTTCGGCTGCTGCCACTTCCTGCTCCCATTCACCTAGCCTCATATTGGAGCGACCGCAAATGCCAGTCATTACATGCAACGATTGTGAGCCGGCCAAGATTTCATGTGCCAACAACAAGCAATCAGGCAGGATGGAAGGGATGGACAGAACAGGACAGACAGGACGAGGAGTGATGGGAGCAGTGGTGTGTGGGTTAGGGTTTTCATTTGGCCTCGTCGTGGGGTTGGACAAGCAAGAAAATTGAGCTTAAGTTGCAATTAAGCAATTGCCCAGCCGGCTGAGCTGTTCTAGATGCTGATGCTGCTTCTCCATCTGAACCTGCCTAATAGCAGCAAGTTACTCAAGTGGCTGCTAACTCGGCTCTCCAGGGAAATAATGCCCAGCTGCAAATAATGCAAAATTGCAATGAAATGCGGTAAGGTGATCTCTAACCATGGCAGTGGAATTCTCCGGTTAGCTCCGTTCGACTCGCTCGTTCTTTTCTATTTATGTGCCGTTGCTTTCCAATCACCAGCCAGCAAACGTAATACAATATTTAAGCCGCAAACGTAGCACAATGTAAACCAAAGTAATCTCGAACTCAGCTCCGGCTGTGTGGCTCGACTCGGCTTGGCATTCTGTGGCAAGTGGCACGACTTGCGGCCAACAGCAGCAACAGTGCAGTACGGAGGGGCGGATGGGTGGGAGTTTAGCAGCAAATGAAAAAAAAAATGGGAAAAACAATTTCAGCATTGAGGCAACTTCGCGTTTTTTAAGTGGAAAACTTGGCCCTTACATTTGGCCATGGGGCTAGTGGCTTGCAATGAAGCTTAAAGTGTGCCTCAAATGCAGTTCAAATGTGTTTGCTATATTTGCTTGGGAATTTTTGCGAAGTGAACACTGAAAAAATACATAAAAAATAAAGAAATATTAAGCTTTAAACCATAAGAGTTAATTATTGAAGTTGTAATTAATATACGGTCTCGTATTATTTTTTTTTCCATATCTAATTTTTTAAAATAATTTTTAATTAAAATTTGTTTTGTTTATGTTTTAATTATGGCTAGCTTTGTTTATTTATTAAATATATTAATTAACTTTCATTTTAATTTTTGCATTTATTCTCTTCATAATTAGTATCCCCTCTAAATCGATGGGCTTGCACAGGGACTAGAAATCAATTCGATTGAATTTAAGCTTTAATGCGCTGTCTGCAGAGCCATAAAGTTGAGAGGATTGTCGGCTGATGCCAATGCTGTCGTCCAATGAATTTCAAATTACCAATAAACAATTGAATGAGCAGCGAAATATAAACACACAGTAGCCGAACTGGTACACACAGGCACACACGCGAATGCTAATCAGCGTTGTTCTCTATGAGCTTTATGCTTTTTCGGTATATTTGCGTTGCTCATACGCAGTGTGGGCCTCATCGCTAATCCCAGCACGCAGCATCAATAAGTCAAACACGTCAATGGCAAGCAGTGTGATATCGGGGAATCGGGGAACTCTGAAAACAACAATAAAGCTACAAGAACAAAAACAAGCACTCGCGTAGAAGAGACAAAAGGCAACAATTTATTGTTGCTCAATGTCGCATTTATCATCACTTTATGCTACTTAATCGAGTCTTCCGAAGTCCCGCTTCCTCTGCTCCAAAGATGATTTCAATGTTTACCAATGTCTCGTCCTGGCCTCTTTGTTTGCTTATTGTTTTTCGACACACATCCGCGCACTCACACACAGCAACATACACAAAGATGGGCACTTTTCAGCGTCTTTTTATGGTTTATGGCGCCATTGAATTTTTCGTTTGTTTTCTTATTAAATTATAATTTATATGTGTAGTCGCATCAGCCGCCAAGGACAAAATTCTGGCCAAGGCACTTTGTCAATTGTTTAATAGAAAACAAAGGAGATACGAGTCTGAAAATGGCTCCTGAGATGGAAGCTGAATGGAATCTGGAGGGAGCACAGGACATTTTGTTATTTATATATGCGCACGGCGTACTCAATTACGACTTCGAATGGCAAACAACTTTCTCGGGTGTTTGCAGGTCAGAACGTGATGAAAAGTGCGATAGTAATATATTAAAGATGGCAGATATCGCATGGCTTCTGATTTCTAGTTTTTCCACAAAAAAAAAAATAGAGAATGGTCTACCTTGTCGCTCCGTTTGCGAGGAGTGTGTGGAAAAAAGCAAATATAAAACTATTTGATAGCCTGAATGGGCTATCGAGAAACGCACTCAAAGCTAATCCACTCTGGCGAATCATTTGAAATGAAATGACACTGGTATTGGAAAAATTTGCAAACTATTCCAACCAACTATACTAATGCACATGAAAGGCATGCAAATGCCAAAATCAACCGACTAAACTATTCGCATAATTAATTGCACGGCATAGTTGGTTATACATTTTATTTCGGTTTTATTATTTCATACATATGTAGGTAAACAAACTAAAAAATACAAAGCTCCGCATTGCATTAAAATTCATTAAATTTGCATACAACTTTTAAGTATATTTGGAACAGTTTGTGCATCTGATTCATTGGCTTGATAACTAAAATTTTAATAGCAAATTAAATTGCCAATGGGCTATAACTAATTTGCGCCCGAATATCAGCCACCAATAATGAACAGCCACAACACCAGCTGGCCATTTTCTATTTCATAAAATGCAAAAATATGTACAGAACAGGACTAGAAACCCCATGGAATCGACTATGACATACCTATGGTGTTATTCAAATATGTAAGAGAAAGCATCATTACAGCGTAATAGCTCTAATTGTGCATACCTTCACTTTCCAAATAGGGATTATTCCAAAAATTATAACTAAATGGCAAACATTTGGCAAATCAATTGAATTTCGCGCATAAAAATATTTTGTTTTTTTTTTTTATATTTTAATTAACTGCCAGATGTAATGATTGCGAACGAGTTGGTTCACAAACAATTTGGCCCCGACAGCTGCTGCAGGCATCTGGAAGGAGTGCCAGAAGGAGTATTTTTAATTTAATTAAATCCACATCGGTGGCGGTGGCGGTTAACCCACGAAAAGATAAGCTCCAAGCTGGCGCTGACATTAATCATTTTACCTTTCAAATGCATTTCTATTAGTCGGCCGCTAAATTGAAACTTAACTCGATGCAAAGGGAATCACGTCTCCTTCCACGGAACTTCTCCCCGGGGGCTATGGCTCATTAATAACCGACAAAAAGGCATAATTCTTTGTCTTAGCCCGGATGACGGTCTTTGTATGTATATCCTTTTATTTTTTCATTTCGTTTATCCGTCGCCTCTGGCGATATCCTGGCTACTGAAAATGCCAAACAAAGGCCGGACGGTGTTAAGGCATCTCCGGGCTGGTTGCAGGACAAAAATATTGAGACGATTTGCTAAGCCGAGTTAAATATTGACCAACTAACTACTGACTTACATTAAGGCGCCCAGCGGCCACAACTTTTCCAATTAAATCTCGGTGAAAGTTCGCTTACTCCATGTGCGACTAGGAAACAAGGAAAGTTCTAATGAGTTTATTAATCAGTGATAAATTTGGCCAGCATATGCAGGAAAAACTTGGAATTGAAACGCCCACGGTAAGTTGTCATAATTTCTAGTCAGAGGAGTAGGTAATGGAAGTCACTGCTTTGGACGAGTCAGGGCCGGACACTATATAAACATCTGTCTTGAGGCCATGGACGAGTTCGAATGTCTGTAAGCCAAAAGGGATAAAGCTTCCCATGCACCGACAGCCGGCTAATTAATGTGCAAAGTGTCAATTAATCAATCAGCCGAGCGATCAATCCTGCCTACCGGCTGGCTCAAGCTCAGACCGGCTCAGTAAAAACCCAGAGGCCGGCCAATACAAGCCAGTTAGTTACAAATCCTGTGCCATTTCCCTTCCCGGATTCCCCAAATTTCGCCATGAGTGTATTGACAGGATAAACTCAACAAGCTGTCAGCGCGGACCAAGGCAAATAGCTGGCGACAAAGGCTCAGCGGGTCTGGCGGCTTGGAAGACAAACAAAAAGGATATTGGTTAGGAGCGGATGAGAGGCCTGCAAAAATAAGAAAATTTCGTCAAACGAAAACGGAAAACGTTTGGCAGAAAGCTCATTTAATCAACCATTGCCTGGCAACCCGCAGTCCTTTAATTATACTCACATAAAATCAGGGAAAAAGGTGGGGGAAAGGGTGAGGGCCAAAAGTCAACTGCCATCTAATTATTATGACAAATATCAAGCATCCGTTTGACTTTGTCTGTGTCTGCGGTAATTTTGTGTCAAAGGCTTAAATTTCAGCTTTTTATAATGATACATTGTGGAATCTAAGTTAAAATATGAAGTAGGCAATCTACACCAACAAAGAAAAATTTAATGGCGTTGAAATGTATCCTTTATTGAATGGAATACTTTCTTTCCTTCACTAACACCAATTTTTTAAATGTTTCTTCAGCACTAAAAACAATAAAATTTGGATACACCTTGTGGGAAGTCATTATGCGGATGAATTTTCATCAGAAGAAGTGGGACGTACAGACTTTTCAAGACAAGGATGACAAGTTTTGTCACTTCCCATGGTGGTATTTCGGAGGAAAAACTTGGCAAGGCAATAGCAGGCCAGGAGAATCACTGTCACAACGTTGCATACCATAAGCTTGTCCAAGGAGCGGCGCAAAGTGCCCCAGCTGCCTCCGTTTCCCACGAAATAACAGAAGTAAATGCTCATCACATTGCTGATGAGCAGCATGCACGTGACGATGGATCTTGAGTTGTGGCGAGCAAAGGGAACCAGAGCATACAGGGACGCGATGACGATCACGGCTGGCAAGCCAATCTTCAAAATTATGAAGCTGCCAGACAAAACCATTGAGATGTGGCTATAAAAAAGGCGTGCCGTAGTGGGTACGAACTGAAAGCTGTTCACCCAATGGCCGGCAGAAACGAAGGCCACGTAGAAGTACAGAAGAATAGCGAATGCATAACGGTATGATTGATTCAAGTGTCCCTCAGGATTGTAGCTCAATTCCTCTTCAACTGCAATCTCCTCCTGCTCGTCCTGCTCCTCCTCCTCCTTATCCGCAACGACCTTGTCTTCGTCCATCACCTGCTTACTCTCCTCATAAAGCTCCACGCCGAGAACAAATTCCGTAACCAATATTTGAATGAGCAACGCTCCCCAGCTGGTGGAGAGCAAACAAATGAGAGTAATCATATTCAGGGTGATCAGCTCCAGCCGGCTCTTGGCGTTCGGTAGCTTGTCGCTAAAGTACCGGATCGACAGGAATGCATAGGCCAGAAAGGACCAGCACGAGGCCTTTACGTAGTTCCAGACAGGCTGGTTGGCCTCGAACTGGTAGGCTCCATAGGCTCCCAACAGCAGAGTAACAGTATTGATTATCCAGACAAGGGGCTCGTGACGATGTCCTAGAAAGACTGGACGCACCACCGCTAACAGCATGCCCATGTGCAAAAGGTAATTGTTTTGAACGGAAAGAACGTCAAACTTTTGGTTCGGGTTATGCTGCAGGTACAGGCCACCGCCCATCAACGCAACCATGGATAGCCAGACGAAAAACTTAATCGAGGGCTTTTGGAAGGCCCGCCGGTTGTGCAGACACACCACGACAGCATACAGGACGGCCAAGTGCTGGTAGGTGAATGTCATCAATACCAGCAATCCAGCTGGAATCATTATGAAGGCCAAGTGCGCAATCGGAACGTTTATCATGTTGCCTTGATCACCGCGTTCGGCCAGGGCCATCATTAAAAGGCCAACTGGCAGCAGCAAATAGAATCCCGTGATGAGTGGCACATTCTGCAGGAGCACCACCGTTAGGGCCATGATTCCTAGGAGAACAGCGATCAGGGTTGGCCACTTCAGGTATCCTTCACGATGCTCTTTCTCCTCCATCGACAACCGAGTCAGCTGCAGTAGCATACATACGCTCCACATGAAAAAGGATGCAGTGGTGGCCACCAGCAAAGGGAATTTGTAGTAGTCTGTATAGTATGCTATGCACCTTTGGGCCAGGTTGGCCATATTCCGGCTGGTTTTGATAGCCACCTCCGGCTTTCCCTCCTCCATAAGTGCTTTTACTGTCGCCGTGTAGTTTGCGATCTTTTCCAAATCTAGTTCCCAGAAGAAGGGCAGCCACTCGTAGAAGACGGCGCTTTCATGACGCCGTATCAGGATTTTGGCCTGTTCCAGAATCTGCAAGGCATTCAAATGGAGGATCATGGCCTCGTACGAAGCACTCACATCAAGGTAGCCCTCTGGAATAACTCCAAGGTTGTTCATTGGGGGCGGCAGGCCTATCAGGGCGGACATGAGCGATGCCAGCTGGATCTGATTCATCTGGGCGATGTTGTCCCGGGACGGAAAGATGCCACTAGAGTTGTCAGCAGATCGCTTCACCCCAGCTCCCCAGAGAAGAAGGGGTGTTTCCGTCTCCAATTTGGATCCGTGGCCGTGGTATCCTGAATTTTAAGAATAATTTAAAGATATTACATGTGATTAATCTACCCACCATTTTTAGTTTGGCCATGATCGGCGGTCATCAGATAGGATGTCCTGCCGTCGTTGAAGACCCGTTCTATTAGCTCGTAGGTGTGCCGAACACCTCTCTGGGTGTGCATTAGCTTCTGATAGTACTGCGGTTTTTGGAACGTATATCGGTGACCGACTATATCCATGTCGGGCAAGTAGAGGAAAAGTACAACTGGCTTGGTGTTTCGCAATTCCTGCACATTGTCGGTGTTGCTCAGATATTCTGCCACCTTACGGTATACAAAGCTATCGCACTTGAGGCGCCCTGTGCTACTTTCTGAGAAAAGGGTGAACCGAAGCGGGGCGCCTCCATGGGGCAGGTGCTTGAAGAAAGTGTTGACGTACCTGTGGACCCAGCCAATGGTAGTGCGACTGCGATTGAAGACGGTGTCAAAGTGCAAGGGATTGTAGTTGTAATAAACCAGCGCAGCGGAAGGATCCTCATGCAGTCCTCCGAAAATGGCAATGTGTCCGGTTCGTGTCATCGTCGGAGCAGTACTATGAGAGATGGCCATTCGGCCACGCTCCCGAAATAAGTCCCGTAAGTCGGGCACGTTGCTGCCATTATTCTGCAGAAAGGTTGTGGCACTCAGTCCGTCTATTAGGAAGACAACCAGTCGGTCTGCCGGCGCCTTAAAGCCCAACTCGCTCATCGTCTTCTGCGGCACTAGGCCCGGCAACTGGGTCGGCTGGAAATAGGTGCTGAGCAGGGAACCCAGCAGAAGGAGCTGCACCACCAGGGCTTGCAGCTTCCACATATTGGCGCGAATTGAAAGTAATTATGAAAAATATAAAGAAAAATATATACGTCAATGTATTGTCAGTGACGAATGTGTCGGTTATGGTTTACTGATTTTATTTTTTAAACATTTGAAGCAAGGACAATACTGATGAGCCCACATGAGCTTGATCCCATTTTTTTCTAATTCTTCGTAAATAAAAAAATATTACAATTATTTCGCAGAACTATCCATAATTTTGCGGCGCAATTCGCAATGAACTCGGCTTGTCATCGCATCGTCATCTGGCAGACTTGTTTCCGCTTTAGTATCTTCGGACTAGGACTCTTTTTATGGATGCCATAACTCTGCGGCCTTGTCAAGCAATTTCAATTTGCCGCTTGATTTGTGAGCTGGCGCCTGGACTTGGGCCGCTGCTGCCTTGGGCGCCAAATGCTGCACGTTGTGTCCTTTGATTTACGCGCCTGCAATTTAAATGAGCTGCAAATTGCTGTTGCAGCAGCAGAGTAACTCCACAATTTAAGTCTTTAAGACCAGCGACTTTTGGCCATCTTCGAGACAGTCGCGCCAATTAATTGCGGCCCATAAATTGCGTCTGCAACTTTTGTAGCTCCAAGGAGCCGTGATTAATTCGATCAGCTTCCAGACAACGAATTCAGGTGCGCTTCAATTGTACTCTTGATTCTGAGACACATAATCCGACAAATTCTGATGGCGGGCATTTGGCTTTGTTTCGCTGTTTCGCCGCCTGAGAAGCTCAAAAGCTAGTTAGACCAAATGGGTTAAAGTCGAGTGAGGTGGGGCAGAGACTGCCATTTGTCAGCTGAATGCGAGTCGGGCTAATGCCTCGGTCCACTGTCAGCCGTAAGCCAGCCAACAAATAATGGCCCAATGACTGAATGACCGGCTAACAGGAGATTCGTCTGGCAATTAAAGCCCTTGTTTTGCGTCTGGCAATGGGCTCATTTAACAGCGAACAAGAGTTAGGCGTTTTATGGTCACTAGTCGCGTGTTTGAAGCGATTGAGAAATGCTATTGAGTAATTGGGCAGCGGAGTGGCCTGTTAGGGCTACTCCAGCTGCAGCATCCTCGTGCCCAAAAGAGTTATGCAGCCTCTTGGACTCTCTTCCGGCTGTGCTTCACGGCGCAGGCGCTCTCTTAGCCCAGCACGGAGCCGACTCGACTCTGGGTCAGCAACATGTTGGCATCCTGGCAGCGGGCCAATGTGGGTTATTGTGGCCAGCGACGAGTGTCGGTAAGTGGGTCGGTTGGGCAGCCGGGTGGCCGCAAATTAAATGAATTGTGGCTCGGCATTTGGCAACATTTGTTGCCATACTGACCAGTTGGGAAAGTATCAGCATCATCAGCCGTGCTGGGGCAGGAAACGAATAAAATGCCAAATGTTTGCGGCTTGGGGCTGTTGAACTCAGTCTGAATCCCATTGAATGATTTCGGCAGGGACTTGACCAATTTAATGGCTCTCCACATTGGATTTAAATTTTCCTGCTGTTGTTGAAGGAAAATGTATACCATAGTGTTTTTAGAACCTATTGATTCATCGCGACTGCGATAAAACTATACAAATATATTATAATGCACTTCAAATGATAAAATACTGCGGTAGAAAGTGAAGAGGGTATGGTGAGAAAAAAGCAAAACACACCTGTGCATATCTCTGTATTTTTGCATTCACTTGAACTTGATAGCCGAAAAAAAAAAGAAAAGGATCCCAAAAAATTGGTAATTGCCCTAGCCTGCGTACTTCAAAACCAATATCAGGCAAATCAATTACCCCAGCTCGTTTTTTGGCACATTCTGTGGGGGACTGTGTGAGAGGCGAGCCCATTTAAATTCAGCTGCGTTTTGTGTTGACAAAACTTATCAACAATTCAATTTCAATAAAAACGCTGGCTGGAGAGCTCCCCTGGCTCGCATATTGTTCGATGCATTTTTTAACACGAAATATTAGGGTCTGTGGGAGCAGGTGCGTGGCCGTTCAAAGGGATCCATACGATGCAATACCAGTTACCCCCGAAAAACATTCGCAACTGCGCCCTTAGGCGTGGAGCGCGGAGTGTGTGTGCCCTCTGAATTTTGGCATTTGAATTGTCACATCTGGTTCATGGCTTCAAACTCATCCATCAAATGCAGCCCAATGCCGCCGCTCCACGGATTCTCTTGCCGGTTCTCCTGTCAGCGCTTGCCAATGCAATCATTTTTATTGTGTGCCCCGCATGTGTGCGTGTGTCTTTGCGGGCGCCAGTATCCTCGCATCCTGACAACCTCGCATCCCCACAGCCCCACATCCATGTGTCCGTATTCCTGTGCATCTGTGAAATAGTGCGCATAACCACAGCGACAAACCCAAGCACGGTCATAGGCGAACCTTCATTTTTTCTTGCTTTATGCGTATTCCTAACGAGCGACTGACAATGCGATTGTGCGCCTATTTTTTGCAAGTATTTGTAATGGATTGAAATTTAACTTGATTTAAATTTGCATACAGGATATGCAGGATTAATAGTATGTTAATACACGGCAATCTCTCCCAAACCGCCTTTAAAAATCTGTTGCACTTTAGTACGTCTTCTCTTTCTGCTTCCAATTTGTTTTCTGTATCAGAATAAAGCTTATTTTAAAAATCCCTAATGCCAAAGGCCTCTAATAAAACTGGCATAAATTCTTTTTTTCACACGAGACTCGTATTTTTGCTGTACAACTCGTATATCCTTTAAATAAATGGCTTATTGAGAGCTGTGTTTTTTTGCCTTTGCCCTATTTATTCGCATATCAGTGTGCATGAGTGAATGTGTGGGCGTGCAGGCGACGGGCTATTGAAAAGCAAACACAATGCGAATATAATTTACGAGTCGTAGTTGAATTTAGCATTTTAATAGTTGGCCTTTGTCATGCAACCGCAATGCACTCTACGGCTGCCTCTTTCTTGTAATTCTGTGTGCAATCACAACGATTTAGTTATTTATGGCAGAAACAACAGGAGCAGCTGACATTTGCCAAAACTGATTACCCACCCACATGTCGGGCCAAATCAGCCACAAAAATGGCAAAAATAAATAAACAAATAAATGGTTTTGAAAATTGCTACTGCACTCCTTTATTCGTGTTGCCAATTTTCCCATTTGCAAATCTCCGTATGAAACAACATGGGTCGGCTGGTCTGGACTGGCCAGGTCTGATCTGGTCTGGGCGTGTGTTCATCGATTTAGCCATTATCCCACAAGCTCTTGACAGTCTAGCGACGAGACAGGATGCCTTTACATAACAATCGGTTGTGTCCGGTGTTGCCCGTCCGGTTAAAGCCAGGAGAAGATTATTTGACACTTGGTCTTCTCTCAAGTAGGTCAACAATGCCTGTGATTTTTTGGGGACAAAGAAATGTCGGTTTTAAAGCGCCTTGTGCAAAAGTTTAAATCCGGTCAAAGGACACTGTCTGGATGGTGGATGCTTCATGGGAGTGGTAGTAGTTGGCTTTCGGTTTTCAATAAAGCAGATTTATGCATTGTGTTATGCTGAATTAAATGTGCTTTTGTTGCAATAGCATAACAACACGTCTCTGCAGGGAGGACGAAACAATTTGTTTCCAAAAATTTCAGCCAACACACACAAGTATGCGACACTCAATTGGATTTAATTGTAGCTGCTGTGTGTGAACGCTGAGCTGCGCAACCGAAATAACACCAAATTATGTTGAAAATTCGGCCATAGAAAGTGCCATTTCAGAATTCATGCCGAGTTCGTTGAAATAAACGAGTTAAAAATAAATAAAGTATTTCCATGCGCATGAATACATCCCGATTTATGAACTCTGAATATTTCAAATGCTTTTATACCGTGTGTATGGTTAATTATTAAGCCAACTCGAGTGGTGTTTTGTCAGTGACTTGTTTACTTTGCTAGTTAGTTGCGTGCACAGCTATTTCTTGCCAAATTTAATTGGTACTATCACATACAAAATCGAGAAAAAAGGAAAATAGCTGCCAAAGTTTGCCGGAAAATGTCTCTCTTTGACAGTACCCTCCTCTGGTCGTACCGCTTTCGATTTTTCTCAGGAGCTTGTCAGGCCTTTGAGCGGCAAAATTAAATAGCAAAGCAAAGTGCATTGCTGGCTTTTTATATTCTTTTGCCCTATTCCTATTTTTGCAGTCAGCTTTTTTTCTTTTTTTGGCAGCAAACAAGCCGTGGCTGGTGCAGCCATAAGGCAAAGCTTCCTCTTTGGACTGTCAGTGGCATGTGCGGAGACACGCCCCCTCAGCACCCACCGCCCTCATTCCAGGCCGTATGGCATGTGCAAAAGTAAAAACGAAGTTGGGCAAAACTTTTTAATATGCTTGCGAAATTTTATCAAAACTACAAAATTGCAGCAAAGTGCCAAGTGCCTGGGTCCTGCAGCTCCTGCAGCTCCGACGTTGCCGAAACGTAGATATTGGTGCAGTTGGTGGTGCCTCTTCGCCACTGTAGCTTTTGGCTGTGGTAGTGGCAGTGGCAGTGGCACTGGCAAAGGACACGCCAGCGGAGCCCATGGAGTTGGCCAAACAAAACACAGTCAAGCGAAACCTTCAACTCAATTTGGCAATCGCATTTCTTGCTCTACTTCCGCCTATTCAACTTGACTCGATTTGCGTGTCCCCGCTTACATGTGTGTGGGTGTGTCCGTGTCTATGTCTGTGTATGTTTGTGTGCCTCGCCCAATTCACGAGTCGCCTTTATGTGTGTTTAAGTGGCAATGCAAATGGCAACATTTTGGCGAGCACTTCACTCTTTGGCAGTGACAGTAACATGACATCTCCTTTTATTTTTTGGCCAACTTTTTGTGCTAAATTTAATTGCAATGAAAATGTTCGTTCGTTGCTCCTGCAGAAGCTGAGTCCTGTAGAGTGTCCCGGCTTTTCCGTCAGCCATCAGTTCAGAAGATGGCGTGCCTGATTAATTGTGCAAATTAATTTTGAATTTACATGCCAAACGAATGGCTGGAAAATCGTCTACCAAAATGTTCCAAAGTCAGAAAAAACGGCACAATGCCAATATAAGAAGAGTGTTAGATGAACCGGGAAGCTTTTAAAACTTTTCCCATGTAATTTGATTTGTGAGGAGATGTCTGATGGCTTACCGGGGTTGTGTGGGTGTTTATAAAGATGAGTTTTAATTGTGAGCAAACAGCAGGAAGAGATTAAGTTGAATCATCTCCGTTTGGAATTTATAGTACATAATAAATACTCTAAAGAAGCTTAAGATGAAACCAAGCTGTTTAAATAGTTCAGCCGAAAAGTAATTTTAGCAGGTTTCCCAAGGTAGGTCATGAGCACCGGATGAAATATTTTTATTCAACGGATATTATTTCATTGTATCGGGCAATTGTCAAACTTGACTCGTGGATTAAACTCGTGGCTTTTTGACCTTTAGTTTCTGCAATTAAACCGCAAACAAAAGGCAATTTAATTTGTTTCTGTTATTGTCCAAAGGTGTAGTTTGCAGTACAATGCTGGAGACCCATTAATTATGTGAAAACCTTAGCCAAATGTCAAATGTTGCGGGTCTAATTAGCACGGTCAGTCATTCGGTTAGTCAGTCAGTCAGTCAATTGTTGCGCATTCGCCACGTTGCACGTCCCATAAAAGCCATTGGCCACGTCAAATTAACTGTGAGGTTGCGATGGTGTCCGCCCAAGCACGTTGTAAATAACAACAGAGCACAAAGGATGGCGCCCAACTGGTCCTGTGTGACTTGCGACTGTGCCGGAGTGTCCGTGTGTGGGTGATACACGCGATACACTCACCCACAAAGCAAACGCCGACGTCAGCCAAGTGTAAATCAAGCACAAAGTTCACAGGACACGATTGTAAATTATACGAGTAAGAGAAGCTCGAGCTAAGCAGAAAATGTGACAAAGAACGTCCAACTATAGCCCCAGACTAATACAGGGATGGGAAGGATGGATCACTACTTTTCATTTACAGTCGCCCCATCTTCATCATCATGGCCGTTATAAGCAGCATTGGTAAGTTGCCTCGCCGATCAGCTGCAAAGTTCTCGCCAGTCGCCTCGGCTCACTTTTAAGTTCAATGACAAGAAAAACACCTTGTGCCAAGTTTGTGCTGTTGTGAAAATAATGTAGCAAACTTTGCTTAGCCAAGCCGAAGGTGGGCGCGAGGGGCAATGGCCAAGTTTTGTATACAAATTTCTATCAAAAGATTAAGCAAAGACAAACAAGTGAAAAGAAGCGACACAGGCTCTTGCCAACTTTTCACAGATAACTTTAAATATTTGTCCAACCCATACCCCCGTGTACGTCTCAAATTGTGAATATTTCGGTAGAGCTCCCCATGTCCTTCGTTTGCTCGCCAGGATTTGGTTGGGTTTGGTTTTCGGCGTTCTATACTTTTTGTTTATGCCCGTTTTATGTTTTGTTAGTTTGACATATCAGTGACAGTTTTCGGGTCCGCATTGCGTTTGCAACAATATTTTATTTTATTGCATGGCAGCGTCCTCAGCTCGGAGCTCAGAGCTCAGCGCTCTTTGTGCTTTCCCTTGCTCGTCATAAAAACACAATTTTTATTTTAGCCAGCGAGTTGTAAACATAAATTCTGCAACATTCATACACCGACAACCGGAGAAACAAAAACATTGCCACATAAAATTGAAAACCGCTCAACTTATTTTCTTTTCCGATTTTTCCTAAGAAGCCCGACACACGAAGCGCTGCGGCGGGGCAACTTTGTCAGTCAGCCATGGGGGACAGGTGCTTGGCAACTTTTTTGGCTTTCTGGGGAACTTTTCTGGTAAAACTTTTGGCGTATAAGTTGTTAATTTGCCAATGAAAGTGGGCGACTGACTGTGGTGTCGGGGGTAATTCCTTTCACACAGAAAAAATTGACATTTGAACAATGATAATATTTTAAAAAATGAATAATCAAATGCTTAATGTAATTACACGCATGTCAAATGAAAAAGGTGCATTGTCAGACTAAAACGAAATTGAATTTAATTATAAATATATGACAGGGGATAATTGATTTAACATATACGTATGCATTTTAATAATATGACAGTTAATGTGCATCATATGTTGTTAAAATTTGTTAAGAAAACGTTAAAAAAAACTAGCAAAATCAGTCAATGTGGGGCTGAAATGTTGCGCAATTATTTTTCCAATTTAAAATGCATTTATAATTTTTAACATTTCATTTGAGTGAATAATTCATTGCCTTCGGTATTGAGTTTGCCGGCCATCCAGGCTTAAGCCACCCCACATCGCGGTCTATATAAATTTGCAGTCATTATAAATCAATTGTCTCCATAGTTGTGGAAGCCCCTGGTTCTCTTGTTGTTGGGTTGGGGCATGGTTATGTTGTTATTGTTGTGCCAAATCATTGGCGCCAACAACCAAATGATTGAGAGGGGAGGGGTCATGAATGAGTAAGTGTATGGCTAGGAATGCGCTATCGTTGCCGTAGTCATTGCCGCTGTTGGCGGGCGGGCGTTGTTGACACAAATCAAAGCAGCTGCGTAAATCTTCATCAAACAATGTTGTCGCCTCCTCCGGTCACCCGCTTCCTTTTCCTTCCCCCAGCCACCCCGCCCAGTGCAGCCCACTGCCTCCAAGTTCCCCCTATTCCGACTAGATCTCCGGCTTGGATCAACGCCGGCGATGTCGGCAAAAACGAATGAAAAATACGCCAACTCACGGTCAATTGCAATTCAATTAGACGCAATTAGTGCCTGGGCACGCATCGGGCCATTCATACATATAAACGTATCTGCGTGTGTTTGCCCTCCTCCTGTGAGTGTGGAGTGTAGATAACCGAGATGGCTGAAGATACAGATGCAGACACTGACATGCCATAGATTACATAGTTGGACGAGCTGTCGGAATGAGAAGCTGCCGACGACGACCAAGTGCACTTAGAGAAATATGGTTCCCTATCTGACTTTAATCCCATCTATCTGCAACAGATCGGGTTAAGTGTGTGCTGGCTATAATACCATTAATACTCATTAAATATTTCCCATTAAAAACTTTTATTTTTTGCTACAGTGTGGGTTTGAGGGGCAGTCATGATTTGCAGTTGAGCTGGGCGGGTGGCCCTTCGCTCCTAATGGTATACTTCCAGATGAAGATACAGCTCAAACCACAAGCTCATTGCGTCCCAGCCCTTAACCTCCACCTCGCTCATCCTGGTGTTCGTCCTCGTTCTCGGATAGAGTATCCATAGCATTCAACGGCAGTGACGGTGGCGGCGGAAAAAGTATCTCATTAGACGTGCAGCTACATGGCAACGGCCGCTTAACTCATTCATCATCATCATCAGAAGCGGGGCGGTTTCGGGAGGCCGCAGCCGAAGCTATAGATACAGATACATTTACGGATACAGATACATGGGATGCAAGCTTTATGGCTCTCTATCTCCATCCTTTCTGCCCAGCTCTCTCTTTCTAGTTTGCAGGCAACATGCGACTGCAGCTTAATTGCAAAATGACCCAATGAGTTGGTGTTGCTGCTGTTGTTGCACTTGTTTCTGTTTCAGCCAAGTAGCAAGAAGTCGTTGAAACTAAGCTGTTGTTCTACTACGCTAGTATATCTTTGTATCGGTAAGTTTCTCGTTTAATTAGTCCGGGCACTGATTCTGTCGGGGATACGGCGAATACACATCCACATGACATGGCACATAATTGGCCAATCGCTCCGTTGCAAGCTCTAGCTCCTGTTTGATTTTCCCCATCATTGGATAAATATTTCATAGTCCCGCACAATGACGGCGGGATATTATAAAACACGCTTCCAAAGTCACATATTCCGGTGCCCAATCGGGCGTGCCTAAGTGGGCGAAAGGTTGAAGTTGAAGTGCAGCCAACTGACAGCTCGAAAGTCACGACGACGACGACGATGACAATAGGCTGAGTCAGAGTCAAAGGAAACGGACCCATAATCACATTACCCGGTATCCATTTAATTTCAACAATGCCACCGATTCGGGACCATTTAATATTTCACGATTCGCCGCCGCCGACACGACAAAGATACAAAAAGCTCAAGATACAGAGATACCAGCCAGTCAGCTACTTATGACACTTGAGCCCGTATTTATTGCTCGCTTACAGTTGCCCAGTCAGCCGCATCATGCGGCCGCCAGAACTCATTCATTTCGCCAGGATGAAGCCTCCTTTCAGCCGGCCCTCTCCTCCGAGTATCCTGTCCCGTCTCAATCCCATGGAAGTTGTCGGGCCCCATAACAATGATTAGCAGTAAGTTGTCGTGACATTGACAACTTTTATAAGCCCGGATTCGCAATCGCAATAACTGTAAACCATTTGGGGCTTCATTCAGTAATTATTTTTGGGCTCTCTGAAATGAATTTTTCATTTACTCAACGTTATTATTTGACTTTCGGGTATTCTGTTGCATATGCCTAGAATCTCCACAGGGATTTGTCTAACTAAAGGCTCGGATTGATTTTTAATTGACTCGGTTATCTGGGTTCAATTTGAGTTCTCCATCCGGATTCCGGAGAGAGAACATCTTCACTTTGTCTATCATTCTGTCGTTTTTTCCCCAGTTTTGCATTTCAATGGGGGGTTTTTTTTCAGATACTTCTCATGGAATGTACATACATATGTGTGTTATTTGTCTGCTCTTATGACTTGCAGTATATTTGCCAGAGTGCCGATTATTATATGAGAATTTTTGTATGTTTTTGGTGCTGGTTTTTCTGTCATGTCACAAAGTGGAACCGAAAGGGGAGATGGAAGTGCGGTGGTGGGTTGGCCGACTGGGGCGGGCGTGGAAACATGTACAACTTAATTGCAGTTTTACATGCTGCAGCTCTGAGAACGGCAACAGATGGCCGGCCGGTCGGTCGAGTCTCCTGCACGCCCACGAATCATTTTAAAAATGCTGTAAATATTTATGCTCCCCCACCGCGTGAGTGTGTTTGTAAGCACGAGGACACCTGGACATCATACGCCCTCTGCCACGCCCTCCCTTTGTGGCCATGTACGCGGCCATTTAAGCGTTGGCAATATTTCACGAGTGGAGCTTTCAGATTGTAAATGCAAATTTTGCATTTAGCGAATTTCAGTTTTTTTTTTGTGCTTTTTATGAGTGATTCAATTCGCTTTGTGGTGCTTAAATTTTTCAATCTGTTCCCTTGTGTATTTTAGGTCTGACCCGAACCAGGCAGGGTCGTCCTGCCGTGGCCTGGCCTGGTTACGCTGTTCGACCGACACTGTTAGCCAACACGGTCGGATGGTCGGGAACAGAAGAAGAGTCCTCGGCCCGTGCCACAATGGGCATCGCATGTAGACATAAAGCGCCGAAAAGTTGTTAACAATAAGCGGGCGTTTTTGGGTGGGCGACTCCGTCGAACAAAGGCCAAAAATAGCTGCAGCTGCCACGGCTAAAAGGGGCGTGCGAGGTCAGGGCTAACGTGATCAAAATTTAGAAAACAAACACCGGACTCGCTGGCTGTGGCGGAATGTGTGCCAAAGTAATGGGTGTATTCGAGTGCCTGAGTGTGGGACTGACTGCCAAATGGCCAATAGTCGGATCGTATTGTTGTTGTTGACTTGGCCGAGTAGCTTGCCATGAATATTTTTGCGTCAAACACAAAAACTTCAGCAAAGACTGTGGGAAATGGGATTGCACAGGACACAAAAACTGGAATCTTAATTTATTTGTCCACAAGGCCATGAAACAAAAACTATTTTACTTTTTATTATTTTTATATTGTCAATAATAATAAGATATATCTCTTAATTTTATGTTTAATTTAAAGATATATGTAGGTATTATAAATTGTTATTTATTTGTGAAAGAATTTTCATAACGCATTTCCAAGCTAATATGTCCATTTTTTTTCACACCATATGTTGGAGAAATATTGTTTTAATCTTTTTAGGACTTGTCATGAATAAAGATATATTTTTCTTGGCTTGGTTTTTTGGGGTGTTGCCCCTTTGCCTTCGGAATGTGCCCCAGCTTTTTGGTTAAAAAAAGGAGGAAAGAAACACAATGCGTGTGCAGCACTTTGCCTGGATGCGACACACCACAAAAGGATTGCTCGTGTCTTATTTTTCCCCAGTTTGCTGGCTGATGCTCTCTTTTCGTCTCCTCCCGCTTCTCCTGTTACCGCCCTCTAGTTGGTTTGATCTACTGCGGCTTTTTGGGGGTGTCGGACTTGGGGGTAGAGGATAGAGGACGTAGGGGCAAAGGATAAGGGATAAGGGGTAACTGCTGGAGTTGGGTTGCCAAAACTTCCCCGGGCTACTGGATGTTGTCTGCTGTCTTTGCTGTTGCTTTTGCCGCTGGCATGGCACGCAGCATATTTATGGCCAGTGGGTCAGTCCCTGACAACAAAAACAATAGCAAAAACAACAAGGACTACAACTACAATACAATAGCAGCTATAGCAACAGCAAGAGGCTCGGCACAGTCAAGCCTGTGAAGAAGATTTGTAGCTCCAGCAGCGAAATTTGAAATTGAAAAATAGTTTGACTTTTATGAGCGGCGACCGAAAAACGGCAGCAAACGAGTCCCGCAAACAACATTTGCCCAGTGCATGTTGTGGTCAGTTTAATGCGGACTCGGCTTTCTTCTACTTTCTCCCTCTTTCGTTTGTAGCATGCGTGGGCTTGTGCGTGAGTGGCGTGCCCAAAGAGCATTGCCTATTTTTGAGCGCCGGTCCGTGTTAATTCTTCAAAATGAAAAGCTCTAAATAAACAGTGCTGCACCACCTGCCGTGAGGCATTCACCCGTCAACTATGTTCCTGTCGTCCACTTTTCCCAGGATTGCGCCAGAAGCTGTCTCAGCTTGGTTAGACCCTGTGGAAATGCAAGTCTTCCAGCGCTTTTGTTGACCCAGTGCCGTTGTTAGGGGCTTTAATTGGTTTTAGTTTTTAGACCAAGTTAGTTGTTTTTACTTTAAAGTTTTCATTAACAGAATTACTTAATAATTTCATAAGAAAACAGAGTCTTTGTTTATCTTCGCAGATGAAAAGATTTTAGTGGCAATCGGATAAGTATGTGTCGTTTTTTCCGGTTATATACCAACTTTCAGCTTCATAAATATGTGTTGAAGTTGCATCTACAGGCTGCCAGTCAATTCCCACAGTGCAAATGATGGGCGCACTTGCCACGCCTTCCTTTCAGAGCAGCGTGCTCCACTTTTCACTTAATCAAAAAAGGGAAAACGGGCTAAGTTAAATCATAAAAAATGCGGGGCTTGTTTGCGAAATAAAACATAGAATATCAACGCAATGCGATGTAAGCTGGCAAAAAAATAAAGTGATGAAACGGCATACACCCTTTATTAAAAAAAAGGATAACTGAAAACCCCACTGTGGTCAAGTGGGTTAGACAGTTATCATAATTCATTAATCACCTTGGATATAGTATTATGTTTATTATTTTCCCGACTGAAGGGAAACCCATATTCCCACTCGAGACCGGCTTAGGGAGTATGGCGACTTTTGCAATTAATTAGCAACAAAATTCAAACAAACTCGAAAAACTTTAAACTTGCAACGAGCGCGTTGATTTTGCGCAACCAACTTTTGTTGTTTGCAGTGGCATATAGTACATATATATGTATGAATGTATATATAGTTTATTATGACATGCATATATACACGCTATATATTTCAGCCAGCAGTATAAATATTTTATGGCAGATTTCGCGCCCACTGCCACCGTTGCAGGACCTGCTCCTGTTCCTGTCCCTGTCCCTGCCCGTGGTCTTTGGCACGGAATGCTGCATACTTTCCGGCGCTGCGGCGGCTTCTGCGGCTGCCGCTGACTTCCGGGAGTTGCGCTACAGACGAGTAATTATGTTCCACTAGCTTAAGCGCAGTGCAGCGCTGCTCCCAGCAACCCACCACCCCCCAGGCAACCATAAGCCACCCACACACACACTCCGAGAGAGAGAGCTCTGCCAAAGTAATTAAAAAGCTTGGCCCATTAAAAATTTTACTCCACGGAGCTGAACTCGAAAGTGGAGCCTCTGACTGGCAGTTGAACTCGAATTGAACAAAGCAATACAAAACAACTTTAGACGTCTGCGCAATGGCATACATTTGGCTTTAATTAGCTGCCACGCCCACGAGGCCCACTCGGCCTCCTCAGCCCTGTTGGCCCTTCGTTTGGGCCCTCCGGTCTCTGCAGTTGTCAAATGCGCAAAGTTTTTGCAGCTGCAGAGCAAAAGTAAATAAAGTAAGCCAAGTGTTGGCCCTTATTTCCGATCTACTTTAACGGTCCACTTAACTGGTCAGTTAGGCTTTTAAATGGCTTATAGCACTGTCAAAGACACTGCCAATATTTCAGGAATTATTGCTGATTTATGAAAATTTTCGAGAATCGCTGGCAAGTTTCTTTCGATTCGGATTCACAATTTTTTATGTTTAGCTTAGGGGCAAATCTATTTTTCATGTTGAAGACTTTCAATGCCACTAAAGTGCAAAGTAAAGTAAGGAAATATGTGGCAAGGAGAAAGAAATGGAAGGGAATGGTGGAAAGGGAACTGAGCTGAGCGGAAGATGTCGAGAAAAACCAAATAAGTGGAAAACGAAAGAGGGACGAATGCAGAGTGGCAACTAAAGCTCGGCACAAAAAACTTTGTATTTCAATCTGTGCAAGAAAGTTTCGTAGCCGTAGCCGTAGCCGGAGCCAGTGCCAGAGATCCTGAGCACAGCAAAAGATTGAATGAGTGTTAATCAATGGTAATGCGTGCTGGCAGCTCCTCTTCCTCCACTTGCCACCCACAATGTTCGCCCCGGGAAAAAAGGTAAGCTGTGCACCGAAAAAGGAACGAAAACACCAATTTGCAATCAAAAATTTTTCTCGGCAATGCAAAAAAAAGTGTATTGAGTTTGGAAAGGGGCAACCTTGTGATGATGCTCACTTCAGCAGTATTTTTCTTCTTACTCCGACTGTCCGCAGGCTCATGTCCTCTTCAAATTCATTTTTTTTACTTTCCCGTTTTGGCTGGAGGAAGCTCTTCTTTAATTACTGCCGTATGGAATTTGCATACTTTTCGAATGAGATTGGCGATGCCAATTATGCCAGATGATATGCTCACATCCCGTATCACATGTCCCCAGCTCGCTGGCTGCCTGCTGCCGCTGCCCACTTTCCCACCCATTCATCATAATAAAGAGCACCAAAGAGACTCATTTCGGCTGACTTTGGGTTGGCCGATGATTTTCGATCCTGCCGGGCTCAGGACTGGAACGATTGTGGTGCCATAAATTGCAAACGGAGACGACGGGGTCTCCACAACACCAACACCAGAGATGGCTCATCCTTTTCACTTTTCAAGCTATAGTTTGACTTAATTTTAAATTTAAACTTTAAAACTATTGGGAGTAGTTTTGATTTTAAATAAAAGGTTATGAAAATAGATCTTCAATTAATATAATCTTTGTTAACTGATGTTACATTTTGTTTTTGTCTTGGGGTAGGTCAAAACATTAAGTATTATTTTAGATATTTTATAACCCTCAAGAGAGACGTATTCTTTTTCCACAGCCAGGTTCAACTGTCTCTGTCATCACTGCCTGACAGCACTGATTTCCGCACCAATGGCACTGCAGTCCCCTCGATTTACTGCGGGTTTCGGTTTCACGTCCAACGGGCATCCCGCCGTCCCAGCCACTCTCGGATTGCGCCTTATTGAAATTGGACACCATTTGTGTTCAATTAGGCTATGCTAATTTGCTGCAACTATCGGCGAGCAGACGGCCAAGACTCTCGGATTGCAAAGCGTATTTAAAGCGGTTTTAAGAGTTGTGCGTCTTTGGTTTTTATTACGCTCCAATCGGTCGGCAACCACTTTTGCGGTTATTTGATTTAGAATTTTAATGAAAACATTTCACAGCTGACATATTAGTAAATAAATGATTCGCTCCACTGACCAGTGTGCGCATTGACAGGGTGATTGATTGTCCTGCGTAACCCAAAAAAAAAAACAAAAAAAATAATAATAAAACAGGACAACAATTTCAATTGCGAATATTTGCCTTTCGGGACCAACTAAAATTTTCAATAAATTGCTAAATTTTATTCGTTTGCATCCCATTTTGTTTATTTTGCAATGGACGTGTTTCAACTGCCCAATGATGCAACACTCCTTGCCACATCCACTGGCAATCATGTAAATATTATTTTTCATCAACAGAATTAAAATTGAATTTGTTTCCTCGCCTCCACATACATGTGTATATCTGTGTTTTTATACCACTCTTGCATATACGAACCATATATTTTTTAGAAACGTGACATTGTGGTCTGAAATTGAATAACCACCGATATATGCGAATGGGTAAAAAGATAATCCAGTAGCCGGCAACCAACTAATTATTGAAATTTGCACAGATTTTTGCATTTGACATAAATTTTGCGTTTGGCTGTCAATCAAACATTGCGCATCCACCCAGTGGGCCCTGGGACGATGTGGGAAACGAATCGTAATCACTTGCATGCGCCTGATTGCGTTTTCTCCTTAAATTCATTACCAACACGCTGATGCGTTTACCGTCGATAAATTTGATGACACGGATATCAACGTCGATGCGGATCCTGGCGACGACTTCGATTCACTTTTAATTGCATTAATATTGTGGCTGGGGCAAGGACCTTCGTCTGTGAGGTCTTCATCTCCTTGCCTGCGCAATTTAATTTGTCAATCCACCCAGGCGATGTTGCCAGGACAAACTGAGACATTCGAGATTCGGATGGTGGTGGTGGCCCCCCCCCCCCCCCCCGCGGAGAAAGCCGGCCGAAAATTCTCAATATCAATTTCAATTTTAAATTTTGCTGCAAGAGTCTTCGGATTTTCTCGGGCTTTTCGGTTCGAATTTCGTTAATGGAAGGCGTTGAGCCTGCTCGCAGATTTGGCAACCACTTTGGAGAGTTAAATTCTGAGCCCATTGAAGACAATTTTAATTAGGAGAACCTGGCTCAGATCATTTCCTTCCAGAAAGATGAGAGCTCTTAAAAGTTTCATTCATGTTTTGGCAATTCTTTCGTTTTCCTGACCATGAAGCTCTTAAGGTTACTCAAAGTATTCACCCACACTGATTTCGTTGCCCTTTTGTCGCCATTAGGACCACCACTCAATATTCAATTTCAGGCCAAAAACACTTTAATGCGCGAACGTGGCCGCAGTGCCTGAGTGCTGTTTTTCCTTTATATGCAAAGGCGCAAAAGAAAATGGAAAGCCAGCCTGGGTGGAAGGGAAAGAAAAAGCCGGGCAAAGAGCTTTTCCACTCGGTCCACTCCGCCCACTTTGGCGATTTGGTCGCTTCATAACCGTTTGGATGTGGCGTCGTTGATGCCCATCCCCGGCATTTTGTCTCATTTTTGGCAATTTTTAAGCAATTCAATTTAATTTTATTAGTTTTGGCAAAACTCAAACAACTGGGACAACAATAACAAGGTGACCCCGCCCAGGCCATTCCCTTTCCTCCCCCGACACTAGATGGCTCTATTGCCTCCCCTTTCGGGTTGACCCCATAAAACCTGTATCTATTAGATAGAGAGATACACAGATACACTGATACCGATTCAGATACATATTTATATGGCATTTGTTATGCTTCTCATTGGCTCGGTCTATTTTTGAGATTTTTATTTGTCTCGTCCTGCTCCCTGTCGTCGTCCTGTCTCGTCTCGTCCGCCACATAAGTTTTAAGTCATAAAAAGTCCATAAAATGCATTCTCAACTTTTTTCCCCTCATGATCCGGCCTGGCTTTTGCCGTTTGTTTGTTTGTTTGTTGTTTGCCTTTGAATTCCCCTGACTTGGTTTAGTACGAAATGATTTTGTGTCCTGACTGGGCACTGATATTTGATTTTATTGTTACGATTGACGAAAATGATGTGCCAAATGTGTGTCCCTTGGGTCTCTATCGTTGTGTCCAGTCGTCTATTGAATTATGGTCGAAAGTTCGCCACTTAAGCGTCAATTACTTTTACGGCTTAATTATGCGAACACGAGAGGCGACCCGCATTTGCTACTCTATTCAAAAATGCTCGGATGCCATGTAAAGGGCTCATAAAAATCGGATCAAATTAGGCGGCGTTATATTTTCCATAGCGTCCATGTCCGCCAGATATGCGTGAGGGCGACGCATTAAAAACTATTTCAAACTCTGCCACAATATGAAAGTTGGCTTTGAATGCACCAACTAGAATTCAATTAATTAATTGCATTTAAACGTTGGCAGAACATAGGAAAGTGCTCTGTTGATTTTCCCTCCATTTCCGGCTATTATACATATATGAACGGAGAGAGCGAACAACGCACAACGAACGACATGGGAAAAGTTGGTCTCGGGCTGGCAAACATTTTTAACTTCCGCACGAAATCACGTACAAGTTGCCTCGAATGCGCTTTTCTTGTGTGTAATCCCCGGCTTTTAGAGTCCTACCAAGTACACATACGTATGTATGTGCCATTGTTTCTGTTTCTGTGTTTTTATATTTCTGTGTTTATTTTTTCTGAGCGTATTGATTTCAGGGCAAAAACTTTGCGTTAGGCTCAATGGCAGCCGCCTGTTACTAATTCAATTATATCGCCAGATCAATTGGGGATTTGCAGAAAGGAGCCCGGACTAGAATTGAGCAATTAGCTAGATAAAAACGATTCAATTAAAACGCAACAATTGAGGTAAATAGAAAATAAAACAGAGTGCCAGTTAGCACAGGCAACTGCTATGAATAAAAAACTCTGTCGAAACAGCGGGCGATCTGTGAACAGCGACTAAAGAGCTCACAATGAACCTGACTTTGCTGGCCCAGAAAAATCAGAGACGATGGGGCCTAGTGGCTGGGGGCTGAGAGCTGGAAGCTGGGATTGCCGCATTTCATTTCGCAATAAACTGGACTTTACTCAAAATAAACGAGCCAGCCTGCGAACGCAATAAAAATGTGAAAAAAGAAATACAGCCACCGGCATCGTACCGCACTGAGGAGAACAGAAACCAAAACCAACAACAAGAAACAACGCATCGAATGGAATCGAATCGAATCGAATAAAACGAAACCAAACCAAACCGCCAAGCCAAATCAATGCCCACAAATGGCACCAAACAACATGGGTCTCGTGTATGATTGTGTACAATGAATGAAGAGAATTTCCTAGAGTGTTCTTTGATTTCAGCAACCCAGTAATACCTTTAATACCCTGTCTATAAAAAAAAATTCGGAACAATTTTACAAGATATGTATGTTTTTATAGTAATATTTTTTAAAAATTGCAAAGTCAATGCTGTTCTATAGAAGTATTTTTCACAAAAAACTATAGAAACATTTTTCGACACATCCTATTGAATTTTTCCAAAGTCCGACTACCCTGTACCCATAGTATTGGCAATCGGACGTCCGGAAGGGCGGCGGGGTATGCAGCATGCAGGTTCGTAAATTCAGAGATAAACATAAATCGAGCGTAATTCGGGCATAAAGCGCTACTGCAGCTGCCCAGCACCGTCCTGCGACCCCAAGCCAGCTGTCCACACAAGCCGACCCGGCACAATCGAATGGACAGAAGGACGCTCGGCAGTACTACACAGGCTATTTGCACAGATCGATTAAAAATTGAATAGCAGGCATCAGGACCTCCGAATCTCGAGCCAATTCAACCCTCAGAGCTGACTGAAAAGGGAGGATGTGGCTTCCACTGATGATTACCAAAAACAGATAGCCAAAGTTAATGGAAATCGTAATCTACAATATTTATGTTATTATTTTTCTGAAGAATTTTTGTATAACTTTTTAAATAGCTGGAAAGTGGCAAAGATGGTCAGCACTATTGAAGGATACTGTTACCCAAGGGAAACGTCCTGGCCCTGCCCGACTGACTCAACCTCAAATTCAAAGGAAAATACAATGTGTACGGTCATGGTTACGGGCCGTGCTCGAGTTTCATGCCGTGACCAACAGGTGTTCGATCTGACCCCTTGGGCTCTGAGCCCTGGAGGCGAACCCCCTTAAGGCGGTCCAATTCCGCAATCCGCTTAAATTGATTGTACTCCCTTTTTTCCCAGAGATGTTTCCGGAGCTCTGTTGTCATGGCCACGCACTTGAAGCCTCTATAAGGCCGGGCGGAATCTTTACTGATGACGTACCCCCCGCCCCATCACCCGATCATCTGGGACTGCAACGAGTGTTTGGGAAATGTGTTAATTACAAATTCTTGGACTGGCTTTCTACGTAAACTCGTGATGGGCAAGACATGTGTGCATGCCTTGCATTTTCCCAGCGTTTTATGTAAATGTGAAGTTTTTAAATGAAAATATTCGAGGGCGAGCACAAAAATATTAAGGGCAAATTTTTGTATGCTTATCTTTCAAAAGTTTAAAAAAATAAAAAGTATTCCTGACTTCAAATATTAAATGGGTTTTACCACAACTCTTCAAGTTTAGCAACATTTCTGCTGTCAATAGATATTCCTTTTGCTGCATTTCCGCTGCACGGCGGAAAGGATAAACCAAAAGCCATCCCAGTCCTGACTACGGATCCCTTCTACGGAAACTAGCCTGCAGTGGACAGATTTTAAATAACAGCCGCTACCCGCCACCCCCAGTCGACCAGATCCGGAATAGAAGACCTCAATTGGGAATCCCGCTGTTGGAGGAACGCACCTGCCGCCACTGGCATTGCCCGGCCAGTTACTTTGCCGCGTGCCAGCTGGTGCATTGTGGGTAATTAATGGGGCTGGGATTATACTGAACAACAGGCAAAACGATTAGTAGGGGCGCATACGCATAATGCATGTCCTTGAAACAGGATCGAAGCGCAAACATTGCATTATCGCCAGTAGCAAATATTGCAATTAATATTGAGCCGCGCAGTTGCCTCTCCGGCATCCGGTATGTGTATCTGTGAGTTTGCCAGTATCTGTATCTGTTACTGGCCCCTAGGGGTTGCGCTTTGTTTTGTTCCATTTTATGAGCCGGGTGCACGCAGAGTCAGCTGTCGATTCAACCCCTCCAGTCCTAGCCCATCGCACCCCACTCGCAAGCTCGCCGCCCCCTCCGGCTAGCTGCATTTATGAGTTATTTGGAAGGACGATAACAAATGTCCAGATCGCTGACTGTTCTCGTTGGCTGCATTTTGTGACAGGAGTCCGTAAAATTGTTTTGGGTCCTCGCTAATTTATCTACAGCATTTGCCTAATTTATGTTATTGCTGAGTTGTTTGCTCGACCCTAAATCATATTGACGAATGGAAGGACACGCGGCCGTCCCTAAAGCTTTGCCTGACAATTAAAACCGGCCTGGTATCAGGATGCCAGGGAATCCCGATGTGAGGGGTTCCCGGCCCTGGTCCTGGACTGTGGAATGGAATGATATTGCACGGAGAGGGTTAAAAGAAAAAAAAAGGGCGAACTGGGAATAAATAAAATTAACTACGAGTTGCGGTTACACATTCCAATTTGCTGTTGTTGCATTTTATGCGGCTGTGAAAGAGGCGGCTATGAAAATAAAGTGGCCGTCCTGAAAACCCGCAACTGAGCCGCCAGCCCCCTTGATTGTCCTTCCTCATCGCGGCGGCGGCGGTCCATTGCCTGCACAAAAACAAAATTGAGAACAAGTAAGAGTCTGAGGTAGAATTTATAGACTGGGGGTTACTTAGTACATAGTTACAGCATGTAGTAACTATGTCCCAAAACATACAGGATTGTAGATTTTAATACTTAGGTCCCTCAACTTTAACTACAATTTCTCTGTTCATTTCTATAGATAAAAATACATATTTCTACTGCCCATCATACTTATATCTACAAATTATCTAAAAATGTATCTATAAATTACCTCAAAATATGATACACCTTGGTAAACTGCATCTAAGGGGTATCCTGAATAAAAATCGAGAAAAATACAACCAGTGAAGCAAAAATGTAAAAAAAGAACTGAAGAAAATTCCAACAAATACAATGCGCAATTGCAAAAGCGTTAAAAAGAGCAACAATGTGTGGGCCCATGGAGGAGGAGAAAGATACTGCGGGTTGGGCCCGGGCTTGGAGTTGGGGGTGGTGGAAAGAATCGGCGGCGTTGGGGAAGCCCAAAGGGCATAAAAGCGTGTGCGTGTCTATATATGTATAGGTGCCTGTATAGGTGATGCAACTGAACCCCCCAAAAGCCCACCTTTCGCTGCTCGTGTCTTTGTTGCCTCTCACAATAGTTTGCGTTTTAAACAAATGGAAAGCGTAGCCAAAAATAAAAGCCGAAACAATTTTATTGAAGATTGCGATGTGCACACACACAGAGACATACTTTCCCCACAAACACTCTGACACACAATGGAACACACACACATCCGAATGGTTGCAAACACACGCATACAAAATTGCCAGCCAGCCGGGAAAAAGGTACGCAAAAATGTTGCCAATCGAAATTCCCTGCCTGGGAAATACGTTGGTCCTCGCCCCCTTCTACAGCCCACCTTGCAGGTGGATTTCATGGCAGGATATCAAAGGAGTGGCGAGGTGGGAGCAGTATTTGGTCCTCGAGTAGAATAGAAAGCACCAGCCCGGCACACCAGCAAACAGGCGCTTGTGCTGTGTACACGAATTAAGTCCACTCACTTCAAAATGTTTGAAACATTTCGTCGTAATAAAGTGCGTTTTCCCAGCTATGGCAGCTTTAGTTTTTTTCCCCCACAGTCTCCTCCCCCCCACTATCTGTGTGTGAGTTGTTGTATATAGTTTTTGTTATTTTTTTAACTGGACGTTTTTTAGAGGAGAGCTCTATAGCTATAGAGGAGAGCGTATAGTTGATTTTGTTGTTGTTTGCGCTGACAGTGTTTGAGTTATTTCAGCAGTTTCGCTGAGTTGCCGGCATCCGCAAATTGTTGTGGCACGGGAAGCACATTTATCTGCAGACAGCAGTTCCCGGAGCTCAGCTCGGCAGAGTCAGAAGATTAAATTAAACTACAGCTTAATTTTTGTAATTTGTTTCAAATCTCCAGATATTATCTTCTCTAATCTTTGTTTATTTAGTTGTATTCAACCTATTCTTCTGATTAAATGTTAAAATCCTTTAACAAGGATGCTTGCAGGGCTTTACTTTTCTGAAACTCCACACCAATCTTTTATGTAAGGCCAATGCATGCAAAAAAATCCGTGCTGGGGGAAACTACCTTCGAAAGCAAATTTTCAGGGGCGTGGAATGTAAGTTGGCCACGATCAACAAGCCGTGTCAGATAAGATCCGAGTGGTCATTAGTGTCCTGCAAACAACTGGCGGGCCTGAAGAAAAAATAACAAACAAAGGCAGGGGCAAAAAAGCAAACCACTTGACCATAAACAAACTTCACACCTCGCATTGTACACTTTCGGGGAGAGAGAGTCCTGAAGTGGCCTGGAAATAAACACTTGAAAATGCTGGCAGGGAAGGGTCGCAGGAGCACTCGCACTCGCGCCGTGCCACATCCATTATTGTTGGGCTTGACAAAGGCGCAGGATACGGCAGGATATCAGGGAGCGAGCGACTGAGAGATATGTAGGTTCAACCGCCGAGCGGCACTAATGGAGGCAAGGGTGGCAAAAGGGTCACTTTCTGGGGTCAGTTTCCATTTGGAGTGGCTGGCTATTAGCCAGCTGATGTGGACGGCTAACTCCACTGCGCCTAAGCTGATCAATTATCGGTAATTAGCCGTGCGTTTTCAATTAGCCAACTGCACGGCGTGCGTTTTGCAGCTAATGAGCATAGCGCATACACAAGCTGGCTGCCGTCGCCCTTCTGAAAAGTGTGAAATTGTCAGGGAAAGGTCGCTCAATTGGCAGTGACATTTATAATTACGAGGAGCGGTACAAAGGACGAATTCAGCCGAACAATGACACTCAGACGCACTCAGTGGCAGCAACAGAGTCCCGACCCCGCCCGCTAACACCCACAGACCCGGGACACACTTGATGAGCTCCATTTGCACAGACCCATCAATGGGAGCCAACGGGAGCCAAAAAGACTCGATTTTTAATGAACAAATGGCATGTTTGTGACATGCCAAGCTGCCAGAATCCCAGGCTGCAAGGCCATAAACAAAATGGGTTTGACCAAGGGGTGTGGCTAATTAGGGGGACATTGAAAAAATTATAAAATCAATATTTTATGGGCTTTAATGTTTAGCGCAATTAATTCAAATAATTTTTAAAGTTCTGTCCCTTGTTTTATAAATTAAGACTACCTTCTCTTGAAAGACTAACTCTATTTGTAATTTATAAGATTAAAGATATAATTAAAGACCAATCTCACGCAACAAATCATTCTATATTTTGACTTTAATTACGAAAAAAGTTAATAAACAACAATTCTTGGACACAACAGCTGTAAATAGAGGCGTGTCATCTCTGCCCCGAAGAAAGGGTATATCGAGTACATTGATCTCCGCACAATATTTCCGCTTTGTTTCCATTTTTATAATGTGCAGGCAAATGGTTGCCATATGGTCCGAGAGTGCCTGACAACCTACCTTATTGTTGCCGGTTGTTGGTTGTTCGTTGCTGGTTACTCTTGTGTCTGCCTTTGCAACTGCCACTGCCACTGCCTCTGCTGCTGCTGAGGTTGTCATTGTTGTCCGCTTTTGACACGTCAACATGACCGCAAATGAGATTCTGTCTACCTAGCACCCTCTCTGTCTCCGGGTCCATCCCTTTTCCCCCGTACCTCTCTGGTTCGGCATTTCACTTTCTTGCCTTCGACGCCCACACGCACCTATTGAAGGAAGGACCTGGGCACAGGATAAGCATGGCAGTGGTTGTTTGCTGGAGCTCCTGTCAATGACTTTTCATAAGGTTCATTTTGCTGACAGTTCATATTATGGATTTTTTTTCATTTCCCACACACTAGCACTCCAAGGTGTCTCATCCCGGAGCCTGAAAATTGAATGCTTAGTCCGGCAAGAAGGGCCACGGGATGGGAGGTGGGGACTCATCAATAACTTGCAATTAAGAGGCCCTCATGCGGGGAGGTGTGAACCGTTCCTGGCCGATTAGAAAACGTTCGGAACAAGCAAACAAACACAGTAAACGAGCACCAGTAATTCCGTCTCACTTTCTATTCTAACGTTCGGGGGAGATTTGGATCTTAAGCCGACTTTCCCTCATAGCTCCGGACGACAGTCCCCCTGCGGCGATGGGTAATTTAGATTTATGCGCCCCTCATCCCTTCTGGCCATCTGAAACTACACAGAGATAAATTACCCATCCCCTATCTAATTTTTGTGAGATATTATGAAAAGTTTATCTCTTCAATTGCTACTTCTTACGGATCATTATCAGAATAATCTATGATAATTATCAGTATAAGCAATGCATTTATGTATTTGTTTTTATACATTTTTTTCCCTGTGTACTATAGTTTATCAAAGCATTCAGTATCGATGTCCGTCTTTAGGAAGTCAAGCAGCATTTCGCGATGATTATGGTTGATTTATATGACAGACGAGCCTCCGCCGTGAGACTCCTGCATGAGGGTTGATGCTGCGATGCCATGGGAGATGTGTTAATCCGCCGTAGCTAGGACTACAGCTGGGTCTTTGGTGACTTTTGACTTTGGTTCCGTTTTAATTGAGCGCCAAGCTACGGTCGCCTGTAGTAGACGCCCCCATAAATCAAACGGGCAGTGCGTGTGTCCGTCCGCCTCTCCGACTGTCTGTCTGTCAGTCTGTGAGTTATTCACTCAGCCACAATGTCCAGCTGTCAATCATTTGCGTAGTTTTGGTGCGTAAAAAAGGAAACGACAATTTAACGGCAGCTATCACAGAGCACTCGTATATTGGCCTCTGGCAAAAAAACGGGGGCAGGGGGCTATTAAAAAGCTACCCTTTTAAGGACCGTTGAGATGGTGAAACTTCATTAGGGCCAGAAAAGGCCAGAAACGGAGAGCTTCGGGGCCAGAACGGCAGTCGCTTTTAATGAGCCTTCAACAGATTTTTACCGGCTGAAGATTGAGGGGGCAGCTGTGGAGCACGGACGAGGACGGGGACGGGGCCGACACGTGACATGACAGTTGGAGATTTTCTTTATTTCCAGTGTCAAGCTGCGAGAGCCAGCTGGTGATGATATTCGGGATTGGGATTGGGCGGCGGAGACATAGGAAGTTGTTGAAATCTTGTGATGCATTAAAATTTGCAAGTTTTGAGTTGGCTTTGTTTGTGCCAGTTTGTGTGCGTGAGTGTGTGGTGTGTCTGGTGGTGTGGGTGGGCGTTGAGTGCGTGTGAGTGACAGTTGTGTGTTAGTGGCACGCTTTGCTCGCTTTTGGGAGTACATTTTACTTTCTACCTCCCACAGCCACCCACAGACATTTTATGCAAATGTCGCTTTTCTGGGTAGCTGCCTCGCTTTTTAATGAGCACACACACACACATAACAAGCAGAAGCATAAAGGCATATAAATGCCACAAAGGAGAATATTTTGTATGTGTGTGGGTGGGCCCAGCGACTGTAAAGCAATTAAAACAAAATAAGCAAAGTCTTTTGCGCTCCAAAAAGCAAGTTTCCAGTGCATTATCAAGGAAAGTCATAGAATATCCTGGCTTAGCCAAGAAAAGTAGAAATGTTGGGAAAAAATCTGCAATTGGCCTGCATTGCCCGTTGCGACTCCCTTTTTGGGTTAAAAGCCCATTTGCCACTCAATCAGATGGCATTAAGTATTGTTTTTAAAAGCATTTGCAATGCCCCATTGTCGTTGCATTCGTTATGCCCTTTTTATCCTTGATCCTATTTGTGTTTTTTTTCCCCCAGCACTCAAGTGGAAGTGGCCATAGTCGCACAATAAGCCATGTGCATAGGTGTGAAGGTTGCCGCTGGCGTGGCCGCCTGCCGTGGCAGTAGCAGCAGAGGTAGCAACTGCCGCATGCAACAACCAGCTTCAGCGCATAAAAGGCTAATGCCCCGAGCTGAACAAAAAGGCCGAGCTGCCGAGTAACGAGTCTGGGTTCCCTGAGTGACCTGGGTGGCTTTGAAGGTGCAACAGCTTGCAGTGCCATGTGCGACAATCTCTTTCCATTTTGCGTCAGTTAGTATTGCGAGAATAGCATTGAAATACAGTTAGCGGGCGAATATTAAATATTCACCATACTCTGTGTTACACAATGCAAGGATGCAACCTTTAAAACAGAATTACACAAGTGGGTCGTTTCAGAAATATCATAAAAATATAAAAGTTTACAAACAAAGGCAATTAAATGCAACTTGGCCTAACAAGTATTCACCTAAAAAAATAATTTGCTGTGGGAAAGTGGCAAGGAAACACAACTTTTGAGACACAATATTTGATTGATTTCGCGTCGGATTTGATAAAGGAATACAAATAACACATCAGGGCTTGGAGTAGCGTAGCATCTATTTGCCGTCGATCTGCATAAAAGGCTCCTTAAACTGCTTAAAATTTAATTTTGGCCCCATTTTTGGCCAAAATAATGATGGTACCCCTTGGAAAAGTGGATCAACGCTTTTCTCACAGTTTTTGGCGAGTATCTTGACTATTTCGCATCCGATTTAGAAACGGGATACCATTTATGAATCAGTAATCCTTCCTCCAACAATCCATTTACGGGAACTATTCGCCGTCGATCTGCATCAAAGGCTCCTTAACCTGCTTAAAATTTAATTTTGGCCCCATTTTTGTCCAAAATCATGATGGTACCCCTTGGAAAAGTGGATCAACGCTTTTCTCACAGTTTTTGGCGAATATCTTGACTATTTCGCATCCGATTCAGAAACGGAATACCATTTATGAATCAGGGAACTATTCGCCGTCGATCTGCTTCAAAGGCTCCTAAACTGCTTAAAATTTAATTTTGACTTCATTTTTGGCCAAAATCATGATGGTACCCCTTGGAAAAGTGGATCAACGCTTTTCTCACACTTTTTGGCGAATATCTTGACTATTTGGCATCCGATTCAGAAACGGGATACCATTTACAAATCAGAAAACTATTCGCCGTCGATCTGCATCAAAGGCTCCTTAAACTGCTTAAAATTTAATTTTGGCCCCATTTTTGGCCAAAATCATGATGGTACCCCTTGGAAAAGTGGATCGTCGCTTTTCTCACACTTTTTGGCGAATATCTTAACTATTTCGCATCCGATTCAAAATCGGAATACCATTTATGAATCAGGGAACTATTCGCCGTCGATCTGCATCAAAGGCTCCTTAAACTGCTTAAAATTTAATTTTGGCCCCATTTTTGGCCAAAATCATGATGGTACCCCTTGGAAAAGTGGATCAACGCTTTTCTCACAGTTTTTGGCGAATATCTTGACTATTTCGCATCCGATTTAGAATCGGAATACCATTTATGAATCAGGGAACTATTCGCCGTCGATCTGCATCAAAGGCTCCCTAAACTGCTTAAAATTTAATTTTGGCCCCATTTTTGGCCAAAATCATGATGGTACCCCTTGGAAAAGTGGATCAACGCTTTTCTCACAGTTTTTGGCGAATATCTTGACTATTTCGCATCCGATTCAGAAACGGAATACCATTTACGAATCAGGGAACTATTCGCCGTCGATCTGCATCAAAGGCTCCCTAAACTGCTTAAAATTTAATTTTGGCCCCGTTTTTGTCCAAAATCATGATGGTACCCCTTGGAAAAGTGGATCAACGCTTTTCTCACAGTTTTTGGCGAATATCTTGACTATTTCGCATCCGATTCAGAAACGGAATACCATTTATGAATCAGGGAACTATTCGCCGTCGATCTGCTTCAAAGGCTCCCTAATCTGCTTAAAATTTAATTTTGACTTCATTTTTGGCCAAAATCATGATGGTACCCCTTGGAAAAGTGGATCAACGCTTTTCTCACACTTTTTGGCGAATATCTTGACTATTTGGCATCCGATTCAGAAACGGGATACCATTTACGAATCAGAAAACTATTCGCCGTCGATCTGCATCAAAGGCTCCTTAACCTGCTTAAAATTTAATTTTGGCCCCATTTTTGTCCAAAATCATGATGGTACCCCTTGGAAAAGTGGATCGTCGCTTTTCTCACACTTTTTGGCGAATATCTTAACTATTTCGCATCCGATTCAAAATCGGAATACCATTTATGAATCAGGGAACTATTCGCCGTCGATCTGCATCAAAGGCTCCTTAAACTGCTTAAAATTTAATTTTGGCCCCATTTTTGGCCAAAATCATGATGGTACCCTTTTGGAAAAGTGGATCAACGCTTTTCTCACAGTTTTTGGCGAATATCTTGACTATTTCGCATCCGATTTAGAATCGGAATACCATTTATGAATCAGGGAACTATTCGTCGTCGATCTGCATCAAAGGCTCCTTAAACTGCTTAAAATTTAATTTTGGCCCCATTTTTGGCCAAAATCATGATGGTACCCCTTGGAAAAGTGGATCAACGCTTTTCTCACAGTTTTTGGCGAATATCTTGACTATTTCGCATCCGATTCAGAATCGGAATACCATTTATGAATCAGGGAACTATTCGTCGTCGATCTGCATCAAAGGCTCCCTAAACTGCTTAAAATTTAATTTTGGCCCCATTTTTGGCCAAAATCATGATGGTACCCCTTGGAAAAGTGGATCGTCGTTTTTCTCACACTTTTTGGCGAATATCTTGACTATTTGGCATCCGATTCAGAAACGGACATCTTTTCTCACACTTTTTGGCGAATAACTTGACTATTTCGCATCCGATTCAGAAACGGAATATCAGAAACGGATCAGTCGAACTATTCGCCGTCGATCTGCATCAAAAGTTTGAGAAAATGCTTGACGATTCAATTTTGGCCCCATGTTTGGGTACCATCATGATGGTACCCCTTGGCCAAAAGTGGATCGTCGCTTTGGTTAAACTTTTCAAGCGCATGGCTGGCCTATTATTGGCATTATTCAAGGGACTTTTCTTTCACTGAACACCTAGTATATTCTTAAGTTCTGTGATGTGAAGCATATTGCGAGTCGGCATCCTTGGTTCCGGTGCAGGATGGCCCCAACATATTTTTTATAATTCTTAAGACCATTCTTGGATAATGTTTAAAATAACTTATTCATTTTGAAAATGTTTATCAACAAATACTTTATGTTTTGCAACACTTAACGAAAGCAACATAGCAATATGTTGCTAACGGTTGATGTTGCCACGTGCATGTTGCTGGTGACCATATTGGCTGTGTAATGTTGCAAGGATTTAAGGGAGAAAAATTTGGTTTTAGAGAAAAAAGCTTTAATTAATTCGAACTGTAAGAAAATATTTTAAAGTAGCTGTGATGATGAAATTTTAGTCTTGTGCCTGAAAATCGAATATTTTCGGCACTCAAAAAACACAATCATTCCATATTGATCTTAAGGCATAATTACCTATACCTACCTATTAAATACCTTCGATAAACTCCAAGCCAGTACACTCCAAACCAAGTAGCTTACATTGCGTCTTCAGCTTACCGCACTTGATGAGCTTAAGCCAAATTAAGCGGAAGTGTCCTGCACTGTATGCGGGAGGACAATGTAGGCTACTTGAAAGCCATTGACAAGTAAGCTCATTGATGGCGCTGGCTGGGAAATAACTCAATTACCCGATTAGTTATGGGCTCGAATAGAGGGGTCTCCTTATGGTGTCTTGGAGTTGACTGACCGAACCCAAAGGACCGATCCGGATGAAGGGGAACCGGAGGATAGGGATAAAGGCTTTGGCCACTTTGCTGTCAAATTAGTGCCTAGTTCGGGGCGCATAATTGGCCGAGCCGAAAGTTTTTACACGCAGGCCATAAAAGATTTATGGAAATTATGCATGTGTTTCTGTGTTTATGCTGCTGCCACAGGAAGCGGCCAAAATCGGGCAGGGATTTATGAGAGGACCTAATAAATCACATACAAACACTCGGACATACACATTAATTGGCTGCAAGCAGCCGAGACGAGAGGAAAACAACAACAGTGAAATGGTTGCCAAAGGTCACGTTCTTAACGATATGTTGCCGGCGGATTTTCCCCGAGCGGCCTGCAACACGCGACCCGAGAGAGCCTGCAACAGAGAGCAATAGCATGCGATTCGCCCCCGTTCGGGTGACTTTTCCGAGTTTTCACGAAGTGAAAAACTGTGAATGATATGCGGCATGTGTGGCTGGCTATCAGCAACACCAACAAGCAGCAACATCAGGCAGCAGCAGCAGCAGCAGCCGAGCGGTGGCAATATCCACAGTTCTTATCCGAGGGCCGTTGTGTTTGGTTCGTCGTGCGGGTGGTGTACTAGCTCCGTACTAACTGTGTCCCAACTCGCAGTACTGACTCTGCAGCATCGCAGCTCAGAGATACTTTGAAGGCAAAGGGAAGACCTGCTAGCGATATTTGTTTGTCAACTTGCAATTTATGTGTCTAATTAGAACGCGAAGAGGCGGCGGCGGATCATTAGTGCGTGACTCTCGAAAGCTGAGTGCTGCGCATCCGTCAGGTTGCGTGTGCCCCGCCCCCCGACCCACAGCCCCCTGACATGTGCCGTGCCGGGTCTTCCTTGTGCGTGTGATTAGTCGCGAAAAAAAAAGCCAAAAAAAAAGTAAGCTAAACACTCGACTGAAATCAAAACACTCGAGAAAAACTGGGAAAAACGCAATCCCCGGGACGAGATATCAAATGAGAATTGAAATTTAGGGCAAAAGCGGATTACGAGCAGCAATAATAGCCGAAAGCGGAAAACAAACCAGCCATCCAGCAAAGCTTCCGAAAAGCAGAAGGAGAAGTATCTCCTTTTTTGTGTGTCTTTGAGGGCAAAGTGTGCGAAAAATTAAGTTGAGAGAAAACAGAAGGGCGGCGAAAGTCTAAAGTGAATTTGCGAAAAAAAAAAAACAGAAATTGGCGCGTGGAACAGATAAACACGTATACGCGGTGGAGTTCGGTAAATGAAATGGAAATTTGAGTGCGTCATGCTCATTAACGTTTTGCATTAAACCGCACTCGAGCCCCTCGATCCGAACTGCTGTTGCGTGTGGGGCATCATCAATTAATTCGCTGCAAGCAGGCAACAAAGGGAGTCACTCTTCGCACTTTAAGCGCCAAAAAAACCAACACTCCCACAAGCAAAAAACAAATAAACAGAAAAAAACGCAATTCGAATAAAAAACACACCACAAAAGGCCACGCAAAGCATACAAAGAAATAAAAACGAAATTAATGACACAATAACACACTGCGGTTTCATTTGTAGTGGTCAGTGGTCGCGTATCTGTGTGTGAATCGGCGAGATTGTGGACCGAAGATACATATTCCTAGAGTGGGAGCAACAGTTCGTCTCCCAGTTATCCATATAACATAACTATATAGCCCCTGATCGGTCGCGTGACACTATAATTTATCACAATTGTCAGCATCGTCTGCCAGCAGGCAGGCAAAGTGAAAGTGCAGCATCCACAAGATACAGATACAAATTGTTTAAACAGACTTTTTCCTCGCAGATACGGGTCAGTGCATTAGAACAATAGCTGCGAGCACTAAACTTTTGCTCGGCTTTGTTGGCTAAAGAAAAACATAAATTAAAGTTACCAGCGACCAGTTACCAGTTGCAAGGAGGCCTTGGAAGTTCCTCTGCCGTTTGGATTAGCAAAAGGAAAAAGGCAACATAAAGATACTATACATTTGCCGGGGTGAGTTACTCCATCTGATTTGTAGCTGTAAGTCCGAGCTTACAGCTGCGCTCGTCCAGGCTCCTCCACGTCCAAATGGCCGAATCCTTGAGTGGGTTTGCTTATGGGACAGATTTGTTTGCCTTTCAAATTTTCATATACAAAACGGGATTCGGGATGTTGTTTTGATGGTCACTTCTGGGAAATACGCTGCAAGATGGACACTTTAGAGGCTTGGATTTATTTTGTGTTTATTGTTTTTTTTTTTTTAAATAAGCACTTATGTAAAGTCTAGATTTTATGGAGTGTTGTTCAATGTTCCTGAAGTAGGTTTAGAAAATAATTAGAATTAGATAGAATCCATAATAAATAAATAAATGCCTGATCTCCTTGAATTCCACTTCCTGCTTCCTCTTAATATTATTCATTATGAAAGAGGATTTCATTGAAGATTTTCAACGTATTTGTTCTACTTTTCCTGGGACAACATGCTTTTGTTTGGGGCAGGGGCCACAAGGCAACCTTGACAAACAATCCGGTCAAATCTTTGCATGAATTTCGCAATGCGCCTCTTGGCGCCTTACAACCAAAACAAAACTCCCCTGTGCGTAGGTTGTATATACATATGGCTCCCATAAAAAGCAAATCACTAAATCCAGTGCACCTCCCCAGTGCCCCCAGCCGCCTCCCCAGTTATCCGCCAACAGTAAGCTCGTATAAATGCTGCCGCCGCAGGATATTTGCGAAAGCCAGAGCCGTGAAGCCCTCCCATCGCCCATCGCCCAGCATCCTCTTCCCGTGACCGAACCATTTTCGCAGGCAAAAACAAGGTCCTGTGGTCCTCTGCATGTATGTGCAAGCCTGTCCAGAGTCTAGTCTATTAAAGCAAATAGAAATCCTGTGGCACAAAGGCACACACCATCACGGCACACCCACATAAAGTTGAAAATATGAACAAAGCGAAACTAAAGCAACCAAAACGAAAACGAAACGATGCCATGCTAAGCGTTAAAAAAATTGCTAAGCGTATACTCGCATAAAAGTTGGGCGGTGGCGAAAACAAGTGAGCAACAAAAAACGAAATTTAGGTAAATGCATAAAAAAGAATTCAATTTTAAACAAAACGCCTGGAGCGGAAGCAAATGCTGCCAATGGCAGGGGGCCTCGGTGCCACATGAAATGTGTGAAATGTGCAAATATGTGAGTTTGCACCAAAAAGGGAGCCAGCGAACGAGTCAGCGGATGCTGCCACTGCTATGGCAGCCACTGCTGGTGCTGCTGCCAAACAATAAAACTTTCAATATATATTTTATTTGACTTTGTGCTGCAATTTTATGCATAATAAATTCTATGCTCGCTCGGTCTCTCCTGCCAATCTCCTGGCCCCTAGACCCCGAGCCTGAAATGCTATGAAAATGGTGAAAATATTATGGGTAAATATGGACAATCACTCAGCAATGTGCGATTGGTGCATAATGAAGACTGCTGCATAAGCGGAGCGGATGGCTCTAAGCGATAGCCATTTGGAAATTCCATTAGGATTCAATAAAATTAATCCGGTTTGATCCACGGTCGGGATGCGTCATTGTAGAAATTATCGGGATAACACGTGGCCCGGGAGCAGGCTAAATGGAGGCTAGATCCTGGCGCATTTTCCAATTAACAAAATTTACAAAATGCCAAAGTGTTCGCCTCGCCTCGCGTCGACTAAGCCGTGCAATTAAAATGGTGGGTGGGATGCCAGGTAGTGGCGGCATAGCCCGGTGGCACTATGGCTCGGTGGCACGTAGAGGGAAGCTAAGTGGAGCGCGGTGGATGCTTAAACTACGTCGCCTGCATCTGCACGTAGTATGCAAATTGTTGCAAATTATCGGCGTAAATTGCATTTGGCTTTAATGAGTTGAAAGCGTCTGAGACCAGCTCCTGGCCATGGCCCTCCCCTGCCCCTACTGCATGCCACGCGAAGCCAAAGTTCAATTATGCTTCCGCCTTCGTTTTCGCCACTGTTTGCATTTAATTTCAGATTTTCTTGCCACACTCTGATTTATGTATTTTCCTCGCCCGTGGACCGACTTTGCATATTTACTTTGTGTCTATTTCCACGGGAGGCGACGGCGCTCGACTCTGTATCTGATTCCGATACCGATTCAGGCTCGGAATCTGAAGTAGGCTTCGATTTTATTTGCGTGTTGTCACGTCGCACAGATTCCGGAGAATCGTTGCCCTTGCCGCATGTGTAAATGTGCAAATGCTGCCACGGCTATATATTTGTAATTCTAATGCCTTTAAAGTGCTGGCCGTGATTTGCATACGCATTTAATGGAGCCCCCGGCGAAGGCTGGCCCAGACTGGCCGGTCTGCAGACTTTCGTTGACCTTACACATCTCAATTATATGAGATTCTTTGACCCGACTGCCCACCCCTCCTCGATGATTATCGTACCTCTTGCCACGCAATGCTAATTGTTTTTGCTTAGCTAATTGCCGGCAATTCGCAGACTGCTGATGCCATAATTTATCAATTTGCGCAAAATGAAGAGGGCGCTCGAAACGAGCTTATCTCACGACAAGCAAACTCAAGCGAAGACCAGTCTCGGGGAAGGACTATAATGCTTGTACCTTTTTATTGGAGCCCACAATGCGATCTGCGAGGATATCTGCCCTAGCGGGAACATAACCAATTGAATTGGAAATACATATTAACAAGGCCATTCGAATGCTGCATCGGGCACCGTGTTTGTGGCAAAAAGGAAAATGGCCAACAGGACAACTGCTGACCAAATGCGATTTTTGCATTGCAGTTTACCAGGTGTATCCTTTCCTTCCAATGCTTTTTTTCTTGCCACGCGATATCTGCAACGAGCTTCGATTAATGTCTGAGTCGCTTAATTGGTTTTCTGTGTTGCGATTTCACCTGAATGGCTGTTGCTATTGCTATTGCTGATGTTGCTGATTCCATAGCCACTGCTCTGACTGCTCCAGCTCCGGTTGTTGTCGCGGCTCAAGGATGAAACAAAAAGCACAGCACCCAGCATCCAGCACCCAGGCTAGCATTTGCATTTAGATTGAATTCGAGCGACGTTTTTGCTTTTTCGGCTGTCGCCCGCTTCGCTTTGAGTGATGCAGGCTGAGGAAATCAAAATCCCACATATTCGTACCCAGGGAACGAGACCACCAGACCAGTGGAGACAATGCCAAAATATCTCATCGATCGACTCGAATTGGAACAAAAATTCCAGTGAAACAAAAACAGAAATGGAAATGGAATCGCGGAATTATTTGTCCGCACCACGTCTATTTTTGTGGCAAATCTTAATTAAATGCATAATTCGAATTTATTATTCAAATGGCTTTGATTTATGCAAAGCACTGCCGCTGCTGCGCCTGGGCTGCTCTCGTTCATAAATATTAATTAGAATATTTTTACTTTTTCCGAACAGTACGTAGAGGTATTTTGCATGCCATCGATTCGAAATTAAATAACTATTATCCTTGCTGGGAGGCCAAGTGGTCACAATTGCGTGGGAGTGGGTGGTCCAAGTTTTGGTCCACACTCAGTCCCTGCTTTAGTGTGTGTGTGCAGTTGAAAAGTGCTTGTATCCCTTTTGAATAAATTAATGTCAAAAGTACTTTGGCTTTTGATTTTGATTGATGATTGTTCGCCTGTGCGAGTGGCAGAGCCTTAAAGCCTTCCCAGCAACAACAATCCTGATGCCGAAGCCAAAGAGGGTGGTCCTTTGGACTGAAGTGCCTGGCATCCTGAATGCCTTGCTTTGGCATTTGCTGCGGCCTGAGCCTTTTGCCGTTGCCAATGCCTTTGCTCTTGCCAGGACGAGATGGGGAGCCTGGCTCTGCCTCTGCGTGTGTGCATAGAAATTACGCATAAATAAGCAGGCATGAGGCCGGCCGACTTCCGCCCAGAACCACCTCCGACAAGCTGTCTGCTCCAGCTTTTGAAAGCGGCTGCATCATCGTCTTTGTCATCTAGCTCGCTGCACCGTTGACAACGCCAATCCGCAGTCGATGAGAGCCGGCTCTGCCCCATCGTGTGCATGTGGGTCTGACTCCATCTCCTGGCCCTGGCTTACTGATATGACTGAAGCCTGGTCCTGGGCCAACCATCGAACACTGAAAATAGCAAGAACCTTTATTGTGAGACTCCTATAAGGGAGCTTGTGGGATGCAGTGTCCTTGAATGATCGTTTCTTGCAGTGCAATCATGTGCCACACGCACGTGCGTGGCCGCATTATGATGCTAGAGCGTTGAAGCTGGAATGAGGTCTGGGAGGTAGGGGGCAGCCTTTATATGAATGAGGATGGAATTGTGGGAGATGCCTTTGTCGCAACCACAGACGCATCAATCAGCTGTGTGCCTTGCTGCCTGCCTTCGATGATACAAAATCATGCGAAAGTTCGAGTTGTTGTTGGCTCGCCTTTGTTTTCCCATTTTTTCCCCCTCTAGCAGCCTGGCCTGGGCGTGGCCGTGTAATCAATTACGTGGCTTCATTAATCATGCAAATACCAACAGGAACAGTAACAGCCAGGACACTGGAACAGAAACAAGAGCAGTCAGGACTGGCTGCCAGTTCTATTATTGATTTTGTCAAGCAGAATGCTTATCAGCTATGTAGCTATGTACGTCAAAGTCAAAGTCTCCGACGCTCTGCTTAAAATTAATAAATTTTTCCACAGAAACCGCAAGACGGACGAGACGAACGGAACAGACATTGGCTAAAGGACACCGGTCTTATCGGAGACATCCATTGTTGCCATTGCCGTTGAGAATATTTGCATAATTTCCTCGGCTCAGCTTCGTTTTGACAGGCGCTCCTCTATGTGGCATATTCAAGGTTAATTTGTTTCGGCAAACAAACTTTGACTGCTCTTCGGAGCAGTATGCTAATATCTTATTTTGCCTGCCGGCTGGCTGAAGGATACTGCTGCTGCTGCTGCCTTTCTGAGCTTCTGGTTTTCTGGATTTCAATTTGCCTTCGAATCGCATTTTATTTGCAGAAATATGGTATTGAGGCTCTCATAATGAAGTTTCATGGCGTATGCAGACACGCATTAAGCTCACTCATCCGCTCCCACACACATCACATCCTTCCCTTTCCTCACACACACACATGCGCGAGTTCATCCGGATTGTGGCCCGTTCCCCCGGGGAAGAGCGGCCAGGGATCCGGGGTTTGCATTAAAAATGAAAGCCTTTGGAATTCGCTTGTTAAATAAAATTTTATGTAAATGATTGAATAAGCGAGCTGTCGTTAAAATGCTTTCCATGGTTCTTTTTCTGTGAAAGCCTGTTGTTGTAATTGATTTTGCTTTCAATTGCGTTGCACAGAGCTTTTCAAAAGCCGTTTATCGGAGTATATTTTTTCTTGGTTGTGTACCCCCATTCCATTAAACCGATTGTACCTACCATCCAGATGCACAGGAAGTGTCTGCCACACATTCACACACTCACCAGCTATATCCTGTCAGTTGCTTAACCGGTTTTCGCTGTTCATTAGACTAAGAACTTTTGGTTTTTATTTTCTCGCACCGGCAGCTTAAAAGATTTAAGTCCTGCGGCTAGTCCTTTGCCGTTTTCCGTATCCTGTTGCGCATGTTTTGCATTTTGTTACCTTTGTCCCTCTCAGTCCTCCATTTTTTCGGCTGTCTTCCGCAAAATCCTCTTTATGCGCCTTAAAAATGCGAATTTACGTTGACATTTACGTTTGGGGAGGGACTGTAGCGGTGAAGGAGTGGGGTTAGTTAAGTGGCCAACGCTAATTATGTGCAGCCCTCGAAGTGCTCGCTTCTGAGCCAAAAAGTCTGAAAGTCTGAGCCTTCTTATCTGCCCGTCCAACTACAGGCAGTGGGTGGGTTGGCTGGCAGTCGGGTTTTTCGTTTTACGACTTGTCGGTAATCTCCGGGTCCTAAATTCCCAATGACGTGAAAGGCCGTCAAGTCGGTAAAGCGACAGTTGTCATAAATATGCACATACATAATGCATAATATCTAGCACATTATACAAAAGTATAAACCGAAAGAAAAAAGGCTTCCCACCACAGAAGTTTGGGATGTAAAGATAGGCTTTTTAAAATATTTCTTATAATTTGTATTAGTGACATTTGCCTCTTTGTAGTTCCCCCCAAAAAATAATGTACACATTCATTACCAATTGAACCCCCTAATGTTTCCCAGTGTATGAGTGTGTACTTCTGCCGAATTCTCTTCTGCCATCATGTAGATTCTTTTTCTAGCTAATGCGATTTTTGTAAATTGACAGCTACGTGACAGTACTTACGACTTTAATGACAAGAACAACACGGATGACGACGGGGGCGCGGAAGGCGACAGCTTCATCGATGACAAGTAGCAATATTTCAGGGCCCAGATCCACAAAAAAAAAAAAGAAAGGGGGACAGGGCTGGAGAAAAGGGGTTCCAGCTTCCCACAGAGATCAGTCTGAGCCGAGAACTGCTAATAGGATGTGGGAGCCACAACATGTGTGCCTCACATGCACTTTGGGGGCTCAGACAATCGGCATTGACATTTGACATCCAGAACGGGCTTTGGCTTTGACATTTCGAAAGGCGAAGCAAATTGCGGATGGCACTCTGGCGCACTGGGGCACTGCATTCTCGGATGGCAGGCAGGCGGACTAGCAGGCGGGCAGTGCAACCCCCAGAAATGATAAATTGAAAACTCATAAATTATGTCAAATTATAAGCGGGAGAAGCGAAAGCGAAAAAGAAAGTGCGCACCAAAAAGCGAGGGTTTGTCCTCCTCCTCCGGCGATGACATTGTCTGCGGTGGACAGTCAGTGTCAACTTCAAGCTCGTTGCTCATTTTGTCAGTTGAGTGGAAGCAGTCTTGACATTTATTAACATTTTTCCCCCAACTGGCAGCCGGCAATTAAATATTTCCGCAGAATGACCATTTTTTATGGTATTTATTAAAGCTCCGCGTAGGTAGCCAAAATAAACATAAATCATTTTTATTTCTCCCTTCGTGTTTGTTTGTTTTCTTATTTTGTTGCTCTGTCAGGCGTAGGTTTTTTCCTTCCTAACTGCGGTCTAGATACTGTACACAATGCACCGAATTTAAAAATCATTTAAAAGGACCAAGGCTATCGGGCCCGAAGAGGCTGTGAGCTGGCCAACAGAAACTGCCATAACTCAATGTCAATTTCGAGCAAGAACAGACTGTGGCCCGGCAACCGCAAGCCGATTGAGGAAGATGAAGTTGCCTGAATTGGATTTCCCTTGACCAAAATGGAATCAAAATATATTTGGTATTTAAAATGACGTGCACACCAAAGTCCACATCCCTCAGCATCACACCCACACTCTGGCCCGACCACCGCGCCTCTGGCCACCAACTTCACCTTCAGATAAGACAGATACAAAGATACATATGTATCCGCATCGTGTGGATTTGGGAGCCCGTCGTCCCTGTAGTTTGTTTAGCACGTTGCCACGCTGCCGTAGTCATGTGTTTTATTTTCGGCAAATGGAAATTCTATTATGTAAAACATGCCCCGATTCACAGGCACACTCGAGGCATGTCCGGATGGATACAGATGTCTCTCGGGGCGGGCGGCCGCCTCGTAGTAACTCGTAGATACTTTTCTATGAGTAGCTTCTGTTTCTGCCAGCCAGTCAGCCAGACCTTGTTGGGCTGATGCTAATTTTGATTTATTTAAATATTGTTTTATTTTCATGAACTGATTCGCCTGGTGTTTTGGTATTTATATTGCTCTTCAGAAGTGTTTGCATTCCTACCTACCGACTGCTGGTCAATCTCTTATTCTTTGCGAATAAAATTGATTTAAATGTGTTTACCGTCTTTGCACTTGAAAGCGTTTGCAAATTAATGTGCAAAAATATTTGGATTTCAAGAATTCTCAGTCTTCTCCAGGAATTTCCTTCAAAGGCGACTGCAGAATTTCGTAAATCTTGTGGAATATGCCGCAGAAATCTCCCTGAAGCCTGGAGTAGGGTGCATTGGTGGATTCCGGAGAAGTATTTCTCTTTCGGCAAGATGACATTTAGTCTGGTTCTGGTTCTGTCCCCGCCACCAGAACATCTAAAATTATCTCAGACAGCGTCGATTTATGTCTAGTTTAATGCTTCGGCAGTGTCAGAGCCCCGTTGGCTTCTAGAATTTATTTTAATTTAACACAGAATGTTATAAATAAATTTAAATACTGGCAGCCAGACTGAAATTTATGAAATTTTAAATGCGCCAAAATGTATGCCATAATCATTGTTAATGCATCATGTGCCATCTGATGCAATATTCGAGCAGCCAGCATGGCCACCGAGGCCTTCCCGGCCAGAATTTAAAATGCGTTGTTTGAGCGAATGCTGCAATTAATTGAAAACTGTTTATAAAATGCGAGCCATATGGAATTTTTTTGTTGTTTTGTTCTCTTGCATAAATTGAACGTTTAATTATGCGATTCTACGTGCATCTGGGTGGGTTATTATGCAAATTATTTATTGTGTGAATGGAATGTAAATTTTTAATTGATTTTAAAATAAAGAAAAACTCTGGCTCAGGTCTTTTGTCCCCGAAACTCCCCGTCACATGTCAACATGATTTTTGACGCCAATCGACAGTAGTTATTTCCGAGAGGCGGTGGGCGTGGCAGGCTCTTCCCACACATACATACTCCAGGGCACTGTGGCAATATCACGAGAGAAACTCTAACTGTGACTGCACCCAAACTGTCGACATTCACGCACAAATTGGATTTACTAACGAGTTGGCTTTGGCCACCGTTTGGCTGGGTGGCAAGCGTTGACGGTCGCCTGCTGTTTGTCACTTTTGGCACTTTTGTTATCGTATCCTCACACCCGGCCCGCTCCCGGCTCTGTAGCACTCTGTGATCCTATTCGGCCCGGCAAAAAAATCAGCCCAGAAAGCACAAAAAAAATGGCAAAGAGAGCGAAGCTTTCGCGCCTGTTATTTATGGCTTCGATTATCCCCGCACACAATGGGCTAACAAAGGAGCGGGGAAAGTGTTTGCCCTAAGCAAACCCAGTGGAAAACGGCTTGGCAACGGTTCGGAGCTGGCAATAAAACAAAACGCACACGCGTTCCCTTCGGGGTCCAGAGGGGGCCTCTACATTACACCGAAAAATATTATCTGGCACACCAGAGGTTATCACATGATTTGCTTTATAAATTAAAATATTTTTGGGGCTTACACGGATTTAGCTAAGACTCTTAGCTAGATATCTAAATTTAAAGGGTTTTTTTTTCGTGTGTATAAACAAAATTTGGGGAATTTCAGAGGTCAAAGGCAGGGAGTAGCGAAATCACAGAAGCAGTACAAGGACATGCCAAAAGAGGCTTTGCGTATTTTCAATAGTTGCCATTGTACACACACGAAACAATCGGAGTGTAGGGTGAGTAGGGGGTGGTATGCTCCACACACACGCACACACACTGACACACATGGGGAGGGGCAATCTGTGTGCTGATTTCAACGTTTGAATTATGATTTCCATGAGGCGAACTTTTAGTTTGATTTTTGCCATCGTTTCGTCGCTTTTGTCACTATGGATGTCGCCGGGGTTTCGGTCATGGGCATGGGTATGGGTTTTGGCTTGGTTTTGGTTTCGGGTTTGGCTTTATACTTTGCCGTTCGCTGTTCGCCGTCCCTGTTCGCTGTTTTTGGGTCTACGGACAAAATTTATATTCGCCACTAATGCGGGCACTTAAACTACACAAACAAAATGGCTCCGCCGGCTTTCTCCTCATGCTTTCCCTGGCTTTCTCCTGGCCTTTTCCCTTCGTCCCTCCTTCGCCAGATCTCTCCCAGTGGCTCAGTGTGTCGCTAGAGACTTTTAGACCAGGCCATGTGAAAATGACTGAAATCGTATCGAAAATCAAAGGTCACTTTTGGGATCAATTCAAAAGGAAATGCCGCATTCAAATCGCTCCGAGGCACTTGTGGGGCATGGGGAAAGGGCCTGGGCGATAGACAGCGAGGGTGGGAGCAGGAGAAAGCTGTTCCCGTTCTCTTTCCGCTTCATGTGTACACAGATGCAGATACAGATACTGGGAAAGTGGACGCTGCCATAGATATTCAAACTAAATGGCGTCATCCATAACATGAATTCATGTGGGGGTGTGCGAGTGTCTCTGCTGACTGTCGATAGGAAATGAATTTTAATGATTGCCCCGAAAAACTTTGGCCATAGCTACATGGTTGTTTGTCCCGACCAGAAACTGGGGGAGGAGGCCAGCCTGATGGCTTGTGGGTCTTGCCAGGCAGTAGCCGAAAAGTTTGCACATTAAACTGTTTACTTTAAGTAGCCGATAACTGAGAGCCGGCTGTGTAATCTATCCCTCCGAAGGATGAGTGTCGGCTAGGTCGGGATAACCGCCCATATGCCGCGGATGCCTCCATGTGGAGGGTGTGGTGGGAAATGCAAACAATTTTCCATGAAGCGGCACGTGCTACGCCTCAGCCATTTCACTGATGCATCTTCTCGCCGCCTCTCAGCTGCTGGCAATATGTCAAGAATCCGCATTTTCGATTTCGATGCCCCTTGCATCGTTTATTTTTGGATGGAGAACGGGGGCTAATTAAAAATTTGCTCTTTCGACTCTAGAATCGAGAATCTAGAACGCAGCAGAAACCATAGTAGCAGAAGGCGCAACTGCAACGGCAACGGCAAATGCAAATGCGTTTGTGTCATTTGCTATTCGTGGCTATTAATTAAATGGCAAACTAAGTTTTTGTGGCAGAGCACCCCCTTCTAATTGGAAGCCAGCTGGATAGCTTGCCGCCCCTGTCAGCTTCTATCAGCTTCTATAATTGGTTTTGGCTTTTCCGAGAAGGGTCCGCCTCTCCATCGTTTTGTCTAGCTCTCAATTTACTTTTAATTTGATTTCTTAGCGCTTGGCGCTTTGTTTATTTTTCTAATTAATTCGAAAACAAGTTGTACGATGTTCACTGCTGGCCAGCAGCCAGGTATTACCCCTCCCCATGTGAAGTATACGCATTCCCAGTGCTCTAAGTGGATTAGCTCACTCCTTTTGTCTCGAAAATATGTACATACATATAAACAAATGTGTATATAACTCATACGCCGTGTGGGACGGCAAAAGTTTAACGTTACTTTAAGCTGGCATAATTAATTAGTGACGGGAGATGGATGCTGTGCTGTGCTGTGCTTTTTGCCCCGGCGACTTTATCGCTCCGGCCCGATAAGAGAATAAATAATGAAAGATAAACAAAGTCAGTCAAGGCTGAGACAAGCTAACAAAAACAAGGCCAAAAGGACATCTGGGTACTGTTGCCAGTTGTCAGTCAGGCAGCCAGTCATGGGGGTGCTGGTTTTCGGTGTTGGGGGGGATTAAATGCCATGTGTTGGAATGAAATCAACCCCGTCACGCCCACCCACCCACTTGCTCACACCCCTTCCGTGTTCGCCAGGTGACAATCCAAAATCTTAAAGCAGACATTTCCTTGCCCCAGCTCCTGGTCTTCTGTTTGGGGGATATTTAATTATTGGAAATGCCAAGTCGAGCGCAGCGGCTTTTAAGGGACCAGCGACGACGACTTGATAAATTAGATATTTAATTCGGGGAACGGCCAAAAATAAAAATGCGAGGCAGCCAACGGACCCGGAGCAGCGAGCGTTAAATAATTGTTTCTGCCAAAAAAAAATTCCAACCACGAAAAGGGTTCGTCGTCCGAGAAAAAATGAATAAACCGAAAAAAAAGGAAATCCTACACAAGTTCGGGTACATTGAGCCCCGTGTTGTTGCTGTTTTTGTTCATGGGCAAAAAGTTAAGAGCTGAAGATTATTAATTGAAGGATTAGAAGGCGTTCAAAGGGAATGCTGTGCGGCTCACTGCCAAACTAACTTCAATTTAAATTCAAATTTTGGGTTAGCACGAGGTTGCGGCTGTGGGCTTGAGATTTGGATGGGGATTTCGATTTGGGTGAGTGGGTGGGAGTCAGGAAGGGATCGTTGACACGTGTAAATATTTTTGAAAATTTAAAACGTTTAATTTAATTGCAACAGCTCTTGAATTAAATTAAAAAACTTGTGCCGCTGACAAATGCCTTGGCATTAATATTAGCCAAAGTGTAGGGGAGATTCGAGGCAGAAAATTAAAGCCATCACAACGAAGAGAAGCGCTGTAAATAAATAAGGCATCACAGCTCTGATTGACGGATGAGCCAGGAGGGATTTGGTGGGGTAGCGGCGACGGTTGTGAGGGCAGCTGTAAGGGCCATGGCCTAAATGAAAGTCTGCCGCAGCTGTGCCACCTGTGAGCCGGGCGCATGTTGTCAAATTTAAGGTAAATTTGGTGGCAACCACAGCCGAAGCAGACGTCGTGTTTACCCATTTGTTTTATTTATATAAAGCTGTCAGGTCGTTGAAGGGGGACTTCCGAGGTGCGGCGGGGAGCCCTCCTTTGGCGACGAGTTGCTGGCTTCCTGTGACTGACAGCAAAGGAAGAAGGGCTTGGTGTCCATCCTGCCTCCAAACTGTAGCACCCTGTCCCTCGGGGCCATCTGCGTGTACAAAATTAGTGAACTGGAATAGTTTTTTATGTAATTTCCCTTTGTGATTTCCGGAGCCCACTTGAAATTGGCCCTTAGGAAACTCCGAGATAAAATAAATCCCCTTTTTGCACTTTCAATAATAAATTTTCGGGGTAAATAGTTATGGTTATGTATACGTAAAAGGTTTAAATATTTTATATCATATAATGCATTAGTAAAAATATAGTTAGCATTTATGGAAATCCAAATGGGGAGATTATATACGTTGATGAATCATCGAAATATATTGGAGTATGTATAGAGAACTGTCCTTTACATAAAAAAATAATGACCTTTCATGGAAAAAAGGACAAACAGACTAAAGCAAAAGCTTCAATCAATGCAAAAGGACGCATTGAGGCCAAAAGGTCAGTGTCTCAACGGCAAATATTAATTTAAACCAGAGCAAGGAGTACAAAAAATGACCAACGAGCAAAAAAAATAAAGAGAGTGAAAACATATTAAAAATTTACACTGACCGAAGGTATGCCCTGGGATTTGATTAATGCATTTTTGCATACTCCTATAAATTTTTAATTTTCATTACAAAGAATGCTGCAATTTATTTGCTTTCTTTGCAAGCGAAACTTACCAATTATTTGCAAAAAACAATCATCGGAGTGCTCTCGAGCAGGGTAAATAAATTAGAACAATTATATTGAATTGTCTGATTGATTCGTTTGCCATGCACGAGCCAACGGCCTTTTGCCGGACTAATTGCTATTTTTCCTGCTGCCCGTCGTTGTGGGCGATGCTCTGCATTAATTTATGTTTTTTCATAATCTCCTGCCGGCTGCTGATGTAATAAACGCATAAAGGATATTAATGAGCTGCTGTTTGCTTATCCCCATCAGAGCCCTCGATTCACTCACTCTTTCTCCTCTCGACAGTCACCCGATTTGCTTTTATTTCAGCTGAAAAGGCAACTAATTGCTTACTTCCACACACCATCATACAACTGGCAAGCCCATAAGAAGGAGACGTTGCGGGGCTAGTAGGAAAACTTATTGCTCATGCTGGCAGGCTCTGTTCTCGCATATTTCACAAATTGCGCATACGACATGTTAAACGCCTCGCACGCACACATCCCCGGCAAACACACACGCCCCAAGTCAGCACACAGCGCATTACCAAGCCATAGTGGGCAGGTTGCCTTTGCTTTCTTCTGCCATTCCTTCACTGCTTTCTCCCGGTCTTCTTTTGTCATAATTCAACTTTCGTTTATACACACAAACACAAGCACACAGAGTGGCACACAGAGAAAGGAGTCCTTCCATCAAGATTTCACTTTCGAATATGTTTTAATTTTCATTTTTCTTTCAGCTTTCAGTTTCAAGAGTTTCAGGTTGTTATCAGAAGTTGGCTCTTTTTCGTTGACTTTATTTAATCATTTATAAAACAAAATAATCTATTAAACACAATGCAAATAAAAAAGTGTTTTAGTTTGATATTTATTCAAGTTTTTCTTTGTTTTTTCATTAATGAAAGCTGTGGAAAATCAATCAATTGGCTTCGCATTGAATCAACAAACTGAGTACTTTTATGATTTTTTATGACTTCATGGCGTTTGTTTGTTTATTTGTTTGGAAAACATATTTTATAGGTGTCAGCTAGTTTTATTGAATTTATTATCTGCTCATAGTCAGGTCAAACAAATGTACTTTCCCCCATTTTCTATTGGCATATTCAATGCTTTTCCGAAGCTTTTTCTCCGTGTGCATCGCCTGCTCTGAATGCCCTTTGAGTGGCGCTAAAAGTATGCCGCATGGTGTAATAACACGCGCCGTTGCCGAAGAGTTCCACGGCTGCCTTTGCCGGTTGTTGAAGCTTCTGTTCTGTTACTGCTGTGACAGTGACAGCAGCGGTGCTTACGCTTGTCAGACGCATGCTTATGATATATCACACTGGCGGGCGCACACACTCCATCCCCAGGACACGCGAATAGGAAGAAAGGAGCGCAATGGTGAGAGGTTTAAAGGGGTAGGATGTGGGGTTGTTGTTGGCGCCTTTAAGCCCACTGCTCGGAGCTCCCAGCTGCCCGATAAGAGGTTGTCAGTTAAATTCACACTGCGTCTATCTGTCGCCTGCATGCGTTTACTCACTGCAGCTGAATTTATATTTTATATTATTTTATTTTCAAATTTATGCCAGCTGCCAGCTTACGCCGAGAGTTATGCGTCTTTGACTTTATTGAGCATGCGAATTGCACATTGCACGACAACTGGGGGTATTCTCATTCTTATTCCCATTCCCACTCTCACTCCTTGTCCCAATCCCATTCCCACACTCAATCCACTGGCTTTTCCATTACCATATGGGAGTGTCGTGCGGAGTTTTTATGCGGCGTTAAATCTTGAGGAAATTGTGTCACATTATGATGAACATTTATGGCAAAGTTGAGCATTTGCCCATAAATTTGTGAGCCTTGATGATGGCCCACGCCTCCGCCTCAGTCTCTTCCTTCTTCTCCTCCACTTCCTGAATGGGTGAAGAAGTGGGCCTAACGATGATGGAGTGGCTGCGGTAATTTGACAAGGCTAAAATCTGCAGAGAAACCCCAAAATCCCCGACAAGTGATAGGTGGCCAGTACATACGTAGGTGGAAGCACCTGAACGAGCAATCCAATCAATAGGCAAATGGGCAAACGGACACGACCTGCCTGAGGCTGGCATTTACCAAAATAGCCAAGGACTCTCTGGTTCCAGAGCCAAATTCTATTGGACAAAACTGTGTTATTTTCGGCTCACACAAAATTCCTTATAAATTGGACAACTAATTCCTTGCCACCTAATGCTGTCTAACTGCAGCTGTAAGCCCTGTCCGCATAGTTGCCAATAGTTACAGCATACTTCCCGAACAAGAACTGGAAAGTAACTTTTCCCCGGCCAGAGAACAGTGGACTCTCGATTCCTTGGCCTCTCATGTTTCGTCCTGGTATTGGCGAAACTTTTTTAATTAGCAAATCTTCCACTGGGTGTCATTAAAGTTCCAGTCGGCAGACACAATGCATCTGAGAAAGAGTCTCTCCCAGTTAATTAATCAGCCATAAAATATATGCCAAACGAATGACACGAGGATAACATCAGCAGCTGACTCCTTGTGCGGCAACATCGCACCCCTTGTGGCAAGAACTCAGCTACAGATGTTCGAACATGCCCGTCTTGTCTGAAATTTACTAATGAGCAAAGTTTGACTGTCAATAGCCTTAAAGGCCTTGTTAATTTATGTGCAGGTAACAAGGAGGGCCGAAAGGAACACGAAATGCGGAAATAAATGAAAGGAGCCAGCCTGGGCAGAGTTGGGGAGTAGGAGCAAGCACCTCAAGTTATTATCTTTTAATCAAAAGGAATCATAAAAATTTATGAACTTTTTGGCGTAAGCTATATTTTATTTATTCACACGTCCTTGCACGTTGCTCATTTAAAAAATAAGCATAAAATACCCGCAAAAAACCATATATTCGTCCCCAGAAAGGGGGGAAGTTGTCGCTTGAGTACCAATACGAAATGTTGCATAATTATGGGGGCCTGGGTTTCTGGGTTAAAGTGAAAGACACGAACTGTGGACTTGGTTGGTGCTCGGGTGTAATTCATTTCATCTTCACTCCATTAATGTGACACCATTAGCCCGGGTTCTGGAGGTAAACTAACCATGACGAGAGAGGGGCTTCCTGCTTTTGGGGTGCTGCTGCCGTATTTGGCTTATCAATTTGGATGCGTTGTTTAATTGTCGGCACTCGTGTTACTCTTGAAGGATCGCAAAGCACGCAATTAAAAGGCGCAGCAGCAACATTTGGCTAGGTGATAAAGCAGCCCGTTTTTATTGACCCACAAGCAGGACAAACAGGAGGGTTGTTGGGGGTGACTGGATGGCTGGGCGATGGGGTGGGAAAGGTCATGCCTCAGCTGCGGCCGGGAACATAAATCTACTTCCTTAATTACGCGTCTCACATTGAAACGCGCCATTAATCACACTTCATCGATGCGATGGCCACATAAAACAACCAATTTCGAGGAGTGCGTACCCACCCACAGATTCCCCTTAATTCTTGTTGAGATGTTGAGCTGGGCCATTCCAGGAATCGACTCCGGGTCTTACCCTTTTCATCAGCTCTTTACGAGTTCAATTTGCCTGACGTCCGTGGAATAAAAATTTTATTAGCACTTTTCATATTTTTCTGGCAGCTACTAACACACAAAAACAATCAGCACTCACTCATGTTTCGATGTTTGCTTTCTATTCACAGGATATTGAGGCGAGAGGACGACCGAGGCTACCGAGGGACTCCTTCAAATCCTCCACCGAAAAGGCGAGGCCATAAAAGTGCAAATAAACATGTAAAAGCACATTAAGCGATTCCACAGACTTGATCCGAGTCCGTCGCACAGACATGCATTCCTGAATGTCTGTTGGAATACTCCTTTTATGGGCCAACTCCCCGGCGAAGAGTACATTGGCGCTTCATTAAAGCCAGCGCCGGAAGCGGAAATAGCCGAGCAGCCATAACCAAGGAGACGCGTGTTTATTGGCGCCAGGTCAGAAAAGTATTAAAAAGTAAAAAAGAGTATAAACACATGAACTGCATGTTGCCACTGCAACATTCTGGACTCTTCTTGCACTGGCGTTTCTTTGACACTCGGGCCAAATTGAAGCTTGCTACATAAATGACGAGACGTTCTCGCGTTTGGCACAACGCACCGCAAGCACAACAAAATGACAGCCATGCAGCTTTTATTGACAACAACAGCAATAGCTACAACCGAAACAGGATCAGGATCAGAAACTGGAACAGCATCCATGCAAAAGACAACAATGGCGGAATATTGGCCACAACAACAGCAACAGGAACAGGACCAGCACACACATCGAAAATCACGGACGAGATGCCCGGACAATGGGAAAACGATTTGGGCTGTCGGCCTGACATTTGCGCTTCTCACTTGCCTGCAGCTGAAATCGGTCCTTGTGATGGCGGACGAGGAGTCGCAGGACTTTCAAAAGAACAGTGAGTACCACCAAACAAACACCAGTCACTGTAACACATGCCATAACAATAAGAATCAACGACTGGCAGTAGTGGAAATGGCCAAAGAAATTCAGTTACTTCGTTGCAATAACGAGCAGTGGTTTCCCCAAAAAATTATTTTTGAAGGGACAGCTCCTCTAGTTACGGGTTAGAGTATTTGTTTCTTATATATTATGTTATTATAGAGAGTTCCAATTAAATAAGCTTGCAAAAGTCTTACCAATCTATCATTTTATCCACATCTTTTAATCTCACGCCAACACCTGTTCACAGTCCCACAGACCCTCTGCACTGACCACTTGATTCCATCATTGGAATCCAAATGCAAAGAAAAAATGGCCAAGAAAAGATGCAAACTATGCCAAGGGGTCATCGCATTTTCGCTCACGTCTGCACAAAACGTTCATCTTGGTGAGGCATTTTGTGCAAAACTTGCAAATCATGCGACGACTGCCAAAAATCCTTATCAATGTGCGTTAGATAAAACGTGCAGAAGTTTTTTCTATCTGGCCCGGCCGTCTTGTATTCTTTTTTCTTTTGGCCCTCGCCGTTGCCTTCCCTTTTCGCTTTTGGCACATTTTTCAAAACGAACAGAAAACTTGCAAGCCATGGCTAGAGAGCGTCAGCACTTTTGGCCAAACAACTTTATAATTTGCGAGGTCGAGGATGTGTGGGGTCAGCTCTCCTCTGCTCCCGGCCATGTGGCGGTCTGGAGCCTTGTGCTTTTTACGAGCATCTCAACTGGTTGTTCTGAGTGTGTAGTTGGTAACCGGTAACCTTGGGGCCAGAATCTCATTTCCCCAGTGTCTGCCCCGGAACAAGCTCCCCAACGGACAGTCGACAAAAACAAATCATAATTCGGCATCGACATCAGCATATTTTCGTTTTTGGGGTCGTCTGCGTGTCGGCTGCCTTCATTGTTGCCCTGCTTGGAGTTGGGAGCTTCAAGCTCCTTTTGCCATGGAAAGCATGGATGAGCAGGATATCCAACCCATGGGCTGAAATTTATGACAGGATTTGCCAAGAAATCGAGACATATTTTCCAGCATTTTCTATTTCGCCGCCGACGCCTGTCTTTGGTAGCTGTCTCGAGTGTCGTTGCCGATGGGCCGGCCCATCGATGCATGGGATTTTGCAGTAAATTGAATTTCGATGCTCGGATTTAAACGTCATGCCCGTTTGGCTTTTGTCTGAGCTGAGCCGAGCATTCCGGGCATTAAATTTAATTACGTTTGCCTTGCCGCTTTATTAGTGGCTGAGCCAGCTTCGGTTTCAACGTCTCCCCATCATTTGCATGGCAATGAAAGGCGCTTTTCCGATGTGCCTGGGGGGAGTGGGTAGGCTATTGATCCGGCTGAAGGAATGCCACGATGCGTGTATGTATCCAAGGCTCTTCCATGCCACCTCCACCGACCATGTAGCATATAGCCATGTTTGCCAAAACACATCACACACCGCCTGCGATGACGCTCTAAGTGGAATTCAAATGTGCTGCGTACCGTTGGCACATAAACAACTCACAGCGAATGCAGGGGAACCCGGAGAAGCCACCAGGAGATATGGCTTCCGTTTGTCGCATGAATATTTTCATCATAATCGTCGCTATTTTTATTTTCCTGCTGACACTAAACACTGTAAAAATAAATGGGTGCAGAAGACAACACAGTCTGTTCCGTACTCTATGATTTCACTTCATGGGGCTTAAGGTACCTCCATATTAGTACAAATAGAATTTTTGTAGATTTTTTTCCTGTGCATCACTTTTAGCTTTAGAGTAGGATTTGCATTGGGGTGGTGTTTTCTATGCAAATCTCTTACTGGGCTCCTGCTGTTTTGGCTCTGGCCTTGGCTTGGCTTTGATGGGCAATCAACACGCTCCCAACAGAAAATATTCATATATTGACGTTCAACCAACCCACCCCAGAAGGCCAAGGGCGGACGGTAGGCGTGTCAGTTGAGATCACAGGCGGCGTCACTAAGCGCACATTCGATTGCAATGAAAACATTTACAACATCGCCCTCCGTCCCTGCCACTCAACTCCGTGCCACTTCACTCCTCACAATCCTCACTCCTTTAACTCGAGTCGCCTCATCAGCGCATCGTTTGTGTTGTAAATTGATTTTTTGTTAATTTTTATGAACTTCAAAGGAAAAAGGCAGCTGAAGCAGCAATAGCATAGTCAGAAGCTGCGGCAAAAGGGTGCAACACATGTGCACCACCACGATCCCCACAGAAGAAGCGTGGAAAAATTTCACAAATATATATTTCCATATATATTTTATTTATAAACACGCGCGCGTTCGCAGTGTCAAAACAGCGTCATAAGCGGTGCACGAATGGATGGTGCCCCGCCATGTGGAGTGGTTTGGGGGAATAGAAGAGGTGTTGGGGGAGCAGGCATAGCAGTGAGGCAAGAGGGTGAAGCGCCACAAGTCAAGTGCAGCGTCGGTGCTGGCAAATGAAAATTTCGTTGCATTTTGTATCTGTGAAGTTGCGACGCGTCGCATCTCGCATCTCGCTTCTCGCAGCAAGATGCAAAGTTCAATTTCACATGTGGAATACAACAGTGGAAAAGTGGAGGGGCTGCTGGGGCACGAAAATACAACAGAGGAAGCACATGTCACACTGCAGAACGTGTGTGCGGCGGGAAATGGGGGGAAAAATCCATAAGGTGGAGGTGGAGGTGGAGCCTTGACTGACAACAGCGACACGAGAATGGAAAATAAATGGATCCAGAATGAAGGAAGAGAGGGCCGGAAGGAGAGGTGCCACAATAGATGGAATGCCAGGGAACAGAATGTCCAGCCAAGTAAAACAATATAGCGATACTAACAAACTACATAAAGGTACACAAGGTAGCCAGAACCCACTTACACATTGCAAATTCCTCAAATGGCAGACATCCAGGAATGTCTGAATACCATTGTTTTTTAGTCCATCTACATAGAATATACTTTCCACAACTTGTAAGCTTTAAAGAGGATGATTTATTGCCTAAAATCTAAAGCTAAAAATCCAATTACGTCAAAATCTTTCCATGATTTCGATACCGTTGCTGTCTGGGCCACCTTTTAGAAATCATAAAATTTCGAGAAGCCTGCAATACTTTAAAGTAACTTAAGGACCCAACTCCAGCAATCGATAAGCGGAATCCTGTCGAGTAGGGCTTCCCGTTAAAGAACCAACTCCATTGTTCGCCTTCATAATGGCAAGTGGACCTAGATGCCGGCATACCGATAGAGACATGTGCTGCCTCTGAAGACAATGACAATTCCCGGGGGGCGAAAGACGATTCTCCCAGCTCTCATTCTTTTCGCAGCATGTTTTTCGCACACATTTCGCATTTTCTCCGGCCTTAATTTTCATTCGCACACCCACACCTCCCACAGGCTCCGTAGTCGTAGTAGTCGGTAGTAGTCCGGACACAGAGTGTTTCTCATAAATGTTATTGCATTTTCGCATCTACGGCTCCTGTTGTTGGTTTTATTGTTTATGAACTGCATTTGCTCCGCCACTCAACAATCTGCTGGCATCCACCCAATTTCCACCGCCTCGGAAAAGCTTTCAGCCCGAGTTGATTCACAACACAACTTGAACTGCCCGCAACAAAAGCGTTGGCAATGGCCACTTCCTGTTTAGCGCGAAATTTCAATTATGAGCAAACATGACCAGACAGACCCCACCCACCTCCCCCCACTTTGGGCCACTGCTTGGGGTTTTTGGGGGGTAGATGGTGGGGGAAGAATAGATAAAGTAATATGCACAAGTTTCCGTTTTCTTTATTAAACAGAAGAAATCACTTTTGCCCCATTTTCAGGGGCATCGGGGCATGCAGCTTCTGCAGCTGTTCCATTTCTGGTTGGGAAACACTGAGAGCTGAAAACGCTTTTCCAGATACTCTATATACCATGAGTTCATACTGTTCATGTGTGGGTGTATTCACAGTTATAAGCTATATACTAGACCGCTCCCGCTGACTACTCAAACGTGACTGGCCAAAGTTTTTCAATAAACTTTAACAAGAAAACATTAAAAAGCCACAACGTTGGCGCATTTCCATTTCCCATTTCCAGTGGCTCAGAAGTCAAAGCATCAACTCCATAAAAGCGGCAAATAGTTGTGTGAAAAGGCTGCCTGAAAAGGATGTCCCCTCCCTTCCCCTTTTTGGTATAGTCACTTTTCCCCCATAGATCCACTGTGGGTAAGGAGCGGGGCTGGCGAATATAAATTTCAAATAAAAAGCAAATCTACGGAACTTTTCTTCTTCTGGGCAGCTTCGGTGTCAGCTGCTGCTGCTCCAACAGCTCTCCTGTTCTACGGCCCCTCCTATGGATTCTTCATCATCAAGTTTGGGTCTTGCCGCCCGATGATGCCACCCGCGAGGCTCCTGATGGCTGCCAGTGCCGCATTACGCGGCAGCAAAATGAAATAAATATAATTTTATGACTTTTTAACTTGTTTCTCTCGCTCGGGCTTCCCTTTGCCCATTCCCATTCCCATTCCCTTTATAAAGGCATCTTTAACAAGCGCAATAAATGCAACACTAAGGGAGCGGGACAGTGCTGCCGCCAACTACGGATTACTGAATCAGGCAATTATAGGAATAGCCAAGTAATCCTGAGAATTCCATTGAAGTAACCAAAGAAATTCCGAGTAGTTGTCTTACATTGATGGTGGAGGAAATTAGTGGGATAAAGGTGGGTCATCATATTAAGAAGAAGGGTATTGCTGGTATTCCCTAGAGTGAGAGGGAGTCCCTAGACTCTAGTGGTTAGACTGTGGACTTACTTATAAATAGAACCCAAAAATATAGCCAAATAGACAGCTCTAACCAGAGGGGCGATAAAAATTGAAGCGGGAGTGTAAGATCTGGCACTTGCAGCTGCTGTCCGCGTTTTATGGCCCCGCAACTTCCCTTTTGTTTCTGGTATTTTTAGCAGCTCAACGCATTTGCATTTTGCACTTGATTGAGTGCTCGCCGAACTCCCATCTTTCCGTCCTCTGGAAACTTTTTATTTTTTCCTCGCTGGCCATGAGTAATGTTTCCGTTAATCAGCGCAACATCTCACCCGTTTCCCTTCTTCAGGTTTGTATTTGGCGCTTGTTTGTTAGTCAGCCGAAAGTCAAAAGGTGCAAATCAGTTAACATTCACCGAGCTGGCTGACTGGCTGGCTGGCAGTGCTATCGTCAACATCGTTTGGCCTTTTGCACTTTGTCCCTTCCACTTTCCGCTTCACTTCATTCTGAAATTAACCCTTCGGGGCATGGGTTTCGTTAGTCATAAAAAATTCAATTTGATGAGCGTTTTTATTTGTCCACTCCCATTGGCTTGTCTGCCAAAATCGCAGCGAGTGGTCGCTCCCAGCTGAGGGGTGGGAATAAAATAGCTACGCTTACCACAAAGCATGCCACTTGAAAAATAATGGAAATGGAAAAGTGCCAGGAATAAATGTTAAATGTTAATATCAAGTGTAAAATTAAACAAAGATTAGGGAGAAACTGTTCTAAGGAAATTCGAAATAAATGCCCTTAAACTTCAAACTTACTTATTATGCTCTCTAATAAGTACCTGCAGAACCCACTCTTTGTTCTTTATGATGAACCCAAAAAATTTTAAATTAAACTTCTTGGAAGTAAAGCTTAACTTCATTAAAAAACACCCTTATTTTTCTTTACCGAGGACCAAAGACCCCAATCTTAAATACCTTCCCGGAACCGTCAATAATGTTTAAGGTACTTTAGCTTCCAATTGTAATGAGGTCTAGTCCCTTATCCCACTAATCCTCGTAGTCCCCCGACCGATTAATATTGTATTGTGTCTGGTGAATCACGCACCGCCTGGACACCCTTCGATCCTTCCTGACAGTGCATCCTTTGAGTCCTCGCTTCAGCGCACACCTCTAGCCTTAGGGCTTCTGTAGTGGGTGGTATGAGAATTTGTAATTTTTATCGCCGTGGGGCACGCGTCAAGGGCCTGGATGTATGTGGGCCTGGTCATTGTTCGATGAGCCATTGGTGGTGTGGTTGGGGGCTCTTGTTTATGTTTGGACAACACGCCTTTATGATTTCTGTTTGATTGCCGCCGTCGTGGACTACGCGGACTACCACGGACGCCATTAGTCACACTTTTTGGGCGGGGGGGAAAAAAAAATAGAGCTGGAGCAGGAGGCGGAGCTTGTTGCGGCGTTCAAGTGGAAAATTGAATTTATCACTTGAACATGCCAAGCAAAGGTTTGCTCGCCTTTTGGCTTTTTGTTGCCATTGCCGACTGCCGACTCCCGACTCATGCAACAAATTCTCAACAAAAAGCGAAAAAAAGAAAACGAGGGAATACCATTCTGATTGTAAATCTATGTGAGACACGTAATCAACTCGTTTGTGAATATTTTACAAGCTTTTCTTGTCTTTTATTTATTTGGCAACATTTTCCACTTGACAGACCATTTCGGAGCTGTAAGCCACTCGGAGCTGTTTCGTTTCCTTTCAACCCTTTGACTTGGCCATTTTCCGCCGCCCGTTGGTTAATTGAAAATTAGTCAACAGGGCGGGTCCGCTGACGGAAGTGGGCGAGGTCAGACAGTGGGAGGGGCGGGCTAACTGACTAACTGCAATTTGGATAATTTGCATTTTTATTAAAATTTAATTTACCGGCAGTCGGCCGTAGGCGAGAGTCGTGTGCCGCGGTGATTAGTCGCTGGATTTGCATAAAATGTTGCCATAAATTGCTGCAAATTGAAAATAACAAAAATACTGCAGCAATAATAGAGCAGCAACAACTGCCATAAATTGCATTGGCCGGAGTAAATAAATTAGAACGAATTACATTTGCAGCATTTTAAGCCAGGTCCTGGCGTTCGAGCCGAGCTTTTCAGGCCACAGTAACCAGTTGGCAGTTGCCAGTTTTCTGTTTTCAGTTTTCAGTTTCCAGTTGCGGTCGGTCTTTGGAGCTTTTATTTATCGCCAGCGAGCCATAAATTTGTTCACTTTGTCAGCTGGGTGCTGCGTTTAATTAAAACAAAAATTATCTAAATTATAGTCCTGGCGAAGAGGACTTATTTTATTGGGAATTGGTGGGTCGGTCTGTTGGTCGGTCGGTTGGACGGTTGGTCGGTTCGTCGGTGGGACGACCAAAATGCATAAATATGCAGATACGTTCGTAAATTTTAGGGCCTTAGTCCAAGGGCAAGGCGAGTCAGTTTAGCGGGCACATGAAATAAACTCTATTGAAATCGCACTTGTAAATCTAAAAACACACACACTCACGTACAGATATTGTCGCACACATTCAATCTTGTTGTTGTAGCCCATAAGTATGCAATGCTGCGCATAAAATACAAGTCACAACTTGTTTGTTGTCCTCCTGATCCTGCACGCTTCTTCTTTCCCTGCGGTGGCAAATCGGGGAAAAAACGAGCCATAAGGGGACAAGTGCAAGGGTTGGGGGTCGTTCTACGGCTCCTGCCTCTACTGCTGCTGCTGCTGTCGTAAATTTACATATTTTGCATATAAATAAAACGGATTTTGTCGCCGGCGAAGCCAGCGCTGAAATGTCACAGCATAAAATGGCGAAAGAAGCGCCAAATAAATACAAAATAAAATAGCTACAAAATGGCCAAAAAAAAAAAGGAGGAGAAAAATACGAGCGCAATAGTTGGGCGAGCTGCCAAAGGCCAGGGAGTCGGGTCTGCCTCTGAGGTGTCCTGCTCCTGCTTCCGCTTCTGACTGCTGCCCCCGTTCTGATCCTTCCGCTCCGGGGCTGCCAAGTAAGCAAATTGAGTGCGCCACGTCTGAGTTATGGCAGTCTGCCGAAGCTGATACAAAATAGCATCAGCAGAGATAGCGAAGGTTTCCGAGACGACTCCTTGGGCGTGGACATAAACCAGAATCTACACTTGAAGAAATTCTTATAGAATCTGTTTTGAAAAGTATTTGCTGAGAGTTCATTTACTAATAGCTTGAACCCCAGAGTACCAACAAGTTTACAGAATACTTTTAAAGTCTTATCATGAAAGCCTTATTATGACCCATTTTTTTTTTGCCCTGCGCCATTTATTTGATATATAGACGATATGGGTTTATGTCCCTCTTAAGGAGCGGGCCAAATGTGTCGAGGTCTATGGCCACTTGAGCTTGGAATTGAACTCGTTGCTGATTTGGTTTATGGCTACAGAAATTGAAAGGCGCAAGTGTCAAATGCACACAGCAAACAGCGCACAGAGGGCAAGGAGAAAGCACAGCGGAGAAAGCTGAAAGCGGAGCTCTAATGTGTGTTTGTTTTGCTTTCACAGAACGCTGCCATCGTAGGGTTAAGCGGGGGCGGCAGCACTAAATCATCCAATGCCCATGCTCATTAGCAATCAATGCACAACAGCAGCAGCAGCAAAGCAAACAACATCGGCAGGGAAAGCAAAAGGCTGCCAACACTTCACACATCATTGGAGCTCAGTCTTTGAGCCACACACACACTGTGGCACACTCACAAAACGGCGCTAAGCACATAGGGGGGTTGGGGGAACGATTAACAAGCAAATTAGCATGAAATTATTTCAAAACAGGCGCACACAGTAAATAAATCAATTAGCGCTCAACAACAAAAAAGACCAATCAGCGGCAGAGAAGTGGAGGGATGTGTTTGTGGGGCCGGGGGATGGTTTTGTTTTCGTTTTTGGAGCTTCGAAGGAGGTCGCAGCTGGGTTATTGGTAAACAAAGGCGAAACAATTAAAAGCTTCGCCAGCACATGCCCAACACATTGCGGGATTGGCCAAAAAATGGGCCAAAGTGCAGCCCGACGAGGGACACTGAATTCCCATGACTTTTCCATTTCAACTGCATCTGCTAAGTTGCGCTTGACGGCCAACGCAGATGCAGATACTCGACTTGGGCCCTCTTAAAGCAGCTGCACTTGCCGCGTCACATTATTTTAATTATTTGTTTACGCAAAGCAAACAAACTTGCCGGGGCGGCACTTGTCTTGTCTTGTTCCCAGTGCCCCATGGATCGTCGTAAAAAGTTACGAGCCGCGAGTTCTGGGAACTGACTGGGCCGAAAACAAAGCGAAAGCCAAGGCTCCTAATTAGCCACTGCCGCTCTGTCGCTCTGGCGATCTCTGGCGTCATGCGAATTTGTCAAATTAAGGAGCTGGGTCGTCGTTTCAACTCCTATGAGTCAGCTGTTCGGCATGCCAGTGTCAAAATTAACGGTCCCGAAAATGTGCAGGCAATTATACCAAGCACGGCGCTAGAAGGCTGGGGTGCGCCAAAAAATTAAAATGGCAAAATGGAGGAGCAGATAGGCAGGAGGTTGCAGGATGCGCGGCGCCAACATCTGCAGGAGATGGAGATGGAGCAGCAGTGGCAGCAACAGAAACAGAGGCACCACCAAAAACAGTCAAACGAAATTAAAAGTCGCAACCGACAACAGGATGGGATGGGACAAGATGGTGGAGCCTGGAGGTCGCTGGGGAGTGAGCAGAAAGCGAGGACAGCTCTGCTGAAGCGACACTGATTAAAAAATTGTTTGACAAGAAATCAGCGCGACATTTGTCCCACTGCAGAAGAGGAGTCCGGAGCCTGTTGACTGTCTCTGAGATAAAAATAAAAAAAAAAAACACGATCAAGCGGGGGGAAAAAAACACGAACAAACTGAAAACTGGAGTGTCGCTGTTAATTCGGCGTAAATTTAATTGTCGGCTATAATTAAATTGATTTTCACTCCGGTAGCTGGCCGACTGACTGGAGGCATTGCTCCAACGACTGCCATGATGCGCCGGCCCTGAGTGGCGCCCAATCAGCTTCCTCTGTCTTATTATCCAACCGGTGGCCGGTGCCTGGTGGCTCTGGGAAAAGAGCTTTTTCCGCATTTTCCGCTTTTTCATAACATGAATGAAATTTGATTTATTTAAAACGGAATTACTGGGCATTCTACGGGTAAACATTTACGCATTTCAGTTTCTCTTTCTGTTTCTGTTTCTCTACAATCCGAATCCGAATATGTCCCTGGGCACCCACCGGGTATCCCCAATAGTATATATGTACATTTAAAAATATTATGTATTTTGGTGCGTAGGCAACGAAATTAAATTGCATTAAAAACACATAAAAATATTTTCATGTCCCCCTAGTGTGATGGGGAATTGGTCGGCAAGGCGAGTGAGGTATATACTATATAGTAGAGTGAAAATGTGTGTATAGACCGTAGTTCCATATTTGTTGTGTACCTACCACAGAGCCGTTGGGATAGAGGGGACTGTATATTTTAAATATTTTTAAAGATAAGCCATTAATAAATTTTCATATTCATGAAACTCTAAAAAATAAATATCATTTAACTATAAATCCTTCTCTCAATCTTTATCCAAAAAGCCTTTTCCGCATAATATTTTGTTAAGACTACCTGGTCTAGCTCCTTAATCCCTCTTCATCTCCATTTGCAACTAAGCCCCTGACCTTATAGTGCGTGTACAGGGGAGTGTGCTGATGCCACAGGGCTGTGCCATGCGTCTTGCTGCGTCGAAAAACTGGCACAAATTCAAAAATGATTTTTACGCAATTTTACGACAACTTGAAAAAGAACAGAGCCTATAAATAAATTGCCCCTTGGGTTGCTAGAACTATTTGTAGTCCGTATTTTTGAGTTACTTTCGGCATTGTTGCTTTTGCTGCCCCTGCCGCCATGCTTCTGCTGCTGACTGTGACATGAGTCACAAAAAAATAATAAAAACAAAAAAAATGAGAAAAAAAATGGGTGGAAGGAGCGGCCATCGCTGTTGCATGTTTACCTACGAAATTTTCCCAGTGAATTTTAATTGAAAATAATAAACACGAGTGTAAATAATGTGCCAGGACCCCGTCAGGACCACAACTCTCTCTGTTCGCTGCTCACTGCTCCGTTGGCCCAGTTTCGAGGATGCTGCTTCTGATGCAACCAAGCGATCTGTGTCCTGTCGTGTCCTGTAAATGTGCCTGTGCTCCTTCTCAAATTTCCAGCTGGAACTACACAGCTACAGCAACGGGTCGTGTTGCGCAGCATGTGTTGCATGTTGCAGCTGGCTGCTGGGCTGCGTTGTCGTTGCTGTGTTGGCACAAAATATTCTGCAGCAAGTCGTTGCCATATTTTACTTTTTAAATGCCGTGCGGCTGCCTGTGTATGCGGGCTGCCTGCCATTGCTGCCGTTTTAATTTATTTGCTCATTTTCACCATTTTCCAGTTTCCTTTGCCGTTTCCCTGTGTTGTGTGGTGACCTTCCAAGGGCTTTTTTTCTTTCAACTATGGCGCAGCTAAGTGCATGTTGCGGTTGCAATTGCCAAGGTTCTGCGTCCTAGACATATGATTTTTTTTATTTGCGGAACACACGTTTCACAGCTTGAATGGAAGCCGGAATTTAATTTCAATGGCTGCACTAAAAAAACAATATATTTCTGAAGAATCTCTTAAGAAAGGTTTCTTAAGAAATTTAGAATACATTAATGTTTATATTTTTCTGTGTATTTTGGACTGTTCTCAGGAAGTTTGTTCGGCTTGTTGATTTTACATTTGGACCAAAATTAAAAGCGCATAAATTTTTATAATTCATGGACATGTGCCACATCTGCTGCGGCTTTCACAATGCAGAGTTTGGGGAAGTAGGATGTTGCAGGGGCGTGTCCCACATACTTCTGGCTTTTGTTGGTGTTTCGTGTAATTGAAATCAAGTAATTTACGCGCCATTAGAGCGACCTGTCGAACCTTTTGTAACTGCAGCCCCGCTCGGTGGCGCAACGCAATTAACATAAAATAAAATTGCAATTTGCCGGCGTTGCAAAGCATTGCCTGTTTTTGTCGCTGTTTGTATTTTGCTATTTGCTGTAATTGCGGTGGCTTGAAATTTTAATATGCTGCAAGTGGCATTCAATCAATTGCCATTAAAAACGGTTTAAGCCAATAAATATTTAAACCGACATGCCAGAACCAGAACCAGAGGCCAGCATCAGAAGCAGAAACAGAAACAGAAACAGAACCAGGGCCATAAATCAAGAAAATCAGCTTACAACAACATTAACCAAAGCCGCAACTAATTTGCCCATTAATAATAAAGGCCGATGCAGTTTGGTCAATCAAGCGTAATAGAATTTCAGTTTAGAGACCGACCGAGTCCGAGAATCGATGCTGCATTGCGACCGCACTCGCCGACCGCCGCAGGCACATTTTCTCGGAATTTAATGTGTTGTTTAAATGCCCCGTCCAACACTCAAGTTGGCCTCAGAGTCCCTGGAGAAACAAGCAACAGTTGCCGGGACATGAACAAAAAGCCCGGGCCAACTCAAGGAAGCCAGCGGAGGATGAACAAAAAAAGCAGAAAACAGCCACGTAATGGCCAACAACAAGGACAACAAACCGCTGACTGGAATATTTTTCGTATTTTATTATTAAATCACGTAGCCAGTGCAATACGGCGTCCAAAATGACAGCGAACGCATTTTAATTGAAAGCAAGGCAACGCCACCAAGAGGTCCTGGAGAAAAAAAAGGTCCGAAAGAAATCCAAAGGCAACTCGAACCGATGATGTGGCACAACCAGCCGAATGGGGATGGATAGTGGGGCAAGTGGGTGGGTTGAGTGGGTGGATGCGAAAGCGGTTGGTTAGGAGGTGGTCTCTGCAAAATGGCGGGTGGGTCGCGCTTCTGCACGAGACTTTAGCCGGAGAAGTTTTCTAATTGAAAATGGCGTCGCAAAATTTAATTTGAAAACTTTCACTGCCAGGCCGGGCTGACCCACAACGATGGCGACAACGACTTGCCAGATTTGTGAAGGAGAAAAAACGCCCAGCCGCCTAATGGGGGCCAGTCCATTTGGACATACTCTGGGCGTGGCGCCAGTTTCGGTCACCAGCAGCTACATCAGCACATACTTGTTATTAATAAGCCAGCCAAGGAATGTTGGGGAGCATTTCGTTCTCGTTCAGGCATCCGCCGCCAAGAAATATTTCGCCTAATTGAATCGCGAACATTTGTTGCTTGGCTGCCCTGGCGCCAGAATTTCGCAGATTCAGTGACAGTCATACCCAACAAGAATAAACCAAATCCCAGAATATTGAAGAGTTTTTGGAAAAATAAAGAAATTTGTGTGAAAAATATAAACACACTTTTTATAACCAACATTGCATCTTAATTTCCACATTACATGTGTACTCATATGTTCGCTCTCCAGCCAAAACGAAGTAATGCAAACAAAGAGCGCACAATAGAATACAAGAGTCATGTTCGCCAGTTCCGAGAGTTTTTAGGTTTATTTGCCCCCAAAGATGGCGGCAACAGGAACAGGAAGTGCACAAGCAAACACCAACACAAACCCGTGGCCAGAACGCGCTGGGGCAAAGTCAAAGGCTGAACTTAGGAAAACAAAACATTCTGGCATTTCTAATTATAAGTAAATATTCATACTCGCATTTCCACCAGGCGCAACACACACAGCCTCTGCCTCTGCCAGGATGGGTGTGTGAGTGAAGCACTTTAAAAGTTATTTACACACACACATGTCCGCACACACACACACCGCCTCTGAATGGCGGCAAGGCAACCATGTTAGGCAGCCCGTAATGCATGCTAAAAAGTGTGAGAAAGTACATTAGGGTCACTGACGACTTTGACTACACTACAAAGGGGCGTGGAGCGGGGCGTGACCCGGCGAAGAGCGGAGAGGCAGAGCATGGCAGGGCAGAGCAGGGGACCGTCCGCAATGGCAACCACTTTCGCTCTCAACTTGCTACATTTTGTGGCGACTGTGTGTGTGTTTGTGACGAGTGTGTTTGCCATAATGTACAATTTAAATGTAAACAATTTGGCCCAAGGCAGTAGTGGCATAAAAAATAGTAAAAAGCGGGCCAGCCAAAGCCAAAGCCGAAGCCGAAGCGAAAGGAAATGAGAAAGCATAGTCCGGTCGGAGGCTGGATGAATTATTTAAGAGTCGAACTTGGCAGCGTATGGAGCGCAGCTGCTGCTGCCGCTCTGAATGCTGGAACTCAAATATTTATCTTGGCAATTGCCTGTAATTTGGTTTACTTCCGACTTGCCACCGTTCTGAATAAACTTTTCATTAGCATCGTATGGGAAGGCAGCTTGAGCACACACACGATGGAAAAAGGGCTAAAGCGAATATTGAGAGCAGTGACTTGAAGCGCATTTGTGCTGAGCTCGCTCTAATTTCAGTTAATTAACTAACTTATATATATTTTGCATAATTGACTCTTATGTGCGTTTGGCAAACGTTTCAATCAAACCTTTCGCGTTTGCGCTGGGATGTGTTCAACAAGCCACCGAGAAGACAAAGCCACATCCGCAGAACGCAACCGCACGGCGCATAAGGGGCGTATGTGTAATGTGTAATGTGTCAACCCCAATGCCCCGGCCCCATTTACAATAGTTCCCACACTTTCGCTTTAAATAACAATTGAATAGAACCATTTGGTTGGTGTATATTGAAAAAGTGCTAACAACTTTTGGTAGTTTTTTTATTTTTGTTTGCCAGTTGCTATTTTTTCAATACTAGATACAAAATACAGCATTTTTATTGGTGTAGCTGGCGCTGTTTACAATGACACGGCACACTTAATGGGCAGCAGTCCTAAGTTTATTAAACGAATCGCTTTGTTGATTTTCTATTATTGTTTTTGCAACACTTTCCGCTGCCTGGTGGATTATTTTTCTGAAAGTTCATTAAACCCTTGGACGGCAGCCAGCTCTCGCTTAAAAAGAAAGAAAAATTGGATATACTATCAACTGCATATACACTGACTTTAAAACTGCATCGGAGCCTTTTCCGACCCGCAATGCATAATTAATGCAGTGCGCTGTTGTCTTGAGGCTGCGGCCTGTGGCCTCGCAGCATGCCGGGGGTTTCGGCCAAATGGGGCACGAAAGTCTGCCACCGACGGCTGTTCGTTGTTTATGTATGTAAAGTAACACGCGGCGTATGCGTAATGTTCTTATTACACTTAAAGCTTTAAAAGCCCCGCATGGCCCCGAAAAATTAAATCCATTTAACCCGGAGGGAGTTCATTTCTGGAAGCATCTTTATTAACCGAAACTCCGTCCCGTTTCCTATTTTCACTTAATTTGAAAACTCATTTGAGAGTTCCTGTCGGGCATTGTCTTAATTGGAATTATAAAACAGCCATAAACACTGGAAATTTCCATGGAAATTAATTGATCCATGTTGAGGGCCCGTCAAATGCATCCAGGCACAAATGATGAGCTACCAACTCACAAACTCCCTCGTGCACTAAAAATTCCAATTGAATAGACGCACCCCCGTCCATCCATCAGCGTCCCCGGCCAAGTAAATTACAATTGACTAAAAATAGCCAGAAATAATGCGATGTGTCAAAACTAAACATCAAAAAAAGACAGAAATCGAGAGGTAGCTACTGGCGAGGTAGCATTTTGGTTTTGGGGGCACATCAAAGACGAAGAATTCGTCGCCGGGTTGCTGCCAATAGTGGAATTAAATGTAAGCGTAAATCATCAAGAACGAGCAGACGATTGCCGCTAACAACTGGGCGAATGCCAGAGGTAATTATAAATAGATCTGGACGCTAGGGAGAACATCAAAGTTCCCCTAATAGGAGTTCTTTATGCGTTCCTTAATTGGTCAGGAAGAGGTTGGTGTCGGAGCTAGGTCTTCCGCTCTGAGGACTGCACATGCATTTTCAGATTTTAATGCAGATAGAGAATCGATCTACAAATCGATAAAGGTATTCCGCTTGAGAATCTGATGGTTTTTGGCAAAGATAAGGCGTTCACAGGGGGCCATATATGGGCTCCCAAGCATTTCCAACATATTGAAGGGGATCCTTCAGAAATTTTTACAAAAAATGTGAAAAATATTTTGTCTTTCGATATTAATGCAGATTGATGGAGAATCGATCTACAAATCTATAAAGGTATTCCGCTTGAGAATCTGATGGGTTTTGGCAAAGATATGGCGTTCACAGGGGGCCATATATGGGCTCCCAAGTATTTTCAACATTTTGAAGGGGGTCCTTCAGAAATTTTTACAAAAAATGTAAAAAATAATTTGTTTTCAGATTTTAATGCAGATTGATAGAGAATCGATCTACAAATCGATAAAGGTATTCCGCTTGAGAATCTGATGGGTTTTGGCAAAGATATGGCGTTCACAAGGGGCCATATATGGGCTCCCAAGCATTGCATATACTATCAACTGCATATACACTGACTTTAAAACTGCATCGGAGCCTTTTCCGACCCGCAATGCATAATTAATGCAGTGCGCTGTTGGGGGGACATTTTGAAGGGGGTCCTTCAAAAATTTTTACAAACAAATGTAAAAAATAATTTGTTTTCAGATTTTAATGTAGATTGACGGAGAATCAATCTACAATTCTACACAACCTGATGGGATTTGGCTGAGATAGAGCTTGGAAAAAGGGCCATTTAAGGGCTCCCAAGTATTTTTGCGCAAGTAGTCTATATATGTAGGACTCCCATTTGGCTTAAATATCCGGGACCATTCATAAGGATTTACGGCTAGGTGTCTTCCTCGAACCCGGCCACATATTTGCTCAGCCTGCCGCAAGCCAAAGCGTGACAAATGGCTAAAAACCAGGGTCAGGGCGCAGGGATGTTTGCCATTTTGCTCAAGTTGTCAGCGAGTGCACGCCGGAAAGTATGCAACGCAATTTAACAAATGGCTCAAGGTTTTGCGGTCAAAAGGACACAGCTTAGAGAACGTCAGATGCATATTTTTGCAGCTCACGAAACTATGTGGCAGTATTGATATCTAAGCCTTTATATTTCGGAAAATATCCAAACTGATTCGAGCAAACTAACTGAAAGGGAATTCCAGCTTATATTCCATGACATCGAGCCAAGCTGGAGGCGTACTCGAAGCGGAATATGTATTTTAGCTTTAAGGAACCAGATAACGAGTTCTCCGAAAACGACAACCACATTTTGTTCAACGCCGGACTGTCGCTGTCGGTGAAGGTGGAGCAGAAATAAAAGAAGCCGCTCAGGCGGAAACAATGTGGAAATTTTACAGGTTGCCCTGTCAAATAAAATAACACAAAACATGGGCCCAACACAAATTCACAAGAAATCATTTTTGTTCACAAAAAAAATATAAGAAAAGGTGAGCCAAGGAGCGACCCAAAAAAAAAACATCAAGCTCTACAACACCAAACGACAACGAGGTTGGTGACGACAAACCGGCAAACGGAAGCAGAGCCAAGGCAATGACAACATTCGACAACGGCACGGCAGGATAAGGCGGAAACGGGTGGCGGGGGCGTCAGGTACTGGGTAGTGGGCGTGGTCGGTTGGCAGGTGAGGGTGCTGCTTCTTGGGGTGGCGTTGCCGCGAATCGAAAGCGGATGCTTTGTGTTAAAATAACAAACAATCAGCCGAATCATGCAGGAAGTGCAAATAATAAATAAATATATCGCACAGAAAGGTATTGCTTTTTCCCAGGATCAACTTAAATTGCCAGCGACTGTTCGAATACCGGTCAATAAAATAAACAAGATATAATACAGGCCAATGAAAAATGGACTTTAATGTTTAAATGTTCGATATTTCAATTTATAGAGTTTATGAAGTTTTAAACAATTTAATAATACTCGGATTCTTAGTCCTTTCTTTTACATTATATAATAATTGTTCTATAATGCTTTTCCTTCTTTTTTACTTTTTTTCAGTACCCGCTCGCTTGGTTTGGGCCGCTTTGGGCAAAACCGTGGAACTGCCCTGCGACTTGACGCCTCCCACGCCACAGGACTCTGTGAAGCTGCTTCTTTGGTTCAAGGACACGACAGGCATTCCCCTTTACAGGTAAGCGCAAACTAGTTGTTTCTCCCCCAATTCTTGCTCGGGGCCAGTGGTGCGAAATCATCCATTCTGTAAGACTGCCATCCGCTCAACCATCCATCTGTCCATCCATCCATCCATCAGGAGCGTGGAATAATCGTCAACATCCCTTTTTCTTGCCAATCTACGTGCGTTTCGGCATTTCGCATATATTCTCTCGGCTCGGCAAGAGCTTTTGGCTTATTTCCGGCAGCATGTGTGTTTCGGTCCGAGAGAATGTTTTGGGGGCAAGGATGCGCCCGTCATAATCCACTTTGTTATAATAAATGTAAAGCACATCCGATTACGGCTGTCGTTGCTAAAGTGTAGCAAATTTTCACGCATATACCCACGGACCCTTTGCGTCCTTACCTCACTCACATCCATGGATTTTTTTCTTAATAAATTTTGCGCTGATAAATTTTCAATATAAATTGTGGCAGCCACCGCGTGTGCCCTGCATGCTAAGTGGCGAATGGCTTCCGACTTTGCGTGCCACAGTGGCGCAGGGGCGTTCATTAGAAAGGCCCAGAACCCCCTGGATCTGTGTCAGCGTATGCACGTGAAGTGGCCGCCACTCGATAATCATAAACGCGAGAATTGCAGCAGGAGTCAAAAGGACCTGCTGTTGCGGGTCCTGCTGCCCTGAAATAAACAGAGTAATTTACTAAAACAGCAACAAATTACTGCAATTTGCGCAAAGCTGCCAAAGTCGCCGTACAGACAAAGTAAAGTGAAAGCAGTCCGCACTATACTCCTGCCCGATGGGTCCTGAGTCGTGCGCCTGGGTCCTAGCTTCTGGCTCATGGTGTGCAAATTGGGAGTCATTTTTTATGGACGTAAATTATGCGAGGAGGGTGGCAGGGCAGGGAGGGCAACGGCCAACTTATGTTCTCCGCATATGTTTATTTATGACATCTAATAATCGCTACATGCTTCCACGCCCCCACACTTACGCGTACTCCTTCTTCCTCTCGATAGCCTGGACTCGCGAGGCGGAAACGTAAAGCTGGCACCCCACGCCGCCATAGCTAGCGATCTGGGCCAGCGCCTGTTCTTCAGTATAGGCGATAATCCCAAGGACTCTCGCCTCCAGATCAACGATGTCAAGCCGGAGGATGGTGGCGTATACCGATGTCGCATCGACTTCTTCAACTCCCCGACTCGTAACTTCCGGCACAACCTGACTTTAGTCGGTAAGTGTTCTTTAAAATCGTAATCCTCAAGAATTTCTTACGGAAATCCTATTGCAGTGCCGCCCGAGGAACCTCGCATTTTCGATGCCCAGGGCAAGGAAATAGCGCAAATGGCAGGTCCTTTTCGCGAGGGCTATGAGCTCTTTCTCTGCTGCCAAGTTAAAGGAGGTGAGTTGGAAATCAAGAAAGATTAATTAATAAAAGGTAGAAAACAAATAATAGTTAATAAAGAAATGTTGAAAAACACTAGTTTTTTCCTATAACATTCGTTTTAAACTTTGGTATGACCTACTTAACAGTCCTGCTTAGTAAGGTCCTTGTCAGCGGTCGTGCAACAGCAGTTTGTCGCATTATTTACCCTCTCACTCAGGAGTGTCAATTGCCACTGGCAAGGATCTTCCCAGCTGCGTCGTCCTGATTGCCAGTCAAGAGACCCGCATCGCACCAAAACGCCAACAGCTGGCAGCGTCAGCTATTACTCACTATATCCTTACTCTCTCCCTCACTCACCCCATCTCACCCATCTCCGCAGGACGTCCCCCGCCGAAGGTCACCTGGTGGCGCGACGACACCGAGCTAATCGGCACCAGTCACACCTCCGTGGAGGATGGAACCACTGTGATGGTTAATCAGCTGCTGATTGGAACCACCACCCGCGACTTCTTTGGGACGCGCATCGAGTGTCGGGCGCAGGGCACGCGTCTGGTGGATCCCGTTCGCAAGGATGTCACGGTGCAGGTTCACTGTAAGTCGAGTCTTGCGTATATTTAAATGAAAATATCTAGACTAAAATAGTTATTTACAAATTCTTTAAATTTTTAATGTAATTTGTTCTCTGTTTCTAGTAAAACCTATTCGGGTTAAGATCGCAACACCTAATGACTTACTAACAGCTGGTCATCCTGTGCCCATTCGCTGCGAGTCCTGGGGCTCATATCCTGCGGCCAAGATCACCTGGCTGCTCGACGGGGAGCCCATCCGGAATGCCGAGGTCACCGTGCACAGTGACAAGGAGGTGAGTAAGGACATGACATCAACAACATCGCCCACTGCCAAATTGCCCCGAAATTGGTTGACTATTTTGCGGAGGCTGCGGAAAGGAGAAACTTTTTATTTTCTGTTTCCTTTGTCGCCAGTTCCCAGGACAACGCAACTTTGTGCCGGAAAATTTGCTTGCAGCGTTTGACATTTGATAGTTGGCCGCAGTGCAGCAGACACTTGTGCTCCCACATATACAACGCTGTGTCCCGCTTAATAGCTCCACAGTCGAGCCAACTAAGGCGACCCGACCACTGGGTGACCCTAAAAGGCACCAAGCAGGGCAAACTTTTGCAGCATCCACAAAACAGAGAGAAGCGAGCGGGCACGGACCGGACACGGCAGACAAGTTGGCTTGGTCGGACGCCACCCTTGGCTTCTTTGATGAACTGCACTGGCGAAAAGTTTGGCCAAGCTGCACAAATTCGCACTCCATGGCCATCAATTGATTTCGGCTAATGTGCGAATTTTTATTTAAATTTATGAGGCCAGAACACAGGCCACTGAGAAACTCAATCTGAGTATATCAGTTTCCTACTTATTGGCGCTGCCACCCATTAGTTTGTCTTTTCCGCTCTCTAATTATGCCATGCCGAGGACAAAAGGATGGGGCGTCCATCAAATGTCGTCAGGCATTAGTCAACTCGTGCATAACGATTTTCGATCCTTCTCAGAGAAGGCAAGGAAAAAACCAGAAAAAGGATGGTGTTTTTTTTAGTCATACCGACATCGAAACGAAGCTCTGCTGGTCCTGTGGCAGTTCGCCTGATGCAACGCAACCTAATACCTCGTTTGCCTTAAGCTGCAGTGTGGCTGCCACTGGTGCACAAGGACAGCCTCGGCTTAGGTCGAAATTCGACTCATTATTTTGAAAGACCGGGCTGTGGAATGCAACTTGAGAACTAGAGCTCACACACGCTGAGCTGACGTGGTGCTGCTCGAAAATCTGGCGGGTTTATTGAAGTTGTTAGGTAGGAAAACTAACCGAATAAAAGAGAATCAACTTTTAGAGGAAAGAGCTATGGGTTTCTAAGGACTCAAATATATTGTTAGTTATTTTTCGAAATATGTAGTATCAATTATAAACGGTAAGATAACTCAAAATCTGATTTGGTTTCTTTTTCGCAGGATGGAAATATCGCAACGAGCATCCTGACGCTGAAGGTAACTGCGGAGAACGATAATGCCGAACTGACGTGTCGCGCCACCAATCCTTGGTTCTCCGGTGGCGCCATCGAGGACAAGCGCATCATTCGAGTGGCATGTAAGTACACACACAGCCCACACACCTTCCTCTGCTGTTTTCTATCGGACAGGTATGCCGGGAGCCTGTTATTAGCTGCCTTCAATTATAGCAACAATGCTGAGGACCGAAGAAAGAGACGGCTGGTAACTAGGTCTGGGTCTGAGTCTGATTCTGGTTCTGATTCTGACTCTGAGTCTGTATCCGGGGCCATGGTCAGAGGGGGCTTTTGTGGATCCTTTACACAAAAGTGCCCAGGACCTGGCCTAGGCAGGGGCGAATGTGTGTTGCTACCAGGAAATTCCAATTAGAAGCATATTAAGGCCAGAGAGCCAACGTAATTTTATTAAGGCCAAAGAGTCAAGGGGGCAAGGTGGCAAGGATCCGGCTCCGGAGCCGGAGTCTTAGCCAAGTTACCTCGGGTCACATCAACCTGTTGGCCACCATTCGCTAAGCTGCTTATAAAATGCAGTCAAGTTGACGTAGTCGTTTTCTTCGACTTGCCTTGATTAAATTTTCACCGTTATGTTTCTATTGCTCATTTTTTTTCGTCCTCCATAATATTTGCAACATCCGCTTCCGGCTTCCGTTTTACATTACTCCTACTACGTTTTCTCCGTTGAAGTTTCTAAGGAAAAAATCAGGGAACATAGGGGGGTGCATTTGAGCAAAAAAAGTCATTACAAAAAATTAAATCTTTAGAAGATCACAGACTATGGATTTAATTTGTAATAATTATTAATTAATTTGCTTTCAACTTGGGAATTTCTTAGAAAAATCTCTTGTTCTGTATTAAAATATTTCAATTCTCCAAGTGTAACAGAATGTAGTTGAATTACCTGCACTCAAATCAGGCCAGCAGTCAACTTGATTCGCAAGGTTTTCATTTTGTGCTGCTTTTTAATAATTTACCATAACCGTCAGCCTCTTTTTCCTGCCACCCACACAGGCCATCCAGCCCACGCCATTGACATTTGGCCGGGACTAAAGAGGGGGTGGCACTCCAGTCCTGCCACCTACCTCCTCATATCTTTGGCTTTCGGACAAAAGACTGGCTGGGGCCAAGTGGCGCCAACAGTCTCCGACGCGTATTAGATTTTTACAACCGTAACTAATAGTCCCATTTGGCGTGTGGTCAAGAGGGCCAGGCCCAGCACAGGCACTGGTACAGGCACAGGAGCAGGCCCAGAACAAGAACCAGGCCCAAAGGATGGACGGCAGCTGGGGCTAAGTACATTACGCAATTTGTCCCGACTCGGCCCAGTCTGCCGACTCTCTGAGTTCACCTTATGAGCCATTGCCGTTTATTATTTTGACTTTTATTCAGCCATTCGCCGCGCTCATTAAGTCGGATGCCCGCCCTTACTTACTCGCTCTTACGTTTGCTTCATTCTTTTTGCAGATCCACCCACCGTGTCGGTGCATTTGGCCAACGAGGATCCCAGCCGGTTGGTGACGCGGGCCGAGGGCCAGAATGTCACGTTCAAGTGCCGGGCAGATGCCAGACCTCCGGTTACCAGCTATGCCTGGTTCAAGAATGTAAGTGACCCTGTGATTTTCCTCTATCTCTGTAATTTTTCAGTTATCCTTGGCCATTTTCCCTGGAGCTACCAACTAACTGCCAACAGCTGACGTGTATCAGCTCGACAGACACTTTTTCGAAATTTTTATTATCAATTGTCGGGGGTGGTGGCGCAACAGCCTAGAGGCGTCAACATTCCTGCGGCCCCATAAGCAGACACTTTTGCGGTTTAATTTTGTTTTGTGGTAGGACTTGGTCGGCCAAGGCCTTAAACGGATACACAGCCACATTCCTAACAAGGGAGAGCCACATTCTGGCTGGTATTGGTCAGCGGGAGAAGCTGATGTTGACTCATTTTTCAAATGTCTTATAATTGGCTCATGATGTCCATTGAAGTCCGTTCGTGTTGCAAATTATTTAACGATTAATCATGCGACAAATAAACCGAAAGAGATTGAGATTGCCGTTCTAGACATTCTAGCATTCTTTTGATTTTTCCTTCCTCCTTTGTTTCCTTTTTGGCTATTCCTGCCATGGCCTGGCCAGCTATTGTTGGCCTGGCTTTGACTTCGCCTTGGGTTTTTGTTATTAAACCGCATGATTCTGACATCCTTTGACAGTTTTGTCCACATGGTCACATCATCATTTTTCATAACTAGCAAAAACCATAAACCCGGACTCATATTCTCCCCACAGCTCACTCTTCATGCCGGAGCCGGCGACTTCCTATTCGTTTCGGCCAGGCAGTTAACAAATTGCCAGAATCATTTGGCAGGGGACTGGGGTGGTGGCGAGGTTTTAAAAACTTCTCCTTATTTAGGGCTCTTTGATTTTTAGATTTTGCCATTCTGGCTGGCAAGTTTTTTCTGGCTTTGGCATTAATAGGCAGAGGGAGAGAATGAGCCAAGAATTATGAAAAACGACTGGCCAAATGTGCGCAAAAAAGTTCTAAAGAGCGAACTTTGTCACTTCTGCGACTCGTTCGACGTCAGTGTGCCATATAGATTTTTATTATCAGCGTGTTTTCCGCTTTCCTTTCGCATTTTCACATTTTCCCACAAACTTTTCCACTGGGTCAACCTTAAAGTTGTGTCTGCCATTTGCTGCCAAGCTTCACAAATTAATAAAATCCCATAGAGGAATCAAATTAAAGTATCCTTCGTGTGCAACACTCCCACTTGTGGTATATTTTTGCAGCACACCATTGTTAAATGCATTATTTTGCAAGGGCTAATGCAATCACCACTCTCTCCATCAGCGCTTCATCGCTTTTTAATGCATTTTGCAAATAATCAAATGATGCAACATGGCCAATTTGTGGCGGATATATGGCGTGCTTTCGCCGTGGCCCATCAGGGGCAGGTTGGGGCTGCCAATTGGCTGCCAATGAAGGGCGGCTCAACTTGAGCAATTTAAATTACATTATGATTATTATTATGAATTAATTAAAATGAAATTCAACGCAAATGACAGTCGGGATTTGTGCACAAATCGCAATAATCGAATTATTCAAAAGTCAAGCTGCGCTAATGGAGCAACCGCATGCATGGAGTCACTTGTCGTCATCAATTCCGACTCAAATGGCTAATTCAATCAGCCAATCGAATGCCGAACTTCGCCTCCCGTTTCCGAAGCCCGAAAATATCATATTAATTTGATTTAATAAATTCATTTAATGCCGTCGCACATTAGGCCAAACCACATGGATTGCCGCACCAGGCCTCTAAATGCTACATATCCGAAAAAGCCGGAAGAGCGGGAAGCATTGGCTCCATTGCGGTTGCCATTTAGTGCTGCGAGTGTCGGTGGTTTTGGGGGCAATGTGGTTGCATGACAATGCAGCCGAACAGCCACAATTTGCGTCATCTTGGCCCATTTGAACGATTCTTTTGTGGCCAGTCCTACCGCAAATGTGATTTATTGTATTTCAAGAGATTATGTTTAAAAATATTCAAATCTAATGGGTTTCAGGATAAGAATATAAGATATACCTAAATATTTAAATACCTCATGAATATTCTTTTCATTTGGAGTCACTCTCCTTTTATGTTCTCCTACAATAATGTCCTTTTCCTGCTTCTTTTCAGGGCATGCGTATGTCGGGCGAGGGCTCGGAAATAATGCATTTGACGCAGCTGGAGAGGGAGAGTGCGGGGGCGTACGCCTGCGGAGCTTCAAACTCGGAGGGCGAAACGCGGAGCTCCAGCCTCGCTCTGAAAGTGCAGTGTAAGTACCAGGACCTGGCATATGCAATACATATTGCGCAACGTGATGAAATAACTTGGCGAAACCGGAAGCGGAAGCTGCAGAATAAAATCAAAATCAACAAAAAGAGAGAGGAGTCCGCTACAGCGAATAAAAGTTTGCAAAAGTTTCGGTGGGTGGACGGAAGGGGGAAATTGCTTAGAAATGATGCATGACTGGCCGTTTCTGACTCCAACTCCGCCCGAGGCTCCATCTGTCCGGGCACGGCTTGTTTACAATTGTAAAATCCGTACTGCGAGCGGTCTAAACAACCGCCATTGATTTATAAACACGCACAGACAAAACTTTCGCCTATAAATCCAACGGACGCTATTCTGCTCGGAAAACTTTTCATAAACCTCTCGCTCTTTGTCCAATTTTACCATAGCCCCTGGGAGTTGCCTGTGGCCGTTTTTTCCGTGATTAATGTGGATTTCATCTACTACTCGCACAAGCGATTTGGTTGCATAAATCAGAGAGCCGGGCTGAGCGAGAATCGATGAGGCCCTTCCGAGGACCTTCCGATTTCCACAGTTCCAGAGCCACACTAGTGAGCCTTAAGTACAGTATTTGGCCGGGCTCCTTTACCCACAAGCTGTTCTCAAGAAATACAATCTCCCAGCCGAGGAGCTGGTGCGTAGCCTTTGTTGACATCGTCCTCCTTCAACATTTATTTTGTTGTCAACTTACAGGCAAGCCAAAAATATCCTTTCCAGCCGGAATACATACTTTTTCTTTGCTCCAGTTCCAGTTTGACAATCTGAAATGCATTTCCCCTTCCTTGTGACAGTTTAAGTAGTTGATATTTGAAATTATGAAAGTTTACCAAAGCCAGAGTCTTTGCATTGAGTTTGGGCTTTAGGCAACTTTGCTGGCATTTTCAAACACACACGCTCAAGTACATACTACACGGACTTATACATGGAAATATGTATGTATGAGTTTCTCGGCAAAAGCAACAAGTTCGCAGAGTCACAAAGACAGATGGCTTAAGTATTCGACGTTGAAATGCAGTTGACTTGTGATAAAAGCCAAGAACGTAGTAATGAAGCTTCGAATGCTTATCTGACTCGGCGTGACTTACATTTTAAAGGCGGCTTTCAGCAGAGCCCGGCCCATCCCCCATGGCCCATCCAGCCCACAGTGCCACTCGAAAGTACACGGATACACACTCTCTCCCGCCGACAGACAGATTTGGCTTTGGGGCAAGACACTGCTTCCGCATATCCGCCCTCATTTCACAGCCAAGTGAAAGTAAGCGCTGACTGGCTCCCATTTCTTACCCGATACCTGGCCCACAGATTTCCCTGCTAAGCAGCAGCAGCAGCAGCTTAACAAAAAACAAAAAATGTATGTACACAAAAAGCTGGAAGAAAAAAGACAGCCAGCGAACACAAGCCCCTCGTTCGTGAAACGGAAACATGTTAATTACTATGCTCAAGGCTATGTAGCTGGCTCGACTTCCCTTTGGATTTATCCAGTCCCTTCTCCTCCTCCGGCTCCAGCCTGCCTCATATTTTTGTGTGTACTTGGGGGGAGACCCATCCCGCCCCATGGGGTCAGAGGGGGCTTGCTGTTTGCTCTCTAGGGGTCTGAGCAAATTTAAAATGGAAACTTTCTGCTGCCGCCTAACCAGTCGCCATTTCGGTTTCGTACTCGAACACTCGAATATATATTTATGAAGCTCACCGCCCATTCCAACTCACGTTCCCATTTCAACCTCATCTCTTTGCAGTCTCGCCACGCTGTAAGTCGGGCACCGAGCAAACATCCATTGGAGCCGTCAGCCTGCACTCGATTCTGGTCAAATGCGAGGTGGATGCCGATCCACCGGACTCTGTCCGGTTTAGCTGGACGTACAACAACACCCGCAACGTGTCGCCGGTAAGTCAGACATTGAATTGTTATCGAATACACTGCGAAAAAAATGAAGAGTATAGCCCGAAGCTTTCTCACTTAATGTTCAAGGAGCAGAATACTATTTTCTGTGGAAGAAAACGGGACAGAAGGTAAACGTAGTTGATCCGAAATCCAAACCGAACTTATTGTGCCTGTAATTATGCCGGAAAACGTGCTGCAACTCAGGACTCCTTTCGCCTGACCGTCGCAATTACTCGAAATGCCAAGCCAAGTCTCGAAGTCGGGCTGCTATTAGCAGAACTTGTGCTAAATACTCGGGGGTTGTCTGGGATTTTCGTTCGACAATTCCAGGCAGACGAACGGAACGAACAATGGGTCGAGTCAGGGAATCGAGCTTCGTACGTGACTGAATTAAAATTTAATCAAAATGTATAAATTCGACTGCCACGGGTACTGCCGGCGAACGTACATACGTTCGAAGGAATTTAAAATGCAAACCGTTTAGGTGAAAGGCAAAAGACTGCAGAGCTAGCAGATGGAACAACTTAGGACACGGGACACGGGTTAGGGGATGGAGAAAAAGCTGACCAAACCAACCGAGAAAAAATGCATATGTGACTCTACGGGTCCTGGTCAGATGTGCACAATAAATAAAGTAATTCATTTACCGCAGAAGTTCCTTTGAAAATCTGCACCAAAATCCAGAGAGCCATCGAATGACTTATCCTGTCCCCGGTCTCGATTCGTTTGCTTTGCAATAAAAACTTATTTGCCTTCAAATATTTATGCCCAGGTTCGGTTTGCTTTCGATTCGACTCGCTTCCATTACAACTATACTTCGGCCTGCCTACGTCTGCAGAATGTGAGCTGCTCTAATCCTATGGCTTTCGACATCTCTCCCTTACATTTCAGGTGCTCAACTCGAGGATTCAGTCGAACGGACTGGCCAGCACGGTGACGTACCTGCCGCAGTCGGACTCCGAATTAATAACACTGGCCTGCTGGGCCAGCAACACCGTTGGCCGCCAGACGACGCCCTGCCTGGTGCACATTCTGCCTGCAAGTAAGTCGAGTAAGAAGTCGAGGAAGTTGTGGCCACAAGACGCCGGTGCTTGCCACTTATGTACGTATGTAGCTCCATCCTTGGCCATCTTCGCCGCAATTTAAACAAGACACCGGTGCTGCCGGCCACGCCAGGTGTCGAGGCCGGGATTGGTGTTGTTGCCCGAAGTCTATCTGTTATGCACACATAAGGATCTACTTACATAATTGGCCAGGCGAGTAGGTGCAGTGGCGGGGTTTCTCTAAGCCGAAGGTGTACTTTGCCAAAATGCTGGCAAATAATCGTCAGCTTGCTCTACCCAGGACCTACCCAGGACTTTCAGGTCGTGGCTAAAATTCGTCTGCAAGCTGTGGGTGTATCCTGACACAAACAGAAATGCCATATTGCGTTTGCGGTTTTAATTTTCTCTTCGACACAAAAAAGACAAAAACTACTAGTTTTTGCCTAAAAATTTACCTTAGTTATTAAATTATTGGAAAACAGGTTTTTGTTTTAGTAGTTTCTGTATAACAATATTTCATACCAGCTTAGAGATGAAGTCCTTTTTCCAATTTTAAAGACTCTCTATTATTGAATGTGGCCACGCCTTAATTTACGGCAAAGTGGCGCTTTAAGCCAACGGGAGCTGCTTTTAATGCAATTACGGCCGGGCTGCAGGGCCATTAAGCCCCGGCCTGTCTCATGCGACCATTTGACTAACTGCTATCTCTGGGCCATTGCCCGCCCTTTCTCCCTTCCCCAATTCTCACCCAGATACCCCGGAGGCGCCAAAGGCCTGCGAACTGCGCAACGACACCGTCCTGGAGGTGGTCTGTGTGGCGGGCAGCGACGGAGGACTAACCCAATACTTCATGCTGGAGGTGGTGGGCGGGGACTTGCTCTACTCCAGCGATCCGGGCACGGGCCAGAACCGAGGACAATTCGGCGAGGCCGTCGGCCTGGGCGAGAACGAGATATCCACGCTGAACGATCAGGTGAGTGCAGAATCGAGTTTGCCCCAAGTTGATAAGTTCCGGCATACAAATTGGCAAATTGCTCAATTAAATTAAACTTTTCCTCACGGTTCGACGAACAGCCGGCAGCTAGAAACAGTGGCTTAAGATATAACTGGTAACTGAAGCTGAAGTCGAGGGGGAAACTTAAACTGAAACATCAGAGAGTGTTGTAGAGTTTAGGGATCTGGCAATAATTCACTTGAAATCCATACGGTCAATTAGTGTGCATGTCCTTTGACTTTTCTGCTTGAATTATTAATAAATATTTTTGGGGAGGTACAGCTGCTCAATTCGAGTGTAAAAGGGACAACATAATTAATGCTGTTAGTCCTTGTATGGCCAAGAATACCCTTTGTCCCTGTACACCAAGGCAAAAGCGACTTACTGCATGCTGAGTTATTAAATTATCTCTGTCACTCGTAAATGGGAATATCATATGAAAATTTCATTTCATTTCGTTTGGCTGCTTTCACGGGTTTTCAGGGGGTTTCAGGGTTTCCAGGGTGTGCTTCTTCTACGTTGATGAAGCGCTTGCCGGGCGAGTTTATTAGCAAAGTAGCCAAGCGCAAAAGCTCATCACGAGCATGGTCATGAAACGATGATGATCATGTAATGATGAAGGATACCATGATTATCATGATGGTGATGAAGATGATGATGGGACTTCATCTCTGTCCGTAGCAGGAGCAGGAGCCGGACGACGCCAGGGCTTCGGTCAGAGTGTGACCCACGCGTTGGTCCGTTTGGTTGGCAGCTTTAAAGTTTCATGCTAGATAAAAGACACAGTCTGGGATCCTGTATGCCAAGAGAGGGGGTGGGGTAGGGGCTCTGGGCTCTGGGCAGCAGGAAAGTGGCAGCAGGACTATAGGGATGGAAAAGTGCCGCAAGGACAACATAAATTACTTACGCTTACTTGAGTGGGAATTTGTGCGTAACCAACGAAGCTCACTCGATTGTGTCCCATTACGGCAAACGGATATTCAGTTTAAAATTTCAGCCACTGTCCTGTTTCAGTTTCTGTTTCTCATTCGGCTTCTGTTTGTACTCGTGGCTCTGTGGGGCTCTGTGGTACAGTTACTGACAAAATTTTAGGCTTGAATAATTATTTATGCGTTGGGTCTTTGCTCGTCCCGAAAAAGTTAAAAATACATAGCATACTTTGCAGCGACTCCATATGGCCAGTGAATTATAAATGCGCCCGTTGTCCTGCCGACTTTTGTGTGTGCCCCTCTCACTTATATGTATGTGTTTTTATACATGTTTCGGTGTGTGTGTTTTATTTCAGGCGACATCTGCACCCATCTTCCGCATGCAGGAGAACAGTCCACAGTTTCGTTTGAATAATTTAGAGCCGGGACGTGAATATCAATTTTTAGTTTACGCCGTCAACGCCAAAGGGCGCAGCGAGCCGCCGGTGGTGATTGAGAATGTGCGCGTGGCCGCCCAACTGGGACCATATGGTGAGTACCAAATAGACCCCTATATACTACAATCTCCTTTAAAACAGGGCCCGAAAAAAACAAAAACAACAAAATCTGACACGCTTGACAGTTAGGAGAGGCGGAAACCGAAAAAAGAAAGGACTCTTGCTAATCACATAAACAGTGCAAGTTATGGCCATCTCAGACCCAAGTTTGTGGGTCACTTTCCAGGGGCCTCGGGCCAATAAAATAGCCTGAGCCCGGGTACGAGAGTGGAACTATGCGAAGCCCCGAAACAGCTGAGGACGGAACTGTCTAATTCAACGCTTGACTGCATTTTCAAATCAACGCAAGTTCGGAGAAATCGTCTTCAATCAGCCGCCGCGAAAAGTTCGCACATGGCGTCACACAAGAACATACAAACAAAAACCTAAAAAAAAAAAGGGGGAGAGAGGACCGAAAACCTGAAGTCCCCACATTGCCTCTACAGGCAGGCAGTAGGATGTTAGGATATCCAAGGACCAGGACAAGACGCCCTTTTCTAATCCACTGACTGAGTTATGCAGTGAAGCGGAAAGCATTTCAGCATTTTCCATCAATTCTTTGAGTGGGGCACGCATATTACGTATACGCAAGGGCGTGCCACAACAGCCTCTTCATTTTGCTTCAGCCTAACGACATAATGCGCCTCACACACACACACACACATACCCATGGCACACTGACGTGTGTGAATGTGCCTTTGTGTGAGTGGAGTGTAAGCGGAATTGCTTCAATTTTCGTTTTGCTTAACGGCAACCGTAGACACTTTTCTTTTATTGTTCCTTTCCCATTCACTCGGGCTTTCTCTCCCACCATCTCTATCTTGTCTTCTTTTCACTTTCTCCACGGCTTTCTCTTTGGCACACAACTACGACAACAATGTTGTCATTATTTTCATGTTGATTTTTATTTTTATCTGCATTTCCATTACCATTTCCACAGCCATTTGAGCCGTGCAAGGCGACTGTGCCTCCTTTTGGCCATTTTCATTTTCATTTCGGGTTCATTTCGGTTTCACATCGCTTTCGCCAACCTCGCCTCGTTGGCCATAAATCACTCATATTGGCCCGATTTAATGGCGCTAATTGCATTTGATACGCAAATGTTCGATTAAGCCCGTTTTTGCCGTTTTTGGCAGTCGGTTGCAGGCAGTCGATTCGCTGGCGAAACTTATTTACATGAAACAACAGCTGCCCCAAGCCGGTCGTCGCCCAAGTTACTTATATATGTTAATGGGCTTGGAAGCGGCAGGCTATGCTCGGTGCCGTGCCTCGTAAATTTGCTCCTGTGATTGCACAGCCGGGGATATAGACTTTGGCTATTTTTCCGGGTGGCGGCGAACGCCTACTAATTTATGCGGAATTTTAACAGCTGCTCGGTCTAGCCTACGCAGATTTCGTTGGCCTATGTAGGTCCCTGGCATAGGCATATGTGGGGCTATAAATTCGGGAGAACAGTTGCCACCTAGCCAGATTCCAGGAAATAAATAAAATGAAGCCAAATCAGCTGACGCTGATTTAAATCAGTTTACGCAGAACTCATCAGCAAAATTTATTACGCCAGAAAGAAAACCAAGCAGAAAAAAGGCAAAACTAAAATATCAAGCAAAGTGGCCACTTGAACTGGCTGGAGAAAAAATAAAAATACGAAAAGCATCAAAGCCAGGGAATAAATAAGCAAATGCCCCGCTTCTGGCCAACAATGGAAGGACGACGACAAGACGCAGCCTGGCAAACTGATTAAAAAAGCAAAAGCTGAGATGATGATGAAGGTGGAGGTAGAGGTGAGTAGGTGGAGCTGAAGCCGGTGATGCCGTGAACCATGGCATCAGAAGCCGATCCAGTCCAAAGGCCAGGCAATAACGAGAGAGGCAGGAACAAAAATTAAATTGAGCCGCAGGTGTAGGCAATTTCCACTCAAACGCTCAATTCAAAAGCCAGGCAGACCTCCAGGACGGCAGGACGAAAGAGAAGCATCGGCATCAGCATCAGCTCGAAGGTTGGCAATGTTTCAATTCCGAGGCCTTCCCTTTGACGGCCCGCAAATGGAGCGGAAATGCTGCTCTGCCAACAAAAATGTGGCACATTGTCGGAGACAAGAAAGGAGAAGGGAGCGGAACCTGCTTGGATGGGCAGGTTGGCATTAACGAATGTCTGGCATAAATCTTGGCCGGGGATCATCTTACAATCAGGAGCCCGTTCCCCGACCCCTTACACACATTATGCTGCAATTTCCGTTGGCTGGGAATCTAATAAATATAAACAATGGCATTCTGGCTCACATGTTGCTCATAATTGCCAAAGCTTTGCGGCAAGTGTCATCAAATCTAATCGCTAGTAATAACCTACCAAAGGTCCTGGCACATATATGTATTTCCCGGATTGTGGTCTTTGCTTTTCATAATTTCTCATCTCCAGCGGATGATCTGATGGAGGATTAGATGGGGGCCCTGCTATTTGGCTAATTTCAATTTTCAACCCAATTTCCCCAGGGCCATGGCCGGCAGGACCTGGAGGGAGGACACAATAAGCAAACAGTCAAAGCAATCAGTTAGGCAAAAGAACACGGCCCAGCCAAACAAATAAATAAATAAAGGACGAGCTGGGCGAGGCAAATAGAAATCAGCGGCAGTATCAAACTAATTCCGAGCAAATAACAAATCATTGCGAGGCCCCTGAAACTATCCCAAGACCCACCTACGATAGACATCTTCCGAGGGGGAATACACTGTGAAAAATGACTATACGATAATATATTACTTTTCTCTTCCATGCAATTGTTGAAACTTATTTTTCGCCACATTTTCTGATAGAAACCTCACTCTCTCTCTTTCATTGCAGATGAATCTATCCTGTCGGAGGACCCAACGCCCGCAGAAACGACGCACCACGTGGGCGGGGGAGGAGCGGGCGGCGGAGGCGGTAACGGCGGCGTGGGGACCGGCGCCAGCACCGGCAGCGGACCAGAGAAGCAGTCGACGCTGCTGATTCTAGCCGCCACCGTGGTGATAGGCGCCGTCGTGGTGACGTCAATTATCGTGGCCGGCATCGTGGTGGTCTGCCGGCACAGGCCGCGGCCACCTGAGCCGCAGGAGGTGCGCAAGAGCATGCGGTGAGTCCTGGCCTGGCCCAGTCCTTTGTTTTGCTTGGGGAAAAACTAATAATGAAATTGTTGGCTACCGGCATGTGTGTGCTTCTCTATCTGTCTGTGCCTCGGCCAGTGTCTGTGTGCAGAAATAATTACGAAATTATTTATGTGGGCCACGTGACTGACAGTCGAGTGGGCGTGCAGTGTGGAACTTGGAAACTAGCGGACATAGCATGCTTTCTTGCGCATTCCTTCAGTTATGCTTATTACGCAGGAAGTAATTAAATGACAGCCACCCAGAAATGGCCGCTCAATCAATATGATTCCAGGCTTTAAACTGCCGCGCCTTCCACTCGACCACCTCGCGGGCCGGTTAATGTTAGAGTTCATTAAGGCGATCGTCCATCGATTAGAGCGGAGCCAGCGGAGAGCACGCACCTGCCCAGTAAATTATGCTTAGTCTGTAATTAAATTAATTAAAACAGCACCTGACTACGACCCGAGCGGCCTGACCCGAAAAAGAAAACGAGTCCCGGATCCGGAAACGAGGTGGCCGCACAAGTGAGAGTTTCCATTTAAGATAGGAAATCAGCGCTGTATCTGCGAAAGGGTAGGGTCGCATCGCCATGGGTGGGTAATTAAGCAGCTGCTTAGCTGATGCTGCTGCTGCGACCTCCACAACCCACCGTCCTTGTCAACCGTGGCTGGTGGTGCTGGCTAATGAAAGATAAACACCCACCATCGGTGTTTCCTTTGTATCTAGGTAGCACGGTGATTGCGCGACCTCTACCCGTCGGATTGGCTTTTTCTTTGATTCTGCGGCTCACACTGATTGCTCAATAATGAACTCGGGCGACCACTTCAAAGCGGAGACCCCAACGAAATATTAATTATAGTTGAAAATAGTCGGGCCCGGAGCACATCAAAGCGAAAATGCATGCGGGTCATTAAATGGCGGGACGATCCGACTGTCATCTTGCATAAATAAATTATTTTCGCCACCAGCGGGTGGCGCACCTGTACGGTGGCGCCCCTCGTCCAAAATACCTGACGATTCAGTCACATGTGCGTCTATGCATAAATTTTAATGATTTGCCTTTTGCAGCAAAGCATTTGGGCAAATATTTGAATTTGATGTACAGGTACCGAAAGTTTTCGACTGATACGAGGAGGAAAGTCGAGTGCAGAGTAATTATCGGTTTATTTTTCATTTAAATTGGACCACCGACCGGGCTGATTGACATTGATGGAAAGCGGCGAGTCTTTTGGGGAAATGAGGCCCTGAAAAGTTATACCCTTATGTGATTGTTTAAACTGAAATTCCATCCGCTTGAGAGCCATCAGATGGTTTAGTTTAGAAAAGCCATTCTCATATAAGTATGAAAAAAATGGACAATGCCTAGGGAACTATTAGGAACTTGTGGGCCAAACTTTTAATAGATTATGGTGACTATTTTTTAACAACCAACTCATGGTTTTGTTTGTAAAATTTTTTCAGGCCTGCGCGCAATGATGTGCCCAGCATGTACATCGAGGAGGATGAGCTGAACGAGCTGGAGGAGGGCGGCGGACGAGCGGCCGAGATACGGGCCCGGGTTGCCCCAGCCAACGCCCACTTGTGCGGCGGAGGCGGTGGGGGCGGTATGATGCCGGGAGTGGGCTCTAGCGGCGGTGCCATTGTGGGCGTGGCCGGACCTCATCACTACATCTCCGAGAGCTTCATCCAGTACGCGCAGCCCAGTCTAAACGGTACTATTCCAAAATCTATACTCAACAAGCTGTAGTTGTATGTAGATGTAGTAGCCAGTAGTCCTAGACAAGTAGTTATCAATTTATCCATATCTGTATCTATCTATCTATCTATTTATCTGCATATCCACTCTGCGAATGCATCCCTCTTGGTTTGCTGAACAACTTTTCATTTGAGTCTCGAGTGCGCTCTTGATATTAATTAATATTGGTAGTTTTAGTTGATTGATTTGCTCAAACAAATTTATTGCGTATGTAAATAGATGCACTCAGAATGCCTGTAAATACACACACCTCTCAAAACTAAACCACCACATCACACAACCATTATTTAGAATAATTTAACATCTTGTTTAGCTCGAATAAATTGTCAAAGAATTGTCAAAGAATTTTCTTCAAGTGCACATCGAACACTGGTATTTGGTTTTTCATAAGTGTTTTCATATTATTTTTATTTAAGTACATGGCATGTGAGTAGCGTGAGTTTGGGCGGTGGAATGACCATTTTGGCCAAATGGGGAAGAGCCACACATAGATACACACCAATACACTGAAACTATAATTAGGTTGGCTTGAGTTGGCGCTAATGATGCGGTTGCACATCAAATTGGCTGCCAACTAATGAGTATTAAGAGCACATGTAAATGAAAAACTAATTGCCCCTCATTTAGCATTCACCAAAGTAGCTTATAACATGCGAGTACACTCCTCCAATTAGAGCAGATCAAAGTATGTAATTTTGTTACATTTAATTTGAAAGCGATTAAATCAAGTATTTGGCAAGATATTTTCGCATTAGCCAGGCACCCGAGCTGTCCTGCCCTCTACCCACTACTAAAGCATAGTCTCCCCCGACTAGAATAGTTCACTCCGACTCTGTCTATTCTCCTCTAACCCACTCTTTCTCTGTCTATTTCCCTCCGACTCTCTCCTTCTTTTTCTATCTGTTTCTGTAGGTAGCCAAACCGTATCTCCACTTGCTTACCAAACTATCTTAATCCCCGACTTGAAGTTGTAAATACCTTGCCCAGTATTTAAAGCATTGTAGTGACCCCCACATGCATTCGAGTAGGAGTACGGGAGTTCATACGCAGAGTGGCTCCGGTTGTGTAGCTGCGAGACTAACGAGACTCATGTTCCTTGTTGTATCCTTCCTATATCCATCCAGGCGATGTGCTGCTGCCCCTGCTCGTAACGTCCAGCCAGCCTCGAAACGTCTCGTCCCCCGCCGTCTCGAGCGTGGTCTTGGCCCTGGAGCCTCCGGCATCCCAGGCGACAGCTGCCTGGCCGCCCAAATGTATGCAAAGTAAATTTTATGTAACTAAATCTGTGCAGCAGGTCGAACGACAACAAGCCCCACGCACCCAGAACCCGAAACAGAAACAGCACCAGATACATTTACTTTTTAAGAAACAGAACCCGAATCCGAATCAGAACCAGAATCAGAAACTGGAAAAGGAACAACAGGAGCAACTGCTGCAAATGCAACTGCAACTGCAGCTGGGCAGTCATGTCTAAGCCAAGTTTGCTGTCGAAATTGGCAGCAGGCGTTGGCTGTTCGAGGGGCTCGGATGGGGCTTTTAAATATTTTTAATATCCTCTCCTTGGAGACGATGCCATTCCTGCATCATTTCACATTTTAATTTGTCGTCCATTTGGCATTCCAATTTAGTTTGCTTGTTACGTTCAGTCGGACCACACAATTCCCAGCATTCACATGTCTTTCATCTGATTTCACTCATTCTCTTTGAGCATTTGTAATTATTTTGGCATGGCTTTGTTGCGATGGATATTCAAATGCCACAAAATGTCCAAAAATATCCATTATTTGCGGTGTGTGCCCTATGATTCGGTCGCTGGCTGATGGCAAAGCAGCCAACTCAGATTGGAGAGATATTAAATAAAGCTAATTGAAGTTTATGAGAATCCATTCGTCTGGCAAATTGGTGCTAAGAGAAGCAAAGGTTGTATCGAAGTAAATATTATTTTTGTAAAAGCATCAAGCTTCAGCTAGACAGTGGCAAAGTCCTTAGTTGTTTGCTTAGTCTTTGCTCTCATAGATATTTGTTTTTATTTTAGACTCTTTATACTTACACCAAGAACAAAAGTTTATAATATTTTTCAAAAAATCAAGTCTAATATGTGTTCTACAGTCGTTTATTGAATCACGTTTCTTCATCCAGAAGCTATTCCGTTGAATCCTTTCAATGTGCGGATTTCTCAGTGCATTGACAAGTCTCTGGGATATTTTGAATGCACACATATACATATTCCAAAGCAAAGCTTGTACCATGCTACGTACAAACATAAACAGTCCTCAGACAGCAACAAATTTGCAAAATATTCTGCTTTTTAAACCTCTTGGCGCCGCTACCCTCCGGTCTTTGCTCTGTTTGCTGAGCGAGCTCATGCAGACTTTGTTTTAACTTTGAATTGCATAAATTTTAATTATTTCGAAAGCACTAAATTAAAACACAAAAATAAGCACAAAGGCACACAAACATCAGCAGAGACACATCAGCAGAGTCGGAGCCGGAGTTGCTGGGCACGGCGTACCAACATGTTGGCAAATGCAAATATTATTTAATGGGCAGATGTGTCGTATACGTGATATTATTGCTAAAATAACATGTGTCCCCGTCTCTCTTGCTTTTCCTGCGTGTCTCCCTGTGTGAGTGTGCTGGATTAGTGCGTGGGTTCAAATGTCACAAATTAGCTAAATTTGATTTTGTCAGCGATTTAATTTTATGTTTTCATTACACTCTGCCTGTCCTTCCGCCCTTGGGTAATTTTTTTTCCCGGCACTACTCTCTCCCGGCAGGGATGCTCTTTAATTTATGTTCACTGGGGGCAAGTGACACGACACGACACACATACTCATTCGACTGTCAGCGGGGCCAAGAGCAGGATGGGCATATTTGTAATTCCCGCTCCAGTGCCGCCCTCCCAGCCGTCAAGTAAACTGGCTTACAAGACACTAACAAGTGCTGAAGTCACAACAAAGTGCGCCGAAGGAGTCGGGAAAAAGGGGCAGACAATTTCGGATCTGCTAGAGCACTCCACGGCAAAACGGCAAAGTAGTTTCACGAGCTGCCCATTCAAAAAACGAGAAAAGTAACTATTTAATGGATATAAGAATTAAATCCAATTTTTCATGTCTTACGGCTAAAGAGTGGATGCCAGTTGGGATGTTAAATGACTTCCCAGGAACGCTGCCTAGAAATTCACAGGCTTTCCATTTGCAGCAAAGTCAAATTGAAATGAAAAGGTTCTGGGGACAAAAACACTTCTTTAACTCAAGGCAAACAAGTGAGCCACTGTGCACACACAAAAACACGCACACAAATTTATATTTATGTACTGTACTGTAGCTCAGGCCCCGAAAAGGCACCCGTCCGCAGCTTTACATCTCGGCTGTTGCCTGTCATTAGCCGGCATTTTTAATTGCATATGCCAGTCTCGCGTGCTTCACTGTACAGGTGGCACAGGGGGCACTGGGGCGGAGGCAACTGGGCCCGCGGCTCAGTCAAATTCGTTTGACTTTTTGTGCCCCGCAGTCATCTCGACTTGCGTGCGATAAGGGCCGCGGATGGGGGCTAGAGGAGGACAAGCTTTTTGTGCACATTTGTTTCATTTCGTGCTGCTCCATTCATTTTGCAGAGCATCCTTTTTTGTCTCCTAGTTGCTGTTTGTCTTGCTGCGTGAGTGTTGGTGTGTGTGTGTGTGAGTGAGTCAAGAGTCCTGAGACGTAAGCGTCTGAGCAACGCAGCAGCATTTGTGTAGCGTTCGTCCTTGCCGAGCGAGGAATGTGTTTTTTGTGCCTAGCCCAATGTATGGGTATTTGGATTGTAAGTAATGCGAGTGGGCTGTCCTGGAGTAGGTGGTATTAGGTTGGGTCGCCGTGGGTTTCGTGTGCACTCCAGCGGCACTCGTCTAATTAGACAAAGTTGAGACCAAGCCGCACACAGCAGCCACTCGAAATGAGCACACGGCGCCATTTGCTGCGGTGGCATTATCTTAAAGACAACTCCTTAAAGTGCCAGTGCCAGAGCCTCTGCCTGTGCCTGAGCCCCGCATGTGTCTATCTGGTCTATGTCCTTACTTTGATGTTCCTGTCATTCCGCAAAAAATGCCACAGAATTTGCTTGGGCTACATTGTTTATGTGGCAGCAAAAGGCTCTACGGTGTAAGGAATAGAGTGAACCTGAAATCCAGAAATCACTTATCTTATCACTCATACGCAGTGTGTGCTATCTTATTTCAAATATTTTATTACAATATTTTGTTATATTATATATTTCATTAGAGCCATTATCTGGAATAAATATTACCTAAAATCAATTATTCGATTGACTAAAATGTTTTATGGCCACATTTCTAAATGGTTTCCATAAATTTATGATGAATATCAATTATGGGAGCTAGGCTATCATTTATCACTGCTAAGTGATCGTTATTACCCTTTAGAGGTCCACCCCAGTGTATTAACACACACTCGCACACACACGCAGCCACTCCAGCGAAGCCTCAATGTCAACGCTGTTCATTCATTTGTCGCCGCACTTCCGCTTCCCCCCAACGCACCCTTGGCAGGTTTTCCTTTTTTTGTTGGGCCATCCAGGCTGGCAACATTTTTGCGACTTTTGACATTTTTTAATGCTGTCAGGCATGGCGTGAAAGTAAACGTGAAAGGCCACAGCCATACAGACACAAACACAGACCCTGCCACACCCACGCATAGAGGGCATAGAGTTGCCTTAGTTTGTGCGTCTTTATGACTCAAAGACGCCACACAAATGTGACATAAAAGGCGATAATAATAAAATATCACAAGGCGGCCGCCGAGGGTAGGGCGACGTCAAATAACAAACTGCAAAATCGTAAACAACAAGCGACGAATGCTTGCGGCAGCCATCGCTAGATGGCGCTTAAGATTCACTTGTACCCATCCAACAGTCAACACAATAAGTCCTCTTCGGACCACAATAAAAAGGGGCCAACCCACCACCCACCACCACCCACATAAATTCCGGCGGAATGTGCTATAAAAATTAAGAAATTGTTGAATTATTTTACGTTTACGAGCAGTAGAAAGAATTGAAATGGGAATGGAAATGGAGAGTTTCGGGAAGTCGTGGATGTTCTATTAAAGTGAATATTAATATTGAAGTGTCGCTGTTGTTCATGTTTCTGTTTCTGGTTCAGTTTCTGTATCCTGTTCCGTTTGCTGTTGTGATTCATATTGCTGTTTTATTAGATGCTATTTATTTTGTTATCAGCGCACAGTTGGTCACGCTTTCGATATGTATTTGCTAATGGTTCTCTTTTCTTTTCGCCGCTCAAATAATAATTTGCAACTCTGTTATGATGTCATTTTGCAAGTGTTGTGAATCTCAAAAGCAATAACAACAAACAAGCCAAACTAATCGGTATAAACATTTGCTTTTGTTTCTCTATTCCTGGACACATACAAACACGCAACCATTACTCACTCTCCCATAAATTTATGTCTCTCCTTCACATACACACACACTCGCAAATACTAACACAATCACACACACAATTCACATCCACATATGCTCTCTCCGCCATTGTTGTTGATTTTGTTTTATACCAACCAACCAAAGTGTATATTGCAGACCCGGATCTGATATTGCCGCGCGGCGAATTGGAATTTACGACCCTGGATCCAACGCTGAAGTAATTGTAAAAAGTAATAATAAATATCTGCCATAGTGGGCGAACACAACAAACTGAAATAGACACATCCTGCATACAAAGAAACACACACACACATACAGAAATCGGCGGTGAGGCCTCATAATTCACGGGCATTTCATTTAACATAGCTGTAAATTTTTAGCATAAATTTAAATGCATTAGCGTAAAAGGTAGGACACATTACCGTGTTACGGTATTAAGTGCGTTGGAGGATATATATGTATGTATGTGTGTGTAGGTACAGGTACCGATACGGATTACGGATAAGGATAAGCCATTTTGTAATTGTCAGCCATTTAAGTGTCATACGAATTGCGAATGCAGAATCAAAATAAAGCAGAATCCATATGCAAAAGGACGACAACATCAGCTGCGCTATAAATACGCTACAGACTTGTAACTGAAATCAAAATATAAAACTTGTAAATAGCATTGATACAAACAGAACACAAAACATCACACGCCACACACCATTACACTATAGAGATCATCTATAGGAAAGGATATCGTTGCTGTTGCACCATCGACTGTAAATAGAGAACGGGCAAACATTAATCAAACTGCATTTAAGTGTTAAAAATTAATTGTAATTAATGAACAACTAGTACGTAAGCAATTAGCCCGACTAAGGAGTGTGTATTTCAAGTGTAATTAGACTCATAGAGCTCGAAACCAACTGAGAGTTATTGGTTATCAGAACAGGAACAGAAAAATCCGTTTATGCCGGTGTACAATGATACTTATATAAATCCATTAGCAGTTAAATCCCAATCTCTCGGTACTGGCCAGCAAATTAAAATACTTCGAGCATCTGCCCCGGCTATTTCCGGACACATCTCTGCAACTCCTTTGTTGTCCTGGCCATTTTCAGTTGCTATTTATGGCAGTTCATGAATATTCTATTGCCCCAACCATCCGAGGCTAATGCCAAGATGAATACCGAATATCCGAGACGGCGGTATCCGCCAAAGTGGGAGTTGTTCACAGTCCGACCTAGGCCCCCTCCCAACTACCAGCAGCCATAAAACTGAATTCATTGTAAATGTTATAAATACCTAAAGTAGCCGAGCAGAAAGGACGACATAAACATAATAATAATAATAATGATACGCCATACAGTTTACACAGTACTTCAATGTAATTCGAATTCTAATTTCAAATATACAAAAATAAAACGAAATGGCAGACTAGCAAAATATACAGTGCGTATGCGTAATAAAGTAAATTGAAATAGTTATACATATAGACACATATATATGGAAACATTGGGGGGATCTGACCCCCGTCGGGTGCACTCTCAGACCCCCCACCCGTTCTCTGTCTCTGTCACTCTGGACAAAACCAAACTGATTGTTTTTAAGCAAGTTAGAATTAAATTTAATGGGCGGAAGCAAACTTTAAAGTGAAATACATTTAAACTAAGTCGAAACTACTGAGTGTGTTAATAATAAACATAATAATAATAATAATGAATACTGAATAAATAAACAAGATTCAAACAAAAGCCCATCCGCCTTTAAATCAATTCCAATTACAGTCCCAGACCGACATCAAAGCGAAGATTAATGCCTTGGAGTTGCCGGGCCGGCATCGAATCCTGTTTGCCCAATCCTTGCTGGCCTTGGGTTAAGTGTTATTAATGCTGAGCAAATCCTGCACAGCTGCATCCCCGTCTGCAGCCTGATTGCCACTTGAGGCGCGTAATCGAAACATTGGTCAGGCGGTCAATCGAGACCGTCAGCCTGCCCCTTCCACTCCCACTCCATTGGTGCTTTCATTACTTGATACAGGACTTTGCCTTACTCCTGATCCGAGTCCTTTGCCGCAAAGCCAAACACGAGCGCACCGCCTAAAAGGCGGCGAGTCGAATTAAGGCTGTAAAGCTTTACCGCGCGGGTGCTGGGTGAAGGCGGTCCTCCCCTCCAGGCGTCCTTACCATGCACAGCAGATTAAACCCGAGGGATGGGTGAGATGGCGAGGCGGTGGGAGAAAAACTGCAAAGTGAGCGGAGTGGCAAGTCCCACGAAAATAAAGTTTCCCACGAAACTTTCTGCGAATGCAAGCCGGTTTGTCGCAATTTGATGCACTCTTTTTAGAGCGCCAACTTGGCATCGGGATTCTGGGACATTCAAACCGAATTAGGGAAATCGATCGGTAATGGAACCCGCCCCACCCACCGCCTTTGGAATGCCAAGACATGCCCAAGCCGAAGCTTAATTTAGAAATGTTACAAGTACTTTGAATCTGCATTGTGGTCGAGTCGACGCATTTCCCCAATTCCCTTCCAAAGTATTGCCCTTAATTTGAGTTGGCACGTGCGGATTTACCTTTCACTCTACTTTCTTCCAACTTACCTTCGGCTTTGCTTTTGTTGTCAATTTTATGGCGTTTTCATTTGCTGGCAACCGCTTTTGGTGCAGCTTCCCTGGCAATTGCCCGGAATTTCAAGTTCCACTCCCATTCCCACTCTCTCCCAGCCAGCTTCTTGGCCCGAACGCTCTTTCAACCCAAAACGCACTTTGCAGCACTCGGACTAAAAATAAAGCCACATAAATCCGAAGATTTGCTGCCAAGTGCGCAAATCGAAATGGAATCCTGGGTCAGTTGCCCCACTTCTGGTTATATCCTGCACTTAAAAAACCAGACCCTGGAATGTGGCTTTCTTCATAACCGAGCTCACCACAATTGTAAGTAATTAAAGTGTCCTTTTAATTGAAGAAGGTAAGGGAATGGCAAGGTTTGAAAAGTAAGTATGGCGGTGAGTTTCTTACCTTTACATATACATTTTCTTTTTTTTCTTTTCATGAAACAGTTTTTTAGTCTAGATACCATTTTAAGTCTTACGCTTTTGTTGAAATAAAGCAATAAAATCATAACATAATCGCACCTGGAAAAAAAATGTTAAAGACCAGGTAATATTTTCCCGAGTGTCCTTTTCCGAAAGTGACTGCATAGCTTGAATATGCTTAAATAAATTAAACGATGCCCTCGGATGGGGCAGGTCCTTAGCCATTCAAACTGAGCTGTCACAGTGCACGGAGGAACGCTTAGTCCGGACAGGGCTGTTGAAATATTAATCCGGACAGCGACCACCTCGGCCTGGCTATCGGCCATTTGGCCGACGATGCCACTTGGTCGCCATAAAGGCCAGTTTGGAATTCAATTAGCAGCAGACTCAGGACCTGCTAGGGATGTCCTGGTGAAAGTCATAACGTTGTCGATTGGGCGCAGCGATTATTGCGATCGCTGGCTGACAGCTGCAGTTACCCGGCACTCCGGCACTTTCTGAGACCATGACTCCATGTGACTGCTGACATCAAAGCCCCCACTCTCCCCCTCGACGCCCACAATATTCACGGCAACCATAAGAATTCAGCTGCCATTTTACAAGCCTCAAGCGCGGTAGGGTGTGGAGATTCTGAAAATGCCGAGAATGCCGTAAAAATGTTTTCGTTTTTTGTATTCGTACCCGGTGCCTCCACTCGGCCCCTCCCATATCTCTGTCTTTTGTCGTCGGGCAGATGCTGAAATAATGATACCGGCGCCTGGGAAGCGAGCAATCAGCCCGCCTGCGAATCTATGCCAAGGACATTTCTGGCACGGCACTATTGTTTTGACTACAGCCATGTGTACATATTCCGCTGCTCTTTTTGGTTTTTGTTTTTCTGGTGTAGGTGCATGTGGTTGGTCTGAGATTTCAATTTTTGCTTCAATTTAGACATTTTCAACATTTATTTTTGCAACAGCTGCCTTAAATCTACGCGGAACGCGAACTCTTAAAATGCGAAATTTATTATGCACTCCGCTTTTATAATTTGATATTTAAAGAAATCATTTTACGGCGGCTGCTGAGTCTGCTCCTGCTGTTCTGGGTGCTCCTTTCTGCTCCTCCTGCTGCTGCTGATGCTCCTTCGGTTATACAATTTAAAAATCGCGACGCTTTTTGTATGCAATGCAATTATTCTCCATTTACAATGCACTCAGCGCGAAGTAAGCAAACAGACAAACAAACAAACAACGGCTTGAATGGCTTGGCTGAGGGCTGGGGTTGGGATTGGGGTGGCTGGAGAGGCTCCAAGAGGGGCGCTCCAGGACCGGGGCAAAGGGGATAAATGGAAAAGCGCACAAGAGCACAGACAAGTAAATAAAATTGCAAATAAAGTAAAAATGTTGAAATGCCAAAGAAATGCACGGTACATATTTTACATTTATTCATTCGCTGATTCTGAATCTGCTTTGGCTTCTGTTATAGCTGCTTCTGCTCGAGCTCCTGCTCCTGCTACTGCCGGTACTGATGTTGCTTTTTGCCACCCGACTACGCCGCCCCGCTTCTTGCCTTTCATAGCTGCTGAGTGAGGACAAAAGCGACGATGGGCGGCATGTCCTCACGCCTGTCGCCTAGTCCTGGTAAGCCGAGCGTTAATAACAACGCTTATCTGTGGCATTAGGAGCATGCCAAGCAGCAGTAGCAGCGGCAGACATCCCGCCCACATCCCGACAACTGCGACAAAAAATGATAATGAAAAACTGAAATAAAAGCGCAGCGGCAGCGCCAACAGACAAACACACAAACAGACAAATAAACAAACAAACAAACAGACGGCAGAAAAAGAATGCGAAACAGCAAACAAAACAAAAGCAAACAGAGTGGAGCGTAGCTCCGAGGTTGGAGGACACTATAATTTAAGCTGCCGTTGCCTTAGCAATTGCTGTTCATACTGCTGCTGGTGGTGCAGCAAGTTCTCCTGACCGTGGTCCTGTGTCCCTGGCCCTGCTCCTGCTCCTGATTCTGTTGCAGCTCCTGCTGGTGCTGCCTGCATCGCTGCCGGCGTGACAACTTCAACTGACAGCCGCAGAGCAGAGCCATCATCCATTATCAGCAGTTGGCCATCTTAAAGTGCAGCCGGAATAATATTACGAAAAAGGATAGCAACTGGATGGGGATATACCCTGGGGCAAGATCAAACGGACACGAGTAAGCAACTTATACAAGGTGATTTGAGGACATCTTTACAATACATTCCATCTGTCATCTTTAAGATCATTATTCTTACAAAATATCAATCCAAAGAAAATCCTTCCAAAACAATATACCCTTTAAGACCCTAAATTGCATGGTATGACTTCGGTAGCATCAGGGCAGGAAGCAAACAAAAAAAGGGAAAGATATAAAAAGGACAACGCGGACAACGGGTGGCCACAACAAAAGCAACAACAGATCCAGCACTAGCAGCAGTAGCAGCAGCAGCGACACAAAATGTTGCCATGGCATTGTTTTAATGCATTTGGAGCAGCAACAGTAGCAGTAGCAGCAGCAGCATCAAACGGTCGAGGACAAAGGGCAGGAGCTCAGGGCGGAGAAGGGTGGTATGCCTGATGACGATGGTTGTGGTGCCTACAGTGCGTATACGACATATTACGTATACGACGCGTACTACTTGCCGGTCGGCTCGCCCGCGGCACTGCCACACCGCTGGAATGCTGCAGGTCGGTGCGATTCGATGGCGCTTCCCTGCCCGAGGAGTCCTTAACGGTAAACGTCACGTAATAACGTTTATTGCTGTCCAACTTTTCCGCCGGCAGTGAAATTAGCTGTTTATTCTTGCCGTGCGATAGCTCCAGTGCCACTTTGTGGTTGCAACGGCTGCCACCTCCGCCGCCGCCAGCGCTACCCATTCCGCCAACCCTTCCACTGGAGGCGCGACCGCTGGTCAGGATTTTGGGCAGGAAGAAGCTGCTCACGCTGCCGGTCTTCTTGTACGGACCAAAGCCGAACTTTGGCATCGTGTGATGATTCATCATGGGAACTGCAACGAGAACAAAAAAACGGAGACAGACAAATACACATTAGATTAATGATCAGAGGTGGGGATGATCGCTGCTTAGTACGATGAATGGCCCGAACTGACAGGCGACACTGGCAGGTGTCCTGCCTGGGCGGGCTGGTGTCCTTCAGGGCTCCAACTCCGCACTCAGCCAAATTGCATGCAGTGGTAAAAACTAATACGGAAATGGAGCCATCGTGGGAGCCAATTTTGGGGCCAAGCTCTCCGAGCCGTTTTCGGTTGCCGGATTAAAAGCTTTCTTTGCCGGAATTACTCACCATTCGTCTCTGGTACTTTCAGCCAAATAGCTCTACCATATATATGTACATATAAACAGGGCCAGGATAGGGAGGAGAGAGCCTGGGCTACGAAATGAATGCGTTTTTAATTTGGCATAAGCCGGACGCATCCTTTTGAGGCAATTCCGAGTGGCCAACGGAAGATGTAATAAAAGTTGAAAGCCAGAAAGGCGGGTCGAGAATTCTTTTAATTTGCCTGCCACTGAATAAACTGCTCGTAATTAGGATTTATGTTTTTATGCCCTGCAGCTGCCAAGAGAGAGAGCAGCTGCTTTGAATTCGCGTGAATTCCGCGCTTGACCAGCCAACTGCTACTTTCCCCGGCGAGTGAAAGTGTTGCCGACCCGCGGTCGAGCGTTTTGACCCGCCTAATGCCGGTGCTGTCTGGTGCCATTTTTCACGCTTGCACTGAGCCGCTTAAAGCCCCTCAGCAATCGGAGGAGAAAAGAAAAGTTCACTCAAAAAAAAGTGGAAACTACTTTCAAAGAATGTGACATGGCAACACAGAACAGAAATTAAAGGATTAAAGTGAGTCTATGAGAAATCCTGGAACTTTTGAAGTATATCTCATACTCACTATAGGCAGCACACGGGATCCCTGTGTAGGCATGGGCGGCATGAAGACAGCGGTGCGTCTTGGTGGTGCATTGCAAGGCTTTCTCGTAGGCATTGTAGTCCGGACTCAGACGCCGCTCCGCCTGAAATATTTATAATTATAATCCAATGCAATTATGGGTATTTAGAGCCTACCTCCTCGTACACCTCATTGATGTTCTGGAAGTTATTGGTGCCCGGCCGTTGCAGTCCTTTGAGTGTCTCGTAGAGAAATAACTCAAAGTTCTTGAACGTGTACTCGGTGAAATTGTAGCGCCTAAGTCGAGTGCCCGTCTCACTGCCCAACAGGACGCAGGACTTGTGGTAATCCTCGACGGCTCGCTTCACCAGCACGGCCTCGTTGAGCTTGCTGGAGCGGATCTGTAGGGATTTGAGCTCGAGAAGATGCTGGAAGATCTTTCGTTCCATGTAGTATCTGCAAATTAAACGATAAGTTAAACAAAACAGGCCCGAAACGAAAAGAGCAGTCTTATTGTTCGCAAAAAAGGCACTGAAACAAAAACTGACAAAGCATTCAAAATAAATATCCCCGCAGTGCCGATGATTATGAAATAGGACAATGCCTACTTTCAGTGCACCATGAGCTTCGGAGGCGTATTATTTGCTTGGTGGTTCCTTTAAAGGAGCTAGAGCGGAAAATAAATGTTAGAAAATTGTCATTTTGATATTTCGCGAGTCAAACAAAGGCATAGCCGCCTGCTGGGCCTGACAAAGAGCCAGGGAGCAAAGGACAGTTTTCCGCCAGCTCCTGTCAAGACCACCGCCCCGGCAATTCTTGGGCGCAATAAAAGGCATCATGTTATTAAAATTTCAAAAATACTAAAGTGCGTACGCGGAAAAAATTCTATTAATAATTGAGGCTGAGGCAGGGAGCCAGCGAGTGGGCATAAACGAAGCGAGCCAAATTAAAGCCGCCCAGCCCCCTAGGTCCCCGCACCCTCTATGCCATAAAATGTTATTAGAAATTTTATTAAAAATTAGGCAAACACAATACAGCTGCAGGAAGGGTGGCCAGGACTTTAAAGGCGAGAGCTGCTCCTTAAACTTTCAAAAATCAACTGGCGCCGGCCCAAGCCTTCTTCTGTTTTTCTGGCCTTATGACTTTCTGGCAGAGGAATGCACTCACCGAAAAAACTAAGCAAATTTGTCAAGTGCACTCGGTGCTCTGGCTCTGGCTTAGGTTCTGGCTCTGGCCGCATTTGAAAATGTTGTTTGCTCAGCTCTGGCGAAGCAGACCGCTTGACACTGCTCGCCACTTGGCTGCGCTCAGCGAAATTATGCAAAACAATTTGACTTTGAAACAAAAGTTCATTGGTCGTGCTGGCCAAGAGGGGCGGGGAGGAGGCCGCGCCTTTTTGGGCCAGTTCAGGCGCGGCCAGGAGGCAGGTAATAAACGACAAGAGGGCCGAGCGTGCTTCTGAGCCAAAAGCTGCGTAATAAATTGGCCGAGGGCCCCAAGGAGAAGGAAAAGAAATCGCCGCATCGCAGCTTCAAAGTGGCCGCTTTGCTGGCCACCGCATCGTTCTTCCGCTTGTTTTAGCGCTCTTCCAGCTTTGGTCATCAGCATGAGCGGCTCTTCATCATCATTTCTCGGCCATCTTTATCTTGGCCATCGTTATCCTGACCATCGTCCTCGTCATCGCCTTGGCCATTACTTGTTTGGCGAAGCGCTTTTCAATTTTACGCCTCGCTTTTGGCTTCATTCGATTGCGCCCGAGTTCTTTGCCATTCTTTGCTAGTCTTGCCGCTTTGTGCTGTGCAAATACTTTTTGCAGTACTGTCCTTGGCACATTTTTTATGCCGTTGTCGTTTTCACACCCTCACCCCCTCTCTCTGCCACGACTACTGATTTCCGTTTCCGCTTTACGTTCGCCTAGTACAACTTTCATTTCATTTTCTTGTGCGCGTTGATTTTGTGTGCTACATTTTTTCCACTGCAATTGCAACTGCAACTGCTGGCAGCGACCAGCAAATTGTCCCACCAACCGACTGACTGACAGCACCGCCCACCTACCCATAGACACCACCCACCACCACCCACCTCTTCCTGTTTGTGACACAAATGTGACAGGAAAAAAGTGCACGCAGCGCCAAAGTGGATGAAGTGGAAAACTCGCCGGCGGCAAAGTCAACACAAACGTAGGCCCAGTTCCCAGTTCCCACTCTCACTGACGCCCGTCTCACTTTCTCTGAAGCGCTGACAACGACAACAAAATGCAAAGAAATTAAGCGCGGCACAAGTTGCAACAACGAATGCCCGCCCGCCAGCAATTTGCGAGCCGCACAACCAACACAAGCGAGGCAGAACCTTTGCCAAGTGTTAACGGTTGTACCAGAATCAGAAACGGCACAGAATGGTGTGTGCCTGGTTGTCCTTAAAGGATGTGGCCTGCATACCGGTTGACAGGTGCAACAGCCAACACTCGCACCATCCGGGGAGAGGAGACCCGAAAATCGATGGCCGCCAAAAGTGACGACAAAGTCAGTTCGCGGAAAAAGAACTCGAGAAAATTCTGCGGCTGCTTTTGTAGTTAAACCCAACAACTCTGTCGGCTTCCCGAAAACTTTTTCGCTTCATTTTTCATTACGGTTATATTTTTGAGCTTGGTACTTCAAACTTGGCCAAGTGGCTGCCAGTCGTGGAAAAAGCAGAGGCACTGAGAGCTTTATCAACTGCCGTCAGAGAATCCTAAAACTGCAAATTAAGACTGCTGGCAGCTTAAATTAAACTAATCTGCAGAAGTTCAAGTGTCTGGCGAACGAATTCATTTTTCGATAGTGGGGAATAATTCAGAAAGCAAAGCAAATTCCATCACGCTTCGGGTGCCACACAAAAATTATCCGCAAGGACAACAGATAAACTCCGTTCGGGGGCCGAGGACGAAACGAAATCCAAATATTTAACAATGTCAATTACGTGAGCGCACATTATAAATCCCAAATCTCACCTGTGCTGCTGGGACACAAAACTCGGCACAGCAACAGCAATAGGAACAAAAAACCAAAAACAAGGACACCAAAACCGACAGACACACGCAATGCTGGTAAGTTATTTGTTTAATTTATGCGTCAGATAAAATTTTAATCTCTTCGGAGCCGAAACGAGGAAACAGAATAAAGTTGCTCGGGCATGCCATTGCAAAAATAAAATGAAAAATCCAAAATAAAATAAAGTCTCTATTTACACACTTCTCATGGGGTGTGTACCACCCAGACTCATCCACCCTAGAGTATTCGACTGGGAGCTATGGATTCACTTTTTACTTTTCCCATCTTACTCTCTACTTTTTACGTTTTACTTCATTCCAGAGCATCGCATCCTGGCATCGCAAATTCTATTTGAATTTTTTTTGCACCACCCAGTCAAGCCACCACCTCACCGTCCACCCACCGATTTGCACCGTATATTCTCCGGGAATTAATTGACTCACCCTGGTCGACTTGTTGAGGAACTTGTTTCTCGAAAAGTTTCCCAGCAAGACACTTGTTTGACTTTCGGTTTTGCGTAAATTGCGTATACGCCGCGTATTTGTCGAGACCTTAACATGGGCTCTTCTGGATTCTGGATACTGGATACTGATTATCAGATACTGGATCCTGAATCCTGGATCCTTGGTCCTGCCCTTCTCGAGCTTATGCAAACAGCAAAAACAGAGTTAAATATTTTCATTAGTCAAGTGGAAAGAATTATTTATGAAATGCGCTCGTCGGCCGGCCGGATTTTGCCTTTGCTCCAGTTTCGTTCTGTTTCGTTTGGTTATTGTTTTGTTTTGTTTTTCTTTCTCGGCGGAATGTTTGCAAATTTATTCACGGGCTACAAGCCAGATTAGCAAAATTAATAAAAGTCAGCTTATGCTTTTTAATTAAGTTTTGCGGCAGGGCTTATGCAAATGCCATAAATAAATACAATTGACTTTTAAGTTGTGGAGCTAAGCAGCTTCCCGAATCGATTCGCCAAAGGACATAATTAAATTAGAAGCACACGCTCATTTGTAGGATGTGCTGATGTAGTGTTGTGCTACATATTCCTCGGCATGTCCTTGGAGCACAAAAGGATTTCCGGAACAAGCTCGCAAACGAAGAGCAAACACAAATGGTAATTGCCCCGCCTCTAAAAAGTGGCCGCTAATCTGCACTAATTCCATTTACAATTAGCATTAGCGAGTTGTAAACGGAGCCAGAGACTTTGGCCCCAAAACTGCTACTGCCACTACGGCTGCTACTTCTTGCGGCTAATTTTCATATTTTTGTTGAAGTTTCTGCATAAACACAACATCGCACCGCACCGCAGGTGGGAGTCCTTCGGCCTGCGTCCTTGGGGACTCGCTTTGGCTCTGATTCTGTGCAGCTAATTAAAATGCGCAACTCTTTGCCGGAAATGAGCATTTCGGCTAATGACAGCGAACGACTAGATTTGGAGCATTCGCGGGCACTGAAATAAATCAGCCAGGATATTAGGGAAGCGATGGCAAATGAAAGGACTCTCGGTCTTGACCTAATTATGATTTACGATTCACCTCGCGCCGTTAATGACCAGGTTTTCGGTCTCGAACTACATTCACTTTTGAGGTAATTACGAGCGGAAAAGTAGAATTGAATTAAGCAATCGTCTCGAATTCGGCGGAACCAATAAATATGTCACTAGCACCTCTGACACACCGGGCTATGAGGGAATAATCGCAGGTAAACCCCAAGGCTTAAGGTCAACGGACAGCTTATCATAGTTCATGCTCAAGTACATGGAAAATGAACATTAATGCCGCGTTTATTGCCTTTAACCGCATTATAATAACTTTAAAGCGTGCCTTTTTTTATGGCGAACGGAAGCCGGGCAATTTATTTGCCGACCGAAGCAACAATGGTGGCTCCAGGACTCCTTCCTGGGCCGCCCAACCGAACCAAACCGAACGCTACGAAACGAAATGCTGGCCAGAAAAGAAATGAGAAATGTGGCCCAGGCTATTAAATCCCTGACTAAATTAACTTTAAGGCGAGTCTGGAGGCTTCGGGTGGTTTGATTACATTAAGAGGCTGCTGCTGCCACCGCCGCAACTGGAGTACGCGCGTGATATAATGCTATCCTGGATGGCAGGACATTCAAGTTGATTAAAATCAAGCATCAAGTAAATAAATCTACGGCCAAAAAGACGTCGCTGGCCGGCGCCACTAACTGCCTGGAGATTAATTTAAATGAATGAATCGCTCCGTCAACTCTCACGGGTTCGAACTTCAATCTGTTCCTTTCTGACAGTTGGCACTGGAAAAAAACTCTGAAAACTCTCCATCCCCCATTGATGTTTAATTTCTTTTAATACATTTTAAAGTCTTTGCTTACCTCCGAATATTTCGCTGAATGGAACGCGTTACGGCGCCCATGTCACAGGCTCCCTTGTCGCCGGGCTTGCGGTTTTCGAGCCGACTGCTGCAGGAACGCCCGTCCAGTGTGGCATAGATGGGTCGCCGTGGCATGGCGGTGTGGGCAGATCGTAGTGTGGGTATCTTGCTGCGCTCTGCCCTTGGACTGGGCTCAAAACCAGAGTCCTGATCCTTGCTGGTGGCCAAGGCACCTTGTCCATCGCGGGTCTCCTGGGCATTTTTCCAATTGCTGCGCGTCTTGTTGCCGCTCCGCACTCGCTTCTTGAGGCGGCGTTTCCGACCATTGGCCAGGCCCTCGGAAGTGTCTCCATCTACAGGTGCTGCGCCTCCTCCAGCTCCTGCGTTGCCCACTCCATGTCGATTGCCGCTGCTAAGGAAACGACGCAAGGCACTGTCGTGCTCCGGATCAATGCCATCGGCGATTGTCCTCGTCGTACTCATCATCGTCGAACTCCTCGTACTCGTAGTCCATCATCTCCAGCTCCGAGGCACTGGGTAGCTGGCTGGGGGCGATCCCCTCGCCTACCACCTGAAAGACTTGATTTGTGTTCCGACCCGACGGCCGCTTCGAGGTATCCGCATCCGCATCTAACTCGCCCAGAGAGTCGTCGCTCTTCAGCACTTGGAAGCTCGATTTTCGCTCAGTGGAATCCGGATCATTGGGGGCGCCAGCTCCTGGACCTGGCTTTGCAACTGGGTCATCGTCCGCCGAGTCGGAGGGCAGAAGAGTGAAGGAGCGCCTAGATTCCTGCTCCCGTTGCGGCGGCTCTTGGCTGGGCGTTGGAGGAGGACGTGGCTGGTGTGCGGTTGGCGGCTTTTTGGGCTCTGCGGCGGGCGAAGGAGCTGGGTTAGGAGGGCTGGCTGAGAGTGGGGGAGGGTTGGAGGTCGGAGTGGGGGTGGGGGTATTGTTGGGAGTAGGCTTGGAATTCGCCTGCTCCATCTGTTCGCGTTTTTTGCCAGCCGATGCTGGTTGTGAAGGCTCCGTTTCTATCCCTCCGCCGGCAGTGGGCTTATTCGACTGTGGCTTCTCTGCGGCTGCCTGTGGCTTGGCAGCCTCCGCCTCGGGGGGCGGTGGCTTGGCAGCAGGTACGATTGGGGCAGCCTCCGGGGATTTAGGTTCACTCGACTCTTTAACATCTTTTTTAGGCACTTCTACTGGTGTCCTCGCAGAAGCTTCGCTTGCTTCAGGATTTGACTGCTGCGCAGGGGGCTCCTCCATGGAACTCTTGGACTCACTGCTTAGGGCAGTGGCTGCTATTTTGATAACCTGCTCCACTTCTTTGGATACCTGCTGAGTCTCCTCCTCGCTCAGCTGCAGCTTGGCTTCCTGATCCTGTTCCTTGGGTCTGGCTTGCTCCTTCTCTTCCTCGATCTCTGTCGCTTTTTCATCCACAGAGCCCAGTTCTTGTGAAGATTTCGATGTGTTGACCTCTGCATCATGGTGAACATCCACCTGTGTGACCACGGACTGTGATGCCGCCTCCGGCTCTTCATCTGTTAGCTCCACGGCATGAGATTCCTCCACTTGGAGGGTTTCAAGGACACTAAAATTTTCCACCTTACCGCTATCAGGCGGCGATTTAATAAAAGTTCCCTCCTTGGTGGGTGGCCTGCTGGCGGATTGAGGTCGTTCCTTCACATTTGACTGGTTTACCAAATCCCCATTGGCGGTTAAAGGTTTCCTGGCTGCCTTCTCCGGCGACGAGTGGGCGGTGTGATTCTTCACCTCATCGGCATCACTGTCCGGACGGTCTTTCGACTTTCTGGAAGAAGTGGAGCGCTTGCGAGAAACCACCCGCTCCTTTTGCCTTTTGTGATAGCAACAGTTTTCGCACGAGTCCTCGCCGTCGTCCTCCTCCTCCTCCCACTCAGTGGAGCTGGCATATCTCTCCCTGGACTTGCGCCTCCGAATCTCTATGTTACTCTTGGAGCGACAGATCTCACTGCACCGCTCATGCTTGGACTCCCCGCAGCTGCTGGTGCGCCTCCTCAACTGGCGGCGCTTGTGCCGGCGGCAGACATGCCGCAGACGCTGCTCCTTGCGGTAGGTCTGCTCCGAGCAGCTGCACTCCGCCTCCGGATCACCATTGGCATTGCCATTGTCGGAATCAGAACGCTTGAGGTACACCACATACTTCTTGGAGCTGCGCAGATCGTGGAGTTCTTCCTTCTCCACATACTTCAAAGGCCTTACCAAGTCCGCGGCGTTGGTCTCGTGGAAAGGATTTCCCGTTCGCCGGCTGCTCAGCCGGACTTTATTGGAAGGCTGGCCGCCGTTGGCCTGCAGGAACTTCGCCGTAGACCGGTGGCCACGCTGCAGAGCTCCGTCCAGGGGCGTCAATACTATCCCGCGAGAATTGCGATACACGGCGTTGACATCCGCACCGTAATCCAGGAGCAGCTTGCACATGTCCGTGTAATCATTGGCCGCCGCAATGTGCAACAGGCTGCGTCCGTCATTACTGGTGGTGTTGACCTGTTTGGGCCGTTGGCTCAGCAGCCACTCCACCAACTCCCTTCTCCCCGAGGCAGCTGCCTCATGCAGTGGCAAGTCCCCCTTGGCGTTCCTCAGCCAGAGATTGGCGCCGCGCTCTTTCAGCAGCTTTAGGGTTTCGAACTGTCCCTTGGAGCAGCCGCAGTGAGCCGGAGTGCGACCCTTTCGGTCCTGACGGTTGGGATCCGCCTCCAAGTCCAATAATCTGGCCGTGGCATCGGCATGGCCCAGGGTTACGGCATAATGGAGAGCCGTACAGCCATTGGAGTCGATAAGATCCGTAGGAGCGCCGCACAACCCAATAAGGGTATCGATGCACTCGGTGTGGCCTCGGGAACCGGCACAATGCAAGGCAGTTAGACCGTCCCTGTGGGTTAGATTTTAAGCAACAGTTCCTATTGTGGCCAGAATAGGCATACTTACTTATCAGAGGACTCCACCCGAGCTCCTGCTTTCACCAAGGCGATTACAGCCTTGGCAGAACCGGCTGAAGCAGCCCAGAGTAGGGGCTGGCGTCCATCTTTGTCCTGGACATCCACGCTGCTTTGTGGATGTGACAGCAAGATGCCCAGGATCTCCAGGGACAATTTAGTGCTGGCAGTGGAAGAAGCCTGCTGCTTGCTGTCATGAGTGGCACCACACATTTGTGCGGCATAGTGCAGGGGTGTGCCGCCATTAGCGTCTGGCTTGGCCACACTGGCTCCTGCCGCTAGGACGGCACGCAAGGACTCCACTTCGCCACATACTGGAAACAAAGCGGTTATGGGATTGCATGCACAGTATATCCTTGACACTCACCCGTGGCCCAGTGCACCACCGAGTGCCCCTCATTGTCCACGGCATTCACGTCCGCCTTGTTGGCCAGGAGCAGGTTGACCATCGCCAGGTTGCCCTGGATAACGGCCAGGTGGAGTGGCGTGAAGCCATCCTCGTCGGCGGACTCGAGCAGCTCGGGAGCTGCTATGGCAATGCTGGCGGCCGCCACGAGGTCTCTGCTCTGCTCCACGTCCTGCGCGGCACAATAGTGCAGCGCGTTGCGATGGCTGCGGTCCCGTTGCCGCAGAAGTTGAGGCTGAAAAATGGAAAAAAAGGACATGATGCGTGTTTTCAATCGGTTCAAAAATTAATTATTTTGCCTGCCGGTGAATGATTGGAGAGCAAAGTGCACCTGCTGATCCGAAGCAGGTGACAATCCCCTGGGGCGAGACGGTCACTGCCGATTAATAAACTAATTAAAACGCCATTTGCATATTGCATCAGTTTGAGAGCCGCCCCTCTCCCTTTGGCCACAGGAAGCTGTTTGATAAATCGTGCAGCTTTCACAGGACCTCGCTTTAATTGCCAACAAATATTTTTGGTGGAATAAATGGTTGTTTACTTAACCGGTAGAGTTTCTGGTGGTTGTTGTGCAGGTTGTCAGATGTCCTATACACAAACACACATATCGGCCAACGAAAGCAATTATTTCCCCCAAACGCATTATACCTCCGGCTATGGCCAAGCATTAAATGCGAATAAATGCAAAGCACGCCGGCCGGGCAATTAATTACTTAACATATTCACGCGTTAATCATGCTGAAAATATTACCCGAGTCAAGGGGGATTGAAAGAGCGAAAAAGGATAATGCCCGCTATCGGCGCTGAGCGTCCTGCTGCGAACCGCTGTTGGTCAGTGACTAAAACTAATTTGTTGTAACTAAAGCAACAACGCGGCAACAGCAAAGGTAAACAAACAGAAAGCGTCGCCTGGAAAGTGCAAGTGTGTCTAAGGACCTTCCGTCTTTCCCTTGAAAAGGGTTGGAAGTCGTTGTCCTGGGCAACCTGTCTGTGGTGGCTTTCCAAAACGCCACCGTGGTGGATATTGGCCCTAACTTGCTCACCAGATTATCGTTGGCATTTTTGGCGCGCAAAACAATATCGAACTCCAGCGGCGAAGCAAACATTTTCGTCCTGCAAGTCCTGCCCGTCCTGCAGGCCTCTCCATTTGCCAAGCGGCGACGAGTCGAGCGTGAAGCGTGTCAAAACATGTCAAGTGCACGAAAAATACTGTCGCCGCCGCCGAAAAGTATGCTAAAACTTTGCCCGCTGCCGCCAGGAATTCGCAATGCGACGACAGAGACGCCAACAGCAGCAGCGGCAGCGACAGCGCCGTCAGCAGCTGCACGCAAATGTGAAAACCTGAAAGTGAAAACGTTGCCAAATCGTCGGCCAACGGGGCGGATGATGACGGGTTGGAGCGAAAATTGTCGGTGGGTGGTGGCGCTTATTAGGCTTCGGAACTAACTTTTCTTGCGGCAGTCTTGACTTAGTTTGTGCTAATTTCTTGCCGCTTCCACACCTCCCCGACTTCTAGGCTACAGAGAAAGAAATTTTTGGATTCTTTCAAGCTTTGGCCAATTAAGATAAAAAATAAAACCAAATGCACAGCTTTCAGTTATAGAAGTATCAGTTATACAAATGAAACATTTGTATGCGACAATACAAGAATGTAAGAAGCTTCCCCACTTTACCTTCAATCCTTGAACAAAACATGTTTTGCTTTTGAATTTTTGTCACATTTTGTGAAAATCTTCCTTTCAATCAATGGAAATTGCATGGAAAATACAATATGACCCTCAGCGAAAGCCATATCTGTGATATTATTTATCTGATTCACAAGCAGACTACCTTAAATGACTTGTAGATCGATTCTCCACCAATCTGCCTCAAAATATAGGGACATATATTTTTTTTTTAGATTCTTGTCACATTTTTTGGAGGACCCGCGTCAAAAGTTTCGAGGATACTTCGGAAGACTCTATGGACCCCAGCGAAGAGAAGGCATACCTTAAACGATTTGTGGGTCGATTCTCCATCAATCTGCATCAAAATCTAAATACAAATATGTTTTTCCATTTTTTCGACAATTTTCTGGGGGGTCCCCTTTAAAAAGTGGAAAATCTGTGGAGACGACTATATAGCCCCTTGCGAAGGCCATATCTTTGCCAATAATCATCCGATCATTAAGCGGAGTACCTTAAATGATTCGTACATGGATTCTCCATCAATCTGCATCAAAATCCAAATACAAATTTATTTTTCCATTTTTTCGAAAATTTTCTGGGGGGTCCCCTTCAAAAAGTGGAAAATCTGTGGAGACGACTATATAGCCCCTTGCGAAGGCCATATCTTTGCCAATAATCATCCGATCATTTAGCGGAGTACCTTAAATGATTCGTAGATGGATTTGCCACCAATCTGCATAAAAATCCAAACACAAATTTATTTTTCCATTTTTTCGACAATTTTCTGGGGGGTCACCTTCAAAAAGTGGAAAATCTGTGGAGACGACTATATAGCCCCTTGCGAAGGCCATATCTTTGCCAATAATCATCCGATCATTAAGCGGAGTACTCTCAAATGATTTGTACATGGATTCTCCATCAATCTGCATCAAAATATAGGAATACATTTTTTAAAACATTTTTTGTCATATTTTCTGGAAAATCCCCTTCAAAAGTTTCGAGGCTACATGGGGACGACTATATGGCCCCCAGCGAAAGCCATATCTGTGCTAATGTTCCTCCGATCGTCAAGCGGAATGCCTCAAACTGTTTGTGGATCGATTCTCCACCAATTTGCATAAAAATAAAGGAACAGATTTTTGTCTATCCCCTCCCCCCCCCCCCCCCCCCCCCCCCCCCCCCCATCAAGTTTTCCGTAGTCCCCTTCAAATCTTTGGGGCCTACAATACCTTCATAGAAGGTTATACCTTGGCCAAGCAGACTTATTCGATTTTGAATCGATTCTTCACAAGTCATAGAAAGTCATAGAAACGCCATAGAAAGTTGGGATATAATGGACTTAACTTTACCTTGAACATGCATTGTCTTTAAATAGATGCACGCCAGCATTTACCAGGAAAATGACACGAAAATTGTAGAGTTTAAGCCATAAATAAGAGTCGACTCCCTGCAATTTTGTAATTAAAGCCCAAAATGAATTTTTCGCGGTGCATGCGGTGTTTATCTTGTCAGTGGGTTTGAGTGATTGACTGTGTTGCTTTTCTAACCAACATTCAATTTTTACAAACATTCCGGGCACGCGGCCTTTCTATTTATATCGAGCGAAAAATATCGCGTGACTGTCGTAAAACTGTCGTGAGGCGATTGGAGGCCACCTCGTACTCCAAGTCTCCCCAACCGGCTCCATTCCGTCCCGGGAAGTGCTCAATTTATTGCACATTTTACTATGAGTCGAACAAGAGTTCGATTGCTATAGAAAGTAAGTCGAAACTCTTGCGGCAAGTCAGAACAAACTAAGAGCGTAAAAGTAAACTTTGGCTATTAGGCATTTGCGTGTTCCATAGACGTACTCTGTTAGATTGAAAGAAAAGGGTTTCTTTGTTTGAAAAAAAATCCTAGAGTCCTTTGCAGAGTTCAACAAGTATGGTTCCCGATTTGGGTAAAATTTAGGCTCTCAGAAAAAAAGTTAAATATTTAATGTTCCACTTAATTCACAGTTTGTGAGGGGGATTTTTTTTTAACAAAAAGGGCTTTCCACATTTCGCTGTTGATTGAATCGAATTTGCGGCTGGTTGAGGATACATTTCCCTTTGTTTGGCCCAAAACTTTGCATTTCGTATTGTGGAAATATTTACAATGAATGATTTTTATTTGGAGTTTCCGTTATCTTGGCCAGCTTTTTGCTGGCCTCCTTACTGGCCCGGAATTGTCTGACTTGCTGTTTGTGTCTTATGCTGGCTGGCTGGACCTTCTACGTTGCTGATGCTGCTGTCCGGATTATGAATAATTCAAATAAACTGAAATGATACCTAAAAACTTTGACAGCCCAGCTCGTTCTCCTCCTCACCCCTGCCTCTTTTTTTCTCTGATAAAAAAAGAAAACAAAATCCACAGGATGGGGGCGGCGTCAAATAAAGTTCTCCTCCCGTTGTTTCTTTTGGCTTTGCCGGTTGCCTCCTCTGGCTGCTTTGTTATTATTATGATGATGATGGTTGGTGTGATTGTTGCCGTATTCGCTCCTCCACCACCCACCGCCCACCATCCTCCAGCCAACCACTGGCCGCTTCTGTTGGTGTCATGCAAATTTGCATTCAACTTTCTACATTCACCCGACACAAAATGAAATGCGATAATCAAATACGACCAACAACAATGCGCTCAAAAGGCAAAAGCAACAGCAGCTGCCACTCCTCCACAGTCCGTGCCCCAGTCCCGGTCCCAGTTCCAGCCCCAGCACCTGCCCCAGCCCCTACATCGCCCCTCCAGCCATTGTGGGCGAGATAAAACTTTGGCACTGCCAGTTAGCCAGCCAGTCCAGTTGGCCCAGTGCGATTGCCATCTCCATTCGGTTTCCTGTTTATGCCATTTTAATAGTTCTTTAAGCAAATAAAACGTGCCGGGGCCGAATAAAAGAAATCCCAAAACAACAGCGACGAAAAATTCAACAAAGCTCCTGGCAATTCAAAAACCAGAGTAAATCAAGTTAAACGCCAAAAAGTGGAGAGAAAAAATTAGCTGAAAGCCTTAAAATTATGTATAAATAATTATTTGAATTGGAAAAATTAAATAAAAGTTTAAATTGTATTAAAAGTTGCGAAAACGTATAAAAAGGATATATCATTCGTTTGTGACCTACCAACTGATTTGATATTAAAAGAGATATCTGATTAGTTTTTATAAAGAACTCCTATTTGACAATTAACTATTTAATTACAATTCTACTTTAAATAAACCTTTTTTCCTATTTGTATACTTTTTAAGTTTCATTTCAGTACATTATTATGAGAACAAAGGATATTATGCCACATTTGTTTATTTATTTTTCTATGCCCACGCAGTTCCGGTTATAAATGCAGAAAAACTCTCCAGCTAGTCCATCGGGGTCAGGTTATCTCACTTTTAGTTTGGCCAGATTAATGGCAAATGAGCTACAAAACAACACAAAGGGCAAAACATTAAAAAGCACGGGCCAGGATTTATGGCAGCCAGCAAATGCAGGTGAGCAACAGTTAGGCAGGTATGGACATAAAATTTCGCATTTTACGATTCCTCATTTCTGGAGCCCCTTTTTGCTGCTTTGACTCAGCTCACCATAAATCCTTCATTTCTCACTCCACAAGCCTAAAGCTCGAAGCCGGATCTTGGGCTGGGAATGCACGTGCTGTTGCCAGGCAACCTTTAAGAGCTTCCGGTAATGCCGAAACGACAACAAAACTTAAAACTTCCTTTGGGCTTCTGCACCCAGTCCGGTTGAGGAAGGGAGTCGAGAAATACGGGCCTTAAAGGGCAATCACAAATATTCATTCCAGTCATATGAAAACTGAATTTTCCACATTCAAGGGGCCGGGGTGGGGATGTAGAAACAGAGGAAAACAATTTGTGTATGTCGGGATGTCGAAAAAAGACATAAAGATATCAAATATTCGAGCACTTCCCCCGAGTCCTGCAGCTTCCTGCTGCTCGGCATTTGCATAACTGAAGTGACAACTGTCGTCGTCATTGCCGTCGTCACAGGACAATCTACCCGGGCCCACAGGATATACAGCAGCCGAAATCTGAGTCTCCGACGAAGTGTCCGTGTGGTCAGTGGCCGCGCCCGGCCGGGCCGACTGGGTCGGGCTTATTATTCATATATCGTAAGCCATTAGCATAACAATGAGGTATGGAAGCTGGTCACAGAAGTCATAGGATCTGCTACTCCTTTGAAATCAAAAGCCCGTAGGCGTATGACGCATACGCCGTGTGGCACCCACTTCTACAAAGTGGCAAGAGGACTCCCGTTTTTACACCCAGGAAGTGCGTACAAATACAAATAAAGCATAAATAATAATGAAAGAAGACATGAAGGGGCCAGAGGCAGGAGCCGGCAGCCAGAACCCAGGAGCCACAGACACTCGCATGATAATGCATAAAAAATAAAATACATGCATGGCCTGAAAGCCTTGAAAGGGCACAAATGGCAAATGGCAACTGGAGTCCTGGGTCTGACGAAGTCGGCGTGTAGTGGCGTGGGGGGGGGGAAGGACGCAGGATAACTGAGAATTCGACTTAACGCTTCGTTGGGCAGCACATCCGCCATAATTATGTGTGACGCGTCGGGAGAATGGCACATTAAAAGCCAGGAACCGAGATGAAGACGCAGCGTGTCTTCTTCCAGCAGGATAAGCCCAAAGTCCTGCTAGCCAAAATACCGGAAACTCTTTTGCTGGCGCCTTGGGTCGCCACTGAAGCCGCTTAAGATGTCAAGTGACCACAGGACTCTCTGACTCCGACACTGACGACGACACAGCCACAGCTCTCAATGGCAAATTTATGCCGACAATGTGCAATTCATATGTTAATCACATTTGCCCGGCCCCTGAAGATGTATTTTAATTAACGTAAGCAGCTAAGTGCGCAGGTGGCAGCGGTGGACCATGGGGGTGGGCGAGAAAGGTTCTCAGGGGGGTGGCTTAAATAGTAGGGGTCACTAAATATTTCATATTTTCAATATATTGAAACTATTGAAATATTTCATTTCAATAGTCAGAACTTGAGAAAAATAGAGATAAATAAAATTATTTGACCACTACTGTGCCTTCTGAATCCCCATAAGCCCCTGAATCCTTGCCACTGGTTAGATCCTTAAACAACAGAAACAAAAGTGGAGGCATTATATGGACTTAAGGCGTGGCGGTGTCTCAAGCCGCCAGACGCCTCTGTCCTGCCTCCGCCTCTGCCTATGCCACTGACTGCGTTTCCCCCTCAGCAATCCCCTTCCGCCTTCGACGCGGCAACTATAATTTGCATGCTCGACAAACAAAGCTTAACTGCTGCACAGGCACTAAAGAGACAAAGACAGAGACAGATAGTTGGGGAGGACTAGAGGGCGACGGGCTCAGCGGAACGAACGGAGGATGATGCTGTTCTCTAACTGTTGTTGTGGCACCTTTTATACTTCTAATTAGTGCCACGTTGGCGGCTGCAGCAACAATGGCGGGGGTGGCAGCATGCATTGCAGTTGCCGGGAATCGGGTTCTTTGTTGCGTCAATCCTCCAATCCTTCCATTCCCCGCACAACCCCACTCTCCCCCAGAGCCACCCGGCTCATCCCACCTGCTGATCCTTGAGGAAGCGTTTTCACTGTGCCGCATTCTTAAGTAGTTTTGGCAATTATTTACAGCTACTTTGGCCCGTAGCAGGTCCCCGCATCCCCCCTTTTTTTCCATCTTCATCCGCTTTAGCCTGAACTCATCAAAAGGTTTGCCGCACGGATTATTATTATGCTATGTTCCATGTGCCCCAGTCCTGGTTGCTACCAGGATACCGGATCCTTGCTCACAGTTCTCTGCCGGGCTGCTCCCTGGGCTGTATAGTTAAACTTTCGCATAGTTTTTATGCCGTGCAACGGATTAACAACAACGGCAAACTTTCATTTTGATCTACAAACTTTTCCGGCGGTTAGGCTGCCCCCACCTCCAATCTCAGGTGGTTTAATGTTTGCTAAACATCAAGAGCAATTTCCCAGCTTTAACGGCAATTCAATATCAGATACAGGCAACAGGATGCAGGATAGACGATAAAGGATACAGGATATGGGGGACAGGACTCATGCATACTTTAAGGTGAACATGAGCCATAAGGATGGCCTGTCCATGTCGTCTGCATAATTCATTGGCCCCAACTTGTAAGTTGTAAGTCATGGCTCAAGTTTTTGTCCAAATCGAATTAGCTTGCAAAATATTTTAGAAACTTTCGCCACCCACGTCCAGGACTTGGTGCTCCACTCCATTCGTGGGTCAATTAAAAATTATGCAGACCCGTCGACCCCGACGAAGACATTCCGGGTAATTTCCGCAACAAAAACTTTCTGGGCAACTGGATCCCAGGAAGGCAAATCCCTTCCAACTGTGCACCGAAGCGCATTAAAATTAGTAACAAGCTATGCTCATTTGTGTCAACTTTGACTGTCATTATGCACTCGGAGCAAATATTGTTGGATGCTGAGGCAAAAGTTTTGCGGACGGCACACCCCACACCCGCTCCCGGGTGATCCTCCGCCACATCCAGACTTTGCATGTGATTAGCCTGCCGGGCACTTCCTTGAGCAAAAATTGTTGCAGGAGCATACAAATTCATATACGGATTTCCTTCTCCAATGTGGGCCACACACTGCTGCCAGTTGACTCCAGTTTCAGTTGCGCAACTTCGGCTGGCAGCTTCTGGGGTGCAACTGCAAACCCACCGACTGTGGCCGCTTCGGCGGAAGTCATTTCCAAAAGCCAAACAGCAGTGACAACAGGCCAGGAACTCGAACATCCGAGCTGGAGAGCTTGCGAGCTTGCAAGCAACCTAGAGTCCGAGCAGCCGCATTGCAAGACAAATTCCTACGATTTCAGTAATTAATTTGCCATTGCAAACTTTTGTCAGTCAGTCAGTCCGTCCAGAGCAGGGCAGGGCAGAGTGGATGGGCAGGAGAGTCATCCTCGTCATAGTCCGTCTGCCATTTCTGGTGGTTTCTAATTAATTGGACAGCTGTCCGGCTAAGCCGCCGCATATGTTAACCGCTCGCTCGGGCAAACTTCGGTCCACCCAATTGGAAATGGGTTTTTGTGCTCAATTAGCCCAGTGACGGTCGTTTCGGGCCCACTTCTAATGATGACCGAAACCTCAAACCCGAACACACCCCCCTTTCCCATTAATTTAACTCGTTGGCGCTGACTTTTATTTGGACATTTGTTGGGCCTCGCCGCCTAATTAATTGTATTCCGACATGCAAAACAGTCCCAAACTCATTCGATCACATGCAAATGTCAGGGGGTCAATTTTTTGGCAAAAATTTCATTTAAATGGATGGATTCATGGCTGACATGATGGATGGATGGGTGGGGAAGTATTGTCTTGCAATCAGGATAACCCAAAGCACTGATTGCATTCCCGCCCAGTCACCCAGTCAGTCACTCACTTTGTTTCTACCTTTGGCTGGCAAACAGCCGAACGATTAATTAAAAATTCAAATGACTGCGACTAAAGTTAAACAGATACCGTGAGAAATCCGGCAAAGGCAAAGGCAACAGCAAATCCAATGAATGAACGATTGAACAACCAGAGCCACTCACTCTGAATAAATGAGGTGGCTCAAGGAGGCACTGGGAGTGGAAATTGGGAGACTGGAAAACTGGGTAAAATGCAAACTTTTTCGACGTCATTTTTAATGAATTTTCAACAAAATGTTCTGAAAACGTGCTGAGCTAGAGCTGGAGGTGGATGGGCGAAGGAAAAAAATTGCAATTAAAATTACCAACCAGAGAGTAAAGGCATTGGGAGCGCCGTGAGGAAAAGGATCCATGGGACGATTGCCGACGATTGTATTTACCCGCCTTCGCCTTGGCCGTTTCCGGTTCTTCGCCACACACCATTTCGGCCAAATTGATAATAATTTGCACGTTGATTGAGCGCAATGGCCAAAAGAAAGCGAAACGCCAAAAAGCGAAAAAACTGAACGCCATGGAACGTAATTAAAAAATGCCGACCGAAGGTCAATCAATCGCAACTAATGGGAACTGTACCAAAATGGAAACTACATTTTCTAAACAGCTTTTCCTTTTCAGGGGTGCCCACTTTCGTTGGAACTTCAATATTAAACGGGGGAAAAACAAGCGCGCGTTCAGCATTCCAAATTAATTTTGCACGACAACTTTCAAAAAGAGCTCTGTCTTGCCGAGAGTACCCCACAAAATTCCCATTCGAATTTCCCAACGGACCCGGATACCCTAGAAAAGAGTGGAGCATACCGGGCGTATGGGTGATACATCCAAAAATACCCCTAAGCGATGGCCAAAGGCTTGACTCGAGTCAGCATCCCCCGGAAGAAGTTGCCAGCTTTTCTTGTTATTATATTATTTGCAACAAACAAAAGCCACCCACTCCCAGTGGCAGGACTCTGCCCGACCGCTGACTAAAATCAACTTCTGCAGCTGACTTTTGAGCGAAAACTTTTCCTTAAAGCTGTAAAAGTGAACGAGCCGTTGGTTAGCTGGCTGGGGATTGAGTTGAAAGGAGCCAGCGAGGAGCTCTGGACGGAGCTGGGGGAGTTGGGAGGGAGCTGGAGGAGCCAGCCCCGCAAATCTTAAGTGAAAATAAATAATTCACACCTGCAGCAATCTAAGAGACGACGAAGGTCGAAGGCAGTCGGAGGCTGGCTGGCTGACTGGCTGGATACCTGGATGCCCGGCACACATAGATAGACATACAATTACAAACTTGCGGTGTAAAACTTCAGCTTCGAACTCTCGGCTAAATTGAGGTTTTAAGTTGAAGACTGGGTCCGGGCTGACCTCGGAGGTGGCACAATTACGCCATTAACATTAACTAAAAGAAGGAAAAAGTATAGCGGAGGAGAGCTCGGGGAATTCACTTGCAGCGAACAATGCCAGGAGCCAAAAAGTTTTATTTTCTCAGAAATTAAGACTTAATTGGTAAAAACAGTAACAACAACAAAGAAGACAGCGTCAGACAATAAAGCCATGCCGAGAATATGGATGGCTGGGCGGGGAAAGTATGGCAGGAGCGGGGGATGTGGCAGGAAAAACCAACATCAATGAAAAGTTTAAGCAAAACAATAGAAGGCAAGTAAACAACGTCGATGAATGTTGCTCGAGTGCTCTCAGAAAGCTGAAAAGCCACCAGCGTAGTGTACAGAAGCCAATGCCAAGTCTATATACAGTGTATATATATATCTGCCGATGTGTGTTTGAGTAAGACGCTTTTCCCCTCGGCAATAATTGTTACTCATACGCCATGTTGAGCACAGCAATAAATCGAAAACACAGAAAACCAATAAACAGAAAGGACTCACTATATGAGTTAAGCAACTAGTTTAAGAGTATTTCCCCTTCATCCAAATCGCAATTAAAATATTATCCACAAAAATACAAGATGACTGAAAAAAGTGAAGGAAAACAACGCTCTGTCGCTGTTTAATTATTCTAGGACAAAATAAAATATAAGCTCAGTCCGGCGAGAGAAGACGGCAAATTAAAGACATTAAAACTTTTAATAGCTTAGGCGGTCTTATCAAGGCTGAAAGGAGGATGAAGTCTAACGGCCACAGACATACAGAGACAAGACAAATTAAAACATGTCTCACAGGCACAAGATATAACAGAATAAACAACAAGAACAGCAATAAGCTGCGCAAACAACAATATCGCCGCAGCCAACCAACATTAATAATATCAGTCAGCGACTGACGATGTAATTATATTCGGATTTACCTTGAACTGAGTCACCCCTCGAATCGTAACATTTTCTAAAAATACAAACAAAAAAGAAAAGTGAGAGAAACCATTACAAAATGTCGCCAAATCTACATTGGCAATGAGGTAGTGCACATTGCGCATACGCCCCGTTAGCCGCTTGAACATTAAGTTGAAAACCAATTGCTCCTTCAGGCTCATTGCCTCCCCATTTGTTGTTCAGCTGGGCTACCGAAAATAGAAGAATGCGGTCATGTTGTTTATGAGGCTCATAAAGTACGCGGCCAAAGTAAGTAATAATCGCCAGCATTTGCCATATTTCACAGGCAAATAAACTGCTCGACATTGCTGATGTGGGTGGTGAATGGTGAATGTTGAGTGGCGAGTGTCGAATGCTGAATGGTGGTGGCAGTAGTATACCAAGGTTAGGCATCCGAAATGTCATTTGCCAATTACATAACCAAGCAAACAGCCAACAGAGAGGGGTAGGACGGGTAGGCAAGCCCAAGTATTGTATTTGCACAAAAAGTCGCTCTCGCTTCTGCACAATACTCAATGTCAGGCAATTTCACATCAAATTTGGCGTCAATATCAATTACCAGAACGAAAGCACGCCAACTGGCCGGAAATGAAGGCATTTGTCAGGACTCACAATGGTCGTGGTGGAGTGAAGTCCTGTCGAATCATTGCAAAAACTAGCAACATGACAATCCTCCCAAACCCGAGAAACATGACCAAAACTCCTTCGCCTTTCGCCCTCCTCCCACCACACCGCTCGAAGGGCCTTGAAAATTTATCTGCGTTCAATTAAAAACTTTTCAAATTTCAATTAAATGTGAAATTGGCATATTTAGGCGCCTGATGAACGAACGAATGAAGGAAAGGACGAAACGGAATCAAATCATGAGAATGGCCATGGCCGTAGCAATGCCAAGGAAGAGCAAGGAGGAGTGGTTGGAAGGACGAAGGACCATTTAGCATTCTCCATTCGCCTGGCATAACTAAGCTTTGGGGGATTATTTTGTCAATTTTAAATGTCCTGCCATTTACAGCATTCAAATTCAACTCGCCTTTTGTTATGCCCCAGCCTTGTTGTAGAAATGTTTATGAAGCAATTAGGGGCCCTGAACTGTGAACAATGCGCCGAAATGACTGCAACGGAAATTTAAAGACCCCCCGCCAGATCCGGCAGCCAGAATCCGGAATTCGGAATCCCCAAGAAACCAGCTCGAAAGGGTTCTCTGTTTTTTGGCTTTAAACATTGTGCCGGCTCATCGTGACTGCAGAAAGATTAAAATCTTGTTACGCCTTTGCCTGATTTGGGGCCTTTTGTTTGGAGCGTTTTGGAGCAAAGATGACTGGATGGCTGGTGTGGCGGCCAGGCTTTGCTTTTGGGATCTGCGAGAAGTCAACTTGTCATGCTTGGGCCGCCCAGTCTTTTGGCCATTATCTTTTGCTGCAAACCCAAAAGAGATATCTGGAGCTGGGAGCTGGCCAAGTTATTTTCCATTGCACACCCAGTGTTTGTTTGTTTTCCACTCCATGAACTTAACACGTGTCTTTATGCTCCCTACTAGACTAACTAAAAGATAAAAAACTATAACTATCACTGGAAATAAATAAGAAGTTTTTAATAGTTATTTTGGGCTGAAAATATAAAAGAAATCATAAGTCCCAGTAAATTTAATTGAAACATATTATAACCTCTTTAAGATCTATTAAGATTACTATTGACAGGACCTTGACTTCTTGGTTATTTCTAGAGTGTGGTAATATCTTACCTTGGCGCGTATTTGGGCCAACACTTGGACAATGTCACCCCGCTGGCAGGCGTACATGAGACTGGTGCAGCCCTCGGCGAGACGCTTTTTTGTTCGCCGGCCAGGACCTGCCACGGCCACTGAATGCTGAGTCGAGTCCGGCCGTGAGAGCAGCCCTGTTTCTGGCACGTCCACTGCTGCTTCCGCTGCCGCATCCGTGTCCGCATCCTGGCCGCTGTCCGGCATAGCAATGACTTTCTCTGACTGCTTCTGGGGATCCTGGGCGCGTGTCCGACGTGGCAACGGACTCTCGAACTGCAACTGCTTTTTGGCAGCGGCCTTCAGACGCGGCGGCTTGGCCGGTGCCAGTCCTGGTCCCGTCATGCGCTTCGCATCCGTTCTCGGACGCTTCTGCATCCTCTAATGCGGTTACTCTTTCAATTGTTTTTTTCCCACTTTTGTCACTGGATCTTTCACTCATTTTAACCAGCTTTGATGCATTTTTTCTGTTTGCGATTTAATGAATTGCTTTTGCTTTAGCTTTTGCTTTCGGTGTGGCTGGTTGTCCTGGTTGCCCATGTCTATGTATAATTAAACACTAATTTGTTTGCTCACAAAATGGCTTGGTTAGTCCTTTCTTGATGCGGGTTTCCTTCTAGCCACCTTGCCGCCTCGCAACCTTCACCGCCGATAGTTTGCGGTTGTCGTTGACAATTTTCGCTAGTTCAAAGCAAACACATTTTGTGCTTTTAAGCGGAAACGGATGTGTGTGTTTGTGTGCTTACAGTCGAACGCCTTTTAAATTTTCAACGGACCAACTCGCGACGCAAAAGCATCATCCGCGGCAACGTGCTCGTCAATAATTAATTTCGGTTTTTATCAAAGAGTGAGCAGCTACAACGCACACATGTTGCCTGGCAGGCTGGCATGCTGGCTGGTTTGGCTGCCTGCGCTGGATGCCTCGTTGGCTGGGGAATAGATTTTTTGAAGCTCTCTCTGGCATCATCGCGAAATAGACAGCCTTCCACCCACTTGACACGCTGCGCCGCCAGGAATCCCCGAACAACAAACCGCCCCCGCTGTACGCCAGGGCGTTGACAGTATAAAGTATGTCATGAAAAATTCAATGTCTCTGCATTTGATTTAAATTTCCCTTTTCACACACACGACCTCCGCACATTTTACGCGATATCAAAGTGAATTTGTTGGTTAAATCGCGTGGAAAATAGTTTTCGAAAAATGCCACCGCGGGCGAATGAAAATTTCTTGCTTATTTTTAGCCACAAATAATAATCACTTGAAAGCGCGGAAGCTGCTCAAGCCGAGTCCTGGCGATGGAGGACGGAAGGAAATCGGCGGAAAACCTATCGCCTTGATTGCAACTCGCAATGAAATTATATAAACACAAGAATCCGCGAATGCGCGTTCCAATTGAATTTGAGAAAGTGGAAAGGCTCATTGATGGCGATTGCCGATTTAAGCCTGTTTCATTTGCTTTCAGGGGATTCTGCCTTTCTCCCACAGGCGCCTCCAATGGATTTACATTTCAATTGCCATTGATGATTTTTTGTTTCCTTTTTTTTTGGCAGGGTTTACGAGGCGTTGAGTATCCAGGACCAAAGCCACGGCCAGACGACAGGCGTCGGGCTTTTAATAAATTAATAATAATAAAAAACAGGGAAGTGGAGACTCGGAGACGCCTGCCAGTGCAATAAAATAATAATGTCCTCTTCCCCCCATTTTCAAGTTTAAACTCCATTAGAGCCGAAAAGCATAAAGTAATAATTCCAGCTTTATGGCTGAGGCTGTGAAATATTATATTAAACTATCATCAAATTTTGGCATTCACTATTTATGAACCTGTTTAATCAATTTTGTCTACATTGTACAATTAATAAGCCAAAAACCAATAATGCAACTAGGGCAGAACTCAAGGGCAGACTGAATCACATTTTGGCCAAATAGCAAAATGGCAATTAAGCTCAAACACAGGCTGCCAATGGCCAGAGAGCCAGCCCACAGAGCCATTCAGACATGTGTCCTGCACAATCCTCCATTGTTGGGATATGAGCATCATAATCATTAAACCGTTTTATAGTATGGTGTCGCCGTAATTATTGTATTATTAAGTACGAAAACATTTGTCATGCTCGCCATGCCAGGAATTGCTCGGATATTTGTTGTTACGGCGGCAGCCGCATGCTGCAGCTGTTTATAAATGATTAAACCTGCCCAACTCGAATATCCTGGGGCGTTGGTCCTTGGCCCTGCCCAGAGTGTATCCTTGTGGCTTCACACAACCTCTGTGATTGTGTGGTGGCCAGCTCAGCCTCTTCCTGTGTTTGTCTGTCTGTATCTGGGCTTGTGTGCGTCTATAAGTTCGTGTGTGTGTGTGTGCCTTGCTGTTAAACGCAAACTTAGCCGCTTGGCAAATAAACATTTTAGCAAATTTACTGCCAACTGACAGCTGTCAGCTTTATAACCACCATCAAACAATACCGACGAAGGTGTATGCTGGGATGCTGGACCACAACGCTATTTGCCAGGTGGGTGGCAGAGCGAGAGCGCTGCGACAACTAAACACACAGGAAGGCTCTCACATACTGGCAACATGGCTAAAGTAGCTAAACACACACACACCTCCAAGTTCATACACATATAGTCGCGCAGACAGGATCCACCAGGCAACCAGGCACCCAGGCAGTTTCACCCACTTAACACTTCATTGAAAAACCACTTGGAAAGCCACTTCACCCACGAGTGCCAAACGCCCACGGGAAAGAAAACGGAAGGACACTGAGGTAAATAATACGATTATCCAGATCATTGTCATTCGAAGTGTAAGAGGATTTTTAATGCATTTTAATAAAGGATATAGAGAAAAAGTCTCTCCCAGAAAAATTTATTTTTCTCTCATTTCTCATAGATTTTCGTTGCTGTGTAGAGTAAGCCTGTCGCTCCTGGGCCTCCAGGGAGCTTGTAGCCTGAAGAGCCGTGTAAATAAACTGTACTCCCCACTTGGATTGTACCCGGATTCTGGTTACTTGAAAGTCCTGGCTCCGCTCCCGATCCCAGCATGAATTTGGCATTCCCCAGGTTAATTGCCAAGGAGAACCGTCCCAAAGCATACCAGCCAATTTCGTCCTGGCTCAAAGCATTCCAACATTCTGGCCAAGAGAGCGAGTGTGCGCGCTGTCCACTGTACTGGTATACTAAGCCAACAAAAGGAAATATTTTAAAAATCACCATCAGGGGTCACAACAAAAGCACACACACAGGAACATACGCGGAAAATGCTTGACATTTTCACATGGCTTGGAAATTTTGGTAGTTGCGGCGTATTTGAGTCTCTCTACGGCTGACAGATTTGTTTCACTTTTGGCACTCCGCCGCCATAATACACACAGTTTCGCACAAATCTCAGGTCTCAGGTCGAGCTGGACATGGCCAACACTACTGGAATCTCCGGCACAACTGGCTGCCACCTGCGAGCGGTGGTAGCGGGGGGCGATGGGGCATGCCGCTGCGGTCGGTGCATGCTCCGTGTTATTGTGGTGGCCACCGCCAGGTTGCCACAGCAACGCAATGGCCACTTGCTGGCTCATGCGTTGGCGCTCCTTTCGGCCCTTTGCGTGTCTGACTAGTCCAATCAGCGAGTGAAGTTTACAAAAGTTTTGGTGGCATAATTGGGTTGATTCCCCAAGCCGTTTATTGGTTTTCGATTCGGCAATCATGGCCAGACCGGGTAAGGCTGCTCCTGCTACAGTGGCTCCTGCTTATGACGCAAATTGAATTGGCCACGAAACTTTTGTTGCTCAACTGCCACAACAAAGGACTTAACTGCTGACACTCAGGGTTAAACGTTTAAATTTCAATTAAGCCAAAAGCCCAACACGCTCAGCAGCACACACGCTCCCATTTCATCTCTAGCCTCGTCTTTGGCTTTCTCGTCCCCATCGGCACTCTGGCACAGCAGCAGCAAGCGTTACAGCTCATAAATTTCTTGACTTGTGTCAGGATGTGTTAGTTTGCCCGACATTCCACTCGTCCTACTCGTCCTAGCACCCAACACCAGAAAAAAGTTCCCCAGTCGTGGCACGTCAAAGCCAGTACTGTTGCGAGTTGCGAGTGGGGAAAGGCCAAAGCCAAACCCAAACCCAAACCCAAAAGCCAGACCAACCAGAAACCAGTGACCGGAGGGGATATTAGAGGGGCTGGAGGATCCTGCCAAACGGCCAAGAAGAACACCAGCAGCAGCAGTAGAAACAGCAGAAGTAACATGGCAGTAAACCCGGCTAAGGCGGCCAGTCACTTAAATGCCCCAGAAATAAACTGAAACTGCACACAGTGTGCACAAGTTAAGACAACTTTTGGCAGCTGCATTTGAACAGAAACACATAAAGGGCCAACTACTGATGCCAAAAAGCGAACTGTGCATGCTCTTTATCAGGCTTAGGAGTCGAGGAGGACAATGTTCAAATCAAAGTCCTTAAAGGTGAAATGGTGTGCTCATAAAGTGGAAAATGTTTGTTGTGGAATTCATAAGGAATTTAAATTCTATTCTAAAAAACATTTCAAACATTAAAGTAATAGAGAGTATTTAAGACTCCTTGCTAAGACAGGATTTCGTATTAAGTTAAGTTCAAAGACGTCCTTGAAAACCAAAAACAATTGAAGACTAAAATTCAACTTATGGAAAAAAATAAAATTTATTCAAGTGTATAGTATTGAAACCATAAATGAATCACACTTTTTTGGCCATGCTTGAGGCGTGGTCGTAGCAAACAGAACCCATGGATTTCCCTTAATTAAAATGGCTACCCGGCAGGATGTCGACAGTCCGCATTTCTAGCCTGGAAGAGGACTAGGAGTCACATCCTCCACCCTTTCCGTGTGCTGGCTGATTATCTGGCCGGATACCTGCCATCGCCTTGCCCACAGGCGAGTATGCGTGCTGCGGCTTATGCATTTATGCAACTGAACTTGGCAGCTCATTGTGGACCCTTGTACTGGTGGCACTCGTAGCCAGGCTTTGTGTACTTGTTGATGATGTTCATACTGGCCAGCTACGGCAGTGTCCCATTTCCATGTTGCCCCAGAAGAAGGACAACAGCATAAGCCACCCGCATGCCCGGCCTACTACTGAGTCCTGAATCCCTAGAACTGAGTCCTGAATGAGACACTGGCGAAGGCTCCATTTGTTTGTTTGCACTGGCTCCTCAAATACTGCTGAAAGCACGGCGGTACAGTGGGTTTGGAACTTGCGGTGCTACTCTATGGTACCTCCTGCACGCTTGTCATGCTGTCAGTATGGAGTCTCGGCTGGGTATGACTGGGTGGATGGCTTAAAAGCCCCGACAGGTGCACTTAGGCACGCACTTGTCGCGTGCAAACTCGCAGGCTGCTACTTTGTTGTGCTAATCCTATTGGCGCATTGTTGCCACACTCCATTGGCAACAGTGTAACTACCTTCTGAACAAAACACGCCCCATAACTAAAGGGATTTGCAATCTTAGCCAGCTCTATAAAAAGGTTAAAACATTTTATAATTTAAAAAAACTCAGTATCAGTCATATTATAAAATCTTTTAACCTTTAAAATACTTAGATGCCTCATATTCAGATAGCAATGGGGCTTCTTTAACTTTAAAATTCCTTTGAAATATTTCAATTCACTTTCAGTAAACATAATGTGTACTTTATTTATTACAATTCCGAGACCAACAAGATTACTTTCCCTTTCTACTAAGGAAATAATACCCATTCTTAATTAAGCTTCGATAAATTTCAGGCCATAATTAAAACGAAACCAGGGTGCCAAAGAATGCTGCAAAAATATGAATTATCCATTATATGATTGAACAGCTTTTGTAGTCAATGGCAGGTGCCTGATATTCATTTAATGTCTGAAGTCCCTCAACGGCGTCCAACTGTGATGCTCCGTCACTTTTTGCAATTAATTCGCACTGCCATTGCCACCAAGATGCCGTGGCAGTTTAATTTTTATTTCATTAACATAAGGACACTACCTCAACCGCATCAAGGACATCCGTGCAGCCCAAAGCGGCTTTGTCTCATTATCCCCAAGGTGCAGGAGCGAGTGCCGGAAAAATAAGGCGAATTGTGAGATAATTAAGTATTTGAATTCCACTGAGATTTTCATTATGGCCTGGCCAGAGACGCAGAAACTTGCCGACGTGTGTTATAGTGCGTAACGCCATCAAAAATAGTTAACAGCATTGAAATGCTTTTAGCCAAAATGCGTTGCGAGCCTTGGCAGTATGGTTCATGTGTGGCTGTGCGTTAAAAGTTTTGTTCAACGCTCAGAGGACTCGCAGGAAAAGGATAAGAAGGGTAGGGGAGTTGAAAAGGTGGTTTCCCGTATGTCTGGTATAATACTTGGTAAATAAAATTATTTTAGATCTCATAGTCCACCCTTTAACCCCCTATCAGAACCCCATTAACGCCCCTCGGCACTGGCAGGTGTTAATATCACACATCTCGACTGCTCTTTAATTTTCCGTCGTACTTCGCTGTTTTTCCCGCCACTTGCCACACCTCTTATTGGGTCGAAGGTGAAAAAGCTTAAACTGTTTGCATTGTTTTTCGCTCACTGCTGTCGGCCCAGTTCACAAAAACACAAACTTTCATGAGAAATAGCAGCGAGCATAATAAATATTTGTTTGTATGCTTTCAAAATATATGAGCAAATAATGTTTTTTTTTTGGTTCAGGACTTATTATTAGCATAAACTCATAAAGCGCTTTTGAACGTATTTTTTATTATCTGCCGGCAGCTAAATGCATATATTTAAAACTTAAAATTTAATCTATAAGAACTAGTTTAAGAAATTTGTTATTTCCCCATTTTTTAGATATTTATTTCCCTGATTACAGCTTAACTTAATTGTTTAAGAGTCCCTCGAAACAACAAGTCACTCAACATTTGCTTACCCTGTGGGGAATAGTCTTTAAAAATCTCGTTTCAGGCTGCGGCTCAAACCTCCTTCGGCTTTGTTCGCTGGTAATTGCTTTTCCTTTCAGCCATTGTGCTACAGGATAAACGCATCTCCGCCCCTATACCTGCGGAGGGATCCTTTTCCGGTCGGAAAACACGCGAATGGGCGCAAGGTGACCGCAAAATAGGGAAAAATTCGGTAAAAGAATCGCCGCACCACAAGCGAGCACCACAAGCGAAAATGCAAAAACGCTTGCCACCAACTAAAGGGACCCAGGCCCAGGACCTTTAAGCCAGGACTCAAAGTCAGGTGCAGGAGCAGGTGCTACGATGACTTCGCGTCGCGTTGTTGGCCAACTTCAAATCCAAACTGACCGCAAAACATTTGCACTTTGGACTTTATGCCAAGAAGACGACGGCGGTTTTGGCCAGACGACGTCGACGGCGCTGCCCTGGCCAAATGGAAAATAATAACAATAAAAACCCAACCAGAGGCAGTAAAACCCAAAAACGCGAATCGAATGCAAGTGTGTTTGTGTAAGTATGTGTGGGCAGGAGCGGGAGCGGGAGCTGTAGGTCCTGGCAAAACCAAAAAAAAAAAAAGGAGGCGCACCGTTGCAAAAGAAATTATGGACGCGTTGCTGTTGTCGCCGATGTTGTTGCTGCTGTTGCTGTTGCTTCTGTGCTAATTTGTGTTTGTGGCTTTCGCACATCAAACAGCAATAACAACAGCCTGCTTTTGTTGGTATTGTTGTTGGTGGTGCTTTTGTGGTTGTCGGTCAGCAGAAAAAATGAAGTTGACCTGCTTTTCGGAAGCTCTGCCAGTGGAAATGTGGAGCAACTCTCTCACACACACACACGTCCCCCTTGAAGCTGAACACTTCCGAACAAATTTACATAGGCCAGGACGAGAAATTATGCATGCCTCTGTTGATATTGAAATGCCGAGCAGGTTGAACTCTCGGCAGTTGCCAGCTGGTCAGGGGAAAAGCCAGGAAAAGCCTAGCACAGCCCGAGGCGAGACTAGTTTCACTTTCCTCAAGAATCGCCATTTGCAGGCGATAAACACGTAAGGCACGAAAACCAAACAGAATAAACACGATGCCAACGTCGACGCTGACGCTAACGCTGACGCTGACGCTGAAGGCGACGCTGACGGCTATGCCGGCATGCAAATTCGAATCAGGACTAAGTATGTGCAGTCGACGGCTCAGGAAGTCGTTAGAGCGGGAAAGGACACGCCAAAAAGCAGCAACCTTTGTGGGTCAAAAGTTAGGACGAAAATAAAAAAGCAAAGTGTGCCACCACCGCAAAGTCAACAGCTAACAAACAAAGGCAACAAAAAGAAACAATGTCCCGCTTTTGACCACGACGTATAAATCAGTGGGAACTTGGCACAAATCCATTAACATTAACACTCAACTTTGAAGCCAAACACTTTCCACCGAGTCGCATGCAGGGCGCAAATAATTGAAGTCGATTTACGTAAACTTGGCCAACATGCCAACCAGACCAAGACAAGCGTTTTGTCCGCCATTGCTTAACAAAATGAACTTTTAATAAATTCATTACCCGAGCACTTTATGGCCACTTCCGATTCCCTGCAAGATTCGATCCCCGGGCGCTGCATTTTCCACTTTGGGACGAGCAGGGACGAGCGAGAGTCCTGCATTGGTTTAGTGCAGTGCTTGCCTGACATTACGTATACGCCCCATACATTTATGAACAATCAACTTTATGGCCGCCCAACAAAGAGGGGCGGCATTCTTGTGTTCTTCTAGTCTATATGTATTGGCTTGTATAAGCCACCGCCACCATGCCACATCGCATCCGAACTCCATGCCCCAAGTCGTAAGGCCCTGCTCTGTTTTATTGGCATTTGCACTTGTGTTTGACTTTTCCAAGATATTTTCAATTGGAAGTTATGTGTCGCAGGGAATTGTCTAACAAAGTGGGTGGTGGGGTGACTATCGGATGTCTGCCGCTGAGTCCCCTTCGTATTGATGGGTTGTATGTGCAACACAACAATTTAATAGATGGCAACTGACGAATGCTCAAGACTGGAAACAAGTTGAAATGGAGCCATGCCACGGGTATTGAATTGTAAAAAGGAATATCTTTGCAACGAATCCAACTTTTCTGCTTAAATATTAAAGTGAGATATGAAACAATGGTTTTCCCAAGCCTTGCCCTTGAGGACTACATTATCCTAAATCACTAAGCAGTAAAATAATATTTAATTTGCCCAGAACCATTATAATGGTCCTCGGTTACATAATTTCCCGTAATCACGTCCCAAGGTCAGCTACTTATAGCCGAAAAAGGGCATTTAAAAAAGTGTTAGTCGGACAGCAGAGAAACGAAAAACAAACGACACGACAAACTAAAATTTTGCGATTAAATCTTGAAATGAAATAAATTATTGTGCACATCGCAACTAGCTGGCTGACCCAAATAGCCGAAAACGACACTGTGTGGGGAATGGGTGTGGGAATAGGAGTGGGTATGGGATCAGGACGAAGGACCAACGACAAAATGCTGGCTGCCATTGCCAGCTGATTATCGCTAATTGTGCCCAAGGAAATAGAAATTAAACGGGTCGTGGGGCAGCGAGGCACCGTACTGACCGTTTTGGAGGCATGCGTTTAAATTAATTTGGGGCAGGTCTTTAAATATTCGCTGCAATTTATTTGATCGATAATTGAGCAGGACAAGGTTGACGATTTGCGGACAATTTGCTGGCCCACGCCGGCAAGTTTGATGAGCAAGAAATTGAGATTAATTGAGGCATGTAATCAGAAGGCGCTGCCATCAATGTCACCGACTACGACCCCAGATCGGCACTTCAGGAGCAGCAGGCGACAGGCAGGTATCGAAAGCTTCTATACCGAAAAAATAGACAGCGACATAGAGGCTTTCGTTTCGTTCCGCCCGATATGTTTAGTACCTCTCAGGTAGGCTGTGAAAACACAATCATTTTCCACATTCAACAGAGAGAGACGAGTGCTTACAAGCATTTTACTTTTGTCAACTCAACAGAAACATTCGCAGCCTGAGAAGGTTAACAAAATTTCGGTATTACCTAAAATGATAGGCCTTCAAAAAAAGAGACCAGCGCCCGCCGCAGAATATGTCGTGCCCAATAATTCGGTTCTAAATCTGCCCCACCGGTCCGCCCTATACGATCCAACACCCAACTCGATGGAGAAGAACGACGGACGGAAGGGCGTATCTAGCGGCGGTGGCACGACGAGCAAATGCCGTTACTGCGAGAACATGGCTAAGAACTTCCTCTACCTGGAGAGCCTGATTCGCAACAACGGAGAAAAGGGGTCGTCCGGGCACAAGACTTGTAGTTTGTGCAACTCCTCGCTCAAGTACCTAGAATATGTGAATCGCAACATCCGGCAGGTCTTCGGCGACTTCGACTCGATCGTACAGGCTGATCGTGCCCTCGCCGCCAAGCCAGCCATGATGCCCAAGTACTCGGTGGGTCCGCCGCCGACGCTGCAACAGGCACCGCAGGATAAGGCCGACTCCCGGGCTAGGGGCGGAGCTGTTCTCTCGCCGCAGAAGTCCATCAGGAGCGTCAAGCCCAAGTCTGTTCTACCGAAGTCAAAGTCCAAAGATAAGGCTCTCAAGAGCGGAAAGAGCCAGAAGTCATTGAAGTCATTAAAGTCGCACAAGACCAAGGAGAAGGCTATCAAAGGCATGAAGGGCCAAAAGTCGCTCAAGTCACTTAAGTCACACAAGTCGCTCAAATCGCTCAAGTCCTCCAAATCCACGAAATCAGCCAGGAGCCAGCGCAAAGGCGCCCCAAGGTCAAAGGGCGGATCGGGACACGGCAAGATGGTCTTAAAGCGCAAATTCAGGAGTGGAAAGGCAGGCGGCAAGTCGGCCTCCGGCAAGGTTGTGCGCAGCGTTAGTCAGTATCACAATCTTGGCTCTGTTCGCTCCAAGCTCTCAAAGGGTGCCAGTCTGAAGAAGCTGGTGAAGCAGCGGTCCCAGGGACCTCCTCCGGCCAGCATTAATTGGCGGCTGCTGAAGAGGAACTTGCCGAAGCGACCGATCGCGGCAAATTAGATAGACCGGCCACACGCCCCTAAGACCGGAGGAAGTTATTTTAGGGCCGCTAACCATTTGGCTTACTTGTCAAAATTAACAGTATTAATTCTTCTTAAATTACAAATATATTTTAAGCACATTAAGTAATTAAAATGTTGTTTGCTCAATTGTTGGTTATGGGTACTTTGAAATGTAATACATGGCGTATGAGTAATCGTTCTTTTCTTAGGCAACATAGCGACTGAGTGTGTTGTTCCTATCGAAGTTAAAATTGATAAAATTCTCTAATTTGGCCTAATAATTTCAAGAAAATTTGTCTTCAACCCTTCTCAGCCCATTGATAGCATTTGATAAATATTCATATCATTTGAAAAGGCGTCTGAAGCACATTTGCCTTGATTTCGGCACATTTACTGCCTAAATAATTTGCCATAGGTCCCAGTGGTAAACGAGTTGTCCCTTTTTATAATTTATAATTTGAAAAATTATGCACCAGGTGGCCAAGGCATTTTTCAGTCTGAACGTTTTTAACCGCTGGGGAGCCCTTTATTTGGCGAGGTTGTTTTTATTTTTTTTTTTTGTCGATCCTTTTTCTCAAAAATGTTGACTCTTTTGTTGGTGGCCGCGCTGTTTTAATTGTTGCAAATATTATTTTTATTTCGAGTGTTGACAAGCACGCAATTAGCGACCCTTGATTCCCCTTCCGCCGACAACACAATGCCAAAAATAAAAAGCACAACCGTTGACCTGGTTTGTATAAAGATTTTCCTGCGTGCTGGCGGGGAAATGGCCAAATGGGCGACCTAACTTCAATTTTCGTTTAACGACCGGTCAACATCAGTGTGTACAGGGTCCAAATATTTTCACAATTTAAATGCAAGTGAATGGGGACGATGGGGCGGAAGGTGGCTAAGCAGATTGCCAACCTAACTGACTTTGGGGCCGCGGCCGGCAGTTTGACAATTTTTCGCCATGCCCGCTCAAATATGCCGCATACGCAGCTGAGTCGCCCTCCGAAGCACGACCCTTCATTTGTTTATGTGCCCGAAACCCAACCACCCACTGAGTACTGCCTAAATGGGGCGTATGTCCTTGTGTTTGTGTGGCCACATGCCTCGTTGACCGTTCGGATAAAACTTATTAGACACAAGTGTATTTAGTGCACATGTTAGTGCGTGTGTGTGTGAGTGAGTGCGTGGGCGAATCCCTTCGCGTGTTTGTGTGAGGGTGTGTGTAAGGGTAACTACATAACTGCGGGCACTTCTCCGGGCGCACTGTGAGATACACGAACTATCCAGTCCCCCATCCAATACCCAGCTGTACGCATCTGCATATATCAATCGGATGCCCGGAGCGGCCCTGCTATTGCTGTGCATTTGAACAGAAATAATATTTTGCTGCCACTGTCGAACAGTTTCTGGCAAGGATTGGGAATGGCCAATGGTGGGATCGGTGGACCGGCAACAACTGTGTTGCCGCACAATTCCTTTGTAATTAGATAACGTAACAAAGCAGCAACACGAACGAAACAGGACGTGGGCGGGAGCACAGAACAGGACAGAGGTCGGAGGGTGCAGGACACTGAATGTTGGATGGAGGCGTTTACGGTATGCCTAGCTAGGCACATTTCACGTCCCACCACTTTTTCCGTTGCACATTTCCCGTGCATTTTCGTTTTACGTAAAATTTGGAGAGCCTTTTCTGATTATTTGGCAAAATCGCAACATTTACCGCTGCCACACGCCACGTCCCGGCACCGTACCGCCCCGCCCGCTGCCTCTGCCCATTGGCAGTATAATTAGCCGCAGTCGAACACCCCTTTCCCCGCTATGGACCTATGCCTGCGAAAATCCGGCTCTGGATGTTCAATTTCCACAACGTGCACACTCGAATGGCTGTTCAAGCGATGCGTTCGTCCACCATTCCCCGCCGACAGGATTCGATACGGACGGAGTTCCCGGACCAGTAGGGCCCGCCCAGTCCTCCAATGTTGCGGCCCGGTCGGTTCACCATAGCCCTACTTCAGTTTTTCGGCTCAACTCAATACGCCGCCAATCCCTGCCGCTTAATTTGACCCACGAGTCTACTGGTTGGATGGTTGGAGGAGTCCCGACGAACAGCTACTCCCCCTTTTGGGTTTCCATCATAATTGGTTACCCGTTGAGGTGCACTATGCTCCGTGTTGAGATGTCCTATCTGCTGCATGACAACGAGGATATTGAGAAAAGGGGTTCTCAATTCAGAGAATTTTCATGGCATTTCATATATTAATATATTCTGTCGGTGACACCGGGAAGACATTTTCAGAAGGAGCTCTCAGGAAGTTTCCGATTTTTTAAAAATAATACTGACTCTATTGGGCTTTCTTGGAAGTTTTAACTTAAGAATTAAGTTATTATTTACCACACATAAACAATTCATAGATTAATAAATTTTTCTATTTTTGAGTAATTAAATCTTAAAATTATTATAACAAATGCACTCTACTGCTAACCATTTGAACTTAAAACCCCATTTATGAAGCACTCCATGCGGATTGTAAAGATTTTTATGGCAGCCACCAGGCATAAGGGTCCTGCAGGCCGAAGGAGCCATCTGGGCCAACCCCCTAACCTACCCCACTCTCTGCCAGTAATAATTAGATACTACGAAGGCACCACCGAAATGGGGCAGCCGACCAATGACCTACAATAAGATTTATTGTGCTCCCAAGCAACTAAACTTAATATTTCACGTACACTTAACCTACGGGTTTAAATGTCGTAATTTTCTCATTGGCACCAGGCAGTGGTGGCTCCTTTCGCTTTTTTCCTTCTGGCCCAAGGCTCCGCCCGAATGTTATACTGTCTCAAAGTTTGTCTCAATTACGTGCGTGCCAGACTGAGTTGGTCGGTTCATCCCATGTCCTTTCGGTATTGGTGGAGGGTATGGGTACTGGTGTCAAGCCAAATATTTCTGGTGGAGACTGTGGCGCATTTCTCGCCAGCGACCCGCAACCTCGTCCCGTTTGTCATTGGCAACTTTTTAATTAAAAGTTTCATCCGAGTAATGGGATATTTGCACTGCGAAATGCCACGGCGGCCAGCGACGACGATACTTGGTACTTGTGCAATATTTGTGGGCGACTCCTGCGAGGACTCCTCTCTTTATCGCCTCTCCATCGACGCCTTTCCTAAGGCTACAAGTATCTAATTGCCAAAAGGATTTGCAAAACTTCGGCCTTACATAACGTGGCGCGTCCGTCGTCTTGTGGCTGGTGATTCGCTAGAAACTTTTGGCCGGCAATTGCCAAACTATGCCCAGCACGGGGACTACGTGCCCCGAACTAATGAGCTGCAAGGAGTCACGCCTACAATTAGCCGGGCAGGGATTTTAATTAAGGGCCGCCCTTTTTGGGACAGGATCTGGCTCGGGTAGTGGAACTACCTGAAGAGGTGCCTCATAAGTAACAAAAAATATTCTCTGACACATACTCGTATATAAACGGCCCAAGAGAAATTCCTAATTATAATTCGAAATCATCCATTCCAGCAAACATCCAGTTGACTATCTAGTTTATCCTCATCGTCCGCTGTTCGTTTTTCACTCTTCACTGTACAGTATACACAGACCCTTAGCTCAATGCTTTGTGTCCTGGTCTAATCGCTGCCGGATGTCCGCAGAGAAATTTGCTTTCATTGTTTTTGTTTCGACAGCCGGACTCTCGTTATATTTTCAGGGGTTCTTTCTTTTTTTGTTAGGACTCTGTCGCCTATTCTGGTCTATTTTCTGTTGTTGACCATTTTTCCCCTAGTTTTTGTGTTTTTCTGTTTGGAACAACTTTGTTTTTGTCAGCATTCGCTTTCAATTTCCTCATCCACTCGAACTAACATCCTTCCGCTAGCTGACTTGTCGTCGTGGTTGCTCATTCATGGCCATTTTCACAGTGTCCGCAGTAGGTTTCAGTACCACGGACCATGGTCAGTAGTCTGTAGTTGGTAGTCGGTGGTCAGTAGTCCGTGGTCGTCAATCGGCAGTCGTCAGCAATGAATCCGAATACCAGGCTAGCCCGCCAGTCCGTTTGTCAATCAATTGTGAATTGTTTATTGAATGTTGTCGTTAGATTGCACACACAATGCCCGGCTAACAGGCCGGGGAGTCAGGAGTTGTTGGTTTGGCTTCGTTTGCTCTTCCTATTTGGCCTTCGTTTTTGGGTCTTTTTTTAGACATTTTGCCACCTCCACCGCTCCACCCGATTTGTTTGTTTCAAGTTTGGGCAGTGGCGTATGGCTTAGGACATTGTTTACACTGTCAAACGGTCTATTTTCTATTTATCTTTTCGTCCGCTGATCGATTTGCCAGGACCAACGCATTCTGCAGCTCTGAACTCTCTCTCATAAATTTTTGGTCAAATGGAAATGCTCTTTGTTCGTAATGAAATAGTGTTGACTTTTCCCATACAACACTCACACACACACACAGATTGCTATGCAGAGTCCTTAACAAATGCACGAGATTGCTTTTAAACGAGGACGACGCCGCGCAGTCTGCCGCCCAGATCCTTCCTTATCCCCAGCCGCAGTTGCTCCCGCTCCTGCTCCGACCAGAGTCCAGTGGCATATGATGATTTGTTCGCACATAATGAAACTCATCAGCAGCTACATCGAGGAACTGTAAAAAGTCGGCCGAGAAGGGCCAAGGAAGGACGCGGAGGGGCCTGCCTCATAAAATACTGGCCAACTTGTTCGGATCGAGGCTTGGCATAAATTCAAAAAGTGCGACTACGAGAGCTCCCGACTGCCACTCGCAGGGAAAATGTACTAAGAGCATTTTACAGTTTCATTTTCCATGGCTCACTGCCGACTGCCGGCCAATGTCCAACGTTCTGCCTCCTGCGTCCTGCGTCGTGCAAGGTCCTTCGTCCATCCGTAGCAGCCTCGTAGCCACGGCTTTTGTGCGATTTACTTAATTTGAAGTGCGACCGGGCCATCGAGCCATTCCTTTTAAAATCAATTCGAAGTTTATTTTTCTTGCGGCTTTCTCTCGGCCACAGCTGCCACCTCGTTTGCTTCCAATGTTTGACTTGGACTGTCGCACTATTTATGCACGTCTTTGCTCCGCAGACTGAGAGGAACCGTTTCGGCCAGGACATTTAAGCCGGAGGCTGAAGAGGAAGTCGCCAAATGGAAGCCAGCTATGGGACGACTTAACTGAAAGGTCCAATCATCTCGCTAAGCACAATATTTAATCTCTTTTTATTATGAAAATAATTTATTAATAGGTTTATAGATTAGCCGAGTGTTAAAGTAATATATTATTTATAGAAATACGGTCAACAAATTTGTACAATATGAAATAAGGAAAAGTACCATAACTCTATTTATAAGTTTGTTTCATGGCCCATAACACAATCAATTAAAATCCAATAGACTACCAATCTTAAATGAATTACTTGGCTTATTTGTATTTTTTGAGTGGATTTTACTCCTGGATTTCAGACCGGATGGACAAGAGTGATTTTAAGCTGAACGCAAACAGCTTGAGCAAATTCATTAACAACAGAACCACCGCCCTCAATCCAAATCCCCACCCACGCATAATCCGGACTCTGGTGCTCCGGAGCCGGGCGTACCAGTTGCGGTTTTATTCTGGAAATGAGGGCAATGCATTCGCCCCGAGGGTGCCAGCGCCCAATCCCAGATAGAAAAGCCGGAATGAACCAGAACGAGAACGGAGCAGCGGGTTGCCAAGCACTTGTTTTTGATGTGACGCTGATATTTAAAAGTGGAGTTCACATCAAAGTTACACAGCGGTCCGGAATGGTCGTCATCATAGCCTCGCCATCATCCCATCATCGTGGTACGCAACCAGATGGGTTTTGTATCGGTGAGCATATTAGTGAAGGGATAAAAGATTTCGACATAAAATAAGTTGGGCGAACCCCAGCTGGAGTTGTCAATGCAACATAAGCTGCTTAGCTCCAAGGAGTCGAGCTCAAAATATAAGATTTTGCTGAAATGTATCTTCTATTCTATGAAAAGTGAGTAGGGCATCCTTCGGGTCGAGTATTAAACAGCAAAGCTATTCCCTGTGTACTTGCGGTAATTGCAGAGCATTTTAACTATGCTCCTGACGCTCCTGATGATGCTGGTGCAGCTTTTGTTGCTGATATTTGCTGCGGGTGCAGTTGCAGTTGCAATTGCCGCTTGCCGCTTGCCACTTGCTGCTTGTTACATGCTGCTCCTGTTACTTGACACATGTCAGTCACTCATTCACTGCGCTTGACTTATGGGTGAAGCGAGCTGGAAAGCAGGGAACGTGGGCAGGAAAATGACACAGGATACAGGGGATGATAGGGTAGCAGAACTCTGATTTGTTTATGTTAAGTGGTAGACGCTCTCGCTTGGCACTTATACTGCCAGTCAAAATAAAATGACATAATATTCTATTTTCCAGGCGTTGAAGAGGGAAATTATAATATAATTTGACACAAAGGCCAAGTTACTAACTTGGTTATTAACTAACCTACTTTTTTAAAAGCTTTTCAGTAAGTGAAAACTTTTAATGGTCATCGAAATCACAATTTAACTATGTAGATTATTAGACTTACTCTTTTCCAATAATGGTTATATTATTAGTGCTAATACTCCATATGTAGAAGATGCCTTTCCACAAATGCTGTTTAAAAAACTATAAAAAAGCTCATTTTCAAATACTCATAAATTCCATTTGGAAAACCCGCAAACCCTTCTTGATATACGAGTTACCATTCCGTTCGATCAGCTTAACTCATTAAGTATACGCCGGGTTGGACACTGGAAATCATCTACACGTCATTTGCATGCACCGTGGATTTAACGTAGATGCCACCTCCCAACACTCCCCCTGGAAATCTGATGTTGACTTATGAGCCAGCGGCTCAGTTCAGTAACTTGCAGAAAAACGGAAATTACATTTCGCTCACTTCGTGTGCAATTAAAGTCGGGAAGGGCAGGGGGGTAGGGGCTAAACTTTTGCCTGCTGGCACTTGCATTTGCATTTGAAATCGCTGCACTTGCGGCACACACTTTAAACTGTTCCTGTTAATTCGAATTTGAAGTTTGATCGATATGCGGGGCGTGGTTGGGTCGGGACGTTGCGGTCGCCCGCCCACTGGCCGCCGCCCGGCATTAGAGGTCATAGGAGCGAAGTAAGCGAGCCCGCTTCATCATTTTAACGCTGGCCGCCGGGGCGAGTTGTTTGAGTTGCCGCAAAGCAGCCGCTGCCCCTAACCGGATTTGCAATTGCCGATGTCTGATCCAGCTGGCATGGCCAGCAGCGATGAGGAGGGGCTGCCCAACGGCGCCGACGGCGCCAGAGGTCGCCAGCGCATCCAGCGGGACTACAGCGACGCTCGATTGGAGCGGGTGGCCGCCTATACGACGACCACTATGCGCCTCAAACCAGATAAATGGACCAAAATGATGGCCACCGATGAAATGCGAGTGAGTTGCAATTTAGCCAAAAACAGCAAGTGTTTTCCAAATCGACCAGAAACTAGTTTAAGCCTTAAAGTTTCAATCTTTAAACACAATTGTATAACTTTTCAAAGCGTGTTGTTTTGGACTGGCTGCTTGGACACACCAGAGTCCTAGTGGTAACACTTAGTCCTGGCGGCGATCTGGTACCCAGGAGTGGTCTCAGTGACTTGTACTTGCCATTCACGGTCCCCAGCACCCGGACATCAGTTCCCGCTGATCCATTGCAGCTAGAGGACGATGCCATGGCCTCTGCAACGGCCGCCGTGTCCGCAGTGGTGTCTGCCACGCCGGGCGCCCTGCTGGTGCCCTTGCCGCCCGCCTCCTCCAGCTTCACGACACTCGACGGAGTGCCACGAGGCAAGTGCGCCTACTTCGTGCGACGTAATAGTTCCGGCGGACCTCTAACTGCGGGAAATTTCTCAGAGGAGGTGTTGTATGGGGATTTTCCAGTCCACAGCAAAATAGAGACTATGTCGCTGCTGTTTGATGAAGTGCTGCAACCGCTCCTGGAACAGGCCCAGAGTCAATGGCCGTCAATTGTGCGCAAGGATCTGCAGACGCGCATCAAGGAAGTGCGGAACACTTTAACCGAGGTAGGTTCACTGAGGAAAAAATTAACTTTTTCTCAGCTTTGGTTCTTCATTTTAAACATTAAATTATATTTAGAACTTCTAACTTATAAGCCTTGCTATATATATTAATCTTTTTGAAAAGAACACAAATTTAAAAACAATTGATTAATCATAAAAATATATATAAAATTTTTTACTGTGTTCTTTAACCGTCAGCTGTGGTATCTCATCAAATTAATCTAATTGAGTGCAGTGGGGCGGAGACTTGGAGGGGGGCTTCCTCCGACACGACTCCCGACCATTGTCTTGAAAGTATTTCGCTTAATTGGCAAAACTTTTCATGTGTCTACAGGCGATACATAATATATATCTATACGTATTTATATCTGTATCTTGGCATATTCTTTATTGCTATTCCCACAGATTAAGGGCAAAACCAACAATCGCACAATTTTATCGTTATTAGTTTCGCCAACAATCGTCGAGGAAGTGTTTGCCCACGTGAGCCAAGGGTAAGTCCTAGTCCTAGTTCGATGGCCATTGTCTTTGAGTTCCGCCTTCGTCCTTGCCATCCTGTATCTCCTGCTCCTCTAACTCCCTCTGGCAGTTTGAAAATGTCGCCTTATTGTTTATGTGGACTGAGTGGCCTTCTCATGATACCAAATTGATTTTCATTGGCATAACTTTGCGCATGAATTGGTGGCAAATTTATTTAACTTGTACTTTCGTGGCAATTCGAGTTGTTTACCCCTTAACCACACACACACATACCCAAACTGGTGGCATACTTCGATTATTTTTCAGTTTTTAACCAATCAGCCTGGCCATCAAATGCTTTTAATTAAATTGCAAATATTTAAGAGAGTGATTTCATCTTTTGGCAATCACAACTCCCGAAATTCATGAGAAATTCATGTTTTGTTTGAAAGAAAAGCACTTTTTCTTATGAAAAGCATTTAATATAAATCAAGATATATGTTGCTTCACGGGCTACTCGTATCAATAGACCAATAATACCCAAATGAAATGCCCACTCGAGTCAAAAATTGAAAAACCTAATTTAATTATGATTTTAAACCAAAAACAAGTGCCGACTTTTGTCTGCCTCAATGGCTAATAATTGTAATCAATAAACATTTCAAGTTTTCCTAAATTGTTTATTATTTGATTAAAAAAAATAAACTCCATATAGTCACTTGAGACCCGCTCAGGATCCTAAATTCCGGAACCTTCTCGAAGAGATGTTCATCAACTGGACCACCCAGATGCACGACATAGTGATGGAACGTTCCGAGTGCCAACCCCTTGGATCGACCTCCCCCCTTTCGCAGTCCGCCCACCCCGTCAAGCACATAACCTTCGTCTCCCTGCCCGCCCAGGAGATTGCCTTCTGGACGAACAGAAAGCTAAATCTGCAGAATATCTACGAACAGCTGCGAGAGCCAACGCACAAGGTTTTATCCCAGATTCTTGAACGAATCGAATCGGTATATCACCGGCCATACGCCAACGCATTCCGACAGCTAGTGGCCGCCTGGCTGGAGGCCCAGGACGTATCGCTCTGGCTGCAGCCACTCCTGCGCCAGACATCCGCTTTCAATTCGGTGCAATTTAGCAACGGCCACGACCTGGTGACCCCGCTCGTCCATGTGCTGCACCTGGTATGGAGCAATGCAACGTACTACCGCAGCACCCAGAGGATGAGTGTGCTGCTGCGCTGCATCTGCAACATGATGGTGCATCGCGCCTCCGAGGATCTCGAATTTCCGCTACTCTTCCAGGGTGACGCTGATGAGGGTTTAATTAAAATGAATAGAACCATCGAGGTGCTCGAGCTTTTTAAGTGAGTTTTTAGGCCTTTCTTCAAATACAATTCCGTCTTAAAAAGTATCTTCTTATATAATGAATCTTTAAAATATATCTCTTACAGGGAACGCATTCTGGACTATAAAGAACGCTATGCTGGACACCAGGTCCTTTTGCCCGCCCTTCCTGGGGGAGCTGCAGCTGCTGTAGCTTCCCCACCACCCGATGACTTGCCCCAGCTGTGGCGCTTCTGCCATGAGGATGTGTTTGGGCAAACACTGGACGGCTTCTCGGCCCAGCTGCTGGAGTTGCGTCAGGTGTTCGAGGCTGCGGTTCAATTTCAACAACTCGAGAAGCTGGAAGTTGGGGGTCTTCGGGGCAAACTCCTAACGGATAGGGTTAGGGAGGTAAAAAAGTAAACTTATTATTTTATGTACCCTGTGTTTCCACACTTGAATTAATACTTCAGATCTTTGCGGAGTTTAAAGTGCTGTTCGAGCAGTGGAGCAATGTGGACATTGATCTGACCGCCACTCAAGCCAGCAAGTGGCGGTGCTTCCGACGTGAACAGGCCCTTTTCTTTGGCAGGATGCAGTTGCTGGAACAGAAACTGGCCACTGTCCTGCTACAGGCGTTCGAGCAGTGTCACAGCTGGACGCACCTGTTCCGGCTGACACTGATGTTTGGCGGACTACTGTATCGCAGTGCCGTGCAACCGGAGCTGGCCCCTGTCCTGCCCCACATCTTGAAAATTTATGAGTTGGAGCTGGAGCAGCTGGAGACCAGTGTTACTGAGGTGCTTCTGGGCTATGAGATCCGTGGACTGGTCGCTCTGCCAATGGCCCATAATTTTCCACCCATCGCCGGGGCTATGACGTGGCTGGAACAGCACATTAGCCGATGCGACGAGCTTGGAGCCAAGGAGTTGAATCATTTAATTGAACAACTGTAGGTTTCCCTCAACTTTCGAAGAAAAACTTTAAATCATTGCGCTTCTTTTTTATCAGTCTGCGAGAGAAATCTGAGCTGCAAACATTGCCTTTGAAATGGGATTCCTTACTGTCGCGTCGCAATATTTTAACCACAAAGCTCAGCAACCTCCAGATGAAAATCTGGACCCATTGGCTGGAGGGCATTGAGAAGCAAATCGTTCAAGGACTCGATGAGTCAGTGCTCTCCCAGCCGGAGGACAAAAGCCAGTTGCACCTTAACTTCTCGCTGGTGCTATTCACCCTGCTTAAGGAGACAAAATATCTGCTTGCCCTGCAGGCTACTGGAAGTCTCAGCGGCGATCTCTTCCAGCTGCCGGATCCGCTGCTGGAGCTCTACGCCCAGCGGGATGCATACTGGGAGCGCCGTATACGTCTAATCAAAATTGGCGAGTTTTATAATGGAATCCGATCCGGGGAATGTGCCGCAGCGGAACTGCAACTAATCCGCAACGAATTGGCGGCCATTGACGAGCAGGTGGACGTTGCCTGCCAGAAGCTAACATGGCGGGAATATGGTTAGCTTCCTTGAATATATATGAACTCTTTAGCTATTCATAAAGCTTCCTCTCACAGACGACCTTCTTGTGGCTGGTATCTTTGAACGAAGCCGCGATTTGTTTGCCCGCCTGCAGCAGTCCCACGGGAATCTAGACGCCATTCTGGTCAGCATGCGTCGCTGGAGTCGGGAGCCACTGCATCAGCGTAGCTTATATGGCAGGAATCTCCTGGATCTGCGCCACCAGCAGGATCGAGTGCGTCTGCGATTGCTTCAGTGCGATGAGACCAAAATGCTGCTCAATCGACTGCTCATTGCTAATTTTTGTCTCTTCTTTAACTACGAATCGCATGAGTTTCAGCTGTATTCGAGGGACTTAAGTGTTCAGGAGGTATACTTATAGATATCCATCAATACACCTATTAATTTTTAACCCCTATTTAGTTTGTGAGAGAGTTCCCCAAGGAGCAGAGGCGTCAGTACAATAAGTATTTGGCCAGCGTGGATGAATTAATTTGTCGCGAAGTGCGCCAGGCGATGAGAATAAGGTTTCAGAACAACTTCAAGTAGAACTTTTATAAATCATTCTCATTACAATCATTATCATCGCTGTTATCATCGTTATGATTAGCACTCGTAGCCAATCAATCGCCTCACCTGCACTCTTTTTTATCCGGAGGCCAATAATTTCATTACATTTCGACACGATGGCAGCTCCTTTCATGTCTCATCAGAACTAATCAAGTAAATGAGCACGAAATCGCACACTGCAACCGCAAAAATGAAAGACACCTGCAGAAGCAACAGCAACAGTAACAGCTAAAGCAGCAACAACCACAGGCACGACCACAGCAACATGGGGCAACAATGGCAACAACAAATTGCCGCGGGCCGAGCATTCATGCGTCAATTGCATGTTTCACTTAGCGGCACTTTTCGTGATTGCATGCAGACAGGGACTCTGACAGACAGACAGACCGCCAGACAGACAAACAGGCGGACGGACAAACAAGGGCGGGTGAAGTTTCAAAAGAGACCATGCCCCGGAGGCGGGGTAGCTGAAATAAGCAAACGAAATAAGCAGAAAACAAACTGAACACTAAATTTAATTTTCACATTACTCATACGCCGTGTAATTCAGTTTAGAGTATTTGTACAAAGAAATGACAGCAACGACAGCGGCAACAGGGCCGTCGCCGCCGTCGCCGTCGTCACCAGCGTCGGAACTCACTTCTTTATCGGGTGGCATGGCGGGGTTAGTGCTACAGCAAATCACAGTGCCACAAGCAACAGCAACAACTGCAACATCGGCAATAGCAACATCTACAACAGCCAACGATGCTCCACTCTTCGAAGTAAAATTGGAGCTGACGGAAACGGAAATACGCTTTTCGCCCGCCTTTGATGCGAGTGTGGAAAATAATTTTCAACAAATTGTGGAGCAGCTGTTGCTCGATATAAAACAGACATGCGACTGCATGCCAAGAATTGTGGCTGACAACGCCCTGTCAGAGGATGATGAAGACGACGACGCAAACACGGCCACGGTGATGGAGTCCCTGGGGGATCAGGACGAAGCGGAGCAGGAATGCGCGGATCCAAAGCCGCAGGCCGTGCAGTTCAACCTGCTGGCAGCCGCCAAAGCGTATAGCCAAAAAGTGGAACTCACCGGTAAGGATAGCGCATTCTTTGACAAGTTTGCAGCAAGTTTTTACTTGAAAGGAGAAAGGAGTATATCCTGTTGAACACGTAACAGAAATTTATTGAACTTTTATTATTTTTTATATTTTTAGTTTAATGAATACTATTTGAAACACACAACAGGAAAAAAGTTATATAAGAGTATGCAAAAATATACTTGATAGCTGGCCCTCTGTTATCCTTTCGCATTCTTTCGATTTCTGTTCTTCTCGTTCCATTCATGCCATCTAGAAGCCGATGGCCTAGAAATGCTGGAGATGGCGATTCGCGATGCCCTGGCGGATACGGTGGAGGCGGCTACGGCTTTCGCTGCCAAATTCCACGCCTATGCGTTCCTATGGACCCAAAAAAGTGGCGATGTCCTGGCCGCCTGCATGCAGAGGGCCAAGGAGCAGACGCTCCACGCCAGTGGCCGAGGCTATGTCATCATGGAAACGTTCAAAAAAGAGGTAAGCTCCAACAAAAGGAAAGCCGTAGAACGGGCTTGCCCCTTGGGGGTCAGAGAATGCCAACAGCTTTAGTGGCTGCGAGACTCACATTCACACCGAGGAAAATGGGAAAACAAAACTGAAGGAGGACAGAGACTGGAGTAGACTTCTGGATGCCTCAATTGGCAACCACACAATTTACGCTGTGTAGCCCCTGAGACCAATAACGCTTGATAAATGTTGACCATTTAGGGTCAAATGTGTGGCAGCGCTCACTGGCCAGGCCATGCCAACAAAAAAAAATAATACGAAACAAAAGCAAAACACTTACGAAATGCTCAGCTAACACATGGCTTTCCTGACTTATTTCCTTCTCAGCACTGCACAGCAGGCAAATCGCCGACGTATGCGTAATATTTTCTTTAAACAATTATCAAACGCCCCGAAAAGTATGCTATAAATTACCCCAAGGGACCCTCGCAGAAACCAACCAGCTACATACATATTTGTATAACAAATCATGGTCAAAGTGCACAAGGACTCGGGGGGCAGAGCATGTGAAATTGGGTGTTACCCAATAAAATAGGGGAATACATGTAGCTAGAAAATGTGAATGAGCAAACACCGAAGTTTGAATGGTCTAATTCTGAACAAGACTATTTTATTTCAATATCTTTACAAATGAATTACATCTTGCTGAATCTCAAGTATGCCTTCTATCATTTAAACATAATTGAACAACATTTGAATAGAAAATATTTTGACTCTTCAATTTATTCGCTTTTGCTGAAGCATCAAGACTTGTGTTTATTTTATTTACATTATTTTTGATTTCTTTAACGCACTTTCAATATTACCTTTAACCCGAAATAGAGCAGCAAAAATCACTGGCCGGCATTTTATTTATGACTAGCCATTGGGTCGCCTCTGACGCAGCTGGTGCGCTTAATAAACCAGAGGCAACAGTACGTATACTTAATATAGAGAAGCCGGGCCCAAACACCCATCCATGTGTGGCAAATTAGCAAATAAATTAGGGCTGGGCCACTCGAACAAAGATGTCAGCTCCCTGATTCTCCTCCGCTTCCTTCTGTCCTTTAATCTTCTCCAGATCGAGAACTACAATGAAGTGCACGACGCCATTGACCAGTGCGAAAACCGGAAGTGCATCAATGGCTGGCTGGCCCTCGACCTCAAGCCCCTCAAGTACGGCCTGCTTAATCTGGCCTGCAAATGGTCGCATTTATGCAAACAGTGGCTACTCCGCTACGTCCAGGGAACACTGAAAGTAAGAATCACATTCCTGAAACAATGTCAACAAGCTGTAGTGGCTTCTTGCAGGAGCTAAACGCCTTTATTGCCCGCGGTCACGAAACTCTCCAGCTGCACATTGCCCGCCACGACTTCAAAGCCTTGCTCCGGGTGCTCGGCATCATGGCGGAGATCCGGCAGCGAGAGCCCTACGCCGACAATGTCTTTAAGCCGCTCAAGGATATTATGAGCCTGCTGAAGACATACAACGTGGAGTTCGAGCCTCAGCTGCTGCGAGGCATAGAGCAACTTCCTCTCCAGTGGCAGCAACTGAAGCACAGCAGCACAGTGAAGCAGGAGGCGTTGCAGGACACACGCTTCCACCAGCAGCAGCGCGTGTCGGCTCTAATTGGACTGCACACCTGCCACCTGCAACACTACGCCAGGCAGTTCCAAAGGATGCCAGTGAGTGGAGCCAAAACCATTATAATTCGAGTTCGATTATGTTTCATTTTTGGCTTCCAGTTCTTCCGAGTGCCCTGTCCAAACGTCTACGAAGCCTGCGATGAGGTCTACGTGCGACTGCACCGCTTTGGCCGCCAGCAGCGTGTCTACACCGGCTGGGCCCGCCTCCTGGACATCACGGCACCCGACTCCGCATGTCTGCAGGTGTGCGAGGTGGAGCTACGAAGAGTCAAGGTAAGTCAGTACTTTATCTTCTTTGTAGAAATAGTAAGACATGAAAGTGAGTCTTAAATAAAACCTGAAACGTTGCTAAGAATGATGTCCTGGTACACAGTAACAAAGCCATACATAATACAATAGTTTGATGCAATTAATCATGAAGAGAAACCTTAGTAATTGAGTTGCCCGTAGCAATTGTGGGACTTTGTGCGCGTCATCGAGTCCTGCATCGTGGACTGGCACTCAACCCCCTGGCTGCTCATCGACACCGACGAAATGGAGCACGAGTGCAAGAAGTTCACCCGCGACCTGCGCACCCTGGACAAGTGCATCCGCGACTGGGCGCCCTACGTGCACATTGTGGCCGTTTTGCGCGAGCTGGTTGCCTCGTTGAGGGCCATCACAGAGCTACAGAATCCGGCAATTACGGAGCGCCATTGGATGGAGTTGATGCAGCTGACAAAGGTGAGCATAATGGTAGCCACGGTGCATCCGTGTTTGTGTGTGAGTGCAAGTGTGCCTTGTTCCGAGTGATTGAGCTGGTGGTGGTGGTGGTGGTGGATACCCCAACTTCGGCATCCTGCCCTCGCGGCTGATGTCTCTTTGAGCCAGGACAATGGCGCACATTGGGCAAACACATTAGCAGGAGGTGATGTGTTGGCAAACCCGCGACGAAACGTCGATGACAACACAGCGTTGAGGCAACCTCAGGAGCTGCTTGTCTGTGAGGGAATAACGGAACGCTAACCACATCGCAGGAATCCGGTTGACAGCAATTTGCAACGTGATTTGTCAGACCGAAGCTACGCAAACAAAATGCTTCTGACTCCCCCTACATAGTGTGTTTGTGTGTCTGGCATAATTGGATTGAATCACTGATCTGTCGCATAAATGACTAAAATCTAATCAAATTTCTCGCTTATCGACTTCATGCTCAGCTAAGTGGACAGCATCCCATGGACGAGCTGGTAAGTGTAAATCATAATGTGAGCTCTGTGCTCAAATCTAAAACATTTTCATAAATTAAAATGTAGTTATCTCATTTGCTGCTCATCCAAACCAAATCAGGTTCTAGTCCGGAATATTGTGCATAGTTGAAAATACCTTGACTGGAGCTCTATTACAGACAACCTGCTTACTTCCAATAACCAAAGGCGTTAGAGGAATGCATTGTTCAGTTTTCATAATTAAATTTGCCAGAACTCATACATAAATGTGTGATTATTAATATGCTTCTGCATGCACAGACATCTAAATAGTTGTTCTCTTATGAAATTTAAATCCAAAATTTCGGCATTCAAATCATCCTACATTCACCTCGAACTTTCCATGTCAAGAACACAGGATAAATGAAGCCATAAAAACGTTTAGAAAGATATTCGAATTTAAAATTAAAGAGGCCAACGTTGCTTACTATTTCGTTATAATAATTGGTTGCATTTTTATATTCAGAAACTTGAATAATTTTAAGGTCTTATAAGGTCTTGTAATTTTATAGGCGATATGTAAGGGAGACCAATTATAGGAAAAAGTTGTAATTTTTCATAATTTACAATCCTTTAGATATCTTACAAAAAGAACAAATCCACTAGTTTGGCCCAACTCCTCACCCTGAAGCTGCAACACCATGAAGAAGATATAAAAAACACAGTGGACCGAGCGATCAAAGAGATGACAGTGACCAAGGTCCTGGACGAGATTAAGGCCACTTGGGCGCATCTGGAGTTCGAGTTGGAACAGCATCACACCCGGCCCCATATCCACTTGCTGAAGGTGTCCGAGGAACTAATCGAAACCCTGGACGACAACCTGATGCAATTGCAAAATATCTCAACCTCAAAACACATCGAGTACCTCCTGGACAAGCTAACCCATTGGCAGAGGGTTCTGGGCGGCATTGACACCCTGATTGTTAACTGGTTCGAAGTGCAGCGAAAGTGGATCTACCTGGAATGTATCTTCATTGGATCGGCAGATATCCGGGCCCAGCTGCCGGCGGATGCGGCAAATTTTGAGAAAATCGATGCTGATTTTACGGAACTTCTCGGGAAGGTTTGTAGGCCATGGGTTTCTTGAAACTTAGCTTTAATCTTGAGCAAAACATTGCATTTTAATTTATTTCCATAACCTAGGTAAGCAACGTCCGCGTGGTAATGCAAGTGGTCTTGCACCATGACGATGTCCAGTCTCAATTGTTGCAGTTGCAACAGCGATTGGCGGTCTGTGAGAAGGCCTTGAACGATTACCTGGAAACGAAGCGTTTGGCCTTTCCCCGCTTCTACTTCATCTCGTCCGCCGACCTGCTGGACATCCTCTCGAATGGAAACAATCCGCAAGTAATCGACCGACACCTGATTAAATTGTTTGACTCGATCCTGCGACTTCAGTACGACACAAATACTCCCAATGCCGTGGGAATGCACTCCAAAGAGAACGATGAGTATGTGCCCTTCGTTTCGGCTGATCAGGATCAGCCTGCGTTCATTGTATGCAGCGGAAGGGTGGAGCTCTGGCTGAGGGCCATCATCCAGCAAATGCGCACCACCTTGCACGAGCTGTTCCGACGAGCCCTGAAGGTTTTCGGGGAGAAGCCCCGGGAGCAGTGGCTCTACGACTGGCCCGCCCAGGTGGCACTCTGCTGCAGCCAAATAAGCTGGACGGCGGACGTGAATCGGTCCTTTGGCTGTATGGAGGAGGGATACGAGGGCGTCATGAAGGAGCTACACAAACGCCAGATCGCCCAGCTGAACGCTCTGATTAATTTGCTTCTCGGTGAGCTGTCGCCCGGAGATCGGCAGAAGATCATGACGATCTGCACCATCGATGTGCATTCGCGAGATGTGGTGGGCAAAATCATTGCCGCCAAGGTGGACAACTCCCTCGCCTTCCAGTGGCAGAGTCAGCTGCGTCACAGGTGGGACGATGAGCAGGCTGGCAGCTCCAGTGGCCGGGCAAGCACCGCCGTCAGCTGTGGAGGCGGGGACGAGGACTGCTTTGCCAACATCTGCGATGCGGAATTCCGATATGCCTACGAGTATTTGGGCAATACTTCGCGCCTGGTTATCACTCCGCTCACAGATCGCTGCTATATCACCTTGACGCAGGTAAGACTTTAGTTTCTAATCAGGAAAACAATAACATTTATTTTCCAAGTTCTTACCTTTGAAATGTAGAGCTTACTATTACACGTTTACATAATTTTTCGATGAGACACGCCGGTAATTGAATGCCGGCCAATCCCTTTCACTTTGCTGTTGTTGTGCAAATCCTTTCTAACGAGTTCTGAATTAAATATAAACCTTTTCAACGCCTGCCACGGGGCGTTAATGGATTTATCAGCGGAAATCCGCTACAAATGTATAGTCCATAGTTAGCTTTGAATAATTAAAAGCCAATGTCCCATGGCTTGAATATATTAAAATGAGCAGCAAGTTAAAGGGGAGACAAAACCTCAGTATTTGCGCCACGAGACACGTTAGCCGTGTGAATTGGGGCATAAATTCAATAAATTAAACGCACTTACTTTTGTGTGCAATTAGAGCACATTTTTCCTCGGGCAGTCGCATATTTTGTGACCTCTTCAAAATTGTTATATTTCATGATTTTCCGAATTTCATTCACCATGTACAAAATAATAAAATTTATTTTGAACTATGAAATGAAAATAGGATAATGCTCCCTTTGATATTAAATATTTAATAATTTTTCAAAATTTCAATCAGCCTGCATCAAATAAGAAAATGTATTTCGGAGTATGAATTTTTCTCAGGATATTTTTGCAACTAAAATCATTTTAAAATCGAGCCCATTAGGGCAGAATTAGATGCGAAGGCTGCCATTAACAATACGATCATCAGTTTGTTGCAACTCCTGCCACCTCCCTTTCAACCATCTCCCTTCCCACCTGGCCCCGTGGCAAATTAAACAACTCGTTAGTGGAAAATAAATGCTCTTTGTAATTTACATATGCCACCTCGTCCTGCCAATTCCACGACAGTCGCTGCGATTGCGGTTGGCCGGTGCAACCGCAGGACCAGCTGGAACCGGAAAAACGGAAACCACCAAGGACCTGGGACGCGCCCTGGGCGTAATGGTTTATGTCTTCAACTGCTCGGAGCAAATGGACTACAAATCTTGTGGCAACATTTACAAAGGGCTGGCCCAGACGGGTGCCTGGGGCTGCTTTGACGAGTTCAATCGCATCTGCGTGGAGGTCTTGTCCGTGGTGGCCGTCCAGGTGAAGACCATACAGGAGGCAATAAAGGTACGTGGCATGGGAATGCAAATTGATTTTGGACGCCCAAGGTGCACTTTTATAAAGACTTTTGGATAGAGTATTTGAATTATTTTTTAAAATTCAAACAAATTCCCGCAAAACATTTCCATGCATTTAAAATATTTAAGTTGCACTTGAGAATAAATTTTCTAAGTTTGAGGAAATGCATACATGCTTTTTCCCAAGTGCTTTGCCCCAACACGGTGCATTGATTACTTTTCCTGAACCTCACTGGTCCACTCTGCTCTGGTCTCTTCCATGCTGTTGTTCCTTCCGCCACTTTCTCGCTCTGTTTACAGATGCATAAAACCCAATTTATCTTTATGGGCGAGCGCATTTCGCTGGAGCCGTCGGTCGGAATTTTTATCACCATGAATCCGGGATACGCCGGCCGGACAGAGCTGCCGGAGAACCTGAAGACCCTGTTCCGGCCGTGCGCCATGATTGTGCCGGACTTTGCTTTGATTTGTGAGATTATGCTAATGGCCGAGGGCTTCCAGGACGCCCGTCTGCTGGCCCGAAAATTTATCACCCTTTACACGCTGTGCAAGGAGCTGCTATCCAAGCAGGATCACTACGACTGGGGACTGAGGGCCATCAAGTCGGTGCTGGTCGTGGCCGGCACCCTCAAGAGGGATGACCACAGCCGGCCAGAGGATCAGGTGCTGATGCGAGCACTGCGCGACTTCAATATCCCCAAGATTGTCACGGAGGATGTGCCAATATTTATGGGCCTGATTGGCGACCTCTTTCCGGCCCTGGACGTGCCCCGCAAAAGAGTCTTCGAGTTTGAGAAGACGATACGGCGGGCGGTCAACGAAATCAAGCTGCAGCCGGAGGAGGGATTTCTTATGAAGGTGGTGCAGCTTCAGGAGCTCCTCGATGTCCGGCACTCTGTTTTCATAGTTGGAAACGCCGGCACGGGCAAGACTAAAATTTGGCAAACCCTACAAGAAACCTACCGGATCCAGAAACTAAAGCCAGTGTGTCACGTCCTCAATCCGAAGGCCCTGTCCAACGACGAACTGTTCGGCATTGTGAATCCCACCACACGGGAGTGGAAGGATGGTCTCTTTTCCTCTATTATGCGGGAGCAGGCTAACATGCCGCCAGGGAATCCAAAGTGGATTGTCCTGGACGGCGATATTGATCCCATGTGGATCGAGAGCTTAAACACTCTGATGGACGATAATAAAATTCTCACTTTGGCTAGTAACGAAAGGATCTCTTTGAAAAGGGAGATGCGACTGCTCTTCGAAGTAGGACACCTGAAGGCTGCGACTCCGGCCACGGTTTCCCGAGCTGGTATTTTGTATATTAATCCCCAGGACTTGGGTTGGTCACCGTAAGTAGATTTCTATTTATATAACTAAATTGAATTTAACATATAATCTTCATTTAACCAAAAAAAAAGAATCATATGGTTTATCTGTTGAGATGAGTGGATTGAAAATCTACGTATTTGGATATTTTTCTCAAGAATCGGGTGTTCATTGGCATAGAAATAGTCTCTGGAAAATAGGATCTTCGAAAAAAATATAAATATTTGCTTAAGAATCGATCAAGAAATCGTAAAATGGTATTCCCTTCAGTGATTGAATAAAAATTGGCAGAGATATAGCCTTCGTAGTGGACCATATTGGCCTCCCATGCCGTTTCCATAATTTTGAAGGGGGTCCCCCAGAAAATTTCACAAAAAAGCTAAAAAATATTTTGTTTTCAGATAATAATGCAGATTAGTGGAGAATCAATCTACAAATCGATTGAGGTATTCCGCTCAGGGATCGGATAAAAATTGGCAGAGATATAGTCTTCGTAGTGGACAATATTGGCCTCCCATGCCTTTTTCATAATTTTGAAGAGGGTCCCCCAGAAAATTTCACAAAAAATGTAAAAAATATTTTGTTTTCAGATAATGATGCAGATAAATGGAGAATCGATCTACAAATCGTTTAAGGTATTCGGCTCAGGGATCGGATAAAAATTGGCAGAAATATAGACTTCGTAGTGGACCATATTGGCCTCCCATGCCGTTTCCATAATTTTGAAGGGGGTCCCCCAGAAAGTTTCACAAAAAAACTAAAAAATATTTTGTTTTCAGATAATGATGCAGATAAGTGGAGAATCGATTTACAAATCGTTTAAGGTATTCGGCTCAGGGATCGGATAAAAATTGGCAGAAAAATAGACTTCGTAGTGGACCATATTGGCCTCCCATGCCGTTTCCATAATTTTGAAGGGGGTCCCCCAGAAAGTTTCACAAAAAAACTAAAAAATATTTTGTTTTCAGATTATGATGCAGATTAGTGGAGAATCGATCTACAAATCGATTAAGGTATTCCGCTCAGGGATCGGATGAAAATTGGCAGAGATGTAGCCTTCGTAGTGGGCCATATTGACGTTTTCATAATTTTGAAGGGGGTCCCCCAGAAAATTTAACAAAAAATTTAAAAATTATTTTAATATGGATTTTAATAATGATAGAGAGCGTTTAAGATATTCCGTTAAGAATCAGATGAATAATGATCATTATTACATTTTCGAAGAGGCCATACAGTGATACACGCCAACAAACTTACAAAAATGTAACATCAATTTATTTCCTCCAAATAGCTATGTGTCCTCCTGGCTGGAGACCCGAGTGGATATGATAGAGCGAGGCATCCTGACCTCATTGTTTGAGAAATATTTCCCATGCCTGATGCAGCGACATCGGGACTTTCGGCGCATCACTCCCGTTACGGACATGGCCATGATTCAGATGACCTGCCATCTCCTGGAATGTCTGCTCGACAACGATAGCGATGGAAATGATGGCCGTGGGGCTGGAGCCGGATCTGCTACGAATCCTCATGGTTTGCATCACGGCGAGCTCTCGCACGAGGCTATGGTGCTGGCCTTGGAAACCATCTTCGTGTATGCCACTCTTTGGAGTTTTGGCTCAGCTCTCAGCCAGGATGTTATCATTGACTGGCACCGCGAGTTTCACAAATGGTGGATTGGAGAGTTCAAGGACATCAAGTTGCCCAGCCAAGGCACTGTGTTCGACCACCAATTGAATGTGCAAACCCTTAAGTTTCAGCCCTGGACCGAGCTGGCTGGCCAGGATCAGTTGGAGGGTCAAATCGATTCCGAGACTCCGCTGCAGGTGAGAAACCTAATCTTTTTTAATTGGAAATAAAAAAAATATTCTCCACATACATTTTAACCCCAGAACATACTTATATCTACGTCGGAAACTACTCGCCTCGCTTATTTTCTGAGACTCCTCATCGACCGTAACTTGGCCTGTATGTTGGTCGGTAGTTCTGGCTGCGGCAAGGGTGCCATTTTCCGGGAACTGTTTAGCCAGTACGCCAATGACCAGGAACTCCTTGAAGTGGCTGTTACCACGGCTGCAGCTCCTGACAGCAGCCACCAGCCAGCAATTCAAACGGCAAACGCACCTGGCGTTCGTCGAAAGGCGTCCTCCTCAGCCACTCCGCTTCTGACCACCGTTCAGGCCACGCACTTTAATTTCTACACCAGCTCGGAGATATTCCAGAAGATGCTCGACAGACCGCTGGAAAAGAAGTCGGGAAGATGCTACGCCCCAAGTGGTCCGAAACGAAGGCTTATATACTTTGTGAATGACCTCAACATGCCGGAAGTAGATGCGTATGGAACAGTACAGCCACACACTATAATGCGACAATTTATGGACTATAGACAATGGTATTTATAATCAAAAAGGATAATGAATTTCATTGATGATTACGTTATCTTTCTAGGTATGACCGTCAAAGGCTGCAGTTGAAAGACATCCGTCACTGCCAGTTTGCGGCTTGTATGAATCCCACTGCCGGATCATTCACTATTGATCCCCGCCTGCAACGCCATTTCTGTGTGTTTTCGGTAGCTCCGCCTAGCGAAGACACCTTGCTCCACATTTACGGCAGCATTCTGGCCAGTCACCTGGAAAGTCCTGGCCAAGGATTCAGCAAAGAGATTCGATCCATCGGCAGTCTGCTGGTACGGGTGGGCATAGCACTTCATCGCCGGGTGGAGTACGCTTTTCTGCCAACCGCTGTCAAGTTCCACTATCTGTTTAATCTCCGGGACCTGACGGGAATCTACCAAGGACTGATGAATAGTGTGGGAGCTCCTGCCTCGGCGGGGGGAGCTAATACTGGCTATGGGGGAACCATTTGCAGCCGACCCTCGGAACTAATGCGCCTCTACGTCCACGAGGCCTTTCGGGTCTATCACGATCGACTAGTGGATCCCTATGATATCAAGTCCTTCAAGTCCTCCATTAGAGATATTTTCAAGAAGGACTTTGAGGACTTTGATGAGGACTTCGTGTTTGCAGAGCCGCTTATCTACAGCCACTTTGCCCAGTCGCTGGTGGATCAGAAGTACATGCCCCTAAAAAGCTGGGATTCCTTATATTCGCTTCTTATTGAAGCCCAGGCCAGTTATAATGAGGTGGTGGGGTACATGAATTTGGTCCTTTTCGAGGATGCCATGATACACGTTTGTCGGTGAGTGAAAGATAGGACTCTGAAGAACTTTTCAGGCTTGAAATATATATACAATTGTGCTTATACACTCCCTTATATCAGCATAAATCGCATCCTGGAGAATCCTCGGGGCAACGCTCTCCTTATAGGAGTAGGAGGCTCTGGCAAACAGACTCTGGCCCGCCTGGCTGCCTTTATTTCCTCTCTTAGTGTCTCCCAAATTCAAATAAAGCGAGGTTTTGGCCTTCTAGATATGCGCGAAGAAATCGCCAGTCTGTACATGAAAGTGGGTCTTAAGAATCTGGCCTCGGTATTCCTCATCTCAGACGCCCAGATACCGGACGAGTCGATACTGATGCTGATAAATGATCTGCTGGCGTCAGGGGAGATACCCGAACTCTTCAACGACGACCAGATGGACACCATCACCAATGGTATTCGCAACGAGGTGAAACAAAGTGGCACCCTGGACACCAAGGACAATTGCTGGAGGTATTTTGTAGAGAAAGTCAGGAGACTGCTGAAAGTGGTGCTCTGTTTTTCGCCAGTGGGGCAGACTCTGCGGGTACGAGCTCGGAAATTTCCGGCCATCATCAGCCGGACGGCTATCGACTGGTTCCACGAGTGGCCCAAAAGCGCCCTGGAGTCCGTTTCCCAGAAGTTCCTCAACGAAATCAGTGGCATTTTGGAGGTACGTATGCGTCAGCCGTTTATTTATGCGTCAGTCGGGCACAATTTACAGCGCCGGACACTTTAAGTACGAATCCAGACCGAAGGGTCCTGACCCTTTGCTCCCACTTACTGCTCCATATCCTGCTTCCAGCCCGCCCTGGTGCCGCCCATCGGGTGCTTTATGGCTTACGTCCACGGCACTGTGAATCAGATATCGAGAATTTATCTGCAGAATGAAAAACGCTACAACTACACGACCCCGAAAACTTTTCTGGAATACATTTTCCTCTACCGCAAACTGTTGGTGGACAAAAACGGCGAGTTTGCGGAACGCATCGCCCGGCTCCAGAGTGGAATGGCCAAGCTGGCGGAGTGCGCCCGTCAGGTGGACACACTGAAGGTGAGTAAATGACGGAGTGGACAGGAGGCGAGTGCCACATTCGGTGGCTATATGCTACGTATATATGAAAATAAAATGTTAAAGTGACGAATCCGACGGTTTCTGAGGGCACAGAGAGAAATTTCTTAAAGTTTTCATGTAGAATTTGAAAAAATTTAAACAATATTTGAAGAAGATTTAAATTAAATTCAGCAAATATTTTTTTCATTTTTATATTTTTATTAAATTTTTGAATATCTTATTTTTTAAAGTATTAAGTCGTTACATAGCCAATACTATGTTTAAGTTTGGTTACAAATCTGTTTTTGTCCCCAGGGCACATGTAAATTGCGTTTTTTTCTGCTTGTGCCCGAAATAATTTCCTGTCTCAGTTTTTAACAAAAAAATCGGTGGCATCTCCGCGGACTTTCAAATATTAATTGAACACCCCTGCAGGGTACCCACAAAATCGATCACCGTCAAGCATCAGTTTTCAATGGAATATTGCCATCCGATCCGGAGCATCGAAGCCGCCGCGACGGCCATTCAATTAGTACGCTTAATTGAATTGTTGTTGCATCAAATACGCCGTCCACTTGTCCGACTCGTCTGACTTCAATGGCGGAAACCGGAGAAGCGGAAGCCCCGACACAGAGACTCTGGCTATGCCATTCTTTCAGTTTTTAACGCCGTTTCCGGTTACGTCGCGTATACGCAGCGTAAGCCCAGCATATACCCAACTGCGCTAAACAACAACCAGTCAACCGTGCCCCAGCCGAGGGTGGGGCGGGCCAAATGTTATTTAAACTAATTGAATTAAATTGAATTCGCTTCAATCGAACAAAAGCCGTTTCAATTTTCCAAAGCGCGTGGATAGGACCCTCATTTCACAGCCTGTGCTTTTCAGTGATGAGAATGGTGGTGTAATAATTTTTTGCTCTTTATTATAACATCTATATAAAATTAGTAATGAAGTCGAGTGAAAGGTAAATTATTTTATGAAACTTACGCTTTTAGAAATAAATTAAATTAAATGTGTAACCAAATCGGATTTAGTTTGTAGTTTTCCTTGAACCATATTTATTGAAACTGTTGATTATTTAAGTAAGCTTATGCCTTAAATGTTTTAAAGTTAAGTCCTTTAAAGGTACTTCGCACATCACTGCTGATTTTGAACATTTATACGGGCTTGTATTTGTATTGATACGCCCGCAATTTGTGCGCGAAAGTTGCTCTGGGTAAATATTGAGCCATCGTGCCGGGGCTTTAATTATCTTCCTTAGCCGGGGAAACTTTTCAGCTCACTTTGATTTTGGCTTTGAGTTTCAATTGAGTCAAGGACTTTCTCGTTCGCAGCATCAACTGGCAATCCAAGAGGTTCAATTGGCGGCCAAAAACGCTGCTGCCGATAAGCTGATTGTGATCGTCAGCGCCGAGAGTGAGAAGGTGAAGAAGGAGCGGTACACCGCCTCCGAGGAGGAGAAGCGGGTTCGCATAATCGAGGAGGATGTCTCCATCAAGACCAAGATGTGCGAAGAGGATCTGAGGCAGGCTGAGCCGGCTCTCGTGGCCGCCCAAGCTGCCCTCAACACGCTGAACAAGAACAACCTCACTGAACTGAAGTCCTTTGGATCACCTCCCAAGGCGGTCATCAATGTCTGTGCTGCCGTTATGGTTTTACTGGCCAGCAATGGGAAAATTCCAAGGGATCGCAGCTGGAAGGCAGCCAAGCTGATGATGGTGCGAGTGGACCAGTTTCTTAATGATCTTTTGAACTACAACAAGGATAACATACATCCGAATATCATTGAAACACTGCAGGAGTATCTGAAGGTGACCTTTATAATACTTTATTTATAAATTATACATTTTCTTTAATTATTTCCAAGGACCCCGAATTCAATCCTGACAAAGTAGTGCAGAAATCCGTAGCCGCCGCCGGGTTGTGCGCCTGGGTTATTAATTTACATCGCTACCATCAGGTTTTCTTGATCGTTGGACCCAAACAACAGGCTCTGCAGGACTCGCAGCAGGAGCTACTGGAGGCTCGCGAGCGTCTGCAGTACCTAAAGGCAAAAATCAACAACTTGGAGGCAAAGCTGGCCGAGATCCAGGCCGAGTTCGAGAACGCGGTGGCCGAGAAGCAAAGGTGCAAGCGGGAGGCGGACAAGACCTCCTTCACCATTGACCTGGCCCACCGACTGGTCAACGGACTGGCCAACGAGAACATCCGGTGGAAAGAGTCCGTTCAGAGGTAGGTGCTACTGCATTTATACGCAATCAATTATTAAATTTAATTTACATTCTGTGTGCGCCCGCAATCGCAGTAATTGCCTCTCCAGCCGAACTGAGGCCGGTGCAGGGGCTGCGATGGTTTTTGATGATGGGGATGGGTGATGGGGGATGGGGGTACTTCGCGAATTCCACTCACTTTCGGGCCACCGCAGCAACAAAAGGCCGTACATTTTATTTGCTTGCTCCCGTTTGGTTGACTGCAAACGGACGGGGTTCCCGACCCCGGCTCATTCGCTCGATTGTGCACCCACCAGTGGCAATGAACCCTCTTTACCGGCAACAATGTGAACAAATCATAGCCAATTTAAACAGCTTTCAACTTGCAATAAACAATACATATAATGTATTAATTATTCTCTTGATTAAACTACATTTAATTTGTCAAAGAAATTAGGTATCAATATGATGTTCTCTATTTGATTTTTAAAGGGAATAGAGTCTATAAAATGCTTGAAATAGGATACTATTTCTAGTATCCTTGTAAAATATTTAAAAGCCACATGCATGATTAAATTCAAAATTGTAGTCTTTGTTATTTCTTTTATACTTTTATGTGATGGCTTGCAAAAATCTCACAAGCAATTCGTGCACAACCTATGCAAACTTGAAAGGCATTGTCACAGCGCCAGTGTAAATATCAGCTAATCCCATCTGTTGCCTCCCGAGCTAGTAACGCGAGCACGAATATGTCGCGGCAAGGTGCGAGACACCTGCCTAACAAGCCAAAAATTGCACTTGACAAGCGTGAAAGTTGGCGGCACAACAGAAAGGATGGGAGAAAGTGCCAAGTTGGTGGAAGCGTGCAGGTATCGTGTGGAGGAGGCAAAGCCTATTAGTATTTGAAAGCACGTAACTCTTAAGGTGGTAATGCATCTGCACTCCAAACGGATTACGGATAGAAATCGTTGATGTGGCGTTAAAGTTATGCCACATACATATTTAATAAAAGAATATATTCGAATAGTGCGCCTTTGGTGCGGAAAAGTATGCAACATTTTTTGTATCATTCAATGAATGTCAATGTAAAAGCATTTTTTTTAATGCCAACGTAAAGCCATAGAATGTTATCATTTAATCATTTTATTGATTTAATCATTTAATCATTTCATTTGATTCAAATATAAATCTAACGCTCCAACTAGTGGCTACACTTTTTTCAGATGATTAAGCCAACCAATGAACTTGCAACTCCTTTGCCAATTTAAACATAAAAGCTTCTCCCACAAAGTCATGAAAGCATGTATTTCCATTGATGAGAATATGAAAGGTAATAGTGCGCCCACCAACAATTATATAAACCATCGACTGCAATAAGCACTGGCAAAAAACGTAATCAAATTCATATAGATGTCAATGGCAATTCCAATTGGGACTTCCGTAGGTTTTGGTTTTGACCAGGAGCTGTGGGATGTGGGCTGTGGGGGAGTGCACACAACACGCACAGCACTCCGACACCACTGCCCATTGACTGGCTGAATTCATTGAAATTCAATTGAGTGCGCGTGCAAGCCAAAAGAAAATCCGTAAAGGACGATTGGTTGGGTTTTGGGTTGGGGGCTAGGTGGCAAGGTTGCTGGGTTGGGAGCCGAATCGTAGTGTTGAATTTTTCGCACCTAAACAACTGCAAAATTCGCACACAAGCTCACCCATCTCACCAAGTCCAGATCAAACCCAAATGGGCAGCGTCAGTAGCTAAAGTGCCATGGGAATAGAATCGGAATATAAATGCATATGAAATACGTATTGAATTACGAAAAATGAAAAATTTCCGAACTGTGTGTGCTGTGTTCAGTTGTGTTGTGTTGTGAATTTATGTTGTTGACCGGCTCGGGTGTAGATGTGACTTGGCCGTACAAACTAATGCCCATTGAATGCACTGCCAAAGGAGCAACAGCCCGGCTCGCACAGGATATAAATACACACATACATGCATATATAAATTTTATGTCATGTGTAGCTCGGTCCTCGATCCTGGGTCGGACTCTGGCTAACTGCAGGCGGGGCAAGAAACGTTCAAATATTTATGAAAATATAATTTGACCCACAAAAGCAAATTGTTTGTACCTGTGTAGGTCGGGGTATGGGTGTGTGTAAGCTGCCATGACTTGCATATAAATTTCTGCATATTTGACAATAACATTACACACACGCATCCAAATAAGGATGCAGGATACTTGCATTTGTTTGCCAACTTTTGTTGTTGGCATTGCAGGGCTGCCTTTGAAAAATACTAGTTGTTTGAAATGAGAATGCTCTTATGTCACCTGACAGGTATTTCACTAAAATCCAACAAAATATTTCTGCAAAAACAATTATTTCATAAACTTGGAATCCAAGGGCGTAGTTTTCAATTCCAAAATAGGGGGAAAAATGTAATATCGGAATTTTTTAGATAAGTGATGAAGCTGCTTTTATTTGTCGAGTTTTTCTTAAATTCTTAGTGGCTGATTGAACCCCTTAATGTATCCCTTCATATGTCATGGAACTGAGTATTTATTAGATTATTCAATCATAAAGACCCAGATGTGTGAGTCTTTTAAATATATGAATGTGCATAAATCATGATGCCTTTTATTTTAAATGGGTACACAGGATAAGGGGAGAATGCCAGTAACTAATTGAAAATAGTTTTCTACTAACGACGCTTCAAATAATATCATAAAAGAGAGTGCTATTACACTTGAAACTTTTCAAGTAAGACTTTTGTAAATATCTAATTTCGAAACAAATTCAAAAAATGTGATTAAGAGTTCATAAATTTACACGATAATCAATAGGTTTACAGCTCGCATAATTAGGACTAATATTTATAAAATTATATCTTAGTGCAAGACATCTAAATACACCCTGCCATGTCCTACACTGAATATTTCTTTCTTACTCCCCCCGTCTGCATCCAAGGTTGCAGTATAATAAGCTGAAATATTTCAATAAGAGTTGGCATGCAGCAATTTCCGATAATTTATGCAACCACTTGGGCATCCTTCAGTGCCCAGCCACCCACCACGACTGGCAGGATCCTAGCTGTAAGCCCATGCCCATCAACATTGTCAGCAACAGAGGCAGCAACAACTGGCAACTTCCTCTCCGACATCATTATTTTTTCAATTTCCCCTCATTTAAATTTAAATGCACCGCCCGTTTTAAGAAGGTTTTTGAAGGGATATAGACACTGTAGGAATATAAAGACTGCACTGGCGGATGTCGGGACGGCTGCAACCTTTAGCATCCTGCTCCCCGGTAATTTATACGATTTGTTAGCATCAAAGGGGAGATTACCGCCCGCCCGACACCCACTTGGTTATCCTTGACTTACCCGCTCGTCTTCTTTGCCGCCACAGCCTGCAGGCCAAGATTGGTACCCTGCCCGGAGATATACTGTTAATTTCCTCGTTCCTGTCGTACGTGGGCTGTTTCACGCGGCGCTACCGAGAGGAGCTGCAGCACAAGATGTGGCTGCCGAACTTTCGCAAAATCGATGTAAGTGCCCGGCAGACTTGCCCTCGGTTACGTGCTGGCTTCTAGGATGGATCCTTTTCGCTCTCTTATCCCCCCCACAGCCCCACATTCCGCACACAGAGGGCGTGGACACCTTGGCCCTCTTCTCCGACGACGCCCAGATAGCCGCCTGGAACAACGAGGGTCTGCCCATGGATAGGATGTCCACCGAGAACGCCACTATTCTCCAGTACTCCACCCGATGGCCATTGATGATTGATCCGCAGCTGTAAGTGGAAAATTGGAATAGTACTTTGTAATTGACTTCGGGAATAATGAAATAATTGAACTGAAATACTTGTTAGTCCAATTAAATAGTTGCATAAAATATTTTCTTTTAGTTACCTGAGAACTAAATAATTGATTTGGATAAGCACTTTAAAGATTACACAAACGACTAATTAAATTGCCTTAAACGTTTTCCAGATACATGTTTAATTTGTTTGTCTTTAATTAAATGCCAACACTAACGAATGGCAATTGCTTCTTAGTAAACAGCGTCTCTTAGCCAAGTCACTTGAACTTAATCACTCTTATTTCAAATAAAGGCAGGGCATCAAATGGATTAAGAACCGATTCGGTGCCTCCTTGGTGGTCCTTCGACTGCGACAAAAAGGATTCCTAGAGTCCCTAGAGAAGAGTATCTCCCATGGGGACACTGTCCTAATAGAGCAAATAGAGGAAACGATGGACACCGTTCTGGAGCCGCTACTCAGTCGAGCCTTGATTAAGAAGGGTCGCTATCTACGTATCGGCGACAAGGAAATCGAGTTCAACCCCAACTTCCGGCTCATCCTGCACACCAAACTGGCCAATCCGCACTACAAGCCGGAAATGCAGGCCCAAACAACGCTTATTAACTTCACCGTCACACCGGATGGACTTGAGGAGCAGCTGCTGGCGGAAGTGGTGAAAATCGAGCGTCCGGACTTGGAACAGATGAAAACGGAGGTTACGGTGCAACAGAACAAGTTCAAGATATCCCTGAAAGCCTTGGAAGATGAGCTGCTGGCCCGTTTGGCGTCAGCCGGTGAAAATGTCCTTGATGACCATGCTCTGGTCCTGAACCTGGAGAACACAAAGCGCACGGTGGACGAGATTGAGGCCAAGGTTCGAGAGGCTAGGGTGACAACGTTGCAGATTGACGAAACCCGGAATATCTATAGATCGGCGGCCAAGAGGGCTGCCATCCTATACTTTGTTCTCACCGATCTGAGTCGCATTAATCCGATTTACAAGTTCTCTTTAAAGTCCTTTATGCATGTTTTCCGGCAGGCTATCGCCCTGGCCGCCGAATCCAAGAACTATGAGCGCAGGGTGCTCCACCTAGTGGACTCCATCACCCTACAGACCTATCGATACACTTTACGCGGGCTATTTGAGGCGGATAAGCTCACCTTCACTTCACACATGACCCTGCGCATCCTTATTGCCGCCGAGCAGGTGGCCAAAGACGAGACCGACTTCCTGTTGCGATATCCTCATGATCCCACCACTCTGTCCCCTTTGGATTTCGTGGGGCGCAGTGCTTGGGGTGGCATAAAGTCCCTGACTCTGATTGAGCACTTCTACGGCATCGACAAGGACATGGAGAACTATACGAAACGGTGGCGTAAGTTTATGTCCAGCGATACCCCGGAACGGGAACAGTTTCCCGGGGAGTGGAAGCACCGCACCCCGCTTCAGAAGCTGTGCATTATCCGAGCTCTGCGGCCGGATCGTATGACCTATGCCATGCGCCAGTTTGTGGAGCAAACAATGGGCAAGTCGTATGCGGAGGTGCAAACTCCTCCGTTTGGGGCCATCTTCCAGGAACTGAATGAAGCGACTCCTGCCTTCTTCATTCTTTCCCCAGGAGTGGATCCTATCCGCGATGTGGAAAGTTTCGGCAAGCGGCAGGGCTTCCATGCGGAGGCTGACACCTTAGTAAACATTTCCCTAGGTCAAGGTCAGGAGCTGCTGGCCGAGCAGGCGATCATTCAGGCTCTGGAGTCCGGGCAGCAGTGGGTAATCCTGCAAAACATCCACCTCGTGGTCAACTGGCTCCCAACCCTAGAAAAGCTCATAGAGCGCATTGTTTTGCAGAGTGAGACGCAGGGGGAATCTAGTTTTCGGCTCTTCATCAGCGCTGAACCAGCTCCGGATCCGCAGTACCATGTCATACCCCAGGGTATCCTCGAATCCTCGCTAAAGGTGAGTAAGTAAACAATATATTGTAAGTCTCTTACCAATATATACATTTAAAAGGTGGTGAACGAACCGCCAGCTGGAATGGAGGCCAACCTGCACAAGGCCTGGGACAATTTCTCACAGGATGCCCTGGAAACCTGCACCCAGGAGGCGGAGTTCAAGTCAATCCTGTTCGCACTCTGCTATTTTCATGCTGTGGCTGGCGAACGACGAAAGTTTGGTCCTCAGGGGTGGAACAAGGTTTACCCTTTTAATATTGGCGACCTGACCATTTCGGCCAATGTTCTCCACAACTATCTGGAGGGAAGCAATCGCATTCCCTGGGAGGATTTACGTTACCTGTTCGGGGAGATCATGTACGGTGGACATATCACTGACGACTGGGATAGGCGTCTATGCCAAACGTATTTGGAGGAGCTACTGCAGCAGGACCTGATTGATGGTGATTTCGAGTTGTGCCCGGGATTTCCGGCTCCACCGAATCTCGATTTCGAGGGCTACCACTCGTATATTACCGAAATGCTGCCGGAGGAGAGCCCATTGCTGTACGGTCTGCATCCAAATGCAGAGATTGGCTTCCTGACCACTGCCTCCGAGCAACTGCTGCGCACCATCTTTGAACTTCAACCACGGGAATCGGAGCTGAGCTCACATTGCGCAGCGCCTCGCGAGGAGCTGGTGAAAATAATGATTGATGATTTTCTGGACAAGCTGCAAGACGAGTTCAATCTCCAGGCTCTTCTCAATCGAGTTGAAAGGAAAACTCCTTTTGTGGTCGTGGCCCTGCAGGAATGTGAGCGAATGAACGCACTTATCCGAGAAATAAAACGATCTCTGCGGGAATTGATGCTGGGTTTGAAGGGGGAACTGACCATCACCCAGGAAATGGAGCGATTGGACCACGCTATCTTTTACGATCATGTCCCAGGGGCGTGGGCTCGACTGGCATATCCCAGCATGCTGGGCCTGCAGTCCTGGTTTTCCGACTTGCTGCACCGCATCAAGGAGCTAGCTGGCTGGCTGAACGACTTCAAGCTGCCGTGTGCCATCTGGCTGGGAGGGCTCTTCAACCCGCAGAGCTTCCTTACGGCCATCATGCAGGAGAGTGCCCGGAAACATGACCTACCCTTGGACCGCATGCTCATCAGCTGCGATGTAACAAAAAAGATAAAGGACGATGTCACGTAAGTAACCATAAAATTAGTTAACTAGAAAATTAGATGTAACTAGACAAAACTACTTAGATCTTTAGTAATAATTATTAGATTCTGAAACGGAATACCTTAAACGATATGTACATTGATTCTCAATCAATTTTCATCGAAATATGGATACAAAATATTTGTTTAGTTTTTTTGTTGCTGGTAGAACCCCTTCAAAATTATTTTATTAAAAAGTACAGAAGAGCAATATGCTCCACAAGGAAGGCCATATCTTTGCCAATATCCATCTGATTCTTAAGCGGAATACCTTAATCGATTTGTACCTTGATTCTCCGTAAATCTGCGTCAAAATATGAAAACGAAATATTTTTTAGATTTTTTGTCAAATTTTCGGGGGACCCCCTTCAAAATGATGAAAAAAGCTCAGAAGAGCAATATGCTCCACAAGGAAGGCCATATCTTCGCCAATATCCATCAGATTCTTAAGCGGAATACCTTTATCGATTTGTACATTGATTCTCCGTAAATCTGCATTAAAATATGAAAACGAAATATTTTTTAGATTTTTTGTCAAATTTTGGGGGGCCCTTTAAAATTATGAAAAATCACCGAAAGAGCAATATGCTTCACAAGGAAGGCCATATCTTTGCCAATATCCATCAGATTCTTAAGCGGAATACCTTAATCGATTTGTACATTGATTCTCCATAAATCTGCATTAAAATATGAAAACAAAATATTTTTTAGATTTTTTGTCAAATTTTGGGGGGACCCCTTTAAAATTATGAAAAATCACCGAAAGAGCAATATGCTTCACAAGGAAGGCCATATCTTTGCCAATATCCATCAGATTCTTAAGCGGAATACCTTAATCGATTTGTACATTGATTCTCCGTAAATCTGCATTAAAATATGAAAACAAAATATTTTTTAGATTTTTTGTCAAATTTTCGGGGGACCCCCTTCAAAATTATGAAAAATCACCGAAAGAGCAATATGCTCCACAAGGAAGGCCATATCTTTGCCCAATATCCTTCAGATTCTTAAGCGGAATACCTTAATCGATTTGTACATTGATTCTCCGTAAATTTGCATCAAAAAATTGTAAAAAATTATTTATTTGATTTTTTCTGAAATTTTCTGGGGGATCCCTTTTAAAAATATAAAGAATAAGGGGGACTATATGCTATATAGTTTGCCTACAATCATCCAAGTTGTTTTCCCCTCTAGTTATAAAGGTTATTGAACTAATTGTGTAGTGATTAGTCGTGATTAATAGTTTAAAGGCGGGAAAAGTTATACATTATAAAATGTGCTTGACTTAATCTATTTAAATTAAGATTAAATCAGACTAAAGTAGTTCCCACACTATATGACTCTCCTCGAACGTAAATAGCATTTTTCATTAGCTCTTAATAAGAGGAACTCTTCGTATTTATCAAAAATACTTCTAGAAAGCTTTTGATGCACTTTTAATATTAAATTAAATTTTTGATTTCCATTCATGCGCATATCATGCACAAAGTTTGCCACCCATGGAGGGCGCCTTTGTGCACGACCTGTACATGGACGGTGCCAGCTGGGATTGTCAGTTGAACTCCATTGTGGCGCTGCGTCCCAAGGAAATGCTCTGCGCCATGCCTGTCATATACATCAAGTCCATCGTCCAGGAGAAGCAGGAACTGCAGCGCGTTTACGAGTGTCCTTTGTACAAGACCCGGTGGGTGACATCTCCCAAGTATCCCGAGTGTCGTCTTTGGCATTCAACGTTCTCTTTCTGTGCAGGTCGCGTGGCAACACCTATGTGTGGACCTTTAACCTGAAGACTCGCGAACGCCCCTCGAAGTGGATCCTGGGCGGAGTGGCGCTTTTGCTGCAGCCATAAATAACTCTCTCGGATCTCCCATCAGACATAATTTCAATCAACGTCATTCTTCCGATTTAATAAAAAAAAAAAAGTTCCAAAGTCGAGGAAGTCCGGTAGACAGCACTTCCCAGATAGTATGTGACTAATCACTTAGTAGATATTTATAAGTTCCAGCACAATGATAAACCGGGCACTCGCGCAACTCACGTCAAACTCGCGTAATAATGACGAACTGGATATTATTCAACTTGTCGAACGTTGTTGGTACTTAAAATGTGCTTTCTGTTTGTTACCAAGGGCGAAAATCATGAAATAGACTAAACTAGTATGCCAATCTGTTTGACATTGGTTTGATAAATTCTCAAAGCCGTGGGCGCCTAAAATTCATTGACCAAGAAACCAGCTATAACTAAATGAAACTGATTTGTCCGTGAAAGTGAATACATTTAATATATACACGTACCATAAATAAAACCTATCCCAACCTATCTCTTGGATCAATTTTAATTGGGTCGAACTTTTATGTGTCGTCTCATTGTGACGTCTTGTTTGAGTTCAACCAAAAATAGACCTGGAATGGAATTTTATAATATTGAAGCAGACACTGTCTAGTCAAACAGAAGGTATGGAATATTCCTTGCCGATTAATGACGTACAAAACAATTATTTTGTTATCACTGGAATTTGTATTTGTACTTAAACCCAGGGCATGTCGCCAATTTTAGGGAAGTTTAAAATGAATAATTTCTAGAAACAAACAAGTGATGTAAAAGTCTGAGTATTTATACTTTATTACTTGAATTTCACAAAAAAAAAATCATTATAAAAAGTCTAATGAACATTTCCCGACATTATAAATTCCACTCGCTTTAATTTAGATTAGCGAATAATTTTTAGAAATTTATAAATAGTGTATCGATCATTTGTGAAACGTATGGACATCAGCAGATAGGAAATCTTCCCCCAATGAGTCAAGTGACGAACTATCAAAAATCCGGTCGATCGAGAAACTTTTATAGAAATACCTCCATGCGGGCACGTCTCACTCGCCAGACCGGCATAGAAGCTCGTGCTTCAATGCTCCCCAGTGACTTTGGCCACCAGCTGCCCACGTGCACGTTCATAAAATTTCGCATACTGACGCAATCGACAGGCCATACTTCCTAATAATTTTTTTGTAATTTATAAGCCTTGATAGTAAAAAACCGTTTTTGGGCTTTGGAAGAATTGATGTGGCCCCAACCACTGAACGATCACGTGAATAGCGTTCACCAATCGGCTTCACACGCCTTCGAAACTTAAGTCTGTTCAGCGTCTGGCTGTGGGCCGGGTGGTTGGGCGATAAACGATAAGGCGATGTTGGCATTTGCCTTTAGAATTCACAGACAGGTGACACACGGGGGAAAGTTACTGACTAGGGGTATTGAAAACTAGGGGGCTCGTCATATGGCCCACACTGCGGCTGCGTGATCCGGATGATATCTGTAGTTAGTCGCGACTTAACCCCCAAGGGGCTGGTTTATTGACTGATTACTGACTATTTCTATATGCATTTGTTGACATTTCCATCTGGCGTCATTCCTCCAGAGACGTAGGTAAGCCTCAGACCTTTGACCATGGAACACAAGAAGAAAACTCCCTAAGGGTAATTAATAAATCTTTAAAATAAAATATAAAGACATTTTTATTTTACTCTTCTTTTCATCAGGATTTCAAGTTTAAATTCATACTTTTTTTTTAACTTCAATTTGGTGCTAAAATATATATAAATAAAATGTTAAGAAAAATTTCTCCTGGTGCACAAGGTGTCCGGATCGCTTGCCAAACTCAAAGTGCCTGTTACCTAAGTTTATTTTCTCCAAATGTTTGCGCTCGCTCTTTCTTATATATGATCGGCTGGGTGCCAAACTCTGGACGGGAGTATTCCCCGACCACGACGGCTACACGTGAAACTTGGCTGGTGAGCGAATGACCAGGCCAGGGCAGGCGGCGGGCCCACCTCCCAGCAGCACCCACCCACCCGTGGGGCGCCTCAAGATCAAGGCGATTCAGTTTTCCGCGGACGGGCGCAACTTTGTTGGTTTTGTACAAAGATAAAAACTGCTCGTTGCCCGACGACGACACCAACGACGACGCCGGCCGGAATCGGCACTCGAACCAGACATTTCTAATAAAATTCGGAACGGACGCTATCACCAAGCAGCGACGTCGACACCGACGCCGACGGCACAGGCAGTCAGAGAAATGGTATTTAAGCGAGAAATGATTCGGTATGACAAATCAGAAGTGAAATAACTGAGCAGTGGCAAGCAACAGGCTGCTAACCCAAAGGGAAAAAACCCAGAAACGCACAGCACAAGGTAAGCGAAAGGAAAAATTCAATTCACAAAAATATGTGGGCCAAATGGCTTGCCAAAAAAAAATATAGTAAAGATATGTGCTTTATGCTGATCACGCACCGTCATCGTGGATGAAACTAATGCCCTGTTCCGGTTTTGTCTTTCTCTCGCAGATTACCAACGTCAAGCTACGAAATGGCCACGGCAACAGCACATCTGCCCATCCAGAAGCGGAAGTTCCACGAGCACAGTGGCGAGCCCGGCTGCCAAGGACTGGAGGAGGTTAACCGCATGTTCCGCAACTTCTGGGATCCAACGGCGTACTGGGTGTGCGACAAGCAGGGAACCCGTGCCCGCCTCCAGCACTGCCCGCAATCTCAACTGTACTCCGAGGAGCTGGGTCGCTGTGTCCACTATGCCGATTGGGCCTGGACCGATCCCAAGGAGCCGCCAAGCCGGCCCAAGCCAACCAGTCACTCGGTCTCCAAACAGTAATTCCTGAATGGTGAAAAAAAAGGCTCCTAATTTAATTTTAATCTAAGACAACCAACCTCAATAGCATTACGTTAAAAATTAATTCTATGTTTACAAAAAACCTTTATTTTTAAATGAAAATAAGAAAAAATCAGTACAAAATCAAAAAGTTACTCGAGTTCAACAATTTTGGGCATTGTTTTACGTAATCTTATCTAGATGGAATGCACTTCCGGTGAAATAAAAAATAGGGAATGTATCGGGTGCCAAAGCAAAACCGAATTATATGCAAAATCATATAAAGAGCTGCCCGTGGAGGATCTAATGTGATCAGAGCTGAGCATTCGGCTAGTCAGATATTAACTAAATTTTGACTAATCGAGCCTGAGCTGTGGGAATATGAGGCGCACGCGCACAGGATGCTCCCAAAAATGAACTGGGAGGCTGGAGATTGAGAATACGTTTAACATAATGGGTTTTGACTACGTGCATAACCGAATCTCGCGGCTGGGTTATATTCCCCGGTTGGGCGCAGGCACTGAACTTAGAGTTCCACATTGACGCCCTGCTTGTTGATGACCTTCAGCTTCTCCTTCTTGGGTGGCTTGGTGTCGGCAGGGATGTCCTCCTCCACCGGCGCGGGTTTCTCAGGCACAGTGCGCTTGGTGGTAGTTGTTGCTGGCTTGGGAGTTGTAGTGGTGGCCGGCTTAGATGTAGTTGTGGGTTTTTCAGCTGGCTTAGCTGTTGGCTTCTGCGTAGTCGTAGTGGTGGTCGGTTTTGGCGTGGTTGTAGTGGGCTTGGGAGTGGTTGTAGTTGGCTTGGGAGTGGTTGTAGTTGGCTTGGGGGTGGTTGTGGTGGGTTTCGGCGTGGTTGTAGTGGGTTTCGGTGTGGTTGTAGTTGGCGCCACCTTAGGTTGCGGCTTGGCCGTGGTGGTGCTAGGTGGTGCACCGATGGACGCCTCCAAGCCCTCGCCTTCGACTCGCACGTTGCGCACCTTGATTGTGGGCTGCTTAGCCTTCGGCGACTTTACACGCGCCAGGTACTGATTGGTGGGCGATCCCAGGAATAGGAAGTCCTGGAACTCCAGAACGTGGGAAACGGAGACCACGGACTTGTCAAAGCCGTGCAGCGAGCCAACGATGTTGCCATTCCAATCCACCCGCACCACCGTTGTGCGCTTGGGCATCAGCACACTAAGGCTCTCCATATGGCCGACGAAGTGCACGAATCGCTGCGAGAATTTGTTCGGATAGACGCTGTTCAGGTAGCGGAAAGGCAGCTCGAATAGGGCCAGCATGCGAGCCAGGAACAGACGCACGCTGGGGAAGCGAGTGAAGAGCGAGAACCCATTAGGATGTTCGCTATCGGAGCTCAAGACCAACGGCACCCAAATTCCCTCGGCATCGGGCGTCAGGTTATCCGGCAGGCCGGGGAGTCCGTCCACAAAGACCTCGCTCTGTCCAGCCTTGGGCCCCTTCAAATGGTACTTGGTCAAGCGAAGAGCACCTGTCTCGGCCACCACAATGAAGTCCTCGTTGGGGCTTAAGGCCAAGCCGTTGGCGAAGACCAGTTCGTCCAGCAGAACCTCGCTCACATTCTTCGCGCGGTTGTATTTGAAGAGACTGTAAGGGTGGGGAGAAAGGAACGCACCGTTAGAAGACCATTAGAGCCAATAGAAACCGGTTTTGGTAAGGCTTAAAGTCCCCCCTCTCAAACACGAACTTTGATTTAAAAACTATATAAATCGGTATGAACTCACCGTCCCGAGGGGTTGGCAAACGTAGCAAACACCAGGTCTTCAATGGTAAAGTCCGAGGAGGAGTCGGTCCAGTAGATGTCGCCTCCTTTGCTTACGGTTATGCCGTTGAAAACTTTTGCTGGTCGATTGATGGTCTTGCCGGCGAGCTCCTGGGCGGGCGACACTAGAAGAGTCTTCTTGTTTGTACCCAGATCCACCTGCCAAAGCCCGTAGTAGGCATCGGCGATGAGGAGATTGTTGCCCTGCGTATCAAAGGCCAGTCCCAATGGGCGACCACACCTCGACTCTTCGTAAATGTCCTCTAAAAGAGAATCAAATGATTAAAAGAATAAATTAAAAAATATGTAAATACCTACCGCAGGGCTGACCGATCTTGGTGACGTGAGTGACGTGATTACTGGTTAGTTTAATGACCTCACCGCCGTGAATGCCGGTGTAGATCTCGTTGTTGCGGGCTATCAGGCACTCGGGGCCATAGACACGCCCCTCCAAGAGTCGCTCCGCTCCCTCCAGGTGAAAGTTGGACTCCAAGGCACCCTTTAAGTCCTTGGGCGGCGTCACACTAGCCACGGAAATAAGCATACCCCAAGGATTAGGCATTACGTCAATAGGTAAAAGCCGGTACTTACATATATTCCTTGAAGGGAAAGGTGGTACGGGGAGGCAGACCGGGCAGCAGAATGATAATCAGAAAGAAGATCATGAGATTCATGATCCTCACGCGCAGAGCATATAGCAGACCCATGTTTAGTTCGTTGTGGATCTACCGGCCACCAGGTCACAGGTCAACAAGAGGGTTAAATCTTCAAAGAAAAAGCGACACGACGGCAAAGTTCAACAAGAAAACGCGAAAGTCATCAGGCCGGTAGAGCTGGAAAAACATCGATGGAACTATCGAACGCTGAAAGCTGTGATTTTTGCCACCACTAACACTTGACAGCTGGAAACAACTATTGTAAAGCTATTAATAATTTGTTTTGGCTTTCAATAATTCAAACTTTCTCCTTATTTATTGGTTGGGTCAAGAGCTTTTTAAAAACTATCGAAACTAATTCCCAGTGTGACCAAATAATGACAATCGTATTTTTAGCCCACCCTTGGACGGCCACATAACAGCTGGTGTTTTTGTTTTGGGAATTCTCCACAACGTCGTAGTTGAAAATGAGCGATAACAACGTCGCCCCCAAACAAGAGGACGCTTTCAGCATGGATCACGACCAGGATCATAACAACAAGTTGTATTCACGCTGCAGCAGTGCTGGCAGCACCCACACTCCCAACTCCTCGGCCCACAATTCAGGTATGTGGCGCATAGGCGCAGATATCATTAACATGTGAAGAGAAGGTGTCACATTGCCATGTTGATGGTGGATTAAGAGCGGGGGGAGGCCCGCTGATAAAGGTGGCATTGAATTTCCCTATCCGATGGAACGCTATCAGCAGCAGTATTTTATTACAATGTACCCCTGTGTCTCACGCTCCCCGAATTCTGTATCCGCAGACGACGACGATGATAGTGGCGGAGATGCGCGCCACTCGGCGGCAGCTAACTCCACGCTGAGCTACAAGGAGAGGCGAAGGGAGGCTCACACCCAGGCGGAACAAAAGCGACGGGACGCGATTAAAAAGGGCTATGACAGCCTGCAAGAGTTGGTGCCGCGGTGCCAGCCCAACGATTCCTCGGGCTACAAGCTGAGCAAGGCTCTGATCCTCCAGAAGAGCATCGAATACATTGGCTACCTCAACCAACAAAAGCTCAAGCAAGAGGAGGAGAGTTCGGCGTTACAAAAGGAGGTAACGGCGCTGCGCATCATCAAGAATGGATACGAGAACATGCTGCAGCACCAGCAGGCCAATCCTGGCCCAGAAGAGGAGCGTCTCACAGATGAGGCCAAGTTTCAAGTGGTTAGTGAGAGGAATCCCCCGTGAGATCTCTTATTGATATTATTTGATCTTATAGTTTCAGGCAATTATGGAGGAGATGTTTGAAACATTCCAGCACATACCCATGGATAACTTTAAACAGCTTACTACTGGAATCATACCGTGGCTGGAGGAGCACTGCAAACCGCACATCCTGCGCAACATCCTCAGCCGCACACTTCAGCAGATGGCACAGGAGGCGCAGGCGAAGCAGCAGCAACAGATCATGGAGCAGGAAACCAACGATGGGTTTAGCTGATCGCAAGGCTACTTTATAATTTCGTTAGTTAAGAGATCTATGTTTGGTAGTTCATTTCATTGTGTTTACTGCGTACAAATATTAAATGCGTAATTTGAGTAGTTTTAAAAGCGTTGGCCAAGAATGAAAACTTTTCGCTTAATCTAAGTCTAATCTCGCTTAATCTAACTTATCTAGATTTTCCACCAAAGTCACTTTATCTTTGTTCCCCAACAGCCTCAGGAATTCCAAAAGAACATTACGCGTGTATGGTTTGAAGCGCTGGACTCGCTCGGTGACGTCCAATAGAACAAGCACTTCTTCAAAGAACTTTTCCAACCGATCCCCACTCCACACATGTCGTGCCTCATACTGCAGTTTCAACACACCAGCGGTGAGAGCATAAATCAGTCCCTCGTAGAAGTTCTCGTCGCTCAGATGAGCGGCTAACTTGGCACTGGAGAGGAGTACTGCTGGAAGATCACAACGGAACTCGTGCGACCGCACGAAACAGGTGGCTGCTAATTGACGCACCTGCTCGCACTTGTGCCGCAGCAGCCGCCAGCTAAGACTGCGAAAGCGGAGCAGAAGAGGATTCGCCAACTTGCCATCCGATGTGCGCAGATGCTCCACCTTGGAAAGGAAGGCTAGAAAGAGTATTATGGAGGAGGTCACTTCCTGACGATCGCAGCACTCCAAAATGTGCTCACAAGCTTTGGGCAGCAGGCAGCCCAGCTCGTCGTAGTCAAGCTCACTGGGTTCCCAAGGCGGACGCGTTTCGAACTCAGTAGCCTGGCGCTGGCCCACCAGCTTCCCCAGGCTGGCGCCAAACAGCTGCAGCGCCGCATTCGAGATGGTCCACTCAGGATTATGGATGTGCTCCATGGCCACGAGGAGGATCTCATTGTAGTACTTGCACATGGATGGCCTCAGTTCCGTGTCGCGCACCAGAACACACAGATAATGCAATGCCAAGGACTCCCATCGATCGTGGTTGCTATCCGTGGGAGCAGCCCCAGTCACACCATTTAGCCTCTTGAGGATCTGTTGAACGGCCTTGTGGAGAACCAATCGCTGTTGCGGATTGTCGTTCTTCAAGACGTGCAAGAACATAATGGCGAAGCCAGCTGCTCGCCGCGTGGTGCTCACCTGGCGACTATCGGCCAGAAGCTCTCGTTCCAGACAATCGTGCAGCAGCTGGAAACCAGCGTCCGAGCTATCTAGGATGCTAGTTATGCTGCGCGTAAGTCTTCCAATACTCAAGCCGGCGGCTTCAATGGCTCCTTTATGCCGGCAAAGGGTCAGAACTGAGACATTGATGTCCAGACTGCGGCTCAAGGCTTCGCAGTTTACTGCTTTCTGGAAGGTTTCCAGCAAAGTGCATCCTATGGTGGTGGCCACATCACAACAACCCTGGAAATAAAGATTGAATTTTATCTTCTAACATTCTTTAAAAATAACTAATATCCACCTTTAGAGTAAGCCAGAAGCTCATGAGCAAGTACTTCCGGCAGGCCTCATCGTCATCTCCGGAGTTGAAAGAGCTCTCGCTTACCAGCAGCTGAAGACTCTCATCCATGTCCTGGAAACTGGCGGCCGTGGCTGCCTCGGCCCTGCGCCGCGTGTTGGCCAAATTGAGGAACTGCAGAACGCCCTTAAGAACGCGATCAAGGATCGGCAACAAGTCCTCAAGAGGTTGATCTACCCGCCCCTTTGATTTTATCACCTCGTCCAGTACGCAAAGGTAGCCGAAGAGATGACCGCCAAGCTTGGCAGTGCTTAGGGGATCCTCCAGATAGGAATCAATTTTAAGCGTCAAGCGATCGAGGCATTCTTTGAAGACCACTTCCTTGGGCGGCTCCTTGGCAAAAGCTAGCTTGGCGTAGAGCGTAACCAAGGAACACTCGTCCACGTCCGAGCTGTCGCAGAGTTCGAAGCACCGCTCCAGGGTCCTTTCATTGTCCAAGTAGTTCAACTGAATCAACAGGACTACCGTCAGCTCAAGGGCGTCATCGAAACCTTGTGGATTGTTAAGGGATTCAAAAAGCTTCTTGGCTACTACCGGAGGCCTGAAGACTCCATGGTCCATCAGAAACTTTCCCATCTGCTGGTTCTGCTGGGTGCTGCACATCTTGGCGTTCTTAACGACGTGGTCGGCGTACAACGACTTGTTCAGGACCTCCAGCAGCTTAAGGGCAAAGATGTTCGGCTGGTAGACCTCATCGCCGATGTCGCGATCGATGATTTCCTGCAAGTGCAGGAAGAATCGCTTGATGTTGTGGGCCAGAGCATCCCCGCCCACGCCGTTGTCGGATTTCAAAGCTTTGTGGAAGTGCTTGGCTGTGTGGTTGATAATGGTTGGTATTTTTCCCAGCATCGTGTTCCGGAACTCGGCGCTCTCCACCGCTCGATGGCGGTCAATGAAACTGTGAAAGAACTCCAGGCAGTCCTCCACCGCAAAGTTGCCCAAATTGTCCACCAGGAAGCGGAAGACCAGCAGCTGGGCGTCCAACTCCAGGTGACTGCAATTGGTAAGCAGTTCGGTGCTAATCTTGAAGAAGTGCAGCCTGGAGGCGCAGTATATCTCCTTAGCGAACATGCTGAAAATCAAAATCAGCCGCAACTGATCGCCAGGAGACTTGAGGTCCTCCACACAGCCCATGAACTCCACAATGTACGGATTGGCCTGCAAAAGTTCAAACAGCACTTCCCGCTGCTGAATGCGCAGGAACCACTGCGAATGGAAGTTCTGAATCTCGGCTATGTTGCCGCTGACCAGCAACTCCACGCTGGCAGCCAGCAGCGCGGGCGACCGTTGGTTGCTGAGGCTCTTTATGGGATACTGACTCGCGGCACGCAGTCCCTTGTAGCTTAAACTCAAGCGCAGTCCGTTGAAGAAGTCCTCTTCGCTTTGGTTGGTGGTAGCCAGCAGCTCCGACAACGGATGCGAGTTCAAGATTCCGCTCAACAGATAGTATTTGTTTCGATTCGTCCACGGCCAGAACTCGACGATCAACCGAAAGTAGGAAAAGGCTCGAGCCGTCTGCTTGCAGCAGTGGTTGTACAATGTGAGGGTCTCCTCCCGAGATCCTGTTTGGCTCTGGCGCTGCAGGCAGCGGTAGAAGTGCTCCAGGCGCAGTCGGAGTAGCTCCAATCTCGGAAACTTTCTCACCAGCAGGTTGGTGGCCTTCAAAATGGCCAAGAGACTGGGACTATTTCTCTTGAGAGCTTCAAGAACGGCAGTGATGCACTTTTCCTCGAGCAGTATCGGATCCAGCTGCTTCCAGTGGTCAGTTAGAAGCACCGACTGCAGCATCAGGAATGCACTGGGCTGGTCGTGGGTGAGTCGTTGAGGCAGGTCCCCAAAGTGAGTGTCCTGCAGCTCATATTTGTGAACTATGTGGTAGTACACCCGAAATGAGACATTCAAAGAGGCTTGGTTGTTGGCGCCGCCGCACGTGTCGGCGTGTCTGGCCTCCTCCTCCTCCGCCCGTATTCGCTGGGCCAGCTGAAGGGCGGCGTCTTCCGGCTGCACATCTCCCAGGGTCTTCAACAAGAAATAAATAATTTGACGTCAATCAGGTGCTTTCCGCCACTTACCTGCAGGTAGGACAGACACTCGCAGTGGTCAACTTTTCCCGTAGTTGATTTTCCAGCAGTTGCTTTTCCGGCAGACCCCAGCATGCCGTGTTCTTATCAGAAATATATCGATATTTGTGACTAGATTTTACAGATTTTTTCTAAGTGTTTCATTTTTGCGAATTAACAGATGTTATTAACATTTCAGTGTTGGTTAATTAATTCCGAAATGTTAATTACAGAAAATGTCTATACAGCTGTTTAAACATACAATATAAAATCCACAGCTGTTAATTTAAAAAGTTTTTTAAAATAAAACTTTAGTGTTTTTGTGAAAATAATCGATGTTGAGCATTAATAGACTTTTATGCATATATAATGAAGATGCTAATTTTTTCCCCAGTTTTCACAGCGCTCCTTCCAGACTTTGCCGTTCTTCGAATTCCAGTTTCAAGATTCGTTTAAGGCCAACTTAATACTTGTAATTCTAGTTTCAACTACAGCACCTGGCAGGTAGAGGCATCATTCTCATTCTTAGCATCTGCAACCCCAAAACTTGAAGAAAGCTCGGCTGAATGAGAGTCTTTGGAGGCAAGTATTCAGCAGTTCGAGATATTGAGATATTATACACACGAGGGTTGCTACACTCACCTGTGTCGGTGGCTTCTGAAAACTAAACATACTCGGAATTATTGGCATAATTTTGTTTGGTTTTGTTTGCGTATGCTATCGGGTTTTACAGTAGATACTCGTCGGTGGATGCGATAAAAGGTAATTTTTATGTTTCTCCAAAAATGGAGACATCCTCATTCTAAACAGTGGGTGAAAAAAGTCTATTTCCAATCTACAGGGTGCTTTTAAAATAGTTTATTCCGAGTACAAATTTCAAAAAGATAATACTTTTTTTCTTCATTGAGCAAATCTCTCTAATATTCTTTAAAAATACTATTTCTTGTGCTGAGTATTTCATTGAAGTTTTGTAGTATCTGAACTTGGTTCTCGTAAAAAATGAATACGAAAGTCGCAGATTACGAAACATGACGAATGCCAATGAATGAAATGAAAACAAAACTTGAAAAATCATTATTATATTATACCCGATTTAAGCTTATGTATACTGTAAGCATGGTTTTGTGTGAGTGCGGGAAATAATAATTTATATTCCTCAAAATAACCCCATTCTTAAAAAATGAATGGCACTCGCATGTAAAAAAAAATAAAAGCGAACAGCCACGAAATCCCCAAAAGCCAACAAAAAAAAAAGAAGAACAAATATATATAAATAGCAAAAACTGTCTCTCGGCAATCTCTCACAATCTAAAAAACAACTAGCGACCATAACCATTATTTGTACCTTTCCGAATATATATCACACCGACGAAAACGAACTCAGTATTCTCACACACACGCACGCCCACAGACACAGACACAGACACAGATACAGATACAGATACCGATACAGATACAGGAGTCTGTATCTGTGTGCGAGTATATAGTTCGGTTCGGTTTTTGTAGGCCCGTTTGTCGGTTTTGAGTTTTGAAATCCGCTTCACTATTGGAATCGTCGTTAACGGCGACGGGTCTCAAATTCGGCCAGCTCTCCACTTGGAATTCTCTCTCTGCTTCTTCTCTTTTCGCTGCTGCTACTGCTAGCACTGGTAAGTGTGAGTGTGTTTGTGTCGAATAAGGTGTGCTCTCCGGCGTGTTGAAAATAGTTAAAGTTGATTTTATTTTAAACTTATTGCGAGGCATGTGCATTAAAATATTTGCTGCCGTTATCTGTCAGGCCGGGCGCCCGAATCGGTGGACTGTGGAGCTATCGCCTGTCACCCAGTCAGTCAGTCAGTCAATTGGCATTATTCAATATTTCAATGTGTAATTGGGAAACTCGATTTAGTCATATTCTTTTTCTTGAAAAATTCTACTGCACATAATAAGCGTTAATGTGTGCTTGTGTGTGCGAGCCGAGCTGAGAGCCGAGAGAGAGCGCAGCTTTGCGTTCTCAGTATCTCGTATTATTGTATCTTGTGCCATTACAGTGTACTATGGGATATCAAACAGATACATTTTAGCATAATTTCATATTTGAAAGTGTTATGTTTAAAATGTTTTGAATTCATACACATTTTCTTTCTCCACCAAACAAAAATTGTTGCATAATAGCCTCATGAACAAGAAATGTCAAAGTTAAGATGATTGATGGGAATTTTCATTCAAAAGGATTTGAAAAAAAATCAAAGTATATTTTTGATAAATTGAATAAATAACTTTTTTAAAAGAGATTTGTATATAGACCTCTTCTGATATCCTTTTTCACATGAGTGCTTATAATCCATAAATTAATAAGAATATCCTTTATTTGTTTAGTCCCATGGTGCAGTCGTGCCCTCAACCGATTTAAATTAAGTTGGCAATTACATTTCCGCCAGCAGGCAATGAGTTTAGTTGTTAATTGAACGGGTTACCCATACCACCAGCTATTTGAAACATTTCCCGAAAATGATTGAAATCTTTCTAAAATCCATCTTTGGCACCCACTGTGCGAATCCAAAGTCTCGAGCTTTCATAGAGCTGGAAAATTACTCAAACCGGTGGCATTAAATATTTCGAATTTACGTTTCGAATCGCATCATTCCGATTGGTGGTTGGTTAGTTGCTCCACCAAATCAAGAATATTCAATATTTAACGCAAGTTTTCTAATCTTGTTCTATTTGATTATTTAATTATTATTTTATTTATTTCCCTATCACCTGCTTCATCAAAAATAAAACCCTACGTAATCGTCAAGAAACTGCTGTTGTGTGCGAGATTCAAGTTCTTTGAATTTTATTTATTTTTTTTGGGGAAAAATTTAACGCTCACTGTAGTATCTGTATCTTGTTTACTTGCATTTGAAAATCACTATCTCGAAAATATTCTGTTATTGAGAGTGTTCCACTTGCCTCAGTGTGTGTGTGTGTGTGTGTGGGAATATCTGTGTGTATGTCGGTTTTTTACTTGCTCGTTTTTTTACGTTTTCTTTGTGGCCATTATTCGTTTTGAAATAATCAAAATCGATAAAAAATATATATATTTTCTTCGTTTTAGATTTGTAAGCTCTATTCGTGTATTGGTTGGCTGGCTGGCTGGCTGGAGAGTGTGTCGGTGTGGTGCCTTTTTTGATAGATTTTCGAATGTGTTAAACGGTTGGAAACACGTCAACTTCTCAATTCACACGATTCGGCAAATATGTATATGATAGTAAATAAAAAAATTGGTGGTTGATTCTAAAGACGAATGCTGAAAGATACCCAAAGACACTCTTGGAAAGACAACATGAGAGACAATTAAAAAATAATTTAGGCAGAAAAAAAACACAAAAGTTTAAAAGCTAGTTAGTTTGAGTTTGATTTATGGTTTATGATTGTTTATCTTGAAAGAAAAATCATAATTTTTCCTCCATAACTCCAATGTGTTTCCAATCTGTCTTTTGAATAATACCAAAGGATTAAAAAATGTTACCAATCACTTTGAAAAAAAGTTCTGGAACGGTTTTATAAACGATTTGGAAATTTTCCAAAACTGGTTTTGACATTCAACGTCAACTGTGTTGAATTGGAATGATATTTGGGGACTTTTAATAGAACCTTATTCGAGATTTTTCAAAACTAATTTGGAATATTGTTCGCTTTTATTTTCAGTAATTTGATCTTCTGGAAAGAGAGTAATTTTTGACATCCGCCCCCATGTTAATGCCGCGCTATATGGGCCTGAACGATAGCTCCTCGTCGTCCGGCAATCGCGGTCCCACATCTACCATCACCAGCTCCAGTTCGAACTCCAGCCTGGGCTCCCCGCCCACCACAGTGGCAGCCCACACGAAGATGCGACTGCTGAGCAAAGTGGAGCACAACATGCGTCAGAGCCAAGGTCAGAGCGGGCAGGACATCAACAGCCTGCTGCACACGGCGTCCTCAGGTAATGGCGTTGTGGGCGATGTCGACGGCCTCCTGACGCCCATGCGCATTAAGGCCCATGTCTCGCCGCCCCCGTCCTCCGGCAGCTTGAGCGGGAGCTCCTCCGGAAAGTGCGACACCTCCCTGCAGGGCAGCACTCGGCCGGAACGCAACCTGTGGAGTCGTGCCGAAATGCTGGAGATGCTCAACATAATGCAGGACATGAACGCCCTGGAGCAGCTAAACGATCGGAATCAGAAGAGCGAGAATGTGTTCCGTCAGATCGAGGAGGTGATGCGCAGCAAGGGCTACGTGAAGAAGTCCGGAATACAGATCTGGACCAAGTGGAAGTTCCTGAAGTCAACGTACAACACTACCACGCGCCACGGCACTGGGATACCCAAGGTGGTACCGGAGGAGGTCTACCGAGTGCTCTGCCGCATGCTCAGTGGTGAGCGGCGCAGTGGGAGTAACAGCAACAACATAAGTGCCAGCCTGAGCGAAGGCGGGAATTCGATGGACAGTTCTAGGACGCTGGGGGAGGATCCCAAGGAGGACATCCTCGGCGTGGAGCATCCCATTTTCGGCTTTCGACTGGGGCCCATAAAACCGGAACCGATAGATACAGGTAACGAATTAATTTGACATTAAGTGTTTTAAGTGTTGTTTAACATTTTTATCCAACCATAAAAAAATATATATTTTATTCAAATAATTTAGAGTTCTTTTAAGTTTGATGTCCACATGGTTAAGTGGTTCAAAATCACATCAAAATATAGAAATCTTTGTTGATTTTCATAGAATTTTTGTTTAAAAATAACTAATTACTTAATCCCTTTATTTTTTAAAAATAATAACATTTAAACTCTCTCTTACAGGCTACGAGAATCCTTCAAAATCGGACATGGTGTCCGAACCGGATGCCTTTGATTATGAGGCTGAGGGGAACGGCGATGATGGCACTCAGGCTGGCAATCAAGACCGGGAGGATATGCCCCATCTGCCATTCATTGTTTCCGTGAAGCACGAGCCAGATATGGACTTGGGAATGGACGAAACGAATACGCCACCGCCGACGGCACCGGCCTCGCCATCCCCACCGCCTGCCGATCTGGAAGATGCCGACAGTGATCCTGTTTACACCTCAACGCCTATGCCGCCGCTGCGAGTGGCCTCGTTTGCCAAGGACGAGCCCAGTCGTCCCAGCCACGGCATTTTGCAAATCGACAGACCGCCCCCCACGCTAACTAAGATGGGTGGCCGGGTGGCCAGTCCCAGCCGGATGAGTCGCTCCCTACCGCTTCAAAACACGAACAACATCAACTTTGTTCACCCAACTAGCAAGCTAATGCTACCCCGGAAACAGAATTCGAGCCAATCCGGTATGAGACTGCCGAGGGATATTAGTGTCCAGCCGTCGGGCATGCGAATGAAGACTGTGCCGATGCGGGAGACCAGCTTATCCCCATCGTCCTGAGCTCATGATCTCCGATCTGGAACAGCCCATGGCCAGTCCACCGCACTCGCCAACCTTGTTGCAGGCCCAGCTGAAGCGAGGTCCGCCGCCCAAGTATCCAACTCACAGCCAGCACATGGGCCCCTCCACGAGTAGGCAAGCCCATATAATGTCCACCCACCAGTTGACTCCGCACCAACACCAACAACTGCAGACCCGCAAACGCCGAATGGGCCAGAGTCCCACCATGGGAATGCCTGTTCCAGTGAAACTACAGCGCAGCTCCACAATGTACGACTCTACTCCTAAAGGACTGCGTCCAAGTGCACCAGAAACGAGAGACGAGGGGAGAAGAAAAACCAGCGAAGAGGACTCCAAGCGACGCAAGAAGCACCATGAAGAGCTCTTCGCTAAGGAGCTGACCCAGTTAGCGAATGCGATGCGGGTGGCGCAAAAGGAAATGCTGGTGGACTTCTTTAAGCAACAGAAGGAGTTTGCGCGACGGGAGCACGACTTCCAGATGAAACAGGACACGATGGTGATGCGGGCATTGCGAAAACAGACAAACCTGCTGCTAAAAACGGCCAAGGACCTGGTCGGTGGCGATACGAAGGCTCTTGACACTAAACTGGAGGCTAAGGAAGAGTCCATTCCCGAGACCCATATGTCTTTCGAGCCGGAAACACAGTTGGAAACTCGAAGAACAGACCACAATGACATTAGAGACTTAGATGCTCATGCTGAAGATGAGGGGGACGAAATTATGGTGGATCCCCAATATATTGATGACGAGGAGGAGGATGAGGACGAAGGCGAGGAGGATGAGAACGACGACGAGGAGGAGGAGGAAGATGGGGAGAACCTGGTGGAGGACTTCGATCGAGAAATGTCTCCACTGGCATTATCTGCCTCGGCACTAAGTGAAGACTATACCAGCCAAGTTGATGGACATGGAAACCATTAGTTGCAATTCCCATCTTCAAGTATTATTTAAAAAGACAGACATCATTGTTGAGACCGATTCATTCCGATCGCATTCCTTAATATATACTATACAGATAGTATTCCTAGAGCCACACCCACGCGCGTTGTTAAAAGACTTGATTAAACTTAAGCATTACTACATAAACGAAACTTAAAATTAACTAAAATATTTATTGTTTGTCGGCGCTTAGAGCCCGAAACTGCTGTAAAGTTATGGATAAAAGAAAATTCACGATATTAAAATATATATATCAGTGTATATTATTGAAACGATATCCGACGACTCAATTTTTTTTCATTTTTGGAATGAATGCCACCATAAACAAAAAAAAACAAAACAGAAAAACGTCAGAGCATCGAATTTCCTAACAAGAATTTTATTTAATATTGCATTAGTTTAAAAAAACAAAATTAGGCTTTAAAACTAAACGAAATTAGGGAAACTAAAGCGCCCTACAATTACAATTACGAGAAATCAATCAATCTTACTGGCTACGATTTTTCGGAAAATTTCTTTTTAACTAAATATTAAATATTATTAGCTTAAAAAGACGACAATCAGTGAGTTCACTAAGCTGGTTAATGCTCATCGTGAAGGTTGCCTGCATGTCTATGGGTTAGTGTGTGTTCGGTAAACGCCTAAAGCAAAGTGTTAGCAGCTAGTGTTTATTTTACAATTACCATTACGACCCCGCGTTACCGTGCCCGTGCCCTCGCCCGTTTCACAGGCCTAATCCCATTATTTAGTCGGGCCGATAAATAGGCGTTTTGGGTATAAATTCAATTAAAATAACATACTCCATCATGGAATTGGAATCACATTGTTGCTTATGCAGTCGCCAGTGCAGGCCCAGCTTATGATATAAATGATTATTCTCCCATTCGAACAGCTTGTCCAACGTGAGTTGTGTCTGTAATTTAATAAAAGGTTAGTTATATTCAAAATACAATCATTTGGAAGCTCATACGCGTTTGCTGAGGCAGATGACGGGCCAGAGAGAACAGCCGAGGGTGCAGCAGCAGCAGACACAGCCGCAGAAGAGCCATTTCACGTTGACGGGCAGGGATTTCTTCAGGACTCCATTGATGCGGCCCACCGTAGCCTTAAACTCCTCCGGCGCCACGCGCGACAGCAAGCCACAGGGGAACTCCGAATTAAAGCGATTGCTTAGGCCAAAGCTGTAAAAATCAATGGTTTTAATATCTATATATATATTGACGTGTCTGTGCCTCGATTATGCAACCTGTCAATAATTGACAACTGGCCACTAACGGCCAATTTCTAAAAGTGAGGTCAACTGGTATCAATATTAAAAGAGGACTTTGCCAAATTAGGTTACTAAAACCTTGAACTACATTCTGGTTTCTTTTGGTGAAGCAGTTGTGCAAACTTGCTGAGAAAGAGTTATAAAGTTAGCCATTAATCACTATTTTTATGTGTGAGCTTATCTGTTATGTGGCGGTTTTTAGTTTAAGCGATTTAGTCTTTTAATCTTCTAATAATATTGACTTAAGATTCTATGGTGACTAAGTCCCCTTACACGGTCATGTTTCCAGCGCCACGGATAATGATGGGCTCCGGCACCGGCGCCACAGTCTGATCCTGAAAGTGCTCCAGCTCCTCGAGCTGATCATCCTCGTAAATTGCGTCAAAGTCGGAGAAGGACATGGTAGACGAATGTAGATGCGTTTGATGGGCTTAGTTCGGGGTGGATGCGCTCATTCGCTGAAACAGGTGACGAGGAGATAAAGAAGAGCCACAGGCGCTCTGGCTGTTGGGTGTGCGACGTCAAAACATGTTGGGGGCTCCGTTTCTGGCAGGGATTCGAATGCTGGCTGAGGATTTCTTTCAAAGGTCTTCAGAACGTTCTTCAGCTGATTCCGCCATATGCGGTTCGAGCGGGATGGCGCCTGTCGCTCGCTCTCTTGACGTCAATGGGTGGGTGGAAAACTGTTTCAAATAAAGTGCATGTTAAAAAAAAACAATTAATGCAGAATTGCATCGCGAGGAAGGTGAGCGTTTTCCAACACTGTTCACTGTCTTGCTGCTGCGATGCAAGTGTGGAGGGAGGATGGGGGGGGTTAGAGAGTCCCATACAAAGAAATGTAAACTAAAAGTTTACTTTTCACTTTGGCATTTCAAAGCCCAAAAATACGCCAGCAGCAAGCGAAGCAACATGGATAATTATTTGTTTTCCTCACAATCGCACACATACACACCTTTTGGAGTTTTCAAATGCTGAAGGCTGGTCTTATTTCGCAATCACTTTTTCTGCCCACCAACCAGACAAATGTACAAAAGTTGTGTGCGCAGCGCAGCAAATTCTTAGTTTGTCCGAGTTTTAACAATTCCTGATTGTTTGAACAAAGGGCCTCCGACTTTAACACGCTTTCTACGTTTTTGTTTCGCACACGAAAATAGATTATCCAGCTCGTGCTGCTGAGATTGTTGTTAGACGACGACGAACAGCTGGGCCGTTAGGGTTGCCAGCTCGGGCGAGATTCAAAATGCTTCCACTGTGTGGGGTAATATATTGATTTATTAATTATCTATATAAATAAATTAATGTTATGTATAAAATACATAGAGCGCGATAAGCCTAAACCTAACAAAGACCATATGGTTGTGCACAAATTCGACGGATTAGCAACTGAAACAATATTGTATAAGCTTAATTTCGAAGATTACAATGTTTGTAGCTCTAGCAAGGCATCATATTTGAGATGAATTTAGGTTCCGAGGAATGTCCTTCTACTTCTTTTTCGCTGCATTTGGGCTAGTAGACTGGAACACCGAGGAGGCAGACATCAGATTCTCAATGTACTGTCCCAGAACCTGGTTTTCCGAGCGCAACTTGAGATTCTCCTCCTTAACTGAATCTACCCTCTGGGATAGGTCATCCAGGGTGTTCTGCAGCTCCAGCACCTGAGTAATTAGACGAGCCTTTTCCTCCCGGTCATCCTGGGCCATTTCCAATGCCTCCAGCGAGTTGTGCGAGGAATCCGGGGTAGAGCTACGGTTGGTGAAGGAGGAGCGCAGCGAGTCCATGGACCTGCCGCTTGGCATGTGGGGTGCCGTAGAACACTCGTCTTCCTGGATCACCACTGATTGGGGGGAACATTAATTAATGATAACATCATCAAGAGAGCCGCCCACACCCCGGAAGTTTTCGCAACCTACCCTGCGGATCCTCGTCCATGTTGGGAATGCTGTCGTCGTTGTTTAACAGGGACATAGCTGGCAGTAAAAAAAATGCTCCGGTTTATTCAAGAAATTCTAATTGTATTTTGCAAAAGTGTCGCATAAATTGTCGGAAAAAGAAAACTGGCACTTTGTGACGCTTGGCAACACTGGCAAGCTCGACCCACTTTCAACACTTCTTCCAATCTTCAAAAGTAAGAAGAAGCGATTAATTTTTGTTTTTTATCAATTTCTTTATTAATATAATCTCTTTTGTAAATGAGTTTAATCTAATAAAAGGTTTTTTTTTTAAATGTTCTTACATAACATTAAATGGTCTCGAAAAATATGCGTTTTAAACTTTAATTTCAAGGTGGTGCCCTGTAATCTTACTTATATTTAATTTTTGTATCTTGGGTACATTCTGATAATTCAATAAATTTTATCTTGATTAATTTAATTTCCATTTGGAATAAACGTAAAATAAATGCATAAAAATAACGCTCAACTTCCGCCTTTTTAAAATAACCGACACCAGGCGCAAAATCAAAGGCAGAGTTGCCACCTGAGCTGTTCGATCAGACAAATTAAAATACACACATGCTTTTGCAGTTTCTAATATCGCACTCGACATAGAACGCGTTTGATTCTCAAGTCGAAACAAGGACTTTCCAGAGGCCAGTTTATGTCGAAACGAATGGTAGCCTTTGAAAAGTGTTTTATATTCTCGCCGATATTGGAATTCAGTGAGTACATTTTTCGTATAAGGTACGCAACAATTTGCCTGCGAGGTCGAACGTATTTAGCACCCTTGCTGTCTGTCGTTTAATCGCTGTTCAGTGAAACGAAAATAAAAGTAAGTGAGATATCCTATATTATAATATGATGTCCCTCATGTCTGGATTTATGAATTTCAGTATCTATTTACAACTCAAGCAGCATCCCTCCATCCTTGTTCTTTTGTTTCTCCCGCTACATCGAATTCCTTCAAGGTAAGTAAAACATTGCATTAAATTAACGAAATTTGTACAATTTCTAAAATTTCTGTTAGAAGAGAAAAAAGTAAGTTCCTAGATGCTATAGTTTAGACATAAGCTTATGCTATTTCATCCGAACCCAGATAAGACTTTTGTATTCTTAGAGCCCTGTGACATTGCCAGCCCACGTAACACTAGCCACTCACAGCGGTTTAAAATTTTAAAGCATTCGGTTAAAATATATACATTAGCAGAATCGGAGCATAGGCATCCCTAAAAATAATTTAAAGTTATTTTTGAGATAGCATAAATCTCGTACCATAATAACTAAAAATGGTATCAAAATTTAACATTGGTTCAGTGTGACCGTACTGAGATGTGCAGGAATTGCCCATTTCCGATTTCTGGAATTCACAAAAACGAATATGTACTTGCAATGCAAATTGAAGGAAATACGAAAGAATCTAGCAATAAAGTATTGTTTCGCATAGCTTTTACCTGTATTTCCAGGTACAGAGGGGAGAAATATTAGGTAGAACTAGGCCCTTGCCTAGGTAGGCAAAAGTGTTCCACATTTTCTATAAACACTAAGAATATATTTTTGTACTTATATTATGTTTTATTTTTTATTATAAATTGAGATATCCAAACCTAAATAGTCCTTAAATCTTTTTCAGGTTTAATTCTGTGAGAAATAACTGCAGTTCTAAATAAATGCAGTATTTTTTTCGTGTTGGCCAATACCTGAATCTGGTTTAATACCAAAAAAGGGAAATACATACGATGAGTGCAAATGGACGCGGGAAACTCGCAACTTTAATTCAAAAAGTAAAATAACAAGAGTTAAAAAAGAAGTGGCTGGTGATATTTATTAAACAAGGTTTCGCCTAAAAAACGGAAGAAGAAAATAATTAAATAAAATACAAACGGCGAGGAAAAAGGGAAAAATAAAAAAATACTAACCCTGTGGTGGACTGTAAAATGCCAAAAACTTTTGTGCGGCTCAACGTACAAAAATTGTAAAGTGCCCGAAAACGAGACGCGGAGAGAAGAGTTTTAAACGTGAAGAATTTTAACCGATTTCCATTCGAAGGGATTGAGAAAAGTGGGCGTCTGAAGCGGGAGTAGAATGGTGCCGATGTCGATTGCCTCCGGAGTGGCCAAGCAGCTCCAGCAGACGAAGCGCGAGGTTACCATTGCCACCTCCATGTCATCAGCCACCAATGACAGTCGCCGCCGGAGCTAACAACAACAACAATATACTGACACTGGCGCCCCGGAAGGAGGAGCTGCGTTTCCTGCCCCTCGCATCCATGCCCACGCCCGGAAAACCCTGCAGCATAACCATCAGCAACCTGCAGCCCCACAACATGTCCACCAATCATCCGAATCAGCTTCATCCCGCCCTGAAGACGAAGCTAACCCAAATGAACATTGTTCCGAAGCCCTTAAAGGGATCAGGAGCTGCGACTTCAGCGCCTCTGTTTCAGCTGCTGCCTGCGCCGAGCAAGCCCAGCCAGCAACCGCTGGTGGCTATCTTGACGCCGTCGGGAAAAACAGCAACCGTGATCGGTGCCACTGGCCAGGCGAGTGTCAACTCCCATCCAGTTGTGATAAGGCCTGGCCAGGCACAGATTAGCAAGGGCCATTTTGCCATCCAAGGCAGTGCCCTGGCACAGACGGTGGGCGGGGTAGTGTCCTCCAGTGGAGCAGGAGCACCATCTGGTTTAGTTGGAAAGCCAGACCAGCTAGTCCAGAAAAGTGTCATTGGTAAGTAAGAGGGGTGGGTGCTTGGATTATGTTATTTTTTGTTATATAAGTGATTCTTACAATATCGGAGCCATTATCCGGGAATGTTGTGTTTGATTTTGGATAGCATGTGTCATTCCTTCGTTGGTTATTGTTGTTGGTGTGGCTGGCGTTGGTTCAGCAGCCGCTGGTTTAGTTTTTAGTTGTTGTTCGACTGCTGCACATTTCATAACACGAACGGAACGAATACGGTTTCAAGCGAGCCACTTTAATTGGGATTGTGTGCGTGTGTGTGGTGCGGGGTTCGTACAATTTTCGGATATAAATTTATCCATCAGTTGTCCGTCTCTTCCGGGGGCAGCAGCAGAGTGTTTTAGAATCGTGAAAAGCGGAAAAGTTGTAGTCTTATTTTGCTTATTGCGAGTTTTATCAAAAATATGCATAAGGCGGGGTGCCAGCAACAGCAACAACAACCAGAAACAACAACTGCCCAGCCAACGATGATGACGATCAGGTTTTTGCAGCTGCAGTCGAAAGAGAAGATGGTCGGGGGAGAAGTGGAGCATTTATCGGAGGATCACCTTAAGATGACTAATTAAAAGATATTCAATTTGATGCCAATAATTTCTCTCTTTTTGCCTTTCCCAGCGACTACAGGTAGTGGCGCTGCCACCCCAACTTCCACAACACTTCCCGTCCAGGTGGCCAATACTGGAGCAACCAAGATATCCTTGGTCAAGCCCCGCTCCCCGCTCATACTCAGCAAGGTGGATGTGGGCAAGCTGCGACTGAAACTCAATCAGGCGAAGGCCAACCCGGGATCGGTCATCATCAGCAAGTCGGGCACTGTGAAGAAGGTGCTGCCCCTGCCGCCCCGCAGCGAGGATATAATCAGGTCGTCCCAGAACAACAACAACATCAACGGCAAGCCAGCTATTCCTATTAAGGCGGTGTCCGTGGTGTCCTGCGACAACAACAACAAGAGCATGCTGAAAACCAAGCAGATCATCAAAGCTGTTCCCCTGCCGGCCAAAGAGGATACTGCGTCCACGGCTCTACCTGCGGTTACCATCCAGAAAGTTCTGCCTTCGGCTGTAAAGATTATGCCACTGGCCCCAGCTCCGGCTCCGACTCCGGCTCTGGCTCCGGCTCCTGCTTCAGCCCCCGTTGCTACAATTTCGGTGGCTACAACTACCAAGCCTGCTACGGAATCCCCCGCTGCAGCTCTAAGTCCGAAGCCCCAGCTTTTAGGGCCAGAAACCACTATTCTAACTATAACGCCTGCCAGTGTTCCATTTTCGATTCCGAAAGCATCCAATGAACCAGCCATGCCCAAGTCCACCCCCACTAGCAACACAAAAGCCATCCTAACATCGGAATCAAAGACTAAACTGGAAATGGCTCTCAACGGTCCACTGAAGAAGGTTCAGCCTGAAACGAACCACACACAAGAGCCCGAGGACCTTAAACCACAACCAGTGCAACCTCAGAATCCACCCAAGCCGCAACCAGAACCATTGGAGCCCAAAGAGGAAGTTAAGATGCGAGAGATTGAGGCAACAAATCCATCTGAAAGTCAACGTCCGGAGCTGCAAAGTCCTCCGAAGCAGCAGCAGCCAACTAAAAATCAACACGAAGAGCCTCATAGTCCTCCGAAAAGGGAACAGCCATCCAAAAGCCAACATCAAGAGCTTCCAAGTCCACCAAAACCTCAGCAGCCATCTACAAATCAACCTCCAGAGCCTCATAGCCCTCCAAAGCAGCAGCAGGCATCGGAAAATCAGGAGGTCCAAAGTCCTCCGAAACAACAGCAGCCTGAAAAAAAGACTCCGCCCAAACCCAAGCCGCCGGAGCGCAAAGAGCCGCCCAAGCTACCGCCACCAGAAAACAGGAAACAGACTAAAGATCATCAATCGAAGTCCAAGGATACTCCTAAACTGCAGCGATCCAAGTCATTTGTGGGCTCTCCGGAAATATCCATAATTGCTTGTGAACGCCGGCACTCTGTGGCTATCATGGCCAAGGAAGTGGACGTGATCGAGCAGCCTTCGGCACCCATTGAAACAATCACCATCGAGGACGACGACGACAGCGAGGAGGAGCCGTTCCAGCACACTCCTCAGCCGATGAAGAAGCCCATTGTGCTGCCTATTCTTCCAGCGGGAATAACTATATCCACTACCCGACGCTCATCAGGTCCTGCAGCGAAGAACACCATTTCGTCCAGGAAGAGCTCATCATCCAGCTCCAGTAGCGACGTGGTGGAGGTTCCCGTCTCCGTGAGCAAACTGAAAGAGGAGCTGAGTCTGCTGCCGGGAATCAGCATTGTGAAAGCAGAGTCCCTGCCGCTGACCAAGGAGGACTTTGAGCGCTCTCTGCGCTGCGATGAACAAGTGCCGAGTACGCCGCCCTCATCCTCCTCCAGCGCATCGGTGGCCTCGGACATGCTTACCCCACCGAAATCGGTAGAGCCCGCAGCACCGCGGGCTCCTAAGAATGGCGACCGGCACATCCAGGAGGCGTTACCTTCGCCAGGCTCGCGAGCTAATGCGCTGAGGGAGAAGATGCACCAGAATCTGCCAATGCTGCAGTGGCGCGTTCAGCAGCCGGCGACTCTGCAGAACTCGTCGCTGCGGTTCGAGTTGAACCGCTTCAACCTGTTGCAGCTAAACGAGCGCTGCGAGCCGCGCCAAGGACCCGCCAACTACTTCGAACGGGCGCTGTACGATCGCCCGGGTCGCAGACCTTCGGGAAGCGTTCATCCTCTGCTCTACCTGTGCCAGCGATGCAACTGCCATGGACCCGCCGCCGACTTCCTGGCTCCCCGTAAGTGTCTCTGGTGCCAAAAAATACTCTCCTTCTAAACTCTCTTTCTAATCTCCGACAGATTACTGCTCCGTACATTGTGTTCGCCGAGGACAAAAGCGTCGTCTTCCCCCAAGCAGTCAAACGGAGAGCAAGATGAGTCGCACCCAGCCGGAGTCGAAGGGGAGGGAGCAGTCTTCGTTCAGAGCAGCGCCGTCAAGTAACAAGGCCATTGCCAAGACTCTGGAGCAGCCGCACCGGGCGAAGGAGAAGGGAAAGAAGGCATTCCGCTGGAGCGAATACTTGAAGTCCAAGGGCAGGGATGTGGCTGCGCCCATCCACTTGTTCCTTAATCCGTTCCCCATCACACCCAACTGCTTCGAGCGCGGGATGAAGCTGGAGGCGATCGATCCGGAGAACTGTTCACTATTTTGTGTATGCACCATTGCAGAGATCCGTGGCTATCGGCTGCGACTCAGCTTCGACGGCTACTCTTCCATGTACGATTTCTGGGTGAACGCGGATTCGCAGGACATCTTCCCGCCGGGCTGGTGCGAAGAGACGAACCGCGTCCTTCAAGCACCAAAGGGCTACTGCTCGGAGCGCTTCAGCTGGAACCGTTATTTGGTGAAAACGGGCGTCAAAGCGGCTCCGCGCTCACTCTTCACCCACTTGAACGTTACTCCGCAGGCGGTTATTCGCAACGGGTTCATAGTGGGCATGCACCTGGAAGCGGAGGATCTAAACGACACTGGAAAGATCTGCGTGGCCACCATAGCGGACACCCTGGACGAACGGGTTCGGGTCCACTTTGACGGCTGGGACGACTGCTACGATCTGTGGGTGCACATTAGCTCGCCCTACATCCATCCCTGCGGCTGGCACGAGGGTCGTCAGCAGCTGATTGTACCGCCCGACTACCAGAAGTCTGTCTTCAGCTGGCGCGACTACATAGCCGATGTGGGGGGCATTCCAGCTCCGAAGCATCTGTTTATGCCGAGGCAGCCGATGGAGTTTCACGGCCGCATGAAGCTGGAAGTGGTGGACCAACGGAATCCCTGTCTCATCCGTCCCGCAACCGTTGTTACGCGGAAGGGCTACCGGGTGCAGATCCACCTCGACTGCTGGCCGACAGAGTACTACTTCTGGCTGGAGGACGACAGCCCGGACTTGCATCCGATTGGGTGGTGCGAGGCCACCTCGCATGACCTGGAAACTCCGCCGGGCTACCTGCAAAGCAAGCCGATGATGCCCTGCGACACGGAGGGATGTCGCGGCTACGGAAACGCAAAGCGCTTCAATCTTAACGTTCACGCCCTCCAGGATTGCTGTCCCTATGCCCCCGACAACTGGCGTCAGTGGCGCTCCAAGACAGTGAAGCCGCCGCGCGTTGCCCCGGAAAGCATCTGGCGTGGACCTGAGAGGAAGTTCAAGCGAGCCAGCCCCGAGCATGACCGAGTAGTAGATGTCAGTAAGGAGTACAAAGCTGAGGTCCTGCCCCCCAAGGCCACTAAAACGGAAAACAAACCAGAAGTCAAGCAGAAGGGGTCACGCCGTAAAGCAAAGCATGTTGCGAAGGAAGAAAAGCCGGAACCGAAGGAGCGACAGCCGAAGAAGCAGGAGCCAGATCCTCGGTCGCTGGAGTTGGCAAACCCCATTGTGAAGGACTATGGGCCGCAGTACGTCCAAAACTATCGCCTGTGGCAGCAGAACAGTGCCTTCGACTTGGATCAGGTGCGGAGCAACCCACTCAACTGGACGAAGTGGGATGTCTTCGAATATGTAGAGCACGCCCTTGAGTCCGAGGAGATTGCCAAGACGCTCTTCGATGAGGACATCGATGGCAGAGCCCTGCTGATGATCGGGCGACAAGAGCTGGAAAAGTACCTGAAGCTGAAGATGGGCCCGGCCGTGAAGCTCTACTCCCTGATCGTCAATCTGCGGATCGCGGTGGTTTGCAAGTTCGAGACGACCACCACGGGCTTGAACATCTACTCCGTCTCGAGGAAAATGAAAAAAGAGAAACAGGACTCGCCCGTGTCTGCCAAAGAGAAAGTGAATGGGAATGGCTTTAAACCGAGCCGGATTGATTTCGATGAGGAGCGCTCGGAGAGCGGAGATGACGAGGACGTTGTGCTGGACAGCGAAGACTTTCTCAGCGTGGAGGCCTGCCATATGGAGGACGAGGAAATGGACTCGGACGTTGACGCAGATCCGGATGTTGTTATGGTACCGCTGGGGACGCGGCGACCAATGACAGCATCCTAGGATAGCCGTTTCCGTTGATTGTTTCATAAGATAGTTTGTTGCACTGGCCTAGGCCCGTTCGGGTATTATTTAATTGATAGTAACTAACTAGTAAGTCGATTTAAACTATCATGTTTGTTTACCTGCCCCCCTATTCTCCAATAAAGGATTCCCCTAGCTCTGTAATGCCTATCTACATGTTGGTGGGGTAGAGTGAAGTGTCCGATCCAACCTCGTTAGTGTCATTGGCCTCCTCCGCCGGCACCGACAACGTACCGTCCACCTCGAATAGCACTTTGTTGAAGATGAGTGTAGCCTCCACAAACTGCTGGAACTTTTCCATGTCGTTGTAGCGCAAATTATTGGCCAACTGGTAGTTCTTCAGAGCACCCAGCAGGTGACTGTTGGACAGAATGCCCTCGTTCTGGAGAATGATCATCAAGGCCTTGAGCTCCTGCAGGCTCAGCTTGGTGAATGAGTTGTCATTAAGGACTTGGGTGGCTATGGGCAGGATTTTCTGCAGAAAGGATGTGGGAATAGAGTGAGTGCCTTCAATGATAGTACCTACCTTCGCCACCACTTCCATCAACGACAGATGTTCGTGCTTGTTGGCTAGAGCGAAGATTTGGAGCACCACCTCCATGGGCCACTCCTGGCTGGCCAGCTTCTCCATGTAGCAGTCGACGAAGTCGTACATCTTGAACCTCTGGGCGAGGAGCATCAGTTCCCCGCACATCTCGATGTTGACGGCATTGCAGACCTCGTAGGTGTAGATGTACAGGAGCAGGGACTCGTAGGCCGTGGGCGAGGCGTCGTCCACTGTGATGATCTGTTTGTTCTTTTCAAATTCCGGATCCTTGACCAACCGCTCAAACTCTTCGGAAGCGGAGACTAGCATTGTCTGATGGCACCGGAACACCCGCTTGCATCGTTTCTGCTGTCCTGGCGGCGTGAACACCACATGCAGCTCGCAGTCCGACTTCTGGCCAGTGCGCAGGAGATCCAGGCGGCGTAGTTTGCAGTTCATAGTGCCTGGGGATTTTTTTTTAAGGGGGGCTTGTGTCTTACGTGTTTAGTATCAAAATGTATGTCTAATCTGGAATACAAAATTTGAGCCGGGCGTTGGATATGCCCTTTGTCAGGAATGTCAGATTCGTGGGACGAGGATGCAGCCGAGCGTGGCAGTCCGGCCGCAGGCAGGCAAAATTTGCAGGCATTGGAGCAGAGTAGTCCCAACTATCAGCAGGAGAGGAATGCCAATGGAGAGGAGAGTAAAAGGAGCAGTACGGGCAGTACAGGTCTAAAGATAGCAACCCAGGGAGCGCCCTCGAAGCGGGCCACTCTCGACGAGTCGTTCAACAGAAGCTCCAACTCCTTCAACCAGTTGAACGAGAACGAAGAATCGATCCGTCCGAACAGCAAAGATCGAAGGCTGGAGTACTTTCGCAAAGGCACCGATACTGACTGTGAAGTCCATGTCCTCAGCACTTGTGTGGAAAACGATGATATCGTCGGCAATGTCTGCTACAAGAAGTTTGCCTGCCACAGGGTCTTCCTGGCCACCGCCTCCGACAAACTGGAGCAGGACGTCTACCGAAACAAGCAGTGGAACGGAGTGCTCCAGATCAACGGGGTGTCGCCCGAAAGCGTTGAGGTCTTCCTGGAGTTCATATACACATTCCAGGTGGGCCCATCGATGGTGCAGCTGGGCCTGGTAGGTGACATCTTCATTCTCTCCTGCGCCTACAACATTCCGGAGCTACTGCGCACCTACTCCAGTCGGCTAAAGAATACCGAGTGGCCCATCGACCTCATTTTTCCAACCTTCGATCTAGCATTCCGCCACAACATCATTGACTTGGAGCATGTATGCATGGGGGTTAGTAGAGGTCCCTCTTTCAGATAGAACAACATTTATTTATTTAATAATTTTATAAACGATAGAAAATCATTGAGCATGCGGATGCACTGACCAGGGAGCCCGGCCTGATGAAGCTCCAGGTGTATGCATTGAATTTCGTGATCCAGCACTGGATATTGGCCGATGTGGTGGCCCAAAGGGATCTGGTGCAGCTGATGCAGGAGTACCAGGAGGTCAACGAAATAACCTTTTCCAACTCCGTCAAGTTCCCGCACTTCACCAAGATCATCAAATACTTCCCGAATGTGCTCTTGGACTCCGAGGGGTACATTAAGAAATATTAAAAAACAAGCCAGTGCACCGGATGTTGATCTATCTCAATGGTTTTTTATATATATCCCAATAAATAACTCCTTAAGCTCGGCATTTAGGTTTGAATCGGTTTAGGAACCAAATACTATATAAGGAGATAGCTTTCCCTGAAGGCATCTCAAGTTGCTGGGGGAACTTTTCATTTTTGTTTCGAATTTTTCTTATATAATTCTAATATAATATAATAATATAAATCTATCATCTATTAATCGAATATATATAAGAATATATAATATCATCTGTATATATTATTTATATAATTTTATCTTATATAATATGTATCTGTATAATAAGTATCTGTATATTAAATGTATTTTTTCAATGACTTTGTGTGTATATAAAATATCTTGTAGATATTTGTTGCAATCTTAGGATATTACAGGGTGACAAGAAATCAAAAAAATATTAATATATTTGTTTCAGAAATATACAGCTAATATATAACTCTAATATAAATATTCATTTTTATATCTAAATTCATGACTCGGCTTAGCCCAGTTATCTTCTAGATTTCCAAAAATTAAGCCACCAATTCTCATGAAATAAAAGTAATGAAAATAAATTATTACTTTTTATTGGAACATTGTTTTTTTAACAAGTTTAAAGAATAAAACTAATATTATTCGAAATACCAAAAAGAAGTACCACAGTTACAGGGACTGCCAACCCCAGCCGAATATCAATCTGCACCCACTACTTTACGGCTAGATTTAGCGGGAAAATGAGGTATTTTGCGGTATATACTGCAAGGTACGCGTTATGCGCGTGCTACCTTGTACTCGGGATTTGGGATTTGGATACTCTGGTGCGCCATTTTCCTGCCTGAAAAAAGCCGAGTTACAGTGGCAAGAAAATTGCAAAAACGCGAAAATTCACATTGCGAAAAGTGTATCAAAGTCTCGAAAAGTTTTCGGGCAAACTGAAAAGCGACCGCCGATGATGAGTCCAGCTTGAATTGCAATGTAAGGCTGTTAGGTGTGGAATCAGACGCGTTTTCCCTGACTCGTGTGCCCCAATGCGAACCGTCGCGACCCGGCCAGCAGTACTCCCACATAAATAAATACCGCCGACGCCGTTGTCCTCAGTGCCATTGCATTGCCGGGAGCTAATGCAAGTGAAGTAATTAATGGTCAGATAATCACCACATACAGACACAACGGCCAGCAGTCACTTTTCTGGCGGCGCATGTTTTGTTTTTTCGTGCACTGTACACCACAGTGGAGTACTGCGGTGTGGCTGTGTGTGTGTGACCGTGTCGTCGGTGTGGCTGTGCATGTGTGTGTACCCATTTTAGGCGGCAATGGTGTGAGGCCCTGGTCGATAGTCGCCCGCTATCGATAACCGCAACTTACCTTTGTTGTTTGTTTTCTTGCAGTTGATGTCTTTATAAACAATCGCCTTGGTCTGATCATTGGAAAGCAAGGAAACGAAAATGGAAGAGATATCCAGCCTAGACTCCTTTGGCGCGGACTCGAACGCCCGGCCCGAGTCGTCCACTCCCCGCCCAGAGGATCAGGAGCAACAGCAACCACAGCCCCCTGTGGACACGCAAGATACTCCGGCCTCACCGCCAGCAGAAGATGCCGTCGCCCAGTTCAACGAGCTGCCGCCCCAGGACACGGGCAAAGAGCCGGAAGAGGAGTTCGAACAGATATCGGAGGGCTCCTTGGACGCGGAGGACAACCAGTCCCAGGACAAGGCGTCAGCCTCGCCGCAGAGGGATCCTGTAGAGGCGGAACAGCAAACAGAGGTTGCTCGGGGGGACCCCGAGGAGGCAGACGGCTTAAAAAGGGACGAAGAGGTCGGTGGCGATGCGGTAGATGGAGGTCCAGTCTCCAACGAAGCCATGGATGTGGATGAGAACGAAGCAGGAGGGGAACAAGATGCCGGAGAGAACGAGGAAACCACAGAAACGGAGCGGACGCACGCAACGGAGGAGCCAGACGCAGCCGACGACGTGGAGATGCGCTCCGTGGGCGGAGATTCACGGCAGGCGGACGACGCAGAGCCCCCCGAAGGCAGAGACGAGGTGGATACGAGTCTGGAAGATCGGGAGAATGCGACCGAGGCGAATGAGATTGAGAATGAGAACGAAGCGCCGGGGGAGGACGACGACAATGCGGATGGTGACGCTGAATCGGAGCAGATTGAAGAGGGCGACGGAGCAGAGGAAGGCGGAGAAGCCGAGCACGGAGATGGTACGCGGAATTCGCCATAATGTTTGCTTTAATTTATAATTTAATGTTTTGTTTAATAAGAAACCGTTGAAAACGTTTTGGAACCGGAGGAGTCGGACGTTTGTCTCATTCCCGATGATGAGGAAACCGAGGTTACGGAAGCTGAGAAGGAACAAGCCCGCGAAAACGCCGAAAAGGCTGCCGAGGAGGAGCAGGCCGCCGAGCAGAGTCAATCGAAATCGCCCCAAGCCGAGGGGAAATCCGTCACAGACCAACCTGTTGATCCGGAATCCGAGGGGGGTGCTGGTGGCGAGCCCACCGAAGAGTCTCAGACCTCTGCGAACGGTATGTGCTAGAAATACGAATTTTTTAAACAAAAATATAGACGATTTTCAATTTCGCCGTCAGATGCTCGAGCCGGAGATAAGGCGGCATCGGAGAGGGCCGAAGGTGAGCGAATTGGAAATGTTTTAGCATTTTTGTTTGCTTCCACACACTGACTCCCATTTTTCGTCCTGATTCGTCCTGAAAATGTCCGATTATAGCTTCACACTCATAATTTTTTCCAATTACTCTTCCCATTAGACGACGTGAGCGGTGCAGCCGCCAACGACGAAGAGGCCGCCGAGAACGCACCTGATGCCGATGAGCCCACTGGAGAGGAGTTTGCCGGCGGAGCGAGTGGAGAACCTGGCTCATCGCCAAAAACCATCATCAGCTGGATCGTGGGCAGTGTGGAGAAGTGTCGGCAGTGCGGCAACGAGAAGTCCTGTGGCTTCCGCTTCAAGAAGCCAGAGGAGTCTCAGGAAAAGGACAAAGAAGATGGCGACAATGAGAACGAAGAAGGAGGAGCTCCCAAGGAGCCAGTTGCCGCTGTCTACGAGTTCATCTGCGACTCTACGTGCTGCAACGCCCTGCTGGCCGATCATCCAGGAAAGTTCTTCGTGCGGCGCAAGAAGTTCCTCGTGGAGGAGGTTGTTCGAGAGGGAAGCGCCGAAAGGCCTGACGCAGAAGGCGAAGCAGCAGAGGAGGATGGTGCTGCCTCAGCCAAGACCCAGGCGTGTCTCCAGTGCAGGGAGGAGAAGCGGTGCAAGTACTTCATAAAGCAGGACCAGGACTGCTTCTACATCTGTAACGATGACTGCTTCAATCTCCTCAACGCCGAGGAGCCGGACAAGTTCAAGCTGAAGCGACACTCGATCAGGGTTCGCAATATTGGCGCCACCACGCTGCAGCCCCAGCAGAACTCGCCTGGCAAGCGTGCCGAGAGTAGTGTAGTGGCCAGGACGCTGGCCGAAGCTGAGGCGGCACGACTGGACAGGATCGAGAGCTTCCGAAGACGATGCGCCGACTGTGAGGTCGAGATTGATGTGAACGAGAAGCAACTGATCTGGGAAACCATGGACTTCTGCAACGAGGTCTGTCTGGGCAGCTACCAGCGCACCATCGGCTCCAGCTGCGAGACTTGCAAGCAAGAGGTGAGCTCCACGGCCCTCGGAAAGTACTGTGTCCGTTTCGGCTTCGATGTCCGGCAGTTCTGCTGCGCTGGGTGCCTGAACACCTTCAAGAAGGGTCTGAAGACCTGCTCCTGTTGCCAGAAGGACATCAGCGGTGGGCAGGAGGGCTTCCTGGCACCCGTGGGCGACAAGGACCAGTTCAAAGACTTTTGCTCGCAAGCCTGCCTCCGTCGATACGACAGCATGTGCAATCCCAGGCGAAAACTCCGCACCGACATATGCGGTGTGTGCAACAACGAAAAGCCAGTGCGCGTCGAGATGCTCCTGGAGGATAGGGAGCACTACTTCTGCTCCAATCCGTGCTTCTCGGCCTTCAAGTTCGTGAGCAACGTGAACGCCGACCCCTGCTCCATGTGCTCCAAGTATTTTGAGCGAAGGAGCGCCGAGGCGTACACCATTTACAACGAGCACCAAACGCCAAAGGTCTTCTGCTCCCGAGTATGCATCAACGTGTACATCATTGTCAACCGGCACATCGTCTCATGCCAGTGGTGCAAGGTGAAGAAGTACAACTTCGACATGATCTACCAGCTGAGTGGGCAGGAGGACCACGACACCCTCACACTAACCTGCTCCATCAACTGCCTGACCATGCACGGTGTTAGCTGCAACATTTCGGCTCGGGCGGTCACCAAGTGCGACAACTGCAGCAACTTCAACACCCCGCAGTACCATCTGACCATGTCGGACGCCTCCATGCGCAATTTCTGCACGTACCAGTGCGTGATGCAGTTCCAGAATCAGTTCGCTCGAGCGCCGCTCACCCTGGACAGCGACCAGCCAGGCTCCGGCAGCAGTCCGAGCAGCAGCAGTTCCAAAACGCAGCAAGGCAGCTCTTCGCGCGGTAGCCGACGGGACACGGCACCGTTCCCCACAGGTCTACCCAAGCGGGTCAAGCTAAAGCTCTCCCAGCAGGTGAGGTTCAAAGACTTGATTTTTCTTTTCAGATTTTAACTTAGTACCGCAAGAATGACAAACTATCGATAGGCAGATAAGTGCCGCATTAATTATAAACTATCGATAAACATTACGAATTCTACGAATTAGGTAGAATATCGAAAGCTATAGTGTTTAAAAAATGTAATTGTTTTGAAATTAATTAAGCTACAATATGTTGTTTGCAAAAAGTAGGGATTCCAAACACCCAACTCTGTTGAGATATAATCGCATTTCCTTAAAAGAACCCATTTTTTATTTATTTATTTTATTACTATTATTTTTTTTTAATAATTAAATGAAAGATGTTAGCAAGAAGAAACAGGTCTGTAAGTTAAATGGGGAGAAGAATTAAAATAGAGTAAAAATTAAAACAATTTCTTCATCCATTATTCAGTCTGGAAAACCCGTTGCCAAGAAATCAGGTGGAAGCACCATGGTGCCGGTTATATCGACGGTACAATCACTGGCAAGTGGCGAGAATCTGACCGTGCGGCGCAAACGAGGACGACCCCGAGAATCGGGAACCGCTTCACCCCCACCGCTTCCCGGATCCCATCCGGCACCACAACGAGGAAGACCACGGAAGCACGTCGACTATTCAGCACGATCTCCATCGCCAGTTGGACTGCCGCCGATCGGAGCCCGGCGGAACACAACCACGTCCATGGACTATGCACCGGCCACGGTGTCAGAGACAAAGATCATCACAGTGCCGCCGTACCCCAAAGCTGTGCGCAACGTAAACATTAGCTGCAAGCCAATGATGGTGTCCACCGGAGAGCAGGCCACTCCGTCCATGAGAGACTGTGCTAGCCAGACCGAGAAGGACTACTCCAACAAGGTGCTCATCCCAGTGCCGGTGCCCATCTTTGTGCCACAGCCTATGTATATGTACTCTGCTCCGTTCCCCGTACCCGTGCCCATTCCACTCCCCATCCCAGTGCCGATCTTCATACCGACGACGAGAAACACCTCGCAGGGCATACTGAAGGAGATCAAGAAGATCCAGGACAAGATGCCCGAGGATCCGCTCGAGGCTGAGCTCCTTATGATGGCCGAGATGGTGGCCGAGGAGAAGCATGACTCAGATTCCGATTCGGATAACGAGATCAAGCCGGATCCGGGACTAGTGACCCTCCAATACCAGAACAGTCTCGAGGCCGTTGCCCAGCAGCAGCAGCAACAGCAGGTGGTTGACGTCAGCGGGGCTGGGCACAACCCCTATGGTGACGACATGTTGCAGATAGCATTGAAGATGGCCACGGGCGACTATGACAACCACCACCAGACCTCCACGGTGGACCTGGAGACGTCCATGACGGCCAATACCATCAGCAGTCAGTCGCCAATGGGACACGACGGAATGGGTCAGATGGGAGTGCACCATCTGGATCAGCAACATCACATGTTGGATGCTACAAATCGGTAAGCAAGAAGAGCCTTTTCTTAAATGAATATATGCCTAACTTGTCCTCCATTTGAAGGTCACCCCGAGGACGCAAGAGGGCCGGCGGCGCTGTCCTGGAGTCGCCTAATCGCAACAGCAGGTCGCCAGTTAAGCGGCAGCGTGGTGAGATGGACCACTCCGCCCTGCAGCAGCAGTCGCAGCAGGCACAGCAGCCGCAGGAGAAGCCCGATGCCCAGATGTTCCTCAAGTACACGTTCGGAGTGAACGCCTGGAAGCAGTGGGTGATGACCAAGAATGCTGACATCGAGAAGAGCTCCATGCGGAGGCGGCCCTTCAAGACGGAGCTCCTGCAGATGACCGCCGATGAGCTGAACTACTCGCTCTGTCTCTTCGTGAAGGAGGTGCGCAAGCCCAATGGCACCGAATATGCTCCGGACACAATATACTATCTTGTACTGGGTAAGAGTGCCTCCTAAACACAACTAGCACTTGTTTAAAATAATTTTTCATATTTTTTATGCAGGAATACAGCAATATCTTTATGTGAATGGCCGTATTGACAATATTTTCTACGATCCTTATTACGAGCGGTTTACGGAGTGTTTGGATGAAGTAGCCCGTAAATTTTCGGTGCTCTACAACGATTCGCGTAAGTGAATCATTCTGCCATCAAAAATATATATTTTTCCATTAATTTATTCTTTTTTTTTCAATAGAATACATTGTCACCCGCGTGGAAGAGGAGCACTTGTGGGAGTGCAAGCAACTTGGTGCCCATTCTCCACACGTCTTGCTCAGCACTCTCATGTTCTTCAACACCAAGCACTTTAATCTGACGGTAAGGCATTGCCTGAAATAAAAAATATAATAAATAATTCTATGATTTTCTTTGACATTACAGACTGTGGAAGAGCACATGCAGTTATCCTTCTCTCACATCATGAAGCACTGGAAGCGCTCGTCCCAGAATTCCAAAGTTCCTGGCTCCCGGAACGTGCTCTTACGCTTCTATCCACCGCAGGCTGGTTTGGGTGAGTTTGGCGACTCCAAAAACCATAGAAAACCCCTTTTTAATTATTTTCCATCTTCAAACAGACGCCAATCCACGAAAAAAGAAGGTCTATGAGCAACAGGAGAATGAGGAGAATCCTCTGCGGTGTCCCGTCCGCCTCTACGAATTTTATCTCTCTAAATGGTGAGTATTGTATAATTTTTTAAAATTAATTATAGCTAATTTTGAAATAATTCTTTGCAGCCCGGAAAGTGTCAAAACCCGCAACGACGTATTTTATTTGCAGCCCGAGCGCTCCTGCGTCCCCGACTCGCCGGTCTGGTACTCCACGCAAGCTCTCGGACAAGACGCCCTGCAACGGATGCTGCACCGCGTGAAAATGGTCAAAGAGATCAATATTGCGTTACTGACGACTTAATGGTTGGCTGGGCAGATATATATCAGAGTGTATGTGCAAGGCTTGTTCTGCAATATCACCCGAAGAGGATGCTTCGGCTTGGTGCTTAGCACGAGTTTGTTTGCGGGCAAAACCAAATAGGACTAGGAGCGAGAGTTGTGCTATATTATAAATTGTTTTTAACTTTTATACTTACTTTGAGTGTGGCGGCAGTGAGCGGAGAGATATTGTAAAAATTGTGACCGACTACCAAGTCCCTCTCACTACCAATTGAACTAAAATAAACTAGAATCCAACAAGTAACAATATAAACATTTAAGCACCCAACACTCACAAAACACACAACATATAATATACACCTTCAGACATCTTCATTAGGATAAGTTTAGTAGCCAGACCCCCCCACACACACATTTTTAGTCATTACTTAAACTGTTTAGGCGATAAGGATGATGTGCCCCGACCGAAGAGCGGAGAGCCGAACAAGTGCATGTATGTATGTACATAAGTCTACGATAGATGACCATACAGTGATTGTACAATGAGAGTTGTACATATGATGCAGACCTTAACCATTAGCGGCGCTGATGTAAGTGTTGAAAAAATGTAAAATGCTGTACTCCTTAACTTCAAGATTTAGACATGTCTATATATTAAATGCATACATACTTTGAATGGCTGCGTTGCGTCTTTTATTCTCTGCCGGAAGCACTCCGGAAACCAACTGGAACAACAAACACAAGAAGACAGATAACTTTCACAAGTGTTTCAGTTTATTGACACAAAAGGTATTCTGCTTTTGGTGTAATACATGTAATTGAGATGGTTAAGTGCAACACAACTCGCTCTTTAATTAGCGTAGAATAAAAGATGGAACTAAAGTAAGATATTTATTTGTCAGCCCGAGTGCTCTGCTCCCAGTAGCTCCCAGCTCCCTCTTCCTTGGTCGTTCTCTGGTCGGGTTGGCAAACTTTCAAGGCTAAAGGCGCATTCGATGAGGCTCTTTGTTGGATGTCTTTTTTATTTTTTATCTATTATATCCTCTCTTGAAGTTACCACTCGGCGTCACCGTTAGATTTTTGGAACACGTAGTCCTTGCCGCGCATGTTCATGATGCCGTCCTTAAGATAGAACTTCCATTTGTTGCGGGACCGAGTGATCTGTGAAATATTTGTTTATAATTAATGCAATGCTCTTGAAATCATCAAACTTAGAGAGATCTACCTTATCGTACTGACAAACAATCACATTATCTGTTTCGAACATCTCGGCAGAGTCTTCGTCGGTGACATCATCCTCGCTGTTGAGTGGCTCTTCTTCAGCAGCGTCCTCCTGCTCCGCGTCCTCGTCATCATCCTTGTCCAGATCGTCGTCATCGTCGTTGTCGATGTTATCGTCGCTCTCCTCGCTCTCGTCCTCGTCGGAGGAGTCGAGTGCGCCGTCCAAGTGCTTGGCAGCAGCAAGATTTTCTGAAACGTAGAACACAGAATTATTATTATTTAATTATGGAACAAAAATTCTTGATCCTACTCTGGTGATTGGCGTTGCTCAGCGCTGCGTTGACATGCTGCTGCAGCACCGACGAGGCCAGTGTGGTGGGCAAGGACATAATGGACGAGATGAGGTGGGCCGTCAGTATCTGAGTCAGCTGATTCTCCTGCAACGCCGATGCTGGCACTTGAATGGTGAGCACTCGAGATTCAGAACCTGCCGACCCGGCTGGCGAAGGCAGAGTGATCTGGAAGATGAAGTTCAATTAGTGGCTATCCTTAAGGATGGGCTGGAGGACTCACGTTTACTGGCATGATGCGGTTGGGGTCCAGCGATGCCACAATTGGAATGGGAGCCTGCCCGCCACTGGCCGACTGCTGCTGTTTCTGCATCAGTGTGGCTCCGGAGGTGGGGTGCAGTGGTGGCGGATTCTGTGAGTTGACCTCTTGCTTGACGGGCCCCAGACCATTCTTGATCCCGCTGCTCGTGGCCATTGTGGCGGGCGACTTCATGGCAATCTTGTCGCCAATCAGGGCTGCGGCGCTGGTGCTACTGTTCAGTGGGATGGCCGACGAGACGGAAGCGGCCTTCTTGGCCTTGGCGTTGGCGGCCTGAAAAACAATAAGCCATTAGCACTGCAATCCTCACGAATCCCAGGTGGACAGATGGCATTACCTTGTTGTTCTGCAGGCGAGGCATGTGCGAGTTTGGGATGTGTGTGATGTGGGTGAGTTTGTGTGATTTTGGTGGGGGTGGGGCGGTTCGGATGTGGAGGAAGCACCGCATTAGTCAATGTTGGTTATGAAGCGCAGTACATTGTTGTTGTTGGTTGGCATAAGGAAGATAAAGCACATGTCTTAGTCAAAATGTATTTAAAACAAAGTTAGACACTTCAAAATATGAAAAATATAAATGACTTTGATGAACTGGTAGCAATGGTAGCAAGGGGCCCCACCTTTGGATTGTTGGCCACAATGGGCGGGGGGTGGGCGCCTTCGTCTGGGCTCAGCTCCACGGCCTTACTGGCCAGCAGTTTGTTGCGCCAGATCTGCTTCATCTCCTGAAGGACCTGCTCGTCGACGCCCTCGTCCAGGAAGGCATCGCGTACATTTGTGATGACGTCCTCGATCACGGCATGGTAGACTTTGAGCTGGAGATGAAGAAGGCAAGAGAACAGGTGGGTTAGGACGTGTAATTCAAAGTTTTTTTTCAAGAAAAAGTACACTTCAACCTCTGGCAAACCCAATTATTATAATTTTAACCACAGCTGTAAGTATGTATGCCAACTACAAGTACTAGCAGATGTGTATGTATGCAGTAGAGTACCGGTATCACTTTTGTTTTTGCTGCAGTGCCCCCACGAACTCGCTATGTTAGCACATACTTAGTGCCGCTATATCGGGGCGATAAGAGACCCGATGCTGATAATGGCGCACGCCACGATGTGTATGCATAGGCGTACATATGCCTCCTGGGAAGCAGATTTTCGGGCAACAACCCAGGCCAACGAAAAAGGCAAAAAAAAAAAAATTGCAAGGCAACGAACGCAGGCAACACCCATACTGCCACAGACAGGCACCAACACACTCACACAGACAGGGAGACAGACATACGCAGTCACGCACACAGACAACTTGTCGCCGTTGCAGTCTCAGTATCGGTATCTTAGTTTCAACTTGGTGTCCGTATCGTCCCTGCCCCACGCTCAGTGGGACAAACTTTCACTTTTCCAGGTGGGCAGCCACCGAGTAGCGGGACGAAGGGGCCCGGCCCCAACTCCTGACCGCTTTTCTTCCATATGTCGCGCCGTACTTTCCGAGTGTCCGGTACGTTTTCTGTTCTGCGCTGACAAAGGTGTCACGGATATCTACAACTTACCACTGATGTCTGGCATAACGCCATTTGAACCTTTTTTTCCGCCAGTTTGATGCTTTTTATATTCACTGGCTCTGTAATTGACTTCTTCGTGAATTATAAATTGTTGGCTGAAAGAATGGTGTTGTAGTGATGTCAAAAAATGTGAATATATCGATAGGTCGATATTTGTAGCACAAAAATATATTAGCTATCGATATGGATGTGTTTTTGAAATTTATCGTTGGGTACTATTTTGAGATTAATTTAATTTAAATAAAAATTAAATTATTTAAAACATTTTTTATATATTTTAAGCATGTTACAGTATGCATAAAATAATGTATAAGTAATGGACCAAAGTTGCCAGACTTAAAAACAATCACAATCACCAGGGCTGCAGAATTTTCTATGTAATGCTAAGCCACTGTTAACACACTGTTAGCAGTCTGTTTTTCTGGAATCATGTTGGGATTTTACCCAAACTTTCATTGCAACAGGTTATCATTTCTTCCCCTTTCCAACCACCACCAATAACGAGTGCATCCGGTAAATGACTCAATGCACCAGTCGCGACTAGCTATCCCTATCCACACTTGGTAAAGATGAGTGGAGCAGAAACCACCGCCACCCACCGCGAAAATGTGAACAGGACTAGATCAAGATCATATCTGGACGATTCCATTCCTATCCGGCTGCTTCCGCTGTCAGTGCGTCATCAGTTGTGTGCCCACTTGGATGTACTGGATGTGTGGCCAGTGATGGCTAAGGAGGCGAAACTATACCCGTATCAGGTGGATCAGATACACCGCGAGAAACAAAGGGGGCGCTCGGCGTCAAACGAGTTTCTCAACATCTGGGGTGGCCAGTACAATCACACGGTCCGAACTCTGTTTGCTTTGTTCAAGAAGTAAGTGTAGCACTATTCGGTCTAAGCTTTTCTAATATCTATGTACATTTCAGATTGAAACTCCACAATGCCATGCGGGAGATTAAGGACTATGTCAGTGAGGACCTGCACAGATACATTCCACAAAGCGTACCCACAATAAGCGAACTGCGGGCAGCTCCCGATTCCAGTGTAAGAATCAACAATGGCCCACCTTTTCCCTCATCCTCCGGCGTCAGCAACTCCAACAATAACCAAAGCACAACGTCGCCGGAAGATCCCAGCCTGGAGTCCTTGGGCAATATTCACATCAGCACTGTCCAAAAGGCAGCCGAGTCCCTTATGGAGATTGACTATAACGAGCTGGAGTCTGGCACCAATAAGTGGTGTCCGGAAAATCGCCTGGGACAGGGGGGATTCGGTGAGGTGTATCGCGGACAGTGGAAGCAGATGGATGTTGCCATTAAGGTGATGAACTACCGCAGCCATGTTGACAAGACCCAGGTGGAGCTGCAGCAGAGCTACAACGAACTGAAGTATCTCAACTCTATCCGACACGACAATGTAGTGGCCCTTTACGGCTACAGCATCAACGGGGAAAAACCCTGCTTGGTGTACCAACTGATGAGTGGTGGCTCTTTGGAAAATCGCTTGCGAGCTCACAAATCGGATCAGTCGCTTCCACCATTGACCTGGCGGCAAAGGTTCAATATCTGTGATGGCACAGCCAGGTGAGTCTTTACCCTTCTCCGAATCATCAAATATTAAACCATCCATCCATCAGGGGCATCTACTTCATGCATACGGTCCGCGGCACGCCGCTCATCCACGGAGACATTAAGCCCGCGAACATCCTGTTGGACCAGTGCCTGCAGCCGAAGATTGGTGATTTTGGGCTGGCGCGAGAGGGCCCGAAATCCATTAATGCCGTGATGCAGGTGAAGAAGGTGTTCGGCACTAAGATCTACCTGCCCCCGGAGTTTCGCCAATCGCAGCAACTCAGCACCGGAGTGGATGTGTACAGCTTCGGAATAGTTCTACTGGAGGTGTTTACGGGCCGCCAAGTGACGGATCGCCTGCCAGAGAATGATCTTCAGCAGGACCTTCTTCATTACGTGAAGCAGAACTGGCGGAGCAATCGCACAGAGGTTCTAGACAAGCACGTGCCGACGCCATTTGGCGCTGACTTGGACATGTGCGCTTGTGCCATTGAAACGGGACTGGACTGCACTGCCATAGATCCGCAGAAGCGGCCGTTGATGAGTACAGTTCTCAATCGCTTTGCACCACACCGGATTAAGCCCCAACCGATTTGATTTTGAATTTATACCTTATTCTATTATGACTTAAAAAGTTGTTACTCAATTGTCATTTTTGAGAGAATGATACCATTATGCTTATAATATATATTTTATATACTGTTTTACTAATTAATGGCTTAGTTTTTGTTATATTTGTGAGAATATTGGAAGTACTGTGTGTGTCGGGTGACTCAAAAGTCACCCCAAGAACCTACTCGGAAATGTTACGTATTGATTCTAACGTCATTTTGGTTATAACTCTTTTTTCAATTTCGCAACACAATAACAACAAAATAATACCGTTTTTAATCGTAAAGAATTCCGGCTACCCACATCGAGACGACCCTTTGTAAGTGTAGTCTTAGCACGACAAAAATTCCCTTTTCTCCATTTCACAACCAATACCGACTACAGACTAGGACGAAAAGTACACTTGCAAGCGATATTAGCAATGAATTTGAAAAATTCCAAGTTTTTTAAGAGGATTCAGGAGCTGCGTCATTTCTCAAAGGAAAAGATACGAAAGGATCGGGAGCAGCGAACGCGAGTGACGCGCGCCCTGGACATGGCGCTCAGCGAGCAGCCACATCGAGAAAGGGACTGGTACTCCCCGGGCCACTCGCCGCCCAATTCCCTACCACTTTCCCAGCCGGTGATCAGCTCTCCGCGTCGCCGCCTCAAGAAGTTGCGATGCTCTAAGAAGAAGGTCGCCGCTTGCAAAGGAAGCCAATCACCGGACTACCGAGTCGCCGGCGGCCAGTGCTTGGCCGATGGCAGCCCTTTGTCGGCGGGACTATTGTCGGCGTCAGAGGCTAAGCTCCAGGGCTACATCCAGCTGAACAACAAGTGCTACCGGGTAGAATGTCCCACCAACGCAGTTCCAACAGCCGGAGCAGCCCCGGACGACGAGCGTACTCCCAGGTGACCCATTCAATCGACCTTTTCAAATCATTTTTGGATTTATTTTATCAATCTCAGCGAAACAAAGAGCACCATTTGTGTCTCCAATTCCCGCTATGCCATGATCGGAAAGATATCCAAGACTCTCGGCTTCAAGCTGGTGAAGGAGTCCAAGCTGTGGAACATTCTTTGGTCGGACTCGTTTCCCGGCGTCGAACTATTCAAGAATATGAAGCGATTCCAACAGATCAACCACTTTCCGGGCATGATCGAGATTTGCCGCAAGGATCTGCTTTCGCGAAATCTAAATCGGATGTTGAAATTGTATCCGCACGACTACAAGATATTTCCCAAGACCTGGATGCTGCCGGCGGAGTGAGTCATGGTATTCCCTTCCAACTGAAAATAAAACTAAAGTCCCTTAAATTTCAGCTATGGAGATGCCTTGAATTATTCATTAAATCACAAGCGCACTTTTATCCTAAAGCCGGATTCAGGAGCACAAGGACGAGGAATTTGGCTGACCAATGATCTGAAAACGATAGGACCCCACGAGCGTCTTATATGCCAAACGTACATTCATAGGGTGAGCTGGAGATCTTGAGTTCTATCCTCCAAAGTAATCCCAGAAACCAATTCATTCCATAGCCACTGCTGATCGATGGCTACAAGTTCGACCTACGCGTGTATACTCTTATAACGTCAGTGGATCCGTTACGCGTCTTTGTGTACAACGAGGGATTGGCTCGTTTTGCGACCAACAAGTACGTGGAACCCACTCCCGGAAACTCCAACGACCTGTACATGCACCTCACCAACTACTCGGTGAACAAGCGGAACTCGCACTACGAACTCTGCGACAACGACGACTGCGGGAGCAAGAGGAAGCTGAGTGCGATCAACAACTGGATGCGACGCCATAACTATGACGTGGAGGAGTTCTGGAACAACGTGGACGATGTCATCATCAAGACGGTACTAAGTGCTTGGTCGGTGCTGAAGCACAACTACCACGCCTGCTTCCCGGGTCACGACAAAATCCAGGCCTGCTTTGAAATTCTCGGCTTCGACATTCTGGTGGACTGGAAGCTAAAGCCTTACATTCTGGAGGTGAATCACTCGCCCAGCTTCCACACCAACGAGCAGGTGGACCGAGAGGTGAAGCGTCCGCTCATTCGGGATACGTTGAATTTGGTCAGCACAGTGCTGGCGGACAAGAAGCAAATTATGCGAGAGGATCGCAAGAGGGTGAAGCAACGGCTGCTGAAGATCCGTGGTGAACCGTAAGTGCCACTGCGGAACAAGTAACTCATGGTTCATGTATATTCCACACTCCGTAGGGTAGTTCAAAAGCCACGTCTCAGTGCGGGCACTGGTTCGAAGGCAAAACTAAATGCCAAGACCACCAACCCAGAAGCAGGCGCCAATCCCAAGAAGTCTGAATCGGAGCCCGTCATCACGGGCCCCCTGGCCCAGCAGATCGCATGGGAGGAGAGTCATCTGGGAAACTTCAGACGGATTATGCCACCACCCGACGCCACCAAGGAGGAGTACTATACTCGCTTTTACGGCCAGACCAACCAGGTGTCCATTTTCGCCGAGACGGCGGCCAGCAAGAAACGGGAGGACCTCGCCCGCAAGATGCGTCTGCAGATCGAGGAGAAAAAAGCCAAGCAGGAACAGATGCTGGGTGGTCGGCCCCGGCGGGATCCCCGGAAGCGGCAGTCCGTTATCCTGCCGCGTGCAGTGCGCGAAAAGAATCGCGCCAATCTCTTCCGGCTGAAGGAGAACTGGACGCCGGGCTTCATTTCGGAGGCGGAGGAGCGGCTGCGGCACACTTGGCTTCAGATGCGCACTGAAGCCATCAAAACCCTGAAAATCCCAGAGAATGTGAGCTGAAATATTTATTTCTATAATATTTTATGCCCTAACCTATCCCTAATAGGTATACTACACTCTCTACGAGACCGGCCACCTGACCAACACAGACATGGTCGTCTATCCCCATTTGTACCACAATCTGCAGCACGGCTTCGACATTCGAGAGCATCCCTGAGTGAACGCAGCCTCCAAAATCCCAGTGTCTTAGTCCGCGTCATCAATTCGTCTTCTAATTAAACCTTTGACTATTAAACCTTCCGACACCTTGCACACTTCCTGGATGGCGTGTTGTTAAATTGTTGAATATTTAAATTTTAATTGCTTGCACCAAAAAAATGGAAATGGTTAGAGATTTAATGTACAGAGATGGTTAAGAGAGAAGCGGTTCACAAACTTTATTCTTTGCTAGGAGCTTTCTGAAACATTTTCCGCCCAACCATCACATCGTATCTGAACATAAAAGTTATTTAAAAAAGTGATTTTATAAATTATTTTTTAATTTTTTAAAAGCTTCGAATTGGTTCAATTTTCATAAATAAATGGTTTCTGTTTTTGAGCAGCGTTCTCTCTTGTTTGAATTGGAAACCGCACTGGCTATCCGGCAATCGACTCCATGTATTGTTGGCAGCCTGCCCGGCAAACAAATATCATAAACACTCACCCATGGGCCCCACGAGGAGGAGGGCTAGCATTTCGAGAGCATCCGCCGCAATTGAGATATTTCGAAATGAGAGGAAGATCGAAAAGATCAGTCAGTTTAAGGAGCAGCCGCAGGCCAGTCCACACTCCGGAAAGACGCTAATTATTAAACTAAAAAAAAAATATCTTACAAATATTAGCGGGATGTTCAAGGTGTCACAGGAGATGCGTCTGAATACCCAGGGAGTTGCCCCCGCCTCCCATCCGAGTGGGAGTGGCATGGATGGGAATAGTCCGGAGGAGGGTGGTATTTTTGGACGCTACCAGCGCACGGCCGATGCGGGTGAGATGAGGAAGTAAACATCGAAATGGCTATTTATACACGGCTCGTTCTGACTTTCCAGATGCCTATCCCTCGGAGCCGCCACGGGTTTATGTGGCGCCCGAACTGACCGATGCCGGCAAGGTGCAGCTGCTGCACTTTCCCAGTGGAGCGGTCAGGGTCCATAGCCCTCTTTGTTTTGTCATCAAGCGGAACGGCGTCAAGGGTTACTTTGAAGTGCGTGTGGAGAGCCCAACGGGGCAACCCATCCAGCCTGTCCATCAGAAGCAGCTGGACCCGGAGCGATTTCAGATCGACTGTCAGTTAAGTGCCGGAGCAGGGCTCTACAAGGTCCACATAAAGTGCAATTCTGTGACGCTGCCGAGGTCGCCGTTCATCATAGTCGCCATTGCTGGGAGTCCAGAGGCCATTGAGGGAAAACCTCTTGATTCAGCAGGTGGGTGACATCAGTAGCTCATTTTTTAACAAGAATATAGTTCCGTTTCTGTGTTAGTGCCCATCCTGGAGTCAGATGCCAACAAGGTGCAGAGCCGGGGCTTGGGCCTCACTCACGTGAGCCTGGTGGAGCGCAACGAGTTCACTGTCGACTGCAGTCAGGCTGGGAACAACATGTTGCTGGTGGGGATTCTGGGCCAGAGAGGTCCCAGCGAGGAGGTGGTGGTCAAGCACTTGGGCCGGAATGTGCACCGGGTTAGCTACCGTGTCTGCGATCCTGGCGATTACATTCTGGTGGCCAAGTGGGGAGACCAGCACATTCCCGGCTCTCCGTTCAAACTCAGCGCCGAGTAGGACTTCGAACATGATGAGAGTTAACCGCTTCTATTCCTATTCCTACCTGGAGGCGGACCTAATGATGATAACATCCAGCCACTCTATGTGCATTATAGAACGCTTTTTGTTGCCTTTTTCCCCCATCGCACTTGGGTACTGATGTTGTCTTCGACTTGCAACCTAATGATGATGACCGGCACGCCGCACCATGGGGAATAAAAGCAAATATCAGAGTCTACAGACAAGAAAACACAAATAGTTTCGAAAAAGCAAAAAACGTATTTTTCTTTAATTATTAAAAACTACATAAATTGCCAAAACATAATACTAGAAATGTTACTTTTAAAAATTAAGAATAAAAATATATTTGTAAATCTGTTTCTATATAAGAGAAGTACTATGTTTTTTGTTATTTTGGAGGCAACACAATCATTTGGCCATCACCTTCGGATGATAAAAAGAGGGGGAGCCACAATGATGTAGTCAGAGGAATGCCAAGTTCTTGATGATGATGGGAAATCCATTTTCGTTGCCCAAACGAAGCTAGGAATATTGTCGAATAAGTTTCTCAAAATCATTCATAATATTTATGCCATAAATTAATATTGTCACCAATAAATTTTATATTTTTATAATTATATACTGTAAAAGTTTGCAAATTTTTCAAATTTTTCTTCCTTACAATTTCCTCGCTCACTTTTGGCTGAAACCCCAAATGGGATAATAATAGACGGACAAAATATGGTGACCTTGTTATGGGGGTTTCTTCCCTCCCACCTATGGCTGTTGCGAGTTCTGGCTACGCCTTGCCCCGCACAGAGGGGCCGATGTGCAAGTTAATGATGATTACCCAAAGCCGACGACTGTGGCAGCCACATTATCATTTTTTGTTATTTAGACCGCTAATGACGTTCGCATTTTGGAGCTCTCTGCTCTCTTCGCCGCGCAACCTAATGATGATGATGATGACCGGCAAATACATGTACGTGTGAGGTGTGTGCGTGTGGGTACGCTCCAACAAAAGCTGTTACAGCAGTGGGGGTTGGGAGACTGATGTTGGTAATGATGAGAAGAAATGCGTTTGCTTTGTTGTCAGTCTTAACGAGCTGCGCCAGAAGGAGATGGAATGGGACCTAGAAGATAAATTACTGACGAGTACGCATCGGATGAATAGAAGTGAAATCTTTTCATCATGTCCAGCAACATTGAAATTCAATTTCTAACGTATTACCTCTTGCCTGCCTATCTGGCAACTCTACTTCGAACCTCAGATACTAGTTGCACTGTTCACACCATGTTGCTCTCGCCGTTTGGTCAGTGTTGCCAACACTCTTCTTCTAAAAACCAGCTAGATTTTTAATCTAAAAAACTTTTTAAAAGATGTACAAAATTTAATTCTTATACTAACAGAAGCTTAACATAGGTATTTTTTGTTTAGTTCTATCTTACATTGGTTTGTGACTGTTATATATAGGTTTCACAAAGTAACTTAAGGTGTGTTTTTTTTTTTAATTTTAATATTTATAGACATAGACATATAAAATAAAAACAAGTTAACACTCTTAAAGTCTCGCCCTCGTACTAAAAAAGGGTTATATATTCTATTTCCAAAATCTGGTGGTTAACAGCTAACCTGCCAGCTCCGTTCACCGTCCTGCTATCTCGCTCTCGAAAACATCATTATTTGGCAGCGCTGCGTTGGAGCTACAGTTTTTTCGTGTGTTTCCCTCTTGAAGATAATTAAAAATTAATTATTTGACTTATTATTAAGTTTTGTGGCTGATGGTGCTGTGTGTTGTTGTTTTATTGGGGCCAAGAAGAGCGTAACCGCAAAACGAAATCGGCGGACAAAATCCGATGTGATGTACGTCCCTCTCGATGTGTGTGAGTGTGTGTTTGTTTGTGTGTATCTCTGTGAAGGGAAAAAGTTGTGCGTGTGTATTCAAGAAAAGTAACATCTCCCCCCGCAAATTACAGCAGCCCAATAGGCTCCCCCCCAATTGGCTCCCCATCGCCAGCAAGTGCCAATACCGTGGCGTCGGCGTCAGCGCCAACGTTGGCGTCGCCAACCCGAACATCTTCATCCGCATCTCCACTCTTGTATACTTGAATTACCGCTTCATTTTGATTCCAGCTTTTGTCGCGTCCATCTCGTAGTTCTCCTCCTGAATGATATTTTCAACTTGTTTCGGGCCCTCTCTTTACATTTGTTTACCGTTGTAATGAGTGTTCGGGAGAGGCTGGTCAGTGCCAGTGTGTGTGGGTGTGTGTGAGTGCCGGCTTAATGATAATTAAAATCAGAAATTATAATGACAGCGATATAATAGGCAGAGGCGAGTTATAATTGCTGAGGTGCTGGACCTATAGGTTTCAAATGTTTATTACCAGCTTATATATCTATCTTTTTTGTCATGCGGATACTGGCATGCAAGATCTTATCGGTTCTGTTATCAAAATACTAATCCTTTTTTTCAATCCTTTTCAGGTGTAGATCCGTATACACTATGCCCGTCAATTAGATAAACCTCTTCATGTCCTGCTGCAGCTGGCAGACGAAGTTTGTTGGGCAATCCCAGTTGTCGGCAGTGAGACCCATGTGAAATGCCTGTAAGTATTGCATCAATGGATTGTAACTATTATTAACATTACTTCTCCACTGGCAGTATGAAAAATTCAACAAAAAGCGCCGACAATGGGAGGATAGTGGTGTACTAGAGCTGATTAAACTATGGAAAGTCTGCGCCTATGAGCTGCGCACCATCAAACGCAATGGCCATCTGTATGTGGCTATGGCCAAGCAGCTAACCTCACTGGGCGTCCCTGTTACAGCACTCGAGGTTCACTTTAAAGTCAACAATCTAACACAGCGTTACAGACAGGAGCAAAAGACATTCGAGACCACGGGCATCATCAGCACCTGGAAGTTCTACAGTCAAGTTGATGATGTGTTCAAGAGTCTCGCCGCACACACCGGTTACAAGTGAGCAAGGATTTCCAAATTGGATTCAAACTCGACATCATTTTCTTACCTTTTTTCTTCGCAGAGATAAACGAATGACGAGCGCGTCGAATACCAGCAGCTTACCATCTACATCCGAGTCACCAGTTTGGAAAAATCCAATGTCGCAACAAGAGTTTAATAGTAACAACACGGAGGGGTTCTATAAGTAAGGAAGCCAAACTGAAAATGCTTCGAATTGAAAAATAAAATTATGTTTTTGCTTGCAGGACCGAGTACGGGATGCATCGGCACTTTATGGACCACTCCCAGCCGCCACCCAATGCGGGGAATGTGGACAATTTTATGTCGTCCTCGGCTGCTGTGGCCGCTGTGGCTGCAGCTGCCTCTGCTCGCCTGGCGGATAACAACATGGACCAGCAGATGAACACCGCCGCTGGTGGCAGTGGGGCTAGTGGCGGAGGCGGCGGCAATACCAATGGTGGCGTGAGCAACTACCAGAAGATCAAAAAATCCCACGAAGACTACGACAAGTTCGTTGACATAGTTAAGAATATTGTGGACACCCACAAGAGCACACCCGACAAGGTGGACACTTTCGGGGACTTTATCAAGTCGTACATGAAGCGCTGGCCGGAACGGTTGCAGGACGAAGCCATCAACCATATTACCAACTATGTGATCGTGAAAAACATGGAGCATAGTATGGTCAGTAGCCACAATCCTGAGGGGGTGAACAACCGACAATAACAATACAAGCAGGAGCCCAGCAACTGAGCTAGTTGTTGGACGGGCTAGCTCCAAATTCAGGAACAAGAAATCGATGGCACAACTTGGCAACAGAAGGCGAAGATTACTTAAGGTGGCACGAAGTTACTTAACCGCATCTGAGTTGTGGCCAAGCTAATTGGACAGACACACGGCATACAGTATTTTTTGTATAGTTAAAATATACAACCGAGTTTTAGTTCTCTGTGCCCGCTCTCCCTCGATATCGAATTGACTTCAATATTCCGGGAAGCGGAAACAATCGTACATAGAGATCCTAGAGTACATTACGTTTAGAAACCATTTCCTACTGTTAGCTGTAAACTATTATACATAAATTAATAAACGCTTTAACGATTATTTATGAATGTAAGTTGGCAGCAGTATCTGCCGATTATAATGACTTTTTCCCCATTCTTCCTCCCCCCATTAAGCAGTTCCAGCTTGAATTCTTGTTTAGAGTTTTATTTTTGTTTTGAAAGTGCTTAGATGCATTGTACCTGGCATGCCACACTGTTGAACATGTTGGCCACCTTTCCCGGGACTGTGGGCGAAACCAAGAAGCGGGCGAATGTGTTGCCCTTACTAACCGACAGTCGCCCGGGATTGATGACCAGGCAGTCGCTCACCAAGCGGATGAAGTGCCGCTGATCGCCGGGCAGGATAAGCACGTTGGGCAGCTGTCTGATTTGGGCGTACTTGAGTGCCAGCTGGGAATCGTAGGGCATGTCCTCGTCCGCCGGCGGATAAATGGGGTAGAAGGAACCCTGATGGAACAAATGGTTGATGGCCCGATGCATGCGCTCGCCCGCATTTGCTGCAAGCTCGTGGCTCAGCAGATGGTCCACCACATCAGTGGAGGTGACGCCCAGTGTTATGCCATCCAGGTCCACAATCGAAGGGTCGGGCAGCAAGTGTAGGTTGGGGTAGCTTTTTCGGAGAGTTGGTGGAGGGGTGGGGTACACGGAGTGAGCCATTGCATCCTTTTGGCTACTGACCATCAACACTGTGGTGTGGCACCCAACCACATCCATAATTCCAGCGACCATTTTCTCGAAGAAGGAGTCGAATGTTTCAGCTAGCTCCCCCACAGTTTTGTGATCCGCGTCCAGAAAGGGACCAGTTAAAACTAGAACGTCGGGTCTGTGGTCTTTCAGGTAATTGAGGAGGTCGTGAAGCGGCTCATAGCACAGATCAGAACTATCCGTGAACGGGCCGGCAGCCACAACAAACTGCAGCTCCCTGTCAACCTTTAAGGGATTCGGGGGAATCAGTTTCCGCTCAGTGTGGATCTCCTCTACCACAAAGGAGTTGCCCTTCGGAATGAACCCTTTAGCGAGCACAACTTGTCCTGGGAATATACTGCAGGACTTAATTCTCGAGAAATTCAGCGATAGGAAGCTGTTGTTGTCAATATCGGATACGGAAAGGAAAGCAGAATGGGGGTCCAGCGGGCCATCGTCTTCGGAATGGATCATGCCCACGGCGTGCAGCAAGTGGAGGGCTTCGAGCGTATGTTTGTCTTGCGGATACCAACTGCACTCGGCTGCTCCGTCGGGGCCCAGCTTCCTGTCTATCAGAGCTCGTCCAGTGTCTACCAGGCGATCATGCAGGTCATCACAACGCTCACTTAGCAGATCGTTCATATACCCCAGGTTGGCCACAGTCAGCGGGGCATCTTTGTGGATAAGTTTCTGGACAACCGGCAGCGTGTGCTCCATATCCGACTGCCAGTTGGAACCGGACAAGAGCTTCGGGTGTCCAAAGGAGTCGACAACATCGCCGGGTTTGCCTTTCACTGCGTTGCCAGGGGTTCCTGTTTGATTCTTTTTTGCAGATTGGGGAGTGAAGCTGGCGGGACTAAAGAGCACACCGCCCTTGAGACCTGCAGGGCGGGTGGCCTCCTTTTTGCTCTTGGGCGTGTGCATGGCAGAGGAATCCGCTACCGAATCACCCATGTAGTCCTCCATCATGGGGTCGTCTTCAATAAGGCCGTAGGTGGCAAGGGAGTTTGTTTCCGTCGCAGCATAGGACTTCACCTTCTGAGCAGATGTCTTGGAACCAATCTTGTCTTTTTTAAGCTGCAGCACCTTGCGCTCGAACTCTCCGAGGTTGTCGGTAGTAGGTTCCTCGCCGTGCAGATGCGACAGGCTGAACGCCATCCATTGTTCCACAAACTCCGTTGCGTCGTTCACATTATATGTGATGGCCAAGTCCACACACCTCTCCACCACCGCATCCTCGGGCTCCACGCCCATTTCATCGAACTGCTGCTTTATTTCCGCGTCCATTCGAGGTTCTTTAAAGGGTGTTATCTTTGTAAATAAACAATAGTATCTTTTATTTTGGCGGCAAAATCCACAGCGTTGCCAGATTGTTCAACCACCTGCTCTCATATGGCCATTGTTATCGATTAGTTGGGATATCGGCCATCTCTAGTCGCGATGCAACAGCTGTTTTAATTTTGTATTGACAAACAAAGCTCTTGTTTATTCCGTATCGCAGTGCAATAACCGAAAATAGTTAATATTCGATCGCGTGGATTTATGTGAGCAACTGAGTGGTGAACTGAGTGAATTGCTATGAGCACGGACGATTTGCTGGTGCGCCGCGAGAGGAGCGATGACTCGCAGTCCCTCTCACGATCTTCAAGTGCCTCGACTCTGGTTCCGCCCCCTACGGGATCTCCTACGGCGGCGTCTTCCTTTGAGCGCCTGCGCAACACCTTCCGACGCACTGAGACCATCTCCTCCCAGATCTTCAGTCACATTTCCACGCAGTTCACCAATGCAGCTGCTGCAGCCGCCGCCTCCGAAGTAATCGACGGGACAACAACCTACCCGTATCCGGATGAGTCCGTTCCGCCAACTCAGCCAATTGCAGAGTCCGTTGGGGATGCGGGTGTGCCATCTCCATCCAAGATCTTGGCCAAGAGAATGAAACGCGGTGAGTTTTGTCCAAAAAAAGTATACTTACGATGTTATGAAGTTTCTTATCGCAAAGTGTGTCTACTCGTTGGAATTCGCGAAAGTTTTGAATAATTTAAATAGAATTTTATATATTGTTATCTATTATATAAGATATGCAAGCTAACGAAATACTGAGTAATACTAATTATAAGAAAAATATATGAAGAAAACTTATACACAAATGTCATTTTTTTCTAAAAAAATAATATAATAATCATAATAATTATAAGAAAAATAAAGTGAAAAAACAATGGAGTTTAAATTTTTAAAATAAACTCCAGAAATAAAATAAAGTGTAGAGGGACCATGTAGTTCTAAATTTTGAATAACGGTGGCACCCAAGAATAAAACGCCTAGAGTACCGCTAACAAAAGCTCCGCGGAAGCTCAAAAGCTCCGCATACTTGACAAATCAATAGGATAAAAAAGTTTGTGGCAGTCTTACTCAACGCGTACACAACAGGACATCGGTGCAACATCGTAGGGCCGTACACTTTCAGTTATTAAGTTAATTTTCTAAAAGGGATACCTCTTGCAAAGAGGTGGTCAAGGAACCCACTCACCCCGTCACAGGACAGGTAAAGGCACCACCAAAGGACTAACCGCAACTGAAATAAATTATCTGCTAATATCGATGCATATGTATGTGTATTTTTATGGCCAACTTCCCATACGCAAAACGGACGCCCCCGCAAACCCATGCGCCACTACGCACGTCCAGAGAAAGAAAGTAAACTTTGCAAAATGCGAGGACTCGTCGAAGATACGAAGAAGACACGGCTGTCGACTGCAAATAACAACAATATTAGCAGCAGCAGCACGAGTGGTGGCAGCAGTCGCCTCAAGTCGGGCACCACTGTAACTGGCGGCAGTGCCAGCGGCTCAAAGCCATTAAGGAGTGCAGCCAAAACGCCAACAATGAAGTCCACGACGTCATCGTTGGCAGGTCCTGGAGCTGCAGCAGCCAAGAAGGAGCCTCAGACGTTGCAACAACAAGTTGGCAAGTCTGCAAAGTCCTCGTCATCGGCAGCAACAACAACGTCAGCTACAACAACCAGGGCGGTAGCGGCTAAATCGCAAAAGGGTCACAATCCACCCCCACAACAAGTGCAACCTCAAAACGCAAAGCAGCAACAGCAACCGTCACAGTCACAGTCACAGCAGCAACCCCAACAATTGCAACAACAGCAGCAACATCAGACAAACAGTAGCAACACTATTGCGTTGCCGAAAGCCTCGCATGCCAACACCAGCGAGGAACTGGCTGGCGGTGTCCAGGACACCATTTACCTTTGCAATTTCCGGGTATCCGTCGACGGCGAGTGGCTATGCCTCAAGGAGCTGCAGGACATTGATGTTGCTGGTGGAACTGGCGGCCAGCAGGCGGCCCACACCACAGAGATTGCGGGCAACTCCGGCATCGGGGCCGGTAACTTCAGCACCGCCAGTTGCAACTCCAGCAAGCGAAACAGCAAACGCTTCTCGGGCCTGTCCACCGGGAGCAACGGTGGCGGCGCCTTGGACATCACGGACAATGGTATTATGGCAATTGAAAACCTTATCGGCCGTCGACTGTGCGACATGGTCCACAGCGGCACCTCGGCACTCGCCTCCCAGTCGCAGCACCAGAGTGTCGGCCTCTTCGCCGAGTGGTCGCATCTCTGTAGGTCGCTTCTTGTTGCCTCTGTTGCCTTAGCACGCTTCTACTTTGTAGTTTCTCTTCATTTCTCATTATCCGACTACCAAACTATCTGATTATTGGAAAGGATGGCACAGGTCCTAGACAGCTTAGGTGCAAACAGAAACCAGAACATACAAGGAGGACAGATTTTTTCCCTATTTTATTCCTATTTTGATCTGATAGTTTCCGTTTAATAAATTATTATCCTTTTATGTTATCTTTTGAACCTTTATGTCCTTTAACCCAAGTATGTTCTGGCCCTTGGTCCTTATTGTTTTCTGTGTTACCGACCTGTGTTATCTTTGATTGATTTGCATGCCTCTTTTGCATTGTTGCACCTTTCGTTGCCTGCACCCTCGTCTCGATGCGCTAACCTTATCAACTGGGTTTATTATATCATATAACAAAATATACACTTAACTCAACACAATACACAATAGAAATCCCAACAAACAGGTGGACGCCCCCCGTCCTTAACTGTCCTCGAACGTAGTTTCCCAACTGGGTGATTCCTTAACGGACTGTGGAGGACACTAATTAGTTAGTTATCTGTGGAAAGTCAATTAATTATCTCACATCGCCGCCGCCCTTCAGTCTGCTTTTGTCCTCCTTGGGCCTGGCCTTTTCCCGACTCGGTTTTCTAATCAGATTCCGATCTTCGGTAGACTCGTCTGATTCCGCTATTAGTTGAAGGTTTAAATAGGGTTTGGGAGGAATGAGATCTTAATTCTTACCGATTTTCACCCGACTGGGTCTCCGCCTCTCCGGTGAACTATCCTTTTTTTCTTCAGAGCTCTCAGTCGCCTAATGATTAAGAATTTCAATAATCTTTAACCTTCTTATAAAATTTGGGGACCCACCTCTCTCCTGTCCTTCAGGAGCTGCTTCCGCCTTAGCTGTCTAGAGTCCACACCATAGACCCTTTCCATTTTCCTCTCCCTTCCCCTGGACACTGCATCGCTATCGGTGTTGGGCAGGTATTCCGAGCGGGTTGACATCGAGGGAGATCGCACAGGCAATGGCCCCGGCGGAGATCGAAGCATGCTGCGCGGAGAGGAGTCTGTGGACACAAACGATGGGAGCCCTTTCGTCGCGGCATCTCGCTTTTTTTTGTCCTTGTGCTTCTCAGCATTCTTGTGTTCGCCCTTGGAGTGGAAGGTCAGGGGCATGCACTTGCGATTGAACTGGCAGGCTAATGAGGAGCTGGAGGTCTGGGATCCGTTTGCTGCAACAAAGAGTTGCACTTTCGAGCTTAAATTAAATATTTTTTTAAGACTTACGATCCTGTGACGATCCTGGCGATTTCCCACTGAAGCGACTGGACCCGGAGTAGAAGGCTCTTTCCTTTCGATTCTTTTCCTTCTCGTGAGGTTTTTGTTCATCGCGGGGCGTCTCCTCAGGACGCTCCTCTCTTTCTTTCTTCTTTTTTGGTTTCTCGGGGCCCGCCTCCGCGTCCACAGGCTTCTTCTTTCTGCCCTTTCGCATGCAGCAGCAAATGATGAGCAGGATGAGGAGCAGCAGGACCGCCAGGAAGGCGGCAATGCACCAGATCAAGGTGTCGTCATTGTTGCACTCCTGGCACTCCTCCACTTCCGTGCTCGATTCCACTCTCTGGAAGCCACCTTTGATCATTAGCTGCTCCTTTCTCGGAGGCTTTTCGTGCTTATCTTCTATCTTCCAGAGATTGGCAGAGCGACTCAGCTTGCGAGAGTCCTCACTGGGCGCAGAATCATTCTCCTCTTCGTCCGTCTCAGGCTCCTCTGTCTCACTCTTCTCCCCTTCTGCCCTCTCACTCTTCTCCTTTTCTTTCTTCTCCTCTTCTGCCTTCTCACACATCTCCTCTTCTGCCTTCTCACTCGACTCCTCCTCTTCCTTCGCACGCTTCTGACTCTGTTCGATGGTCTGTTCGATTTGTAGGATACCCCCCAATCCCGGATAGAATTGCTCGTCCGTGTAGTGGAGCTCGACGTTATCGTGAATCCAGGCGAGCAGCTTGCGATTGTACTCGTCTTGGTTCACGCCCTGAAATTGGTGGCAGTCGGTCAGGGTCTCGAAGAACTTCGTCACAATGTTGGCGGAGCGGGGAGCCCTCAGATTGTAGTTTCGCTTCTTTCGGAAGGGCAGATAAATGTTGTTCAGGTGGCCGTTCTCGTCCATTGGCTCCAGGCAGGGCAGGGGAACAATCATTTGGCCTTGGTCCGCCTCCTGGATCTGACTCTGATCCAGGAAGGCACAGCTGGTAACGCGACTAGACTTCAGTGGTTTAAGTGGCGGGATTTTGGACATTTTAAATTGAGTCACTATGTCCTTGCTGGGCGATCGCCATCCATTCCCATTCGTGTTGAGAGCTGTGCGGCACTGCCGGTAGAGCTTCACCAAGCACTCCACCGTGTTCAGCTTGAGGCGGCCGGCATAGAAGGACATTTGGGCCGCCGGCACTAGGTAGAAGCGCAGGTAGCCACCCAGGGAATCGTAAAGAGCCATTTGCAGGAGGCGTCTCGTGTCGTCGTCCGACATCCTCTTGACAATCTGGTTCACAGTGTTGAAGTACCTGATGAGCATCTTCACCACACTGTCATTGATCATGCTCTGATTTGGATAGGACTTCGGCACCAGCAGTTCAAAATCCCTTCGGGCAGACATCAGGGCAATGTCCTCCGTGGAAAAGCAATGCTTTTCGGGGCCACTGAACAGATTTGTTCCCAGGAATTCCGAATCCGACTCCTTTGCACTTTTTTCGCCGCGTTTGAGTTGTTGCACATCCAGTAGCCATTCCGGATGCTCCAAATCATAATCCGCTACCAACGGAAGATGGGGGGCGGGAGGATCAACTATTTTGTTGAAGCTCACGGGCTTCCCGCTCAGCCGTTCGTTGAGGCCATTCCGGTACTGACGCAGCTCGGAGTTGAGCATCGATTGCAGGGTCAGCTCGTTCTGGAAGTCGTTGCTTTGCACCTCCAGAGTGGACAGGTCGATGCTGTAGATAGGACAGCCTCCGGGCGCCAGAAAAAAAATCAGCCAGGAGAGCACATAAAAGTTCATTACTCGGTTAGAGTTCAGAGTTGTCGTTTGAAAGTTTTGAAGCAAAAGCCGGCGCTGGCCGAGTATTCAAATAATCCTGGTCTAATTACGGATGTATTGGTGCTACTTGTTCTACATTTTGCAGCTCGGGACACGGCGGAGATAGAGCGTAGTAACCTGGTCAACATATGCAAGCTGGTGGTCAAGGAACTGTTGGAACAGTCGCTCCGATATGGTCGCATGCTGGACTCCGATCACCTGCCGTTGCAGCACTTCTTCATCGTCATTGAGCACGTCCTGGGCCATGGCCTGCGTCCGAAGAAGGGTCTCCTCGGACCGCGCAAGGAGCTGTGGGACTTGCTGCAGAGCGTCGAACACTATTGTCCGGAGGCGCAGGACATCACGGCCAGCGTTAGGGATCTACCCACCGTACGCACCCACATAGGCAGAGCTCGGGCCTGGTTGAGGATTGCCTTGATGCAGAAGAAGCTATCGGACTACCTCCAGGCTCTAATCGAGCACCGGGAGGACTCCCTGTACGAGTACTACGAGCCGCATGCGCTCATGATGAGTGACGAGGTTAGGCCGCTATTCTCCAGGATATACATTTGTTTAAAGCATCCTTTCGTTCTTCGAGCAGATCGTTGTGATAATGGGCATCCTGGTGGGCTTGAATGTGATCGACTGCAATCTCTGCGTTAAGGAGGAGGATCTGGACTCGCAGCAGGGCGTTATCGATTTCTCGCTGTACCTGCGCTCTAGCTCCCGGAACGCAGATGCTCCGCCGGAGGACAGTGCTCCACCAGCCCTACTGGACGCCACCGGGCAGGGCAACATGATTGCCGTGCTGGACCAGAAAAACTACATCGAGGAGCTCAACCGGCACCTCAAGTGCGTTGCAAAGGCGATCGTTTGAGGATTTTTGTAAACTCGTTTCTATTTTTAGCGCCACTGTGGGCAACCTTCAGGCTAAAGTGGAGTCTCTAACCACCACAAATGCCCTGATGAAGGAGGATCTGGCCATAGCTCGGAATAGCTTGCTGGCTCTGCAGGCAGAGAATCAGGCCATGCGACAGTCCTCGCAAGGAGGCGACAACACCTCCACTGGGTCGGGTGGCTCCTCGGACAAAGAGAAGCTGAAGGAGAAGGAGAAGGCTTCCGAGGAGTTGGTTGAGGAGCGACGCAAAAACAGCGAGCTGGAAAAGGAACTAAAGCTACAGGTGTCCCTCAAGGCGGAGTCGGACATGGCCATGAAGTTGCTGGAGAAGGACATACACGAGAAGCAGGACACGATAGTCTCCCTGCGCCGCCAACTGGACGACATCAAGCAGATTAATCTTGAAATGTATCGCAAACTACAGGTGACTATAATTACATTCCATATCATCTGGTTTAGTCGATTTGCTAAAAAAAAAGGGAGGAAGTATTAGAGTATTCCTTTATCCTTTTTTTTGATCAAGTCGGCTTAACTTTTTTTTACACTCACACCTCATCTGCCACATTCATCCACTCATCTGGTCAGTAACTTTGGTTTCTCTTTTATTTTCGGTTCGAGTTTAAGTTTGATTTCAGTATGATTTAGTCATTATTTATAAGCAATTCGGCTTAAGCTGAAAGAGTCAAGTCAAAACATAATCCCCGTCTAAAATTCAACCAGGAATGTGAAGATGAACTCACACAAAAGGGCGAGATGGTTTCGCGCCTCCAAACGAAAGCCTCACAAATTGGTAACATTTTACAATCGCTAGAAAAGAAGTACGAATCGAAGCTTGTCGAGCAGCAACAGCACCACCACCATGGACCGGGAGCGGGATCCGGAGCTGGAGCTGGGAGCGGAGCCGCTGGCGGAGATCGCTCGCCCAATACACGGCGGCAGCAAAATCTGGAGAAGTTCGAGGCGCTTACCAAGAAGCACAAACACGACTCTGGCCCACCCATGAAGCGGCTTCACCTCAAGATGGAACCCTTTCCCCCGTTCGATCCCAGCAAGTACAGGAAGTCCCCCCGGCAGCCGGATGCCCCGAATCCCCAGGACCCCCAAGATGTCAAGGAGCCAAAGACGCCAACGTCCGCCAAATCGCTGAACGACGAGTTGGCCGAAGCGGCGTCGGCAGTGACCCAGCACTTCGGAGGCGATGGATCCAGAAGCGACTATGTCTTGTGTCGGGAGCAGAAGTCCCCAGAAAATACCTAAATACCCTTAGTGTAGCATAAGATTCTCTGTTGAACCGGCCAGATGTGGATTCTTCAATTAGCCATCTGATCCTTTTTCTCTTGTCCGAAAACAAACAGAGATCCCTATTCTAAAAGTTAAGTTTAAACTTAAAAGCATTATGAAATTAATTTAGTGCCTAAATCGTCAAAATTATGCATTTATATTTAATGTTTCCCGGATGGAACTCTATAACTTGTTTGTCAAAATAAATACAATACTTTTCACCCGGATAATATTAAGTAATACCTTACATCTTAATTTCAAACGAAAAATGTAACCGATCTCTAGCCGAGCTCCTTCCGACCCAGACTCGCACTCAAAGTCCGTGTCAAGGTGCCTCAAGGATATGAAAGCGCGAATGCTTATCCCAATTTCAACGCCCCCATAGACCGTGTGTGTACGATATAGAATGCCTTGACTTCTCCTAGACCAGATCCTCTAGACGTTTAGAGAATACACCAATAAAGAAATTGTTAAAGGTTTTGAAATATTATTGTACCCAACCTGTTAGCTTAATTGTGTACCCAGACTCAGATTATAATCGAGATTATATTGAAAACAAGGCGTATGTATGTATATATGTATAGTGCGATTAAGAGGCTTCAGATGTTTATTATACATATGTATGTACGTATGAAACCCCCACGCAACCGCTTATATTGTAATTATACACTCAGCCTAGTCAAATACAAGTATTGTAATTATATAAATAAATATTGAGACTATATGGAATCTATAGATCTATCTATAAATCTGTAACTACACACGCGTTGAAGCATCAGCCTGTATTCTAATACTCTACTCTGAAATCGATCCCAGAACAAAAATAAAACTTATCCCAACCCGCAGTTTTTCATTTGCCACCCGACTAACAATGACATTTTAATAAAGGATCGTTGCAACGCTGGTACAACCATTATTTTCTTCGTTGGCAGGACTGCAAGGCCTCGTTAACCCACAAAACCGAGCTGATGGACAAACTGGAGCTCCAGAAGGAGGACATGACCAATATTATTGAGCAGCTGGAGCAGAAGTAAGAGGGCTGCTTGGTGTTTACTTTATTTGGGGATTGGGTACAGAGGGTGGTAGGTTATCCTGTGGAACACCTTAATAGAGGAAGAACTAGTTGATATTTTATCTTGAAAACTTATTTAGAGTTTGATCAAGTGTAGAAATTCATCTATATTTATTTTCTTACTTTCGATCAACATAGTTTCCATAAAAAAAATATGATTAAAGTATTAAATATCTCATTTTTCAGGGGGCTCAGTGTTCGGTTTATATTTCTAATTTTCATGCTTAGAAAGTCCTAAGCCATTTTTGTTTCCATTGATCTAATTGCCTTTTTAATATATTGTTATATTAGAGAAATGGGTTCTAAATGAATTATTAAGAATTCAGGAAAGCTTAAAAAGCTTGTAGTTGAGATATTTTTGTGAAATTGGAAGAACAAAACTTCATCCTTTTTTATGCTTACAGGTGGAGCCATGACAAGAGCAACCTGGGTGAGATCCTGAAGAACACGTCACAAACCCTAACGACACAAGTGTCGGCAAGCGAGGAGCGAGCGGCGCGGGCTGAGGCCGAATCCCGAATCGAGCGGGAATGGCGCATTTCCCTGCAAGAAAAGGAGTTAAAGCTAAAAGAGAAAATATCTTCCCTACATAGTTGCCTCAAGGAGCTGGCCGAAGAAAAGGAGCAAAACAATAAACTGAAGGCTGATCTGGAAAAAGCGCGAACCCAGTGGTCGGAGGCACAAACCACTCTGGAGGAGCTGGGAATTCAGCTTAGTGTAAGCAGGCTGAAGGTATCGGAGATGCAGGACCAGGAGCGCCTTCACCGCCAATTACTCTCCGGCTCGGCCCAGTCTTTGCAAGCCACGGTAGACGCCGTGGGTACTCCAAGCATCTGGACACCCGACAACATTGCCACCCACTGCACAGCCTGCGAGCGGGAGTTCAATTTGACGCGACGCAAGCATCACTGCCGAAGCTGCGGCGAGATCTTCTGCAAGGCCTGCTCGGAGCACACTCTTCCACTGCTCAACGCTCAGGGCATGCCGGGCAAACCGGTGCGGGTGTGTAACGCCTGCTACGCCAAATGATAATAAAAGACATGTGTGTGTTGAACACCAATGTGTCCGAATGTATGGATGTCATAGAAGCGGAATGCAGTCCTCCCGCAATATTATGTAACACTGCTATTTTCGTATTCTTAACTTCATGTTGAAGGATCTTTGGACCACTTTTAATTCCTGTTTATATGTATTATGTATTGGGATTCTCGAAAAAAACTGTTAACTATAGCTAAAGCGAATTTAAACTGAAAACTGAAAAAGATATTTATCAAATTTTGTTGTTTAAAAGCATCCATTACTTTATTCTTATTAAAAAATGTGTCAAAGGTCCAAACTGATATTAAACATATTGATTTAAGCTATTTAATTGTTTTATTTCTGAGTGTCTTGCCAAAAAAGTTATTTTCAGAAAGTGCATAGCTTGGTCCACTACTCTTGACCCTTGACAGATGACCTGATTTTGGCCAAAAATCGACTCAAAATCGTACTTCTCAGCTTCCTCAGCTCTTGTAGATCAAAGCTATTTTGAGCCCTGATTTGTAACTCCTTCCGAAATCCGATACGAAATGGCTAAAATACTGCCTTAAACCTTCCTCAAACGTTGGCATTATGGCCAGTCTTAGCTTGGGCACCTAGGGTATCCGCCTCTATTTGTTTGAGGGAAATAGCCATAGCTTAGCAGAAACTTATCTGATCGACGAAATTCCCGATCTGAGACCTTCGAGTATAATTATTTCCAATCAAAATTTCCAATCCATAAATAAAGTATCATTCTGTAATCAGCAAACCTTCTGCCACTTTTCCGCATTCAAGGTATTGCCTATTTAAAAATTTTCCATTTTTTTCAAGGGGTCCCCCCATGAAATCGAAGGAAACCGACATTTGCCCCTTGTTGGATATTTTCTCTCCTTCCGATAGGCATATGTAGCTATTTGTATCCGATCGAGAAATAACGTACCATTCTGTAATCAGGAATCTAAATACATTCTCTCCTCATTCAAAACTATGCTTAAATATCGATTTTTAATTTTTCGATTTTTTTACAAGGGGTACCCCTTTAAAATGTTGCTGATTCTCAGTTTCCCCATTTCTGCCACTTCCGGTGGGCATATCTCTGCCAATTCGTATCCGATCTTGAAAAGGCGTTCCATTCCGTAATCAGGAATCTAAATACAGTCTTTCCTTATTGAAAACTATGCTTAAATATCGATTTTTAAATTCTCGATTTTTTTACAAGAGGTACCCCATAAAATGTTGCTGATTCTCAGATTCCCCATTTCTGCCACTTCCGGTGGGCATATCTCTGCCAATTCGTATCCGATCTTGAAAAGGCGTCCCATTCCGTAATCAGGAATCTAAATACATTCTTTCCTCATTCAAAACTTTGCTTAAATATAGATTTTTAATTTTTCGATTTTTTTACAAGGGGTAAAAATGTTAAAATGTTGCTGATTCTCAGATTCCCCATTTCTGCCACTTCCGGTGAGCATATCTCTGCCAATTCATACCCGATCTTGAAAAGGCCTCCAATTCCTTAAGCAGGAATCCAAATACATTCTTTCCTCATTCAAAACTTTGCTTAAATATCGATTTATAATTTTTAGATTTTTTTACAAGGGGTACCCCTTCAAATGTTGCTGATTCTCAGATTCCCCATTTCTGCCACTTCCGGTGGGCATATCTCTGCCAATTCATACCCGATCTTGAAAAGGCGTCCTATTCCGTAATCAGGAATCTAAATACATTCTTTCCTCATTCAAAACTTTGCTTAAATATAGATTTTTAATTTTTCGATTTTTTTCAAGGGGTACCCCTTAAAATGTTGCTGATTCTCAGATTCCCCATTTCTTCCACTTCCGGTGGGCATATCTCTGCCAATTCGTATCCGATCTTGAAAAGGCGTCCCATTCCGCTATCAGGAATCTAAATACAGTTTTTCCTTATTGAAAACTTTGCTTACATATCGATTTTTAATTTTTAGATTTTTTTACAAGGGGTACCCCTTCAAATGTTGCTGATTCTCAGATTCCCCATTTCTGCCACTTCCGGTGAGCATATCTCTGCCAATTCGTATCCGATCTTGAAAAGGCGTCCCATTCCGCTATCAGGAATCTAAATACAGTTTTTCCTCATTCAAAACTTTGCTTACATATCGATTTTTAATTTTTAGATTTTTTTACAAGGGGTACCCCTTAAAATGTTGCTGATTCTCACTATCTCTGCCAATTCGTATCCGATCTTGAAAAGGCGTCCCATTCCGTAATCAGGAATCTAAATACAGTTTTTCCTTATTGAAAACTATGCTTTAATATCGATTTTTAATTTCTCGATTTTTTTACAAGGGGTACCCCTTCAAATGTTGCTGATTCTCAGATTCCCCATTTCTGCCACTTCCGGTGGGCATATCTCTGCCAACTCGTATCCGATCTTGAAAAGGCGTCCCATTCCTTAAGCAGGAATCTAAATACATTCTTTCCTCATTCAAAACTTTGCTTACATATCGATTTTTAATTTTTAGATTTTTTTACAAGGGGTACCCTTTAAAATGTTGCTGATTCTCAGATTCCCCATTTCTGCCACTTCCGGTGAGCATATCTCTGCCAATTCGTATCCGATCTGGAAAAGGCGTCCCATTCCGCTATCAGGAATCTAAATACAGTTTTTCCTTATAGAAAACTATGCTTAAATATCGATTTTTAATTTCTCGATTTTTTTTACAAGGGGTACCCCTTCAAATGTTGCTGATTCTCAGATTCCCCATTTCTGCCACTTCCGGTGGGCATATCTCTGCCAACTCGTATCCGATCTTGAAAAGGCGTCCCATTCCGTAATCAGGAATCTAAATACATTCTTTCCTCATTCAAAACTTTGCTTAAATATAGATTTTTAATTTTTCGATTTTTTTGCAAGGGGTACCCCTTAAAATGTTGCTGATTCTCGGATTCCCCATTTCTGCCACTTCCGGTGAGCATATCTCTGCCAATTCGTATCCGATCTTGAAAAGGCGTCCCATTCCGTTATCAGGAATCTAAATACATTCTTTCCTCATTCAAAACTTTGCTTAAATATAGATTTTTAATTTTTCGATTTTTTTGCAAGGGGTACCCCTTAAAATGTAGCTGATTCTAAGATTCCCCATTTCTGCCACTTCCGGTGGGCATATCTCTGCCAATTCGTATCCGATCTTGAAAAGGCGTCCCATTCCGCTATCAGGAATCTAAATACAGTTTTTCCTTATAGAAAACTATGCTTAATTATCGATTTTTAATTTCTCGATTTTTTTACAAGGGGTACCCCTTCAAATGTTGCTGATTCTCAGATTCCCCATTTCTGCCACTTCCGGTGGGCATATCTCTGCCAATTCATACCCGATCTTGAAAAGGCGTCCCATTCCGTAAGCAGGAATCTAAATACATTCTTTCCTCATTCAAAACTTTGCTTACATATCGATTTTTAATTTTTAGATTTTTTTACAAGGGGTACCCTTTAAAATGTTGCTGATTCTCAGATTCCCCATTTCTGCCACTTCCGGTGAGCATATCTCTGCCAATTCGTATCCGATCTTGAAAAGGCGTCCCATTCCGCTATCAAGAATCTAAATACAGTTTTTCCTTATTGAAAACTATGCTTAAATATTGATTTTTAATTTCTCGATTTTTTTACAAGGGGTACCCCTTCAAATGTTGCTGATTCTCAGATTCCCCATTTCTGCCACTTCCGGTGGGCATATCTCTGCCAATTCATACCCGATCTTGAAAAGGCGTCCCATTCCGTAATCAGGAATCTAAATACATTCTTTCCTCATTCAAAACTTTGCTTACATATCGATTTTTAATTTTTCGATTTTTTTGCAAGGGGTACCCCTTAAAATGTTGCTGATTCTCAGATTCCCCATTTCTGCCACTTCCGGTGGGCATGTCTCTGCCAATTCATACCCGATCTTGAAAAGGCGCCCCATTCCGTTATCAGGAATCTAAATACATTCTTTCCTCATTCAAAACTTGGTGAGCATATCTCTGCCAATTCGTATCCGATCTTGAAAAGGCGTCCCATTCCGTAATCAGGAATCTAAATACATTCTTTCCTCATTCAAAACTTTGCTTAAATATAGATTTTTAATTTTTCAATTTTTTTACAAGGGGTACCCCTTAAAATGTTGCTGATTCTCGGATTCCCCATTTCTGCCACTTCCGGTGGGCATATCTCTGCCAATTCTTATCCGATCTTGAAAAGGCGTCCCTTTCCTTAATCAGGAATCTAAATACATTCTTTCCTCATTCAAAACTTTGCTTAAATATAGATTTTTAATTTTTCAATTTTTTTACAAGGGGTACCCCTTAAAATGTTGCTGATTCTCGGATTCCCCATTTCGGCCACTTCCGGTGGCCATATCTCTGTTAATTCGTATCCGATCTTGAAAAGGCGTCCCATTCCGTAATCAGGAATCTAAATACATTCTTTCCTCATTCAAAACTATGCTTAAATATGGATTTTTAATTTTTCGATTTTTTTGCAAGGGGTACCCCTTAAAATGTTACTGATTCTCGGATTCCCCATTTCTGCCACTTCCGGTGGGCATATCTCTGCCAATTCGTATCCGATCTTGAAAAGGCGTCCCATTCCGCTATCAGGAATCTAAATACAGTTTTTCCTTATAGAAAACTATGCTTAATTATCGATTTTTAATTTCTCGATTTTTTTACAAGGGGTACCCCTTCAAATGTTGCTGATTCTCAGATTCCCCATTTCTGCCACTTCCGGTGGGCATATCTCTGCCAATTCATACCCGATCTTGAAAAGGCGTCCCATTCCTTAAGCAGGAATCTAAATACATTCTTTCCTCATTCAAAACTTTGCTTACATATCGATTTTTAATTTTTAGATTTTTTTACAAGGGGTACCCTTTAAAATGTTGCTGATTCTCAGATTCCCCATTTCTGCCACTTCCGGTGAGCATATCTCTGCCAATTCGTATCCGATCTTGAAAAGGCGTCCCATTCCGCTATCAAGAATCTAAATACAGTTTTTCCTTATTGAAAACTATGCTTAAATATTGATTTTTAATTTCTCGATTTTTTTACAAGGGGTACCCCTTCAAATGTTGCTGATTCTCAGATTCCCCATTTCTGCCACTTCCGGTGGGCATATCTCTGCCAATTCATACCCGATCTTGAAAAGGCGTCCCATTCCGTAATCAGGAATCTAAATACATTCTTTCCTCATTCAAAACTTTGCTTAAATATAGATTTTTAATTTTTCGATTTTTTTTCAAGGGGTACCCCTTAAAATGTTGCTGATTCTCAGATTCCCCATTTCTTCCACTTCCGGTGGGCATATCTCTGCCAATTCGTATCCGATCTTGAAAAGGCGTCCCATTCCGCTATCAGGAATCTAAATACAGTTTTTCCTTATTGAAAACTTTGCTTACATATCGATTTTTAATTTTTAGATTTTTTTACAAGGGGTACCCCTTCAAATGTTGCTGATTCTCAGATTCCCCATTTCTGCCACTTCCGGTGAGCATATCTCTGCCAATTCGTATCCGATCTTGAAAAGAAGTCCCATTCCGCTATCAGGAATCTAAATACAGTTTTTCCTCATTCAAAACTTTGCTTACATATCGATTTTTAATTTTTAGATTTTTTTACAAGGGGTACCCCTTAAAATGTTGCTGATTCTCAGATTCCCCATTTCTGCCACTTCCGGTGAGCATATCTCTGCCAATTCGTATCCGATCTTGAAAAGGCGTCCCATTCCGTAATCAGGAATCTAAATACAGTTTTTCCTTATTGAAAACTATGCTTTAATATCGATTTTTAATTTCTCGATTTTTTTACAAGGGGTACCCCTTCAAATGTTGCTGATTCTCAGATTCCCCATTTCTGCCACTTCCGGTGGGCATATCTCTGCCAACTCGTATCCGATCTTGAAAAGGCGTCCCATTCCTTAAGCAGGAATCTAAATACATTCTTTCCTCATTCAAAACTTTGCTTACATATCGATTTTTAATTTTTAGATTTTTTTACAAGGGGTACCCTTTAAAATGTTGCTGATTCTCAGATTCCCCATTTCTGCCACTTCCGGTGAGCATATCTCTGCCAATTCGTATCCGATCTGGAAAAGGCGTCCCATTCCGCTATCAGGAATCTAAATACAGTTTTTCCTTATAGAAAACTATGCTTAAATATCGATTTTTAATTTCTCGATTTTTTTACAAGGGGTACCCCTTCAAATGTTGCTGATTCTCAGATTCCCCATTTCTGCCACTTCCGGTGGGCATATCTCTGCCAACTCGTATCCGATCTTGAAAAGGCGTCCCATTCCGTAATCAGGAATCTAAATACATTCTTTCCTCATTCAAAACTTTGCTTAAATATAGATTTTTAATTTTTCGATTTTTTTGCAAGGGGTACCCCTTAAAATGTTGCTGATTCTCGGATTCCCCATTTCTGCCACTTCCGGTGAGCATATCTCTGCCAATTCGTATCCGATCTTGAAAAGGCGTCCCATTCCGTTATCAGGAATCTAAATACATTCTTTCCTCATTCAAAACTTTGCTTAAATATAGATTTTTAATTTTTCGATTTTTTTGCAAGGGGTACCCCTTAAAATGTAGCTGATTCTAAGATTCCCCATTTCTGCCACTTCCGGTGGGCATATCTCTGCCAATTCGTATCCGATCTTGAAAAGGCGTCCCATTCCGCTATCAGGAATCTAAATACAGTTTTTCCTTATAGAAAACTATGCTTAATTATCGATTTTTAATTTCTCGATTTTTTTACAAGGGGTACCCCTTCAAATGTTGCTGATTCTCAGATTCCCCATTTCTGCCACTTCCGGTGGGCATATCTCTGCCAATTCATACCCGATCTTGAAAAGGCGTCCCATTCCTTAAGCAGGAATCTAAATACATTCTTTCCTCATTCAAAACTTTGCTTACATATCGATTTTTAATTTTTAGATTTTTTTACAAGGGGTACCCTTTAAAATGTTGCTGATTCTCAGATTCCCCATTTCTGCCACTTCCGGTGAGCATATCTCTGCCAATTCGTATCCGATCTTGAAAAGGCGTCCCATTCCGCTATCAAGAATCTAAATACAGTTTTTCCTTATTGAAAACTATGCTTAAATATTGATTTTTAATTTCTCGATTTTTTTACAAGGGGTACCCCTTCAAATGTTGCTGATTCTCAGATTCCCCATTTCTGCCACTTCCGGTGGGCATATCTCTGCCAATTCATACCCGATCTTGAAAAGGCGTCCCATTCCGTTATCAGGAATCTAAATACATTCTTTCCTCATTCAAAACTTTGCTTAAATATAGATTTTTAATTTTTCGATTTTTTTGCAAGGGGTACCCCTTAAAATGTAGCTGATTCTAAGATTCCCCATTTCTGCCACTTCCGGTGGGCATATCTCTGCCAATTCGTATCCGATCTTGAAAAGGCGTCGCATTCCGTAATCAGGAATCTAAATACATTCTTTCCTCATTCAAAACTTTGCTTAAATATAGATTTTTAATTTTTCGATTTTTTTGCAAGGGGTACCCCTTAAAATGTTGCTGATTCTCAGATTCCCCATTTCTGCCACTTCCGGTGGGCATGTCTCTGCCAATTCATACCCGATCTTGAAAAGGCGCCCCATTCCGTTATCAGGAATCTAAATACATTCTTTCCTCATTCAAAACTTTGCTTAAATATAGATTTTTAATTTTTCGATTTTTTTGCAAGGGGTACCCCTTAAAATGTTGCTGATTCTCAGATTCCCCATTTCTGCCACTTCCGGTGAGCATATCTGCCAATTCGAATCCGATCTTGAAAAGGCGCCCCATTCCGTTATCAGGAATCTAAATACACTCTTTCCTCATTCAAAACTTTGCTTAAATATAGATTTTTAATTTTTCGATTTTTTTGCAAGGGGTACCCCTTAAAATGTTGCTGATTCTCGGATTCCCCATTTCTGCCACTTCCGGTGAGCATATCTCTACCAATTCGTATTCGATCTTGAAAAGGCGTCCCATTCCGTAATCAGGAATCTAAATACATTCTTTCCTCATTCAAAACTTTGCTTAAATACCGATTTTTAATTTTTCGATTTTTTACAAGGGGTACCCCTTTAAAATGTTGCTGATTCTCAGATTCCCCATTTCTGCCACTTCCGGTGGGCATATCTCTGCCAATTCATACCCGATCTTGAAAAGGCGTCCCATTCCGTAATCAGGAATCTAAATACATTCTTTCCTCATTCAAAACTATGCTTAAATATGGATTTTTAATTTTTCGATTTTTTTGCAAGGGGTACCCCTTAAAATGTTGCTGATTCTCAGATTCCCCATTTCTGCCACTTCCGGTGAGCATATCTCTGCCAATTCGTATCCGATCTTGAAAAGGCGTCCCATTCCGTAATCAGGAATCTAAATACATTCTTTCCTCATTCAAAACTTTGCTTAAATTTAGATTTTTAATTTTTCAATTTTTTTACAAGGGGTACCCCTTAAAATGTTGCTGATTCTCGGATTCCCCATTTCTGCCACTTCCGGTGAGCATATCTCTACCAATTCGTATCCGATCTTGAAAAGGCGTCCCATTCCGTAATCAGGAATCTAAATACATTCCTTCCTCATTCAAAACTTTGCTTAAATATCGATTTTTAATTTTTCGATTTTTTTAAAAGGGGTACCCCTTAAAATGTTGCTGATTCTCAGTTTCCCCATTTCTGCCACTTCCGGTGGGCATATGTCTGCCAATTCGTATCCGATCTTGAAAAGGCGTCCCATTCCGTAATCAGGAATCTAAATACATTCTTTCCTCATTCAAAACTTTGCTTAAATATAGATTTTTAATTTTTCGATTTTTTTGCAAGGGGTACCCCTTAAAATGTTGCTGATTCTCAGATTCCTTATTTCTGCCACTTCCGGTGAGCATATCTCTGCCAATTCGTATCCGAGCTTGAAAAGGCGTCCCATTCCGTTATCAGGAATCTAAATACAGTCTTTTCTTATTGAAAACTATGCTTAAATATAGATTTTTAATTTCTCGATTTTTTTACAAGGGGTACCCCTTAAAATGTTGCTGATTCTCAGATTCCCCATTTCTGCCACTTCCGGTGAGCATATCTCTGCCAATTCGTATCCGATCTTGAAAAGGCGTCCCATTCCGTAATCAGGAATCTAAATACATTCTTTCCTCATTCAAAACTTTGCTTAAATTTAGATTTTTAATTTTTCAATTTTTTTACAAGGGGTACCCCTTAAAATGTTGCTGATTCTCGGATTCCCCATTTCTGCCACTTCCGGTGAGCATATCTCTACCAATTCGTATCCGATCTTGAAAAGGCGTCCCATTCCGTAATCAGGAATCTAAATACATTCCTTCCTCATTCAAAACTTTGCTTAAATATCGATTTTTAATTTTTCGATTTTTTTAAAAGGGGTACCCCTTAAAATGTTGCTGATTCTCAGTTTCCCCATTTCTGCCACTTCCGGTGGGCATATGTCTGCCAATTCGTATCCGATCTTGAAAAGGCGTCCCATTCCGTAATCAGGAATCTAAATACATTCTTTCCTCATTCAAAACTTTGCTTAAATATAGATTTTTAATTTTTCGATTTTTTTGCAAGGGGTACCCCTTAAAATGTTGCTGATTCTCAGATTCCTTATTTCTGCCACTTCCGGTGAGCATATCTCTGCCAATTCGTATCCGATCTTGAAAAGGCGTCCCATTCCGTTATCAGGAATCTAAATACAGTATTTTCTTATTGAAAACTATGCTTAAATATAGATTTTTAATTTTTCGATTTTTTTTACAAGGGGTACCCCTTAAAATGTTGCTGATTCTCAGATTCCCCATTTCTGCCACTTCCGGTGGGCATATCTCTGCCAATTCATACCCGATCTTGAAAAGGCGTCCCATTCCGTAATCAGGAATCTAAATACATTCTTTCCTCATTCAAAACTATGCTTAAATATGGATTTTTAATTTTTCGATTTTTTTGCAAGGGGTACCCCTTAAAATGTTGCTGATTCTCAGATTCCCCATTTCTGCCACTTCCGGTGAGCATATCTCTGCCAATTCGTATCCGATCTTGAAAAGGCGTCCCATTCCGTAATCAGGAATCTAAATACATTCTTTCCTCATTCAAAACTTTGCTTAAATTTAGATTTTTAATTTTTCAATTTTTTTACAAGGGGTACCCCTTAAAATGTTGCTGATTCTCGGATTCCCCATTTCTGCCACTTCCGGTGAGCATATCTCTACCAATTCGTATCCGATCTTGAAAAGGCGTCCCATTCCGTAATCAGGAATCTAAATACATTCCTTCCTCATTCAAAACTTTGCTTAAATATCGATTTTTAATTTTTCGATTTTTTTAAAAGGGGTACCCCTTAAAATGTTGCTGATTCTCAGTTTCCCCATTTCTGCCACTTCCGGTGGGCATATGTCTGCCAATTCGTATCCGATCTTGAAAAGGCGTCCCATTCCGTAATCAGGAATCTAAATACATTCTTTCCTCATTCAAAACTTTGCTTAAATATAGATTTTTAATTTTTCGATTTTTTTTGCAAGGGGTACCCCTTAAAATGTTGCTGATTCTCAGATTCCTTATTTCTGCCACTTCCGGTGAGCATATCTCTGCCAATTCGTATCCGATCTTGAAAAGGCGTCCCATTCCGTTATCAGGAATCTAAATACAGTCTTTTCTTATTGAAAACTATGCTTAAATATAGATTTTTAATTTCTCGATTTTTTTACAAGGGGTACCCCTTAAAATGTTGCTGATTCTCAGATTCCCCATTTCTGCCACTTCCGGTGAGCATATCTCTGCCAATTCGTATCCGATCTTGAAAAGGCGTCCCATTCCGTAATCAGGAATCTAAATACATTCTTTCCTCATTCAAAACTTTGCTTAAATTTAGATTTTTAATTTTTCAATTTTTTTACAAGGGGTACCCCTTAAAATGTTGCTGATTCTCGGATTCCCCATTTCTGCCACTTCCGGTGAGCATATCTCTACCAATTCGTATCCGATCTTGAAAAGGCGTCCCATTCCGTAATCAGGAATCTAAATACATTCCTTCCTCATTCAAAACTTTGCTTAAATATCGATTTTTAATTTTTCGATTTTTTTAAAAGGGGTACCCCTTAAAATGTTGCTGATTCTCAGTTTCCCCATTTCTGCCACTTCCGGTGGGCATATGTCTGCCAATTCGTATCCGATCTTGAAAAGGCGTCCCATTCCGTAATCAGGAATCTAAATACATTCTTTCCTCATTCAAAACTTTGCTTAAATATAGATTTTTAATTTTTCGATTTTTTTGCAAGGGGTACCCCTTAAAATGTTGCTGATTCTCAGATTCCTTATTTCTGCCACTTCCGGTGAGCATATCTCTGCCAATTCGTATCCGATCTTGAAAAGGCGTCCCATTCCGTTATCAGGAATCTAAATACAGTATTTTCTTATTGAAAACTATGCTTAAATATAGATTTTTAATTTTTCGATTTTTTTACAAGGGGTACCCCTTAAAATGTTGCTGATTCTCAGATTCCCCATTTCTGCCACTTCCGGTGGGCATATCTCTGCCAATTCATACCCGATCTTGAAAAGGCGTCCCATTCCGTAATCAGGAATCTAAATACATTCTTCCCTCATTCAAAACTTTGCTTAAATATCGATTTTTAATTTTTCGATTTTTTTGCAAGGGGTACCCCTTAAAATGTTGCTGATTCTCAGATTCCCCATTTCTGCCACTTCCGGTGGGCATATCTCTGCCAATTCGTATCCGATCTTGAAAAGGCGTCCCATTCCGTAATCAGGAATCTAAATACATTCTTCGCTCATTCAAAACTTTGCTTAAATATCGATTTTTAATTTTTCGATTTTTTTACAAGGGGTACCCCTTAAAATGTTGCTGATTCTCAGATTCCCCATTTCTGCCACTTCCGGTGGGCATATCTCTGCCAATTCGTATCCGATCTTGAAAAGGCGTCCCATTCCGTAATCAGGAATCTAAATACATTCTTCCCTCATTCAAAACTTTGCTTAAATATCGATTTTTAATTTTTCGATTTTTTTGCAAGGGGTACCCCTTAAAATGTTGCTGATTCTCAGATTCCCCATTTCTGCCACTTCCGGTGGGCATATCTCTGCCAATTCGTATCCGATCTTGAAAAGGCGTCCCATTCCGTAATCAGGAATCTAAATACATTCTTCCCTCATTCAAAACTTTGCTTAAATATAGATTTTTAATTTTTCGATTTTTTTGCAAGGGGTACCCCTTAAAATGTTGCTGATTCTCAGATTCCCCATTTCTGCCACTTCCGGTGGGCATATCTCTGCCAATTCGTATCCGATCTTGAAAAGGCGTCCCATTCCGTAATCAGGAATCTAAATACATTCTTTCCTCATTCAAAACTTTGCTTAAATATAGATTTTTAATTTGTCGATTTTTTTACAAGGGGTACCCCTTAAAATGTTGCTGATTCTCAGATTCCCCATTTCTGCCACTTCCGGTGGGCATATCTCTGCCAATTCGTATCCGATCTTGAAAAGGCGTCCCATTCCGTAATCAGAAATCTAAATACATTCTTCCCTCATTCAAAACTTTGCTTAAATATAGATTTTTAATTTTTCGATTTTTTTGCAAGGGGTACCCCTTAAAATGTTGCTGATTCTCAGATTCCCCATTTCTGCCACTTCCGGTGGGCATATCTCTGCCAATTCGTATCCGATCTTGAAAAGGCGTCCCATTCCGTAATCAGGAATCTAAATACATTCTTCCCTCATTCAAAACTTTGCTTAAATATCGATTTTTAATTTTTCGATTTTTTTACAAGGGGTACCCCTTAAAATGTTGCTGATTCTCAGATTCCCCATTTCTGCCACTTCCGGTGGGCATATCTCTGCCAATTCGTATCCGATCTTGAAAAGGCGTCCCATTCCGTTATCAGGAATCTAAATACAGTCTTCCTTATTGAAAACTATGCTTAAATATCGATTTTTAATTTCTCGATTTTTTTACAAGGGGTACCCCTTAAAATGTTGCTGATATTCAGATTCCCCATTTCTGCCACTTCCGGTGGGCATATCTCTGCCAATTCGTATCCGATCTTGAAAAGGCATCCCATTCCGTAATCAGGAATCTAAATACATTCTTTCCTTATTCAAAACTTTGCTTAAATATAGATTTTTAATTTCTCGATTTTTTTACAAGGGGTACCCCTTAAAATGTTGCTGATTCTCAGATTCCCCATTTCTGCCACTTCCGGTGGTCATATCTCTGCCAATTCGTATCCGATCTTGAAAAGGCGTCCCATTCCGTAATCAGGAATCTAAATACATTCTTCCCTCATTCAAAACTTTGCTTAAATATAGATTTTTAATTTTTCGATTTTTTTGCAAGGGGTACCCCTTAAAATGTTGCTGATTCTCAGATTTCCCATTTCTGCCACTTCCGGTGGGCATATCTCTGCCAATTCGTATCCGATCTTGAAAAGGCGTCCCATTCCGTTATCAGGAATCTAAATACAGTCTTTCCTTATTGAAAACTATGCTTAAATATTGATTTTTAATTTCTCGATTTTTTTACAAGGGGTACCCCTTAAAATGTTGCTGATTCTCAGATTCCCCATTTCTGCCACTTCCGGTGGGCATATCTCTGCCAATTCGTATCCGATCTTGAAAAGGCGTCCCATTCCGTTATCAGGAATCTAAATACAGTCTTTCCTTATTGAAAACTATGCTTAAATATCGATTTTTAATTTCTCGATTTTTTTACAAGTTGTACCCCTTAAAATGTTGCTGATTCTCAGATTCCCCATTTCTGCCACTTCCGGTGGGCATATCTCTGCCAATTCGTATCCGATCTTGAAAAGGCGTCCCATTCCGTAATCAGGAATCTAAATACATTCTTCCCTCATTCAAAACTTTGCTTAAATATAGATTTTTAATTTTTCGATTTTTTTGCAAGGGGTACCCCTTAAAATGTTGCTGATTCTCAGATTCCCCATTTCTGCCACTTCCGGTGGGCATATCTCTGCCAATTCGTATCCGATCTTGAAAAGGCGTCCCATTCCGTAATCAGGAATCTAAATGCATTCTTCCCTCATTCAAAACTTTGCTTAAATATCGATTTTTAATTTTTCGATTTTTTTGCAAGGGGTACCCCTTAAAATGTTGCTGATTCTCAGATTCCCCATTTCTGCCACTTCCGGTGGGCATATCTCTGCCAATTCGTATCCGATCTTGAAAAGGCATCCCATTCCGTAATCAGGAATCTAAATACATTCTTCCCTCATTCAAAACTTTGCTTAAATATCGATTTTAAATTTTTCGATTTTTTTACAAGGGGTACCCCTTAAAATGTTGCTGATTCTCAGATTCCCCATTTCTGCCACTTCCGGTGGGCATATCTCTGCCAATTCGTATCCGATCTTGAAAAGGCGTCCCATTCCGTAATCAGGAATCTAAATACATTCTTCCCTCATTCAAAACTTTGCTTAAATATCGATTTTTAATTTTTCGATTTTTTTACAAGGGATACCCCTTAAAATGTTGCTGATTCTCAGATTCCCCATTTCTGCCACTTCCGGTGGGCATATCTCTGCCAATTCGTATCCGATCTTGAAAAGGCGTCCCATTCCGTAATCAGGAATCTAAATACATTCTTCCCTCATTCAAAACTTTGCTTAAATATCGATTTTAAATTTTTCGATTTTTTTACAAGGGGTACCCCTTAAAATGTTGCTGATTCTCAGATTCCCCATTTCTGCCACTTCCGGTGGGCATATCTCTGCCAATTCGTATCCGATCTTGAAAAGGCGTCCCATTCCGTAATCAGGAATCTAAATACATTCTTCCCTCATTCAAAACTTTGCTTAAATATAGATTTTTAATTTTTCGATTTTTTTACAAGGGCTACCCCTTAAAATGTTGCTGATTCTCAGATTCCCCATTTCTGCCACTTCCGGTGGGCATATCTCTGCCAATTCGTATCCGATCTTGAAAAGGCGTCCCATTCCGTAATCAGGAATCTAAATACATTCTTCCCTCATTCAAAACTTTGTGTTAAGAGGAGCCCAATAATTTTTGTGTTACTCCAATGAGTTCCGTTTTAAAACTGTTTTTATTTATTTCCATTCTCTTATAAGAAAGATACATGAAAATCTTAAATCTATTTAAAAATACTTATCAACGAACTCTACGCTGACATGCTATGTGACCCTTTTCTAAGTGCTTCAAGTGCACCACATATGTACATATGTACTTAGGCTGCAGGGGATCGGTCTCAAATCATGCCTATCTCTTATTTCCATGGCTCCGATCCCTTGAGACTCTATCTTTGGATTCTAATCGTGTTCAATGCTTGAACATTCTGCAAAGGGCCACAAAAACTGGTGTACATTTTATATTTTTTAGAATTAGTATGCATGTATGTATATGTGTATTTTGGCTTTTGTATTATTATGATAACAATATATAGTTCACTGTATATTTTTAACTCATATGTTGAAATATTTTAACATTGCTTAAGATATTAGCTCTCATGTTCAACAAATGTTTGAACACTTTGCTTAAATATAGATTTTTAATTTTTCGATTTTTTTACAAGGGCTACCCCTTAAAATGTTGCTGATTCTCAGATTCCCCATTTCTGCCACTTCCGGTGGGCATATCTCTGCCAATTCGTATCCGATCTTGAAAAGGCGTCCCATTCCGTAATCAGGAATCTAAATACATTCTTCCCTCATTCAAAACTTTGCTTAAATATCGATTTTAAATTTTTCGATTTTTTTACAAGGGGTACCCCTTAAAATGTTGCTGATTCTCAGATTCCCCATTTCTGCCACTTCCGGTGGGCATATCTCTGCCAATTCGTATCCGATCTTGAAAAGGCGTCCCATTCCGTAATCAGGAATCTAAATACATTCTTCCCTCATTCAAAACTTTGCTTAAATATAGATTTTTAATTTTTCGATTTTTTTACAAGGGCTACCCCTTAAAATGTTGCTGATTCTCAGATTCCCCATTTCTGCCACTTCCGGTGGGCATATCTCTGCCAATTCGTATCCGATCTTGAAAAGGCGTCCCATTCCGTAATCAGGAATCTAAATACATTCTTCCCTCATTCAAAACTTTGTGTTAAGAGGAGCCCAATAATTTTTGTGTTACTCCAATGAGTTCCGTTTTAAAACTGTTTTTATTTATTTCCATTCTCTTATAAGAAAGATACATGAAAATCTTAAATCTATTTAAAAATACTTATCAACGAACTCTACGCTGACATGCTATGTGACCCTTTTCTAAGTGCTTCAAGTGCACCACATATGTACATATGTACTTAGGCTGCAGGGGATCGGTCTCAAATCATGCCTATCTCTTATTTCCATGGCTCCGATCCCTTGAGACTCTATCTTTGGATTCTAATCGTGTTCAATGCTTGAACATTCTGCAAAGGGCCACAAAAACTGGTGTACATTTTATATTTTTTAGAATTAGTATGCATGTATGTATATGTGTATTTTGGCTTTTGTATTATTATGATAACAATATATAGTTCACTGTATATTTTTAACTCATATGTTGAAATATTTTAACATTGCTTAAGATATTAGCTCTCATGTTCAACAAATGTTTGAACACTTTGCTTAAATATAGATTTTTAATTTTTCGATTTTTTTACAAGGGCTACCCCTTAAAATGTTGCTGATTCTCAGATTCCCCATTTCTGCCACTTCCGGTGGGCATATCTCTGCCAATTCGTATCCGATCTTGAAAAGGCGTCCCATTCCGTAATCAGGAATCTAAATGCATTCTTCAAAACTTTGCTTAAATATCGATTTTTAATTTCTCGATTTTTTTACAAGGGGTACCCCTTAAAATGTTGCTGATTCTCAGATTCCCCATTTCTGCCACTTCCGGTGGGCATATCTCTGCCAATTCGTATCCGATCTTGAAAAGGCGTCCCATTCCGTAATCAGGAATCTAAATGCATTCTTCCCTCATTCAAAACTTTGCTTAAATATCGATTTTTAATTTCTCGATTTTTTTACAAGGGGTACCCCTTAAAATGTTGCTGATTCTCAGATTCCCCATTTCTGCCACTTCCGGTGGGCATATCTCTGCCAATTCGTATCCGATCTTGAAAAGGCATCCCATTCCGTAATCAGGAATCTAAATACATTCTTCCCTCATTCAAAACTTTGCTTAAATATCGATTTTAAATTTTTCGATTTTTTTTACAAGGGGTACCCCTTAAAATGTTGCTGATTCTCAGATTCCCCATTTCTGCCACTTCCGGTGGGCATATCTCTGCCAATTCGTATTCGATCTTGAAAAGTCGTCCCATTCCGTAATCAGGAATCTAAATACATTCTTCCCTCATTCAAAACTATGCTTAAATATGGATTTTTAATTTTTCGATTTTTTTACAAGGGGTACCCCTTAAAATGTTGCTGATTCTCAGATTCCCCATTTCTGCCACTTCCGGTGGGCATATCTCTGCCAATTCGTATCCGATCTTGAAAAGGCGTCCCATTCCGTTATCAGGAATCTAAATACAGTCTTTCCTTATTGAAAACTATGCTTAAATATCGATTTTTAATTTTTCGATTTTTTTACAAGGGGTACCCCTTAAAATGTTGCTGATTCTCAGATTCCCCATTTCTGCCACTTCCGGTGGGCATATCTCTGCCAATTCGTATCCGATCTTGAAAAGGCGTCCCATTCCGTAATCAGGAATCTAAATACATTCTTCCCTCATTCAAAACTTTGCTTAAATATCGATTTTTAATTTTTCGATTTTTTTACAAGGGGTACCCCTTAAAATGTTGCTGATTCTCAGATTCCCCATTTCTGCCACTTCCGGTGGGCATATCTCTGCCAATTCGTATCCGATCTTGAAAAGGCGTCCCATTCCGTAATCAGGAATCTAAATACATTCTTCCCTCATTCAAAACTTTGCTTAAATATAGATTTTTAATTTTTCGATTTTTTTGCAAGGGGTACCCCTTAAAATGTTGCTGATTCTCAGATTCCCCATTTCTGCCACTTCCGGTGGGCATATCTCTGCCAATTCGTATCCGATCTTGAAAAGGCATCCCATTCCGTAATCAGGAATCTAAATACATTCTTCCCTCATTCAAAACTTTGCTTAAATATCGATTTTTAATTTTTCGATTTTTTTGCAAGGGGTACCCCTTAAAATGTTGCTGATTCTCAGATTCCCCATTTCTGCCACTTCCGGTGGGCATATCTCTGCATCCCATTCCGTAATCAGGAATCTAAATACATTCTTCCCTCATTCAAAACTTTGCTTAAATATCGATTTTTAATTTTTCGATTTTTTTGCAAGGGGTACCCCTTAAAATGTTGCTGATTCTCAGATTCCCCATTTCTGCCACTTCCGGTAGGCATATCTCTGCCAATTCGTATCCGATCTTGAAAAGGCATCCCATTCCGTAATCAGGAATCTAAATACATTCTTCCCTCATTCAAAACTTTGCTTAAATATCGATTTTAAATTTTTCGATTTTTTTACAAGGGGTACCCCTTAAAATGTTGCTGATTCTCAGATTCCCCATTTCTGCCACTTCCGGTGGGCATTTCTCTGCCAATTCGTATCCGATCTTGAAAAGGCGTCCCATTCCGTAATCAGGAATCTAAATACATTCTTCCCTCATTCAAAACTTTGCTTAAATATAGATTTTTAATTTATCGATTTTTTTACAAGGGGTACCCCTTAAAATGTTGCTGATATTCAGATTCCCCATTTCTGCCACTTCCGGTGGGCATATCTCTGCCAATTCGTATCCGATCTTGAAAAGGCATCCCATTCCGTAATCAGGAATCTAAATACATTCTTCCCTCATTCAAAACTTTTTCGATTTTTTTGCAAGGGGTACCCCTTAAAATGTTGCTGATTCTCAGATTCCCCATTTCTGCCACTTCCGGTGGGCATATCTCTGCCAATTCGTATCCGATCTTGAAAAGGCGTCCCATTCCGTAATCAGGAATCTAAATGCATTCTTCCCTCATTCAAAACTTTGCTTAAATATCGATTTTTAATTTTTCGATTTTTTTACAAGGGGTACCCCTTAAAATGTTGCTGATTCTCAGATTCCCCATTTCTGCCACTTCCGGTGGGCATATCTCTGCCAATTCGTATCCGATCTTGAAAAGGCGTCCCATTCCGTAATCAGGAATCTAAATGCATTCTTCCCTCATTCAAAACTTTGCTTAAATATCGATTTTTAATTTTTCGATTTTTTTACAAGGGGTACCCCTTAAAGTGTTGCTGATTCTCAGATTCCCCATTTCTGCCACTTCCGGTGGGCATATCTCTGCCAATTCGTATCCGATCTTGAAAAGGCGTCCCATTCCGTAATCAGGAATCTAAATGCATTCTTCCCTCATTCAAAACTTTGCTTAAATATCGATTTTTAATTTTTCGATTTTTTTACAAGGGGTACCCCTTAAAATGTTGCTGATTCTCAGATTCCCCATTTCTGCCACTTCCGGTGGGCATATCTCTGCCAATTCGTATCCGATCTTGAAAAGGCGTCCCATTCCGTAATCAGGAATCTAAATGCATTCTTCCCTCATTCAAAACTTTGCTTAAATATCGATTTTTAATTTTTCGATTTTTTTACAAGGGGTACCCCTTAAAATGTTGCTGATTCTCAGATTCCCCATTTCTGCCACTTCCGGTGGGCATATCTCTGCCAATTCGTATCCGATCTTGAAAAGGCATCCCATTCCGTAATCAGGAATCTAAATACATTCTTCCCTCATTCAAAACTTTGCTTAAATATCGATTTTAAATTTTTCGATTTTTTTACAAGGGGTACCCCTTAAAATGTTGCTGATTCTCAGATTCCCCATTTCTGCCACTTCCGGTGAGCATATCTCTGCCAATTCGTATCCGATCTTGAAAAGGCGTCCCATTCCGTAATCAGGATTCTAAATACATTCTTCCCTCATTCAAAACTTTGCTTAAATATCGATTTTTAATTTTTCGATTTTTTTACAAGGGGTACCCCTTAAAATGTTGCTGATTCTCAGATTCCCCATTTCTGCCACTTCCGGTGGGCATATCTCTGCCAATTCGTATCCGATCTTGAAAAGGCGTCCCATTCCGTTATCAGGAATCTAAATACAGTCTTCCCTCATTCAAAACTTTGCTTAAATATCGATTTTTAATTTTTCGATTTTTTTGCAAGGGGTACCCCTTAAAATGTTGCTGATTCTCAGATTCCCCATTTCTGCCACTTCCGGTGGGCATATCTCTGCCAATTCGTATCCGATCTTGAAAAGGCGTCCCATTCCGTAATCAGGAATCTAAATGCATTCTTCCCTCATTCAAAACTTTGCTTAAATATCGATTTTTAATTTTTCGATTTTTTTACAAGGGGTACCCCTTAAAATGTTGCTGATTCTCAGATTCCCCATTTCTGCCACTTCCGGTGGGCATATCTCTGCCAATTCGTATCCGATCTTGAAAAGGCGTCCCATTCCGTAATCAGGAATCTAAATGCATTCTTCCCTCATTCAAAACTTTGCTTAAATATCGATTTTTAATTTTTCGATTTTTTTACAAGGGGTACCCCTTAAAATGTTGCTGATTCTCAGATTCCCCATTTCTGCCACTTCCGGTGGGCATATCTCTGCCAATTCGTATCCGATCTTGAAAAGGCATCCCATTCCGTAATCAGGAATCTAAATACATTCTTCCCTCATTCAAAACTTTGCTTAAATATCGATTTTAAATTTTTCGATTTTTTTACAAGGGGTACCCCTTAAAATGTTGCTGATTCTCAGATTCCCCATTTCTGCCACTTCCGGTGGGCATATCTCTGCCAATTCGTATCCGATCTTGAAAAGGCGTCCCATTCCGTAATCAGGAATCTAAATACATTCTTCCCTCATTCAAAACTTTGCTTAAATATCGATTTTTAATTTTTCGATTTTTTTGCAAGGGGTACCCCTTAAAATGTTGCTGATTCTCAGATTCCCCATTTCTGCCACTTCCGGTGGGCATATCTCTGCCAATTCGTATCCGATCTTGAAAAGGCGTCCCATTCCGTAATCAGGAATCTAAATACATTCTTTCCTCATTCAAAACTTTGCTTAAATATAGATTTTTAATTTGTCGATTTTTTTACAAGGGGTACCCCTTAAAATGTTGCTGATTCTCAGATTCCCCATTTCTGCCACTTCCGGTGGACATATCTCTGCCAATTCATATCCGATCTTGAAAAGGCGTCCCATTCCGTAATCAGGAATCTAAATACATTCTTCCCTCATTCAAAACTTTGCTTAAATATCGATTTTTAATTTTTCGATTTTTTTGCAAGGGGTACCTCTTAAAATGTTGCTGATTCTCAGATTCCCCATTTCTGCCACTTCCGGTGGGCATATCTCTGCCAATTCGTATCCGATCTTGAAAAGGCGTCCCATTCCGTAATCAGGAATCTAAATGCATTCTTTCCTCATTCAAAACTTTGCTTAAATATAGATTTTTAATTTGTCGATTTTTTTACAAGGGGTACCCCTTAAAATGTTGCTGATTCTCAGATTCCCCATTTCTGCCACTTCCGGTGGACATATCTCTGCCAATTCATATCCGATCTTGAAAAGGCGTCCCATTCCGTAATCAGGAATCTAAATACATTCTTCCCTCATTCAAAACTTTGCTTAAATATAGATTTTTAATTTTTCGATTTTTTTGCAAGGGGTACCCCTTAAAATGTTGCTGATTCTCAGATTCCCCATTTCTGCCACTTCCGGTGGGCATATCTCTGCCAATTCGTATCCGATCTTGAAAAGGCGTCCCATTCCGTAATCAGGAATCTAAATGCATTCTTCCCTCATTCAAAACTTTGCATCCCATTCCGTAATCAGGAATCTAAATACATTCTTCCCTCATTCAAAACTTTGCTTAAATATCGATTTTAAATTTTTCGATTTTTTTTACAAGGGGTACCCCTTAAAATGTTGCTGATTCTCAGATTCCCCATTTCTGCCACTTCCGGTGGGCATATCTCTGCCAATTCGTATCCGATCTTGAAAAGGCGTCCCATTCCGTAATCAGGAATCTAAATACATTCTTCCCTCATTCAAAACTTTGCTTAAATATCGATTTTTAATTTTTCGATTTTTTTACAAGGGGTACCCCTTAAAATGTTGCTGATTCTCAGATTCCCCATTTCTGCCACTTCCGGTGGGCATATCTCTGCCAATTCGTATCCGATCTTGAAAAGGCGTCCCATTCCGTAATCAGGAATCTAAATACATTCTTCCCTCATTCAAAACTTTGCTTAAATATCGATTTTTAATTTTTCGATTTTTTTGCAAGGGGTACCCCTTAAAATGTTGCTGATTCTCAGATTCCCCATTTCTGCCACTTCCGGTGGGCATATCTCTGCCAATTCGTATCCGATCTTGAAAAGGCGTCCCATTCCGTAATCAGGAATCTAAATACATTCTTTCCTCATTCAAAACTTTGCTTAAATATAGATTTTTAATTTGTCGATTTTTTTACAAGGGGTACCCCTTAAAATGTTGCTGATTCTCAGATTCCCCATTTCTGCCACTTCCGGTGGACATATCTCTGCCAATTCATATCCGATCTTGAAAAGGCGTCCCATTCCGTAATCAGGAATCTAAATACATTCTTCCCTCATTCAAAACTTTGCTTAAATATAGATTTTTAATTTTTCGATTTTTTTGCAAGGGGTACCCCTTAAAATGTTGCTGATTCTCAGATTCCCCATTTCTGCCACTTCCGGTGGGCATATCTCTGCCAATTCGTATCCGATCTTGAAAAGGCGTCCCATTCCGTAATCAGGAATCTAAATGCATTCTTCCCTCATTCAAAACTTTGCATCCCATTCCGTAATCAGGAATCTAAATACATTCTTCCCTCATTCAAAACTTTGCTTAAATATCGATTTTAAATTTTTCGATTTTTTTACAAGGGGTACCCCTTAAAATGTTGCTGATTCTCAGATTCCCCATTTCTGCCACTTCCGGTGGGCATATCTCTGCCAATTCGTATCCGATCTTGAAAAGGCGTCCCATTCCGTAATCAGGAATCTAAATACATTCTTCCCTCATTCAAAACTTTGCTTAAATATCGATTTTTAATTTTTCGATTTTTTTACAAGGGGTACCCCTTAAAATGTTGCTGATTCTCAGATTCCCCATTTCTGCCACTTCCGGTGGGCATATCTCTGCCAATTCGTATCCGATCTTGAAAAGGCATCCCATTCCGTAATCAGGAATCTAAATACATTCTTCCCTCATTCAAAACTTTGCTTAAATATCGATTTTTAATTTCTCGATTTTTTTACAAGGGGTACCCCTTAAAATGTTGCTGATTCTCAGATTCCCCATTTCTGCCACTTCCGGTGGGCATATCTCTGCCAATTCGTATCCGATCTTGAAAAGGCGTCCCATTCCGTAATCAGGAATCTAAATGCATTCTTCCCTCATTCAAAACTTTGCTTAAATATCGATTTTTAATTTTTCGATTTTTTTACAAGGGGTACCCCTTAAAATGTTGCTGATTCTCAGATTCCCCATTTCTGCCACTTCCGGTGGGCATATCTCTGCCAATTCGTATCCGATCTTGAAAAGGCGTCCCATTCCGTTATCAGGAATCTAAATACAGTCTTTCCTTATTGAAAACTATGCTTAAATATCGATTTTTAATTTTTCGATTTTTTTACAAGGGGTACCCCTTAAAATGTTGCTGATTCTCAGATTCCCCATTTCTGCCACTTCCGGTGGGCATATCTCTGCCAATTCGTATCCGATCTTGAAAAGGCGTCCCATTCCGTAATCAGGAATCTAAATACATTCTTCCCTCATTCAAAACTTTGCTTAAATATAGATTTTTAATTTTTCAATTTTTTTACAAGGGCTACCCCTTTAAATGTTGCTGATTCTCAGATTCCCCATTTCTGCCACTTCCGGTGGGCATATCTCTGCCAATTCGTATCCGATCTTAAAAAGGCGTCCCATTCCGTAATCAGGAATCTAAATACATTCTTCCCTCATTCAAAACTTTGCATCCCATTCCGTAATCAGGAATCTAAATACATTCTTCCCTCATTCAAAACTTTGCTTAAATATCGATTTTAAATTTTTCGATTTTTTTACAAGGGGTACCCCTTAAAATGTTGCTGATTCTCAGATTCCCCATTTCTGCCACTTCCGGTGGGCATATCTCTGCCAATTCGTATCCGATCTTGAAAAGGCGTCCCATTCCGTAATCAGGAATCTAAATACATTCTTCCCTCATTCAAAACTTTGCTTAAATATCGATTTTTAATTTTTCGATTTTTTTACAAGGGGTACCCCTTAAAATGTTGCTGATTCTCAGATTCCCCATTTCTGCCACTTCCGGTGGGCATATCTCTGCCAATTCGTATCCGATCTTGAAAAGGCATCCCATTCCGTAATCAGGAATCTAAATACATTCTTCCCTCATTCAAAACTTTGCTTAAATATCGATTTTTAATTTCTCGATTTTTTTACAAGGGGTACCCCTTAAAATGTTGCTGATTCTCAGATTCCCCATTTCTGCCACTTCCGGTGGGCATATCTCTGCCAATTCGTATCCGATCTTGAAAAGGCGTCCCATTCCGTAATCAGGAATCTAAATGCATTCTTCCCTCATTCAAAACTTTGCTTAAATATCGATTTTTAATTTTTCGATTTTTTTACAAGGGGTACCCCTTAAAATGTTGCTGATTCTCAGATTCCCCATTTCTGCCACTTCCGGTGGGCATATCTCTGCCAATTCGTATCCGATCTTGAAAAGGCGTCCCATTCCGTTATCAGGAATCTAAATACAGTCTTTCCTTATTGAAAACTATGCTTAAATATCGATTTTTAATTTTTCGATTTTTTTACAAGGGGTACCCCTTAAAATGTTGCTGATTCTCAGATTCCCCATTTCTGCCACTTCCGGTGGGCATATCTCTGCCAATTCGTATCCGATCTTGAAAAGGCGTCCCATTCCGTAATCAGGAATCTAAATACATTCTTCCCTCATTCAAAACTTTGCTTAAATATAGATTTTTAATTTTTCAATTTTTTTACAAGGGGTACCCCTTTAAATGTTTCTGATTCTCAGATTCCCCATTTCTGCCACTTCCGGTGGGCATATCTCTGCCAATTCGTATCCGATCTTAAAAAGGCGTCCCATTCCGTAATCAGGAATCTAAATACATTCTTCCCTCATTCAAAACTTTGCTTAAATATCGAGTTTTAATTTTTCGATTTTTTTACAAGGGGTACCCCTTAAAATGTTGCTGATTCTCAGATTCCCCATTTCTGCCACTTCCGGTGGGCATATCTCTGCCAATTCGTATCCGATCTTGAAAAGGCGTCCCATTCCGTAATCAGGAATCTAAATACATTCTTCCCTCATTCAAAACTTTGCTTAAATATCGATTTTTAATTTTTCGATTTTTTTACAAGGGCTACCCCTTAAAATGTTGCTGATTCTCAGATTCCCCATTTCTGCCACTTCCGGTGGGCATATCTCTGCCAATTCGTATCCGATCTTGAAAAGGCGTCCCATTCCGTTATCAGGAATCTAAATACAGTCTTTCCTTATTGAAAACTATGCTTAAATATAGATTTTTAATTTTTCGATTTTTTTGCAAGGGGTACCCCTTAAAATGTTGCTGATTCTCAGATTCCCCATTTCTGCCACTTCCGGTGGGCATATCTCTGCCAATTCGTATCCGATCTTGAAAAGGCGTCCCATTCCGTAATCAGGAATCTAAATGCATTCTTCCCTCATTCAAAACTTTGCTTAAATATGGATTTTTAATTTCTCGATTTTTTTACAAGGGGTACCCCTTAAAATGTTGCTGATTCTCAGATTCCCCATTTCTGCCACTTCCGGTGGGCATATCTCTGCCAATTCGTATCCGATCTTGAAAAGGCGTCCCATTCCGTAATCAGGAATCTAAATACATTCTTCCCTCATTCAAAACTTTTCTTAAATATAGATTTTTAATTTTTCGATTTTTTTACAAGGGGTACCCCTTAAAATGTTGCTGATTCTCAGATTCCCCATTTCTGCCACTTCCGGTGGGCATATCTCTGCCAATTCGTATTCGATCTTGAAAAGGCGTCCCATTCCGTAATCAGGAATCTAAATGCATTCTTCCCTCATTCAAAACTTTGCTTAAATATCGATTTTTAATTTCTCGATTTTTTTACAAGGGGTACCCCTTATAATGTTGCTGATTCTCAGATTCCCCATTTCTGCCACTTCCGGTGGGCATATCTCTGCCAATTCGTATCCGATCTTGAAAAGGCGTCCCATTCCGTTATCAGGAATCTAAATACAGTCTTTCCTTATTGAAAACTATGCTTAAATATCGATTTTTAATTTTTCGATTTTTTTACAAGGGGTACCCCTTAAAATGTTGCTGATTCTCAGATTCCCCATTTCTGCCACTTCCGGTGGGCATATCTCTGCCAATTCGTATCCGATCTTGAAAAGGCGTCCCATTCCGTAATCAGGAATCTAAATACATTCTTCCCTCATTCAAAACTTTGCTTAAATATCGAGTTTTAATTTTTCGATTTTTTTACAAGGGGTACCCCTTAAAATGTTGCTGATTCTCAGATTCCCCATTTCTGCCACTTCCGGTGGGCATATCTCTGCCAATTCGTATCCGATCTTGAAAAGGCGTCCCATTCCGTAATCAGGAATCTAAATACATTCTTCCCTCATTCAAAACTTTGCTTAAATATAGATTTTTAATTTTTCGATTTTTTTGCAAGGGGTACCCCTTAAAATGTTGCTGATTCTCAGATTCCCCATTTCTGCCACTTCCGGTGGGCATATCTCTGCCAATTCGTATCCGATCTTGAAAAGGCGTCCCATTCCGTAATCAGGAATCTAAATACATTCTTCCCTCATTCAAAACTTTGCTTAAATATCGATTTTTAATTTTTCGATTTTTTTGCAAGGGGTACCCCTTAAAATGTTGCTGATTCTCAGATTCCCCATTTCTGCCACTTCCGGTGGGCATATCTCTGCAAAAATCCCATTCCGTAATCAGGAATCTAAATACATTCTTCCCTCATTCAAAACTTTGCTTAAATATCGATTTTTAATTTTTCGATTTTTTTGCAAGGGGTACCCCTTAAAATGTTGCTGATTCTCAGATTCCCCATTTCTGCCACTTCCGGTAGGCATATCTCTGCCAATTCGTATCCGATCTTGAAAAGGCATCCCATTCCGTAATCAGGAATCTAAATACATTCTTCCCTCATTCAAAACTTTGCTTAAATATCGATTTTTAATTTTTCGATTTTTTTACAAGGGGTACCCCTTAAAATGTTGCTGATTCTCAGATTCCCCATTTCTGCCACTTCCGGTGGGCATATCTCTGCCAATTCGTATCCGATCTTGAAAAGGCGTCCCATTCCGTAATCAGGAATCTAAATACATTCTTCCCTCATTCAAAACTTTGCTTAAATATAGATTTTTAATTTATCGATTTTTTTACAAGGGGTACCCCTTAAAATGTTGCTGATATTCAGATTCCCCATTTCTGCCACTTCCGGTGGGCATATCTCTGCCAATTCGTATCCGATCTTGAAAAGGCATCCCATTCCGTAATCAGGAATCTAAATACATTCTTCCCTCATTCAAAACTTTGCTTAAATATAGATTTTTAATTTATCGATTTTTTTACAAGGGGTACCCCTTAAAATGTTGCTGATTCTCAGATTCCCCATTTCTGCCACTTCCGGTGGGCATATCTCTGCCAATTCGTATCCGATCTTGAAAAGGCGTCCCATTCCGTAATCAGGAATCTAAATACATTTGAAAACTATGCTTAAATATCGATTTTTAATTTTTCGATTTTTTTACAAGGGGTACCCCTTAAAATGTTGCTGATTCTCAGATTCCCCATTTCTGCCACTTCCGGTGGGCATATCTCTGCCAATTCGTATCCGATCTTGAAAAGGCGTCCCATTCCGTAATCAGGAATCTAAATACATTCTTCCCTCATTCAAAACTTTGCTTAAATATAGATTTTTAATTTTTCGATTTTTTTACAAGGGCTACCCCTTTAAATGTTGCTGATTCTCAGATTCCCCATTTCTGCCACTTCCGGTGGGCATATCTCTGCCAATTCGTATCCGATCTTGAAAAGGCGTCCCATTCCGTAATCAGGAATCTAAATACATTCTTCCCTCATTCAAAACTTTGCTTAAATATCGATTTTTAATTTTTCGATTTTTTTACAAGGGGTACCCCTTAAAATGTTGCTGATTCTCAGATTCCCCATTTCTGCCACTTCCGGTGGGCATATCTCTGCCAATTCGTATCCGATCTTGAAAAGGCATCCCATTCCGTAATCAGGAATCTAAATACATTCTTCCCTCATTCAAAACTTTGCTTAAATATAGATTTGTAATTTTTCGATTTTTTTGCAAGGGGTACCCCTTAAAATGTTGCTGATTCTCAGATTCCCCATTTCTGCCACTTCCGGTGGGCATATCTCTGCCAATTCGTATCCGATCTTGAAAAGGCATCCCATTCCGTAATCAGGAATCTAAATACATTCTTCCCTCATTCAAAACTTTGCTTAAATATAGATTTTTAATTTTTCGATTTTTTTGCAAGGGGTACCCCTTAAAATGTTGCTGATTCTCAGATTACCCATTTCTGCCACTTCCGGTGGGCATATCTCTGCCAATTCGTATCCGATCTTGAAAAGGCATCCCATTCCGTAATCAGGAATCTAAATACATTCTTCCCTCATTCAAAACTTTGCTTAAATATCGATTTTTAATTTTTCGATTTTTTTGCAAGGGGTACCCCTTAAATTGTTGATGATTCTCAGATTCCCCATTTCTGCCACTTCCGGTAGGCATATCCCTGCCAATTCGTATCCACTTCCGGTGAGCATATCTCTGCCAATTCGTATCCGATCTTGAAAAGGCGTCCCATTCCGTAATCAGGAATCTAAATACATTCTTTCCTCATTCAAAACTATGCTTAAATATGGATTTTTAATTTTTCGATTTTTTTACAAGGGGTACCCCTTAAAATGTTGCTGATTCTCAGATTCCCCATTTCTGCCACTTCCGGTGGGCATATCTCTGCCAATTCGTATCCGATCTTGAAAAGGCGTCCCATTCCGTAATCAGGAATCTAAATACATTCCTCATTGAAAACTATGCTTAAATATCGATTTTTAATTTTTCGATTTTTTTACAAGGGGTACCCCTTAAAATGTTGCTGATTCTCAGATTCCCCATTTCTGCCACTTCCGGTGGGCATATCTCTGCCAATTCGTATCCGATCTTGAAAAGGCGTCCCATTCCGTAATCAGGAATCTAAATACATTCTTCCCTCATTCAAAACTTTGCTTAAATATAGATTTTTAATTTTTCGATTTTTTTACAAGGGGTACCCCTTTAAATGTTGCTGATTCTCAGATTCCCCATTTCTGCCACTTCCGGTGGGCATATCTCTGCCAATTCGTATCCGATCTTGAAAAGGCGTCCCATTCCGTCATCAGGAATCTAAATACATTCTTCCCTCATTCAAAACTTTGCTTAAATATCGATTTTTAATTTTTCGATTTTTTTACAAGGGGTACCCCTTAAAATGTTGCTGATTCTCAGATTCCCCATTTCTGCCACTTCCGGTGGGCATATCTCTGCCAATTCGTATCCGATCTTGAAAAGGCATCCCATTCCGTAATCAGGAATCTAAATACATTCTTCCCTCATTCAAAACTTTGCTTAAATATAGATTTGTAATTTTTCGATTTTTTTGCAAGGGGTACCCCTTAAAATGTTGTTGATTCTCAGATTCCCCATTTCTGCCAATTCCGGTGAGCATATCTCTGCCAATTCGTATCCGATCTTGAAAAGGCGTCCCATTCCGTAATCAGGAATCTAAATACATTCTTCCCTCATTCAAAACTTTGCTTAAATATAGATTTTTAATTTTTCGATTTTTTTGCAAGGGGTACCCCTTAAAATGTTGCTGATTCTCAGATTCCCCATTTCTGCCACTTCCGGTGGGCATATCTCTGCCAATTCGTATCCGATCTTGAAAAGGCATCCCATTCCGTAATCAGGAATCTAAATACATTCTTCCCTCATTCAAAACTTTGCTTAAATATCGATTTTTAATTTTTCGATTTTTTTGCAAGGGGTACCCCTTAAAATGTTGATGATTCTCAGATTCCCCATTTCTGCCACTTCCGGTAGGCATATCCCTGCCAATTCGTATCCACTTCCGGTGAGCATATCTCTGCCAATTCGTATCCGATCTTGAAAAGGCGTCCCATTCCGTAATCAGGAATCTAAATACATTCTTTCCTCATTCAAAACTATGCTTAAATATGGATTTTTAATTTTTCGATTTTTTTACAAGGGGTACCCCTTAAAATGTTGCTGATTCTCAGTTTCCCCATTTCGGCCACTTCCGGTGAGCATATCTCTGCCAATTCGTATCCGATCTTGAAAAGGCGTCCCATTCCGTAATCAGGAATCTAAATACATTCTTTCCTCATTCAAAACTATGCTTAAATATGGACTTTTAATTTTTCGATTTTTTTGCAAGGGGTACCCCTTAAAATGTTGCTGATTCTCAGATTCCCCATTTCTGCCACTTCCGGTGGGCATATCTCTGCCAATTCGTATCCGATCTTGAAAAGGCGTCCCATTCCGTAATCAGGAATCTAAATACATTCTTTCCTCATTCAAAACTTTGCTTAAATATCGATTTTTAATTTTTCAATTTTTTTACAAGGGGTACCCCTTAAAATGTTGCTGATTCTCAGATTCCCCATTTCTGCCACTTCCGGTGGGCATATCTCTGCCAATTCGTATCCGATCTTGAAAAGGCGTTCCATTCCGTAATCAGGAATCTAAATACATTCTTTCCTCATTCAAAACTATGCTTAAATATGGATTTTTAATTTTTCGATTTTTTTGCAAGGGGTACCCCTTAAAATGTTGCTGATTCTCGGATTCCCCATTTCTGCCACTTCTGGTGAGCATATCTCTGCCAATTCGTATCCGATCTTGAAAAGGCGTCCCATTCCGTAATCAGGAATCTAAATACATTCTTTCCTCATTCAAAACTATGCTTAAATATCGATTTTTAATTTTTCGATTTTTTTGCAAGGGGTACCCCTTAAAATGTTGCTGATTCTCAGATTCCCCATTTCTGCCACTTCCGGTGGGCATATCTCTGCCAATTCGTATCCGATCTTGAAAAGGCGTCCCATTCCGCTATCAGGAATCTAAATACAGTTTTTCCTTATAGAAAACTTTGCTTAATTATCGATTTTTAATTTCTCGATTTTTTTACAAGGGGTACCCCTTAAAATGTTGCTGATTCTCAGATTCCCCATTTCTGCCACTTCCGGTGGGCATATCTCTGCCAATTCATACCCGATCTTGAAAAGGCGTCCCATTCCGAAATCAGGAATCTAAATACATTCTTCCCTCATTCAAAACTTTGCTTAAATATAGATTTTTAATTTTTCGATTTTTTTGCAAGGGGTACCCCTTAAAATGTTGCTGATTCTCAGATTCCCCATTTCTGCCACTTCCGGTGGGCATATCTCTGCCAATTCATACCCGATCTTGAAAAGGCGTCCCATTCCGAAATCAGGAATCTAAATACAGTCTTTCCTTATTGAAAACTATGCTTAAATATCGATTTTTAATTTTTCGATTTTTTTTGCAAGGGGTACCCCTTAAAATGTTGCTGATTCTCAGATTCCCCATTTCTGCCACTTCCGGTAGGCATATCTCTGCCGATTCGTATCCACTTCCGGTGAGCATATCTCTGCCAATTCGTATCCGATCTTGAAAAGGCGTCCCATTCCGTAATCAGGAATCTAAATACATTCTTTCCTCATTCAAAACTATGCTTAAATATGGATTTTTAATTTTTCGATTTTTTTACAAGGGGTACCCCTTAAAATGTTGCTGATTCTCAGATTCCCCATTTCTGCCACTTCCGGTGGGCATATCTCTGCCAATTCATACCCGATCTTGAAAAGGCGTCCCATTCCGTAATCAGGAATCTAAATACATTCTTTCCTCATTCAAAACTTTGCTTAAATATGGACTTTTAATTTTTCGATTTTTTTGCAAGGGGTACCCCTTAAAATGTTGAAAAGGCGTCCCATTCCGTAATCAGGAATCTAAATACATTCTTTCCTCATTCAAAACTATGCTTAAATATGGACTTCTAATTTTTCGATTTTTTTTACAAGGGGTACCCCTTAAAATGTTGTTGATTCTCAGATTCCCCATTTCTGCCACTTCCGGTAGGCATATCTCTGCCAATTCGTATCCGATCTTGAAAAGGCGTCCCATTCCGTAATCAGGAATCTAAATACATTCTTCCCTCATTCAAAACTTTGCTTAAATATCGATTTTTAATTTTTCGATTTTTTTGCAAGGGGTACCCCTTAAAATGTTGCTGATTCTCAGATTCTTCATTTCTGCCACTTCCGGTGAGCATATCTCTGCCAATTCGTATCCGATCTTGAAAAGGCGTCCCATTCCGTAATCAGGAATCTAAATACAGTCTTTCCTTATTGAAAACTATGCTTAAATATCGATTTTTAATTTTTCGATTTTTTTGCAAGGGGTACCCCTTAAAATGTTGCTGATTCTCAGATTCCCCATTTCTGCCACTTCCGGTGGGCATATCTGTGCCAATTCATACCCGATCTTGAAAAGGCGTCCCATTCCGAAATCAGGAATCTAAATACAGTCTTTCCTTATTGAAAACTATGCTTAAATATCGATTTTTAATTTTTCGATTTTTTTTGCAAGGGGTACCCCTTAAAATGTTGCTGATTCTCAGATTCCCCATTTCTGCCACTTCCGGTAGGCATATCTCTGCCGATTCGTATCCACTTCCGGTGAGCATATCTCTGCCAATTCGTATCCGATCTTGAAAAGGCGTCCCATTCCGTAATCAGGAATCTAAATACATTCTTTCCTCATTCAAAACTATGCTTAAATATGGACTTTTAATTTTTCGATTTTTTTGCAAGGGGTACCCCTTAAAATGTTGCTGATTCTCAGATTCTTCATTTCTGCCACTTCCGGTGAGCATATCTCTGCCAATTCGTATCCGATCTTGAAAAGGCGTCCCATTCCGTAATCAGGAATCTAAATACAGTCTTTCCTTATTGAAAACTATGCTTAAATATCGATTTTTAATTTTTCGATTTTTTTGCAAGGGGTACCCCTTAAAATGTTGCTGATTCTCAGATTCCCCATTTCTGCCACTTCCGGTGGGCATATCTGTGCCAATTCGTACCCGATCTTGAAAAGGCGTCCCATTCCGAAATCAGGAATCTAAATACAGTCTTTCCTTATTGAAAACTATGCTTAAATATCGATTTTTAATTTTTCGATTTTTTTGCAAGGGGTACCCCTTAAAATGTTGCTGATTCTCAGATTCCCCATTTCTGCCACTTCCGGTAGGCATATCTCTGCCGATTCGTATCCACTTCCGGTGAGCATATCTCTGCCAATTCGTATCCGATCTTGAAAAGGCGTCCCATTCCGTAATCAGGAATCTAAATACATTCTTTCCTCATTCAAAACTATGCTTAAATATGGACTTTTAATTTTTCGATTTTTTTACAAGGGGTACCCCTTAAAATGTTCCCCCTCCCCCCTATCCTCTTAAAAGGCGTCCCATTCCGTAATCTGGAATCTAAATACATTCTTTCCTCATTCAAAACTATGCTTAAATATCGATTTTTAATTTTTCGATTTTTTTGCAAGGGGTACCCCTTAAAATGTTGCTGATTCTCAGATTCCCCATTTCTGCCACTTCCGGTGGGCATATCTCTGCCAATTCGTACCCGATCTTGAAAAGGCGTCCCATTCCGTAATCAGGAATCTAAATACATTCTTTCCTCATTCAAAACTTTGCTTAAATATCGATTTTTAATTTTTCGATTTTTTTACAAGGGGTACCCCTTAAAATGTTGCTGATTCTCAGATTCCCCATTTCTGCCACTTCCGGTAGGCATATCTCTGCCAATTCGTATCCGATCTTGAAAAGGCGTCCCATTCCGTAATCAGGAATCTAAATACATTCTTCCCTCATTCAAAACTTTGCTTAAATATCGATTTTTAATTTTTCGATCTTAAAATGTTGCTGATTCTCAGATTCCCCATTTCTGCCACTTCCGGTGGGCATATCTCTGCCAATTCGTATCCGATCTTGAAAAGGCGTCCCATTCCGTAATCAGGAATCTAAATACATTCTTCCCTCATTCAAAACTTTGCTTAAATATAGATTTTTAATTTTTCGATTTTTTTGCAAGGGGTACCCCTTAAAATGTTGCTGATTCTCAGATTCTTCATTTCTGCCACTTCCGGTGAGCATATCTCTGCCAATTCGTATCCGATCTTGAAAAGGCGTCCCATTCCGTAATCAGGAATCTAAATACAGTCTTTCCTTATTGAAAACTATGCTTAAATATCGATTTTTAATTTTTCGATTTTTTTGCAAGGGGTACCCCTTAAAATGTTGCTGATTCTCAGATTCCCCATTTCTGCCACTTCCGGTGGGCATATCTCTGCCAATTCATACCCGATCTTGAAAAGGCGTCCCATTCCGTAATCAGGAATCTAAATACATTCTTTCCTCATTCAAAACTTTGCTTAAATATCGATTTTTAATTTTTCGATTTTTTACAAGGGGTACCCCTTTAAAATGTTGCTGATTCTCGGATTCCCCATTTCTGCCACTTCCGGTGGGCATATCTCTGCCAATTCGTATCTGATCTTGAAAAGGCATCCCATTCCGTAATCAGGAATCTAAATACATTCTTTCCTCATTCAAAACTTTGCTTAAATATCGATTTTTAATTTTTCGATTTTTTTACAAGGGGTACCCCTTAAAATGTTGCTGATTCTCAGATTCTTCATTTCTGCCACTTCCGGTGGGCATATCTCTGCCAATTCTTATCCGATCTTGAAAAGGCGTCCCATTCCGTAATCAGGAATCTAAATACAGTCTTTCCTTGTTGAAAACTATGCTTAAATATCGATTTTTAATTTCTCGATTTTTTTACAAGGGGTACCCCTTCAAGTGTTGCTGATTCTCAGATTCCCCATTTCTGCCACTTCCGGTGGGCATATCTCTGCCAATTCATACCCGATCTTGAAAAGGCGTCCCATTCCGTAATCAGGAATCTAAATACATTCTTCCCTCATTCAAAACTTTGCTTAAATATCGATTTTTAATTTTTCGATTTTTTACAAGGGGTACCCCTTTAAAATGTTGCTGATTCTCGGATTCCCCATTTCGGCCACTTCCGGTGGGCATATCTCTGCCGATTCGTATCCACTTCCGGTGAGCATATCTCTGCCAATTCGTATCCGATCTTGAAAAGGCGTCCCATTCCGTAATCAGGAATCTAAATACATTCTTTCCTCATTCAAAACTATGCTTAAATATGGACTTTTAATTTTTCGATTTTTTTACAAGGGGTACCCCTTAAAATGTTGCTGATTCTCAGTTTCCCCATTTCTGTCACTTCCGGTGGGCATATGTCTTCCAATTTGTATCCGATCTTGAAAAGGCGTCCCATTCCGTAATCAGGAATCTAAATACAGTCTTTCCTTATTGAAAACTATGCTTAAATATCGATTTTTAATTTTTCGATTTTTTTACAAGGGGTACCCCTTAAAATGTTGCTGATTCTCAGTTTCCCCATTTCTGCCACTTCCGGTGGGCATATGTCTGCCAATTCGTATCCGATCTTGAAAAGGCGTCCCATTCCGTAATCAGGAATCTAAATACATTCTTTCCTCATTCAAAACTTTGCTTAAATATCGATTTTTAATTTTTCGATTTTTTACAAGGGGTACCCCTTTAAAATGTTGCTGATTCTCGGATTCCCCATTTCGGCCACTTCCGGTGGGCATATCTCTGCCAATTCGTATCTGATCTTGAAAAGGCATCCCATTCCGTAATCAGGAATCTAAATACATTCTTTCCTCATTCAAAACTTTGCTTAAATATCGATTTTTAATTTTTCGATTTTTTTACAAGGGGTACCCCTTAAAATGTTGCTGATTCTCAGATTCCCCATTTCTGCCACTTCCGGTGGGCATATCTCTGCCAATTCTTATCCGATCTTGAAAAGGCGTCCCATTCCGTAATCAGGAATCTAAATACAGTCTTTCCTTGTTGAAAACTATGCTTAAATATCTATGCTTACAAGGGGTACCCCTTTAAAATGTTGCTGATTCTCGGATTCCCCATTTCGGCCACTTCCGGTGGGCATATCTCTGCCAATTCGTATCCGATCTTGAACAAGATCGGTACCCCTTAAAATGTTGCTGATTCTCAGATTCCCCCATTTCTGCCACTTCCGGTGGTCATATCTCTGCCAATTCATACCCGATCTTGAAAAGGCGTCCCATTCATTAAGCAGGAATCTAAATACATTCTTTCCTCATTCAAAACTTTGCTTAAATATAGATTTTTAATTTTTTGATTTTGTTACAAGGGGTACAAGGGGTACCCCTTAAAATGTTGCTGATTCTCAGATTCGCCATTTCTGGCACTTCCGGTGGGCATATCTCTGCCAATTCGTGTCCGATCTTGAAAAGGCGTCCCATTTCGTAATCAGGAATCTAAATACATTCTTCCCTTATTCAAAACTTTTCTTAAATATCGATTTTTAATTTTTCGATTTTTTTACAAGGGGTACCCCTTAAAATGTTGCTGATTCTCGGATTCCCCATTTCTGCCACTTCCGGTGGGCATATCTCTGCCAATTCGTATCCGATCTTGAAAAGGCGTCCCATTCCGTAATCAGGAATCTAAATACATTCTTTCCTCATTCAAAACTATGCTTAAATATGGATTTTTAATTTTTAGATTTTTTTACAAGGGGGACCCCTTTAAAATGTTGCTGATTCTCAGATTCCCCATTTCTGCCACTTCCG